>JANAVB010025798.1:1056305-1656305 GCA_029216955.1 Iris pallida
AAATCTCGGGATCAAGCCCGACAAACTGTTGACCTTTCAATCTCATCAGCTATTAAGGCCAACGCCTTGTGAGATACCACGCGCATTAAAGCATCTAAGAGTACTTCCTTTCTATGCTCATGCTTGACTATATTCAAACTTATCTCAAATGATGCCTTAATTTCATTCACCGTCCGGTCTACTGATAAATGTATAGCTTTCCAAACAGAGACGAAGTTGCCGAGAGAAGATTTAGGTGCCTCTTCAATAAAGAGTGTGCTCCTTCGACACGGTTGGTAGTTGTCGTGCCGTAATGCCTCATCACATTCGACCATGCTAAGACGAATTATTCTTTGTGCGGTTCAAGCCATGTATCTTTGATGTAAGAATGCATGCCGGCTCCCTCGCCTCCCACTTTTGCTTGAACAAGTACCATGCGACGTCGTAACTGGCAATCATAGATGCTCTCCACACACAATTCTAATTATTGTAGAATTCGTCAAAAATCTGCATGTCGATTTTACCATCCTCCTTCCGAAACTTCAACTTACATTGGGCTTGAATATTACGATTGACATGCCAAGTGCATAGCAATGTATCCGCTTGAGGAAAAAATAAATAACATTAATGAGGGCATACTCTCTGTCGGTAACAAATACTGACGGCTCTGTATGACCAGTGTAAAGTGTTTCAGTTTCTCCAACGTCCATGTGTAGTCTTCAAGTTTCTCACTCTTCATGAAACAAAATGTCACTGAAAATGTTTCCAAGTAGAGGTGAACCCGACAACATGAAAGAGAGGCATCCTGAACTTATTTGTCTTGTACGTGCAATCAAGGACTAACACGTCGGCAAACGACCTGGCCAAATTTGTGCAATCAGGATGAGCCCAAAAGATTGATAATACTTCATTACTCTGGGGATGTCTTCTATGGAACTCAACATAATGATTATCGGCAAGCAACTTGAGCACTTCTTGCATCGCCATTCTTGAATTCGTCCGGACAACATTTGAAGAAGCTAGGGCGTTGTATATTGACTTTATTGTAGACATGTTCTTCTCATCTTCATGTCGTATGACGGAATATATTTGTCTCGGTGCAACTCCGGAGGTGGACAAGTCTTCGACTATCTTCTTCTCCGTATTGTTCAACCGTCCGACATACGGATGACCCAATAGTGTCTCGGCAATCTCATGGTTGTGGGTTCCATTCTTCACTTCTACTGTCCATTTTCCTTCTTTTTCGTTTCTAATATGTATCGTGAATGGACAACCACATTTTCTCGTTCCAACATTTCTTCTTGGAACTTTACTTTGGATAACTGTGTTTTTCTTGTGCGTTCTGCAACCACCTCTTTCACAGCCCACCACCACAGTTTGTCGTCCCGGTCGATTTCGGGCCGATCTGGATATCACTAGAACAATGTTGTTTTCCTGTCCGACTTCTCGACACTAATGTACCGCACCCTCGCTTGATTCAAAACATAGATCGGTCCAAAATAAATGGGCTACATTGACTGCAATTGGAGCCGGCACCGCAAAATCGGAAGATCTCAAGTCCTACAATAAACTTAAAGGTTAGTACAATTAGACAAAATTCTAAAGCAAATAGGTTTCATAGATTAGGCCCGTGCATAAGATTGGTGTCCATAAATAGCAAATTGTGTTAATAACAAGACCGTCTTTTGTACAGCAATTGGTGTTCATAAATTACAAACAACTTTACTGACTAAAACTCTGCATTCTAGTATCATAGACTAGGACTGCCAGAGTGGTGGCAGTCCTTCACAGAAGAAGGACTGCCAGGACCCTGACAGTCCTACATATTTGTAGGACTGCCAGGGTCACTGCCACCACTCTGGCAGTCCTAGTCTATGATCTGGACTGCCAGATGTTGGCAGTCCTCTGTGTCACAGCACGATTTTAAATCCGATGACAAGTTCAAATGTAGTTGCCAAGAGAGCTTCCGATGCATCAAAGTTGTCTTCGGACGTTGCGGGAACGTGTTCTTCGGACGTGGCGGAAACGTTTGATGATCCCGTTGATCCATGTTCAATATTTTTCTATATTTAACACATAATTCAACTTTTATATGTGAAATTCTTGTTTAAAACATGAACATATTATAGTTCGATGACTTACCAAAAATTTGGAGAAGTCAATGACCTAGAGTTGAGGGAGAGAACAATTTACCAAAAATGTAGGGAGAAAAGAAAAGAATTAGGGTTTTAATTCTTTGACCTAAGAGAAGAGAGAGAAGAAAATAGTTGAGGGAGAAAAGAAAAGAGGAAGGAGAGAGAAAATAAAAATTGGTATTTATAGGTGTGCTTGGGCTAGCCCCTAGCAAATTTTTTTGATGGCAAACTTGTAATAAACTTGAACTATTTTGGGCTAGCCCCTAGCAAAAAGGGTGGTGCCCTTAGAAAAAACCAATTTTTAACAGTCCTAAATAAAATATGTTGTGTTTTGACAACATATTTTTTTTAGTATGTCAATTTTTTTGACAGTCTTTCCAATTGATGATTGTCAAAAAAAATGTTGTACAACATATTTTTTTAGACCATCAATTTTTTTGACAGTCCTATCAATTGGAATGACTGTAAAAAAAATTCTACAGTCCTGACAACATACAAGACAGTGAAAACTTTCTACAATAATGAGTCTTGCTAGTTGCGACTGTGCCGGAATTCCTTACTTCAAAATCAAAGGGTTCGAAACTTCAAAATTCGTCCAAAATTTTCAAATCCCTCCCAACCCATTTCTCCAAACCCCATTCCAATCATGGCCATGACATCAAATTTTCGGCAAAAACCATTTTGATTTGTGTGTGTGTGTTGTCAGTGCTAATAATTGATGTATGAAAGTTTCGGCAGCGGGTCAAGCTCGTCAGAAGCAGAGAAGGAGGAGCGGGAGAAAGAAGTTAGGGGTGCAACTCGGACGAGTTGGGTCGGGCTTGAGGTCAACCCGAGTCCAACATAATGAATCATAAGTCTAGCCCGAGACCAAGCCCGACTCGACCTCGGGTTCAACATATGAAGCTCAAGACCAAGTTCGGAAGACCGGATTGGGAGCGGGTTGGGTCGGGTTCTTTGGGTTTATCGGACTATAATATAATATTTGAAATAATTTAAACAAAAATAATATTAAACACATAATCAAATATCAATCAAGCCATGATCATTACAAAGTACAAACTGAAATAAGAGTTAGGATAATAAGTTGAAGTGTTTGGGTAGAGAAATTTAGGATTTAAACTCTTTATTTAAGAAGTATATATATATATATTATATATATATATATATATATATATATATCTATATAATATATATATTAATATATATATTATATATACCTCTAGCCTAGTGGTTAAAAGAGATGCATGCGGCCCGAGTGGTCAGGAGATCGATTCCCAGTGGGAGCGTTCGCCACAATTACTTTCTTTCAAAATAATAATAATAATATATAATATATATAGATATATATATATATATTATATAATATATATATATATATATATATTATATATATATATATATATATATATATAATTCGGGTTTCAGGTTCTTCGGATAACCCGACACATGAACCCAAGCCCAACCCGAATTTTGGTCGGGTTCAAATATTTTTACCCAAACCCGAGTCCGAACCCGAGTAACTTCAACCCTAACCTAATCCATTAACGGATTTATTCGATCGGACTAGGGTTTAACCCGCCCAATTTGCACCCCTAATGGACAACCCCTAGTAAAAAATAGGGAATAAAAGTTCCTTTAAAATTTGAATTGCTCCAATTTTGGACTTGTCTTGAGTAAAGAATGAAGTGCCATTATTTATCTTTACTATTTACTAGTATATATATATGTACTTTGCACGTATTTTAATATTCTTTTAATTAACTTATGAAGACCAAATGTTAGTCTTCGTAATTACTAAGTTGTCTTTATTAAAATTAATGAACAAATTTAATTAGTATTGATATGCAAGAATATTTTTGAATTTTTTTTTTTTTTACCAAGAAGCCTAATTTTTGGTTTTATATAGTAAATAGATTCTCTTCGGAACAGAGAATCATATTTGAAGTTTTCCATGTCAGAAAGTCCCATGGAAATATTTACGTATGTTCTGTTAATTACACAAGTGCCATCACCAGAATATTAGTTGCCATTCAAAAGATGCACAATTTGTAGACTGTGTACATGGCTCGAGTAACGTTCCATCTCTACATTTCTTTTCTCTTTTTTTTTTTTTTTTTTTTCTAAAAAAATTATAATTTGAAACCAAACCCTATCCACATATACTACTTTGCCGTTCCGTATGCGTGATTCTAATCTGTAGTCCATCACACAAATATACCTTGCGTTCCACATGGCTCGACTCGAGTAACGTTCCGTTATGCGTGATTCTAATCTGTAGTCCATCACAAAACCCTAACCCCCTTTTTTTTTTGTCTTTCTATTTTTGTCGCCACCATCTTCTACTTCCCAATCCCCATAAGAAAAAAAAAAGGTTTTTCTTCTTCTTCTTCACAAAACATGGCCTACAGATTCCGTCTTTCCCGCCATTTGCAGTCATGTAAGTTCCCTCCGTTCCTTATTTCTCTTTTCCCCATTAAAATCTCGAATATTTGGAATCACTGTTCTGTCACAATTTTTTTTCTTTCCTGGGAGTTGTTATCTATATAAACGGTTTCGTGGATCCCATTTCTTGTGCACTAGGAAGCACAGGCGCCCGAAATTTTGGTGCCGTGTCCGTGTCCGTGTCGCTCCGAACTTTAGTATTACATTCGTCAATTTTTCATGTCAAATTACGTTGGCATCTACGTTAGAAGACTGCAGGTTTTTTTTTTAAGATGACATGCTCAAACCGATAGCTCTGTTTAATTTGTCCAGATCCAACATCGAGGAGAAAGGCTCCTCCGATGGTCACGTCCCCTTTGGCGTATCGGAAACCGACGGAAGCGGACAGAGCGTGGGAATCGAAGGATAATACTTGCAGGTATATCGAAAACAGCTTGCGTTTTCATCTCTTCATTTGATATTTTCTTAGTTCAATAATATCTAATAGAGTTAGTGGTAGTGACTTTAACAAGGTATTAGAGCAACTCAGATTCGAATCCCTCTGGCACGCATTAATTTCTGGCATGCATTGGTTTCAAGCGGATTAAAATAAAACACCAGCTTCGGCCCACAAAATCGCTCTCTGACATGCTGGGGCGTGTTAATAATATTATATCAACCCTCACCAACACTTTTAGAGTTTTGGTGCAAGTGGCACACTGTGGCAGGGACTTTAACAACTGATAGTCAACCAATGGCTATTGCAATCTACTTGACACTTGAAGTGTTTTGTCATGGAAAATGCATGTTTGCGAAACTTAAATGTTTTATCCATCAGTAAATATTTTAAACTAAAATTCTTGGAAGGATCCGTTTACACATGAATTGTTCAACTAGAGCAGAACGAGCGTGCATTTGTCTGGTATCATTTGGTTTAACACATCCATGACAGAAATATGTAAGAGAGAGAAGGTTGAATGACAGTGTAATACTAAGAAACATGGTTTAAGGTGTTATAACCACAGCTGGATTATCCATGTGTTAGGTATCCTAGCCAAACATAGTAAGATGTCTGTTGGAATGAAGTGGTAGTGATTACTTTCACCACAATATAGTTTCTTATGTTGTCTAATTGTTGAAGGACTAAATCTACTTTGAGGGTCCTTTTCCAAAATTTCTCAACTTTGTTTGTGTTTTTATTGTGTAAAAACAATTATTTTTTAATTTGGCTGGCAAAGTTAATCCTTAAAGGAAGTGTACTGTGTACAGTGTCTTCGTTTCCCAAAATGATCATCGTCCATCCAAGCCTTCTTCCATTCGTACGAGTTTTATACGAACAATAGAAATTCCCGTTTAGATTAATTGTGAAATCACTTGAGCGTTAATCTCATGGTTTAAACTAAGTATCGGGCTATCGGCCGATACTAATCCGATACGGCCGATACCGATACGATTTGGCATGTCCCGATCCGATACCGACCGATATCCGATACTGATCGATATCGACATTGGGGGTCTCTTTTTCGATCAATTCGGCAAAGAAAATTAAACGAAAAAGACAAATTAGCAAGGGTTTAAAGCATAATAAGGTTGTAAAAGATGTAAAAGAAGAAAATCAATTTATTGTATGTAAACCAATCGGTAAGGGCGACTACTATTTCATTCATTTTCAAAACTACTAAGAAATAGCACTGAAAATACTTAAAATTATGCCTAAATGTATAAAATATATGTTTTTAAATGTAAATAATTTATTAATAACTATTTGTTTTTCGATACCAAAAAAAAATCCGATACTCTGATCCGAAACCGCCGATACTATCGATATCGCCGATACCAATACTCATAGGAATAGTCCGATACCAATTCCGATACCGATACTGTGAACCTTGGACTACTTAATCTGATTAATGGGGTGGTTGGCAGAATTTTCATGTGTAAGTGTATTTGTGATTGATTGCATAATCCAATTTAATCGGTCACCATCTTTGGATCAAACCTCTTAAGATAACATTGGAAAACCCTATAAATTAATTGGAAAAGTTTCACGGTGGCTATTAGCTTGATGTTAACCCTTTATATTGGTACCAAGTTCCTACCCATGATAGCTATGAGAAAGAGATAGCCTTGCCATAAAACCTAGAAGGTCAATTAACGGGTTGGTGGACCAACCTTTTTGGTCTTTTAGTTAAGCTCACGAAACTAAGGGACACCTTTCAAGTTCTCCTAGACTAGGAAAGAGGTAAGTAGTTATGACAGATTTTCATTCATTTAAATCCTAATTCCTTCATGTTATTTATAGGGTTTTAGATTAGTTTCTCAAGGTGTCCTTTTTCTCGTCCTTTGTTCCATATTATACTAGGGGAGAGCTTAACCACTCAACATAGGTTGATGGTCTTAGATATTAGCATTATGAAATGAAAAGGAAATACTAGGTTGGAGAAGAGACCAAGAACCAAATGGTAGAACTTGAAAGAAGAGTACTTATTAACTTAATAAACTTTAAGGATATAATGATAAATGAAGGAAGATGAGACAGATAAGCTCTTATATGGTACAATATGATAAGTTGTATCAAGAAAGTAGTGGGAGAGATTCTAGGAGTGTGAAAACTCAAAAGATAATTGTTGGACCTCGAATTAGGTGTAGGCCTAGACTTAGGTGGAATGAGAAAGTTCAAAGAGGACAAGATAAGAAAAATCGACTTAGGTGGTTTGGATATGTGCAATGAAGACCAATAAATGCTCCCGTATGGAGGAGCGATGAATTAGTAGTTAATGGAGCCACTAGGATTACATGTAGGCCTAGACTAACATGGTGGATGTGTTAAAGAAGGATATGGATCTTGTTAGCATTAGCATTGCATAAGACATGACCCTTAGCAAAGTCGAATGGAAGAAGAGGATTTAAACAGCCAACCCCAGAAACTTGGGATATAGGCTTTGTTGTTGTTGTTGATGCTTTTCTTTTAGGATCAATCATTCATTGTGGCTTGAGGATGTTCATATAGTTGAAAGAGTGCTTCCAAAACCCTATATCTCACAGTATTCTTCATATTGCAAGGAAATATTACATGACTAATATAAGACTGGCGATTGCTTAAATGAATGGGAATGCCGCGACAAAAGAGCCACTATACTATTTAGCAAAGTAAGGGTAAGAATAAGAAATGAGAGTGACAGGATAAAGTTTGAAACTCTTCCAATAGAGGATAAAATGAGGGTGGCATGGACATATGAATGGAGACTAATACATGCACAAGTAGCAAGTATAGGATCTTAGTTGCGAAAGCTGATAGAATTAGGGTACACCCAAAGGGATAGTGGTGAGGCAGTAAAGAAGGATATCATAATTTTACAATGGAGGTCGTTCTTTGTATGGATGAACCAAAAATAATGATTCATCTAGCCATCCCCAAAAGCTTAAATAAAGGCTTTTCTACTGTCTAAACTGGGTATAAGCTCTGATATTCTGTTTCTGATATCTTTCATTTACTCTTCACGACTATAATACTTGTTTTCTATACTGATAAACTGTGTATAAGCTCGGTTATCTGTTTCTGAGATGTTCATGGTGCTTTATCAGATTTTAATTTTTAATTCTATTATTGACTTGTTTGAATTCTGACATACGAGTAACAGTTGCAATTCAGGTGCTCATTTTCGTCAGGATTGGAAAAGGATTTGGTCAGAGATATAGAAATCTTGAACTTTAGCAAGACTGCCTTTGGGGAGCTTCAAGGTATTCCTTTGTCTTTGGCTCCTTTCAGGAACTACAGTCACATCCTTTCCATTAGAAATTACATGCAGTAATGATTCTATTAAGAGGATGAAATCTTAAACCTTTGCTGGCATATGGCCTCGGGGTTAACTGTCACTTCGTTTCCATAAAATAACCTGTCTTGCACTTTTTTTATCCACCGTTATTCTTTGTTAAGTAATCTATAATATAATACAGTTTTTGGTTAGTTCGATTTACTGCTCATTTATGGCTATAATGTTGATATGTTCATCTTTAACTTCATTGAAGCATTTGACGTCTTGTCTTTTATTTTTTGGGGAACTATATTTAAATTTGTCTCCCCCCTTTGAAGTTCTGACACTTCTTATTAACTTGGTTTATACAACAAAGAAATGGTCTTCCACGACGATACTCTAACCAACTAATGATGAATAATGGGACAATAATCACAAAGCTAAGCCAATATTGCAACTTTGGGTACATATAATTTATTGTTGGTAACTTTTGAAAAATTGATTAGGTAGTTATTACAAGAACCTTTCTTTTATAAGTTTGTCATATATATCTGCAACTCGAACAACCTATTAAAGAATTATAGTTATTTAGGACCTTTTATCCTCTAGACTAGATTAAGGAGCTAACTGACATGCTCCTAAGAGGGCGTGCACATGTCTCCTACGAATCCAGTATGGAAGTCAGATTTGGGTCAGAAACTGCCGGATGGTTGGATTTGTGTAAGCTATGGGATTCGGCTCCTGTACCTAATCAAAGATGAAATTGGGCCGGGTCCAGGTCAGTAAAGGTTGGATTCGGCTCCAGGACCAAATCAGAGATGAATTCGGACCAGAATGAGAGAGAAACTTGAAGATGAAGAGGGACCTTACAGGCACCTGTCGTGTATCACATATCAATGGCGATTTCCAATGTTGACTTCGACTATCTTCAGTATACAGTTACAAGAGAAGAAAGGATTGAAAAAATGGAGAGAGAGAGAGAGAGAGAGAGAGACTCGCCTGTGGTTTACTTGCTAATTGGAGAGGAGATACATGCCATCTCTTGGGGTTCTGTGATCTTCAAGTGGTCTCTTTCACCCATGGTTGTAGATGTTGGCGACATGTCACGACACATTCAGCACAAACGACATGACTTGACAAAATGTCTGATTTTGTCCTAGTGAAAAAATGTGGAATTGTTATTTGATTGTCTGAATCTAGTAGTAGATAAGAAGCTATTTGGAGAGCCACATAATTTATCCAATCTTTTCTAGTTGAACTGCTAAAACATATTCTGTACTACTGCATATTTCTAATATAAATGAAATTTACATCTCGACACTAAATGGAGTGACAAGATTGGATAAGGAAATCATAAAGCTACAAAGATCCATCTTGTGTCAACAAGATAAGTCCTGCCATCCACCTGGCAACCCTCCCCTCCGTCTCAATTGTTTTTTTTCTTTCTTCAAATCATGCGTAAGGCTGATCATCAATGCCATCCACTAGGCGTTGTTTTTACTGCCAACACCGTACTCACAAGTTTGGCATTCAAGAATAAATCTACGAGGTCCAAAAGTTTGAAAATTCGATCAATGTTTGGATGAAGATATGCAAATATATAGCCATATTTTCTAAAAACTTAGAAAGAGGGATATGAATTATACGAATTGAAAATTTTATCATAAAATATTTTCTAAGAAATTGTATGATAGTAAAAAAAGAAACTTTCCTATGTACTTTTGAGTGTAACTTCCTTTTGTACCTTTTGATATCAGTTTAGTCCCACATAGAAACCAGTATGCACAGTTATCAATTCTGTCATACAACTTTTTGACTTAACTATGACTGCTGGTTTACTCAACATTGGCTGCCTCCAGAGGATAAGGGTGAACAGCTGCTGTAAAAGGAGATGAAGAGGGTTGTCTTTACTTGCCTGGACAAAGTCCTCTTATTGATCATGAAGGCCCAGACCATAGTCCATATTAATTTGGACTTTCCTTTTGGTGCTGATTCTGAAAGTTTGGGATAAAGGCTTTGCTGTTTGTTGTTGTTGAGGTCCTTTGGATGATCATGGAGGCCCATTGCACTTTGGTGTGCATTGGCTTAGCATATTTAAAGTGTGCTGATTTGCCAATAAGACAGGTGAATAATTTGCAGTAGTTACGATTTATTTGCAAATGCAATGAATTAATCACGAATTTTGCAAACTTTTGCAAATGAACGAATTAATAGCAAATACGTTTGACCGGTCACCCATTTGCGAATTATTTTTGAATTTCTTATGAATAGTTCTAGAATTCTGTGGCTATGGTCAACACTAGTTGCTACATGGAGGACTGCTCAACCTACATAGAAAATCTCTTAGAACCTAAAGGATATAAGAGACCTCATAATTTGCTAAATCAGATCCCTTTTGTAAGAACTTCTAAGAAATTATGTTTATGAACTGACATCAAATAAAAGACTTGAATATTGTCTTAGTAATGTAGAGTATATTTTAAATACTAATATAGTTGGTGTATAATGTCATTTTGAAATTTGACTACAACTATTCTTCTATCCAAGGCTTTCAAAATTGGTTCCGCTGTTGGTTCCGGACCCTTAATTTTATTTTTTGATGTTGTTGGAGAAGTTATCTAAGCAATATTTTGATGCAAAATTAATGATCTCATAGTACATTCCGAGTTTGGAGTTATTCTTCGATTATTATATGGTAAATGTTGAACTCTAGTCTGATGATTTTCTAATGTTGCATGTACTCTTTCAGTAATTAATTCTTGTAATAAGATGCACAATCTTCTCATCTCTGCTTAGTTGACTGTGTTTTATACCATTGTGATACATGGCCTGAAAGTTCATTATAATTTTTCAATCATTATTTGATTCAATCTGATATGAGTGTCTATAATTCCTGGAATTAATGTAAATCCATTATTTTCTTCTACAGCGATCGAGGAAGCTGATGCACGTCAGAAAGACAACACTACTTTAGTTCAGAACTCAAATGGTGACGGAATTAGACAACACAAAGTTATTAAGGAATCATATGCTTCTTCTTCTTTCAGAAACCTACTTCTAGACTATCCAGGTACCATTATTTTATCTTTGGATCTTGTATTAACACACTACGAGTCTATGACCCTTCCCAGACCCTGGCTATGTAAGGCTTGCTGCTTGCATCCTAGAGGATGCATGTTTGAGTCACGGAAACTGCCCCTCCATATATAGGGGCTGTTTGGATATATGTAACTCTTTGAAAGTGTGAAAGTGGCACTTATGTCATGATGAGTTGCAGTTGAAAGTGTGAAAGTGGCACTTTCCCAAAATGTGTTTGGATGTAGTACTTTTTGTCTCCTGCAAGTGGAAAAAAAAATGGATTTGATGTTTGGATGGTTGTTGTAAGTGGATGTTGAGAAAAGTATATGTTGATGGAAGATGTGGTATACATAGGTATGGTTACCCCCATTTTTGTTCCCCAAATAATTTCCATTTAATTAGTAAATATTAAATTTTCTTTTACACAACTAACTGACACAAAAATCAGTTATATATATATATATATATATATATATATATATATATATATATATATATATATATGAAAATAAATTAAATTAATTATCATAATTAAATAAATTATATATATATCAAAATTAAATTGATCAATTGTAATTATTATTTATCGAATTAACAATTAAAAAATCTTTTAAACCCATCTAAATCCATTACTATAATTGAACATATCCTAATTATGTTAATTATCATAATAAAATATATTAAAATAATTATATTAATTACGATAAAAAAAAACTAACAAAATGAGCTGCTGTTAACAGCTCATTCTAAAACCCATTCTCTTTTTCTCCGACATATACTAGACTCTCTCTCTCTCTCTCTACACTCTTCTTCTTCCTCATTCTCTCCCAAGAGTATTTTTTTGTTTTTTTTGTTTTTTGAAAAAGCTCTCCCACCTTCATCACCACCGTCAGTCTGGAGAACCTCCTTCCTCCTCTTCCTCTCATCCTCCTTCTCCTGCTCCTCACCACCACCAGATCTGGAGCGGGAGGAGGAGGAGGTCTCCTCCGCGCGAGTCTCCACCAGATGTGGAGCGGTGGTCTCCTTCGCGTGGGCCACCTCCAGATCTGGAGTGGTGGTCTCCATCTCTTCCCACCACCACCTTTCCCCACCACCACCACCGCCACCACTCCCCACCGCCACAGCCACCTTCTCTCCTCTCTCTCCCCCCTAAATAGGATTTCCTAAGGAGTTTCCGGAGGAGTTACTCCAAAAATGGGAGGATGTGAGACTGGAGAAAAAATGGGGGGACAGGGACTGCAAAACGTCACTTCATTCCAAAAAAAACTACTTTCATTGTTGTAACCAAACGCCTGAACTCAAGAAAGTTCCGGCCACTTGCAGCAAAATACTCCAAATCATTCCCACCTTCGTTGAACCAAACAGGCCCATATTGGTAGGGCTGTGTACATCTTGACCCTCCCTAGACCCTGCGTGTGTGTTGTCGGGGGGGGGGGTGCTTGTGGCATTGGGACTCCCTTTTTTTATGCAATAGGATGAGCTCATAGAAGTACGTGAACTGATTTTGCAAATAGGCTAAAGGTGTTTTACTATTTTGTTGATTAATGAGCTTTGCTTTCTCATTTTATAAAAATATCAATCTATTATAGTTTGATCCTTCAGCAAATTGCTTTCATGCTTTGGCGTTGCTGGAGCTGTATGAAAATCACTTGAAGTGTTTATAATTACACTGTTTCCTATAGTTTGCAAAGTTGTTTATTAATTATCCAGGAACTTCATAGCCTAATTGTTGAGTAACTTCATAACCAAATGCTTTGCTGTTTAAAGTTGAGTAACTTCAGTTGTTGCCAGAAGATGTGCTCTGAACTTTGTTGTCTGAATTTCTAAGAATCCAAAGTACTTGACAATATTTTGTATTGTATTTGAACTTGTTGGAAGGTTTAAATTCAGTTAAATGTGAGTTTTCTTCCTTCCCAGGTTGTGTTTCTGCAGATGAAGGTGGAAACCGCCTGTTCATCTCTGATATTAACCATCACAGGATTATCATAACTGATGGAGATGGGAAGATTTTAGAATGTGTAAGTGTTTGACTGGAGCTATTTGTTTTATTTGGAAATATTTAAATGTAATAATCAAGGTAGAGGAATTTATGAAAATTAATTGATTCCCTAAGCATCTTTTGTCTACTTTTAGAAGAAAGTAAGGTCCTAGTTGAAGTGTTGTTTGTCCACATCTTTCCACCATACTGTGGTGTTGCTTAAGCTTTATTCTACTTTTTGTAACACAACTGTACCATTTAATGTATGAATGTGTCATGCCCATGGTTTAGATGGATCTTGTATTAGTGCTGTTGTGTTCGTGGATTGGATATTTAGGTTCTCGTTCTAGCTACCAAATAATAAAAATTGGATATAAGATCCTGGAAGGGAGATCCATAAAATCCATTTAAGATCTGTGCATCAAAATATGTTAAGTGGGTGTGTTTCTGATTAAAAGGGTCAATTTGTGAATTTCTAACATCGAGTGAAATTGGATACACTTTTAATCTTTAAGAGATTTGTAAAGATATAAACTATATTTTGGTGACACTGAAATTGGAGAAACATGTTTGCATTTAAAAGCTTGCATTTTGATCTACCCTGAATGTTCCAATTTGTAGAATTGGAAACTTGACCTTTTTCAC
The DNA here is from genome assembly GCA_029216955.1 of Iris pallida. Classification (NCBI taxonomy): domain Eukaryota; kingdom Viridiplantae; phylum Streptophyta; class Magnoliopsida; order Asparagales; family Iridaceae; genus Iris; species Iris pallida. The sequence goes on from JANAVB010025798.1 coordinate 1,070,297, forward strand.
CTGTTATCTCAACTAGCCAGTATTTGTTCATTATAGGTTAATTGGAGAATAAAAGCATTTACTTAAATGAAGACACCTGTAAATATCTGTAGAAATATAATGAACCTCTCAACCCATAGTGAGGGTTTGAACTTATATATATAGAGACGTGAATGGTACATTTACATATAGTTCCACAGTTATTAGAATATTGCACAATAGTACTTAATATCTTAACACCTTCACTCAAGCTGGAGCATAGATATCAATCATACAACTTGTTACAAAGAAACTAAACACGTGGGCCTAAATGAGACGTCGTAAAGATATCAATTATCTGATCACCGGTTGTCACGTTGTGAAATGTTATCACCTCCTTTTAGTATTCATCACGGATGAAGTGAATGTTGATCTCAATGTGTTTCGTCCTTTCATGGAATACGAGGTTGGTAGCAATATGGATAGCTGACTGGTTATCACACCACATATCTGTTGTTTCAGATCCTGCTCTTCTTCCAGCTCCTTTAGGAGATGTTGCAGATATTACATCTCTGCTGTGCTATGAGACATAGCTCGGTATTCCGCTCCCGAACTCGATCGTGAGACCACACTCTGCTTCTTGCTATTTCACAACACTAAGTTTCCGCCAATAACTACCAAATAGCCATATGTAGATCGTCTATTTGTAAGACTTGCACCCCAGTCAGCATATATAAAGCACACAAGATGAGTATGACCTTGATTCTCCATCCAACTTATTTTTTTTTTCGGATTATAGGCTAGATAACGCATGATTCTCAGAACTGTCTGCCAATGCGGAACACGTGGAGAAGTCATAAATCTACTCGTGACACTTACATCAAATAAAATGTCTGGACGAGTCATGACTGCAAAGTAGTTGAGTTTTCAACCAGCCGACGATACTGATTATTATTGGTTATCATCCCTTCATCGTGGAGTAACTTTACCCCTGGATCCATGAGTGAGGTTGCTTCCTTAGTTTGCATCATTTCTGCTTTAGTTTGCATCCAACTTATTTTTTTTCCGGATTATAGGCTAGATAACGCATGATTCTCAGAATTGTCTGCCAATGCGGAACACGTGGAGAAGTCATAAATCTACTCGTGACACTTACATCAAATGAAATGTCTGGACGAGTCATGACTGCAAAGTAGTTGAGTTTTCCAACCAGCCGACGATACTGATTATTATTGGTTATCATCCCTTCATCGTGGAGTAATTTTACCCCTGGATCCATGAGTGATGTTGCTCTCTTAGTTTGCTCTCTTAGCTAGGATGTCAAGCACATTTTCGCTGAGACATTACAATGTCTGCTTGCTTTTCCTTGTGACTTCAATGTCCAAGAAGTACTTCAACGCTTCCATATCTTTGGTCTGAAACTGTTCACCAGAAATTTTTTAGCCATCTAATACCCTGACTGTCGTCTCCCGTAATCACAATGTCGTTAACATAGACGCCAAGTAGTATATCCATTCGATTGATGTCCGTTGATAAAATACTGAATGATCCTTCTTTGATTGGCACATGCCAAACTTGGTAATCACATGTGTAAGTCGACCAAACCAGGCACAAGGTGATTGTTTGAGACCGACAGGGGCAGAGGTGGCAAGGGTGGCAATGGCAGGGTGGTAGGGCAGGGATGACAAGGCATGGACAGTTAGGATTAGGTTTTAGTGAGAGAGGGAGGGGGTGGATGGCGCGGCTAGGATTTTGGCTCTGATACTAAGTAGAAATATAACGAACCCCTCAACCGTTAAGTAAGGGTTTTGACTTGTATAAATAGAGATGTGAATGATACATTTACGTATTGGTCCACACTTATTGGAATATTGCATAATGGTACTTAATATCTTAACAATATTTGTAGTTGGTTGAACCAATGGCCACAAGATCTTACATAACAATCAGAACTGAAATATTGCAAATTCCTGTCACTTACACTGTAGTATTTATGACCTAATTACCCAATTTCAGTTGATACTTGGTCATACCTGTGGCTCTTTCTCAGATTTGGCATGTTGATAGTGTGTGTATTATAGCACCATAACGGCAATCTATCATACCGATACGGGCTAGTGATGGCAGAAGCATAATTTTTTTTCCAGGGGAGCAAAGATACAGTAACTTACATTTTTTTCAGGAGGAACAAAAATATGCTAATTTAAAATATTAATGGGACATCATATGAAATTTATAAATTATTATCGATCAAAATGTGATATTAGCTTGGAAGCATAGACACTCCAAATATATTGTTGTATTGTATTAGACATGTATCATTCCACTATGTATCAGACGTATCTGATACACTCATCCCAAGTTAGGGAGGTAATATCCACCATGCTCCGCGGTCTCAACGTCCATGCCGAGTGGCTTTGCACTAGGTTTCTAGTCCCGGACGAACACTACAATGTCGACGTTACCACTCGTTCCGTACGATTGCAACCGGGAGTCGAGATGTAGTCTCTGATACCATTTGATACAAACTTTGGTAGAATTCATCCTAAAATCTGGTCGTTACTAGGATAGCCTAAGATTATATCAATCCACATCAAGTTTCCGATATGATCGATGTGGGACTCTAGGATTATAACACACACTGACATTCCAAAATACACTAGGACACACCAAAATAAGTGTTGTGTCCACGTCATCGTGTCCTTACCATGTTGTGTGTGTGTGTATATATATATTTCATCCCCTTATACTAGCAACTGTTGGATCTTGTTTAAGTCATCTAATCTTAACCGTTGATTTGAGCCATTCAAATAAATGGTTAAATGTGATGACTTAAACAAGATCCAATGGTTGTTAACATGGGGATGCTTGGAGATCCAAAAAAATGGAGATGTGGATCCTTCCCCCCTCTCTCTCTCTCTCTCTCTATATATATATATATATATATATATATATATGGATCCTTCTTCTCTCTCTCTCTCTCTCTCTCTCTCTCTCTATATATATATATATATTATATATATGGTTCGAACTCAAGGCCTCTTAAGTACACTTAACAAACTAAGCCACCGTTTTTATTAATTTCAAAAAATTGAAGTATAGTATAAAACAGTCAAAGACCATGTTGAAGGGAACCAAAATCTTGGGGGGGAGCGGCCACTCCCTCTCGGCCCACAATGGATCCCCCTGCACACGCTAGTATAATAAACATCCAAACTATGCAAGAAGTTGAACATTAGACAGTTTGTAGTATCAGCCGATACTGATACCATATGATTGATATTGATACGATGTGACATGTCCTGGTTTGGTACCAACCATTATCGATACTATAATACAGATCGATACCGACGTTCGGGCTCTCTTTTCCGGTCAATTCAACAGCGGAAATTGAACGCAAAAGGTTAATCAACAAGCATAGTAAGGTTGTAAAAACATGTAAATGAAGAAAACTTATTGTAGGTAAACAAATCAACAAGGGTCATTAATTTCATTTAATTTCAGAACTACTAAAAAACAACAAAAAACATACTTAAAATTATTCTAAATGTATAAATATTTTTTTTCTTCTGAATTTGTAACAAGTTATTAATAATTATTTGATTTCCGATACCAAAAATTCGATACTCCGATCAGATACCGCCGATACTGTCGATATCACCCTTCCCGATACTCATAGGAAGGGTTCGATACTGATACCGAAACTTGACATTAGGACAATAGCATGATTACTTTTGTTAGCAGACATGAACTAAGAACATTTTTGTGTGAGATACTGTCGATATCACCATCCCGATACTCATAGGAAGGGTTCGATACTGATACTGATACCGACATTGCGAACCTTGACATTAGGACAAAAGCATGATTACTTTTGTTAGCAGACACAATGAACTAAGAATGATTTTGTTTGAGAAATTTTCACCATAGGTGGCATAAGTTTGAGGTGATTTAGAAGAAAATTGCATTTTCCAACTAACATGAGAATTTATTGACATCCCTTCTTCTTGTACTGAATGATATTGTTCGCTACTTGGCTTGTGTAGACTTGAATTATGTGAAGACAGAATGCTTGACTTTCATTAAACTTGAATTGTGCAGAGGGCTTTAACTTTCACTTGAAACCTTATTAATCAAACAAGTTATTTTACGTATCACTTTAGGGGACACTGAGGTATCTTCCAAGCTATCTAAATATCTAGTGATTTAATTGTGTGTTTGTTGTGAAAATATACTTTCTTGTAAGACAACATTGTGTGAATGGAATGGAACCTTGGGAGAATTCATCCTAAAAGCTAACCGTTAAGAGGAGAAAAAGCCTAAGATTATAACCTGCATCAAGTTTCACATATAACCGATGTGGGACTAAAGGATCGTAACATTCCACCACGCTCTGGTATCATGGCGCCCTCTTGGTCTGGCTTTGCACTAGATTTCTAGTCCTGGGAACTGCTATGCCAAAGTCACCATATATAACTGATGCGGGACTAAAGGATCATAACATTCCACCACACTTTGGTGTCATGGCGCCCTCATGGTCTGGTTTTGCACTAGACTTCTAGTCCTGGGAATCCTATGCCAAAGTCACCATCTGCACTGCATGATTGCTATGCCAATGGCCATGATTGCAATTGGTCTGGCTTTGCACTAGATTTATAGTCCTGGGAACTGCTATGCCAAAGTCACCATATATAACTGATGCGGGACTAAAGGATCATAACATTCCACCACACTTTGGTGTCATGGCGCCCTCATGATCTGGTTTTGCACTAGACTTCTAGTCCTGGGAACTGCTATGCCAAAGTCACCATCTGCACTGCATGGTTGCAATTGGAAGCCGTAATGTAGGCTATGATACCATTTGATACAAATTTTGGAAGAACTCATCCTAAAAGCTAACCGTTACAAGGAGAGAGCCACAAGAATATATCGACCGGCATAAAGTTTTCCATATATGAGATGTTGACTAATGGATCATAACAAAATGCTGGTTACATGACACCAAGCTTTAAATCACAGTCCATGTTATTAGTTATCACATGAAAATTGTGAATCATTCCTCTTATGCCTGTCTGCAAATGAACTTTCACATAGCACCTTATTAATCATACAAGTTATTCCTCATATGACTCTACTGGTTTGTTTGTTTTGAGGAAAAGTGAGGGAAATGAAGGGAAAAATCTGTTTAGCATGTTTGGTTTGAAAGAAAGAGTAAAAGAAAAACAAAGTTAGAGAAATACCTAATATAATAAGCTTTCCTTTATATTTCCCTCCCCAAATTATGCGATTTTTTCTTCTCTATCCAATGTTCTCGTTATCTTCCGGGTCCTTCTCTCTCTCTCTCTCTCTCTCTCTCTCTCTCTCTCTTCTCTCGTTTCCTTCTCTCCTTCAATCATCTCAGTACATTCTGATCTCCTCCTGACCGCCCTCCTATTTCTCTCTTTTTTCCATTTTTTCCCATATGTTTTGCCAACCAAAACGGCCAAAAGAATTCTTTCCTTTCTTTCTCTTTTCTCTTTCCTTTACTTTTTCCTTTTCCTTCCTGTTTCTCGCAAACCAAACACAGCCTAGGGGAGAGGAGGTTTCTTCCAAGTAAGCTAAATATCTAGTGATGTTCTGATCATTTAGACATTGAGAAATTATGTTTTCTTGTATTACGCCATTGATATATGTAGTGAATACAGGGTCATAGTTACCATGTCCCTCTACACACTAGGAAACGTGGTCCGAATCCCTGACCCAAAATGTGGCAGGTTCCTGTTCATGGTAGCTAGATGTGACAAACTGGGCTATCTGAATCTTACAAGATAGAAGTTCAATAAAGATATCAATAATCTGGTAATAGAAATCAATTAATTGCAAAACGAAGCATAAATAATAGGTTGTTCTAGGATTCAGTGCAAAATTTTCCCTAGTAGACACAAATATATACACACAATGAACCACTCTTAAATGGACCACATCACAATGTTCAATCCTACCCCCTTGTACCTCGTATTGAAGAACCACGACCTAGTTAACTATGTCCGGGACTACAGGCTGAAGACTTAATTTGCCATAAGGTTTGTTTTTTTCTGATTTTCCTTTATCACATCTGATAAAACTGAAATGAGTAATTAAGCCTTACATCTTTGCAGATTGGTTCTTCCCCAGGTTTGAGGATGGGGAATTTGAATCAGCCAAATTATTTCGTCCTGCTGCGTCTGTCTATGATACTGCTGATAATTGCCTTTATTTCGTTGATTCAGAGGTACTGGAACATTGTGCTTAAGATTCTTCATAATTTGAATTGATAGATGTATGAATGCTTACTGCAGTTACTTTCCAGAGACGGTTTTACATGTTACTGCTTTCTAGAAAAAAGTGCATCAATAGAAGATTCAATTACAAATTAAATAAGGCCTAGTTTTTAAGCAAGAGGAATGGGTCCAGCTGTCGTATCGAAGAAGTAAAGATGTGACGGGCATACAGTTGGTATGGCATATTAGCCAAAACTCTAACTTGCTGTGGTTTTAGCCTTTTAGGTTTGCTACAAGTCATGCTTCTTGTTGGACCACATTTTAGATGATCAAGGTCTGTTTTTTCACAATATTCTTCTAGCACTGATTCTTCAGGTCCCCCCCCCCCCCCCCCCCCCCCCCCCCCCCCCCTTGAAGATTGGGAAAATAGAGAACCATGCCATGAGGCCACTTATTGATAATGGTTCATCAACCAATGTTTTTGTGCAACAAGTACTATTTTCTAGAGACTAGACCTTGTGTACTTTACTCACTTATGCAGCTTGTCTTTTCCTTAATATTGCACTTGAATGTGGTTTAAATTTGTTTCTTCCCCTTGAACCAAAAATCTATTTATGCTGGTTTAGGTTCAGAACATTGTCCACTTTTGGCTCAAGTCCCTCTAAAATCTTGATCCCAATATAGATCTACAGTCCAGATGAACTTTATAATATTAGTTCAGTTCTTTTCTTTAATCACTTCAATATTCCTAGCAGGCGACTTTCAAAAGAATTTAAAATTAAAAACTAGTTGGTGGAAAATTGTCAAATACATTCCCATCGGCCAAGATGAAGATTATCCATGGATGAATATGTTTGACGTTATCTTGGCCCCAATGCTTTCATCAATTTAGCTTATTGATTTACCGCATATCCATTGCTTCCCTCCTAATTTGCATGTAATAGCTTTCACTATAGCACTTGCATGTTGACCAGCAGTTTAGCTGTACTAGAGGCAGGGGAGGAGCTTGGAATCAATTCTTGGAAGGGGAGCTGGATAGTCAAAGGTGTCAAAGAAAATTTGAAAAAAGACGAGCAATTAACATTTTCACACAAGAAGTGTTATGTTTTGTTTCTAATACAACAGGTTTTAAAGGCTTGCCTATTACTTTAAATCCATTCTCAGTGACAAAAAAAGCATGATCCATAAAAGCTGAAAATATAGTAATTTATTGTTTGAATTAGGCATGTAGGTTACCTAACACGGTTTTCTAGATGTTCCATTAACATGAAGTTGAAAGTTTTAGAAAAGCTTAAAGATCATTTATTGAATGGGCTGTTGTACAATGTTCGTAGTACTGGGCGATATCGATTCGTATCGGCTGAATGTATTGTTTTGGCATTGTCCGATCTAGTATCCTCATCAATACCGGTCAATACCAAAATTGTGGCCCTCTTTCTGAGTCATTTTAGCAAGGAAAAAAAATAAGAGGTAAATATTGAAAAAGCAATGTATGGCAAAATGATTCGATTTTACCGAAGATCAACATGCCACATGGTGTCTATATAATTCATCGATACAACATGACCATTATCATTTGTGGAAGTTGTATTACAATGTTCATAATTGTAATATCATTCCATTTAAAACTATATATTATGGGAATGTTTTGTCTAAAAGAAGGTAAAATGAAAAATAATATCTTACAATTAATACATAAGATTATGCTTAAATGTATCAAATATTTTTCTTGTTTTTAAATAACTTATTATTTAATATTGTTCGTTAAAACCAAAAACTCCGATACTTCGATCCAAGAAACTACCAGAACCACCTATATCGGTACTCATAAGAAGGGTCCAAGACCAATTTCGATACCAATAGTGCGAACCTTGTAAAGTACACGGAGAAGTATCTGAGTAAATATTTAAAATAACAGGTTTGAGAAAGAGTCATTGTTGATATATTTCTCTGATTGTCATTTATAGTAATTATCATTTTAGTTGGAATTTACATTAACTAATTTAGTATCCCACTCCTTACTTGGGACGTTATAGTTATTTATCCTAATCCTTACACAGGATTGATCCCAATCTGTCATTGAACCAATGAGGGCGACCATGCTCCAATCAAAGTATATGGTTTCTTTTCAGTGATTATAGTTTTCCTCCTGAGTTCTCTATGGAAAGATGAGGATTTAATAATGACATTTCCCTATGTAGGAATCAAATGAAAAATGTTCTTCACTTACATATGGTGAACCAATCAGTCCTTTTTGATATTAAATCCAACATACTCCTCTTTGATATTGTTGCTAGGTTGTTTGTGGCAATACAACCACAGAAGTTAAACGCGGAAAATTAATGGAAGTGGACTGGTAGCATATTAACTGTGTGTTATCTTAGGAAATCTGGCAGTGAGGTAAAATGCAGACTGATCGTTCCTTTATATCCGTTCTGAGTGATGTTATCACTAGGAGTCAACAATCCTTGTCCTAGTATTATGACTTTTCCCATGTAAATTATCCACGTATTATAATTTTTCATTGAATTGGCATTTCCATCATAACAATAAATTTTCATACCAATGCTAGTACCTTGCATGATATCTTTTGTTTCTTCCTTGCTTCACAAATGACTATTTGTAAGATAATATTTATTGATACCACTCATTGGTATATATGTTATAACCACCTGGTGTCTTATTTTGGGAAACCCAGTCATCCATTCGATGATTGTTCTGTATTTATCCTGTTCATTTTCTTGGTAGAACAATGCAATCAGGAAAGCTGATTTGGAGAATAGGACTTTGGAAACAATGTTCCCAGTATCTGCTCCAAAAGCTAGTGGTGTATGGAATTGGATCTTGTGTAAGCTTGGCTTGGCTGGAGAAACTGATGTTAAATCTGAGGAATTTGATTTAGACTCATTATCTTCACCATGGCATTTGTTGAAAACAGGAGTCAGTGACGTACTTGTTATAAACCGCAGGTAATGAATGTTTTCTACCACTTACCCTAAGTTATTATATAATATTTGATACCTATTAGTTTCTTGTTCTACATGGCTGAAAATGGATGGAATATAAACCGACCATATTCCAAAATTAGTAATGTGCTCCCTCACGTGTATAACACACAAAAATCAGATATGGGTATCTCTTGAATAGTGATCTGAACCTGGATGCTGGTTTCTATATGTGCAACCACCGGATAGAATATACCAGTGGGATATGGATAAGAAAAGATAAATTTTTTGTGAAAACATTCATTTTCATCCTTGTGGAGTTATGTTGATTCGATTTTGTGAAAGAGATGTGAATCGTATTAGATTTTGTAAAAGAGATATGAATCTACATGTGCCCCTAAAAGTAGCTACATTTGACTTCAAATTGGATATATTTTGTAGGTTGCTTTTCTGTTCTATATATTATTCCAACAACATGGATTTTCGTTCTTGGTACTGTCAAATAATTAGACATTGGTCGAGTAAATTCAAGCCTGCATCTTTTTATCACTGTTAGTGATGGTCATCTTTTCTTATTCCTATCCGTTCGGAAAATTTGTTACAATGACATGATTATAAAAGCTAAAAATATCTTCTGCAAATATATCATTATCCGGAAGCAACAAGATATCAAACACAATCATGGCCATTTATAGGTGCCACATAAGTTACTGTTTGAGAGAGGAAGTTTAGAAGAAAATTGCTGGTGTAATATACTGTAAATATCTTACCAGTAGGAGTCCTGCTAGAAATATAAACAAATTGCTTGGCATGACATCTTGATTCATAAATGTATATTATTTATACCTGCAGTCTAGAAGAACCAGCTTCTCCCCTTATGTTATGACTAAAGTTGCTTTATTTTTCATTTGACACGAACAAATAATTTGTGGTTTATATGATATTTTATATATCTGTTAAATCTGCAGTTTTGAAATGTCATGGATCATAAGCATGAAGACTTGGGCGGTGATTAGTGTTACAAATGGTTCGTGTTAGTACTGCTTTCCTTATGTTCTGTATATTCTTCGTTTGTTCATTTTCTTATACATATTTATTGAAGGACGTCAAAATATTTTGGAGAAATATGGGGACATCATAGAGGAGAAAGTTGCTCCATTGCGGAATTGGTTTGGAACTGAGCCATCACATGGTGGTCTTTCATTAGATGGAGTTCCATATACTGATTTGACATCTTCAGTTGCTAACTTTCAGAGCTATACCATTTTTGGTGATGGAAGTACGTAATCTGGGCATTGATTTCCTATTTGCCTTCAATCTTATTATTGCTTTAATAAGTTAAGTTTCATTTTATGATCCTTTCCATGAAGATGGTCACAGGGTGCTTAAACGCCATAGAGAATCAAGGGCTGTCTCTCCAATTCAATTCTCAGATTTGAGGGTCCTTGGGTTACCATATTGGGCAATTTGCCCTCTGGAGAGAGTCTTTATTAGGTGAGAGGACTTTCTGTACTATCTTCTTTTTACATCCACCATGACCATCGTCTCACCATGCTTATACTAGTGCTTTGCAATCTTTGATACTCAAGTTTTGGACTGCCTTCGTGTTTCTTTTTGAACATTTTAATTGACAACCTCCTATGATGTTGCAGTGAAAATTTGGACAGATCGTGGAATGAACATATTCATCACTTCAGTGTGCTGCCTGGTATGTGATAATACCCCTCTATTATCTTTCCAAGTGGCTGATACTTTCCTTTTTAGAATTTTGTCGGTTGTGTCACTTGGGATGAAGCTTTGGTACTGTTATCATCATGTCACCATCGTTAGGCATTACTAGCAAGCCAGCCTAATTCGTCTTGGGAACATTTGCACCTAGTTACTCTTGATGTTTCTTGGCTACTGTCACATGTTGTAAGTGTGCTTAGGGTGACAATAGAGGCCAATAACTCGTCCACCATTTGTGACCGGAAGCTTAGGCTTTGAACCGCAAAAACGTGACTCAATATTATGTGGTGTGAATGTTGGATCAATTTCTTATACACTCTGAGTATGAAGTTTATGGTTCCTTTCCACTACTTATTATGCCTGTCGATGGTAACCAATTACCCGTTAACCTGACCCAATTTGTAACTAAAAATTTGATGTCAAATGTAACACCCAAATGAATTTCAGGTGGGGTTCAAGGGGATACCTTATGAAAAGATTGGGTTCGGGTGTTAAAACCAGAATTCGAATGAACTTAGGGTCTGGTTTGAGTACGGATTTTTAAACTTGAATTTTTTCCGGGTCAGTTTTGGGTTTTACATGAATCCAACCCGTTTACAGATCTACTAATAGACTGATGATATCAAATGACAGAGATAAGAATTTAAATTACTAGTTTGTATTATGTTATTTATTCACAAATGCAAATTACATCTACTGCAGAGAATGGTTTGAATACGTGACTGCTCCTGTATCATATTTTATCAACATCTCGATCTCTGCTTGCAACTTTTCTGTCATTTGCTGGTTTAATCTTCCCCTAATCATCGCTTGATGACAAATTTCCAGTCGCTAATTGGCCATTTATGTTCATTTACATTTTACTAGTGACATATTTGTCACGTCCCGATTCCGTAGAATCGATAGTCGTCCCCCGGGCGTGATGCCGTGCGAACCTAAGTTGCGATCGCACAAGGCATAGTCATAAGGTTATCCGAAACACAACATCAAGTTAGAGTACGCAGAGATAATTGATTGACACATTTGAAATAGAAGTAAACTTTTCATTGATAATAAAACGTCATTTACATTGACTCCATTACAATCATTGTCGCGCGGGCTACAACATGACTCGACTTACAAAACGAACGCTGATGAGATAGTCGTTCCATACATTACATCCCTTTTTACAAGCAAAATAATTACACTTTCCACCTGCTATCGAGGGAAGTCGAGTCGCCATCTTTTCTTCTTTGGTACCGAGTGCGGAGTCTTCAAAAGGATTTCAGAAACAAGCCTTCAACACGCGGACGAGTCATCAAAAGTGTTCACGCCGCCTTGAGCTTTAGGTGGCACGTCCTTCGTGGTTCGGGGTACCTGCGTGGAGAGCTAGGATCAGTACATTACACTTTGTACTGGTGCGTGGCTATTTAAGTTCCAAGCTCTCATTTGGTTGAAGAGTTTATATGACTTAGTGTATGAATGTTTCTAACCATCCTAATGAATTTCAAACAAGCATATGACAAGCATAATGTAAATTACGTTGGAACTTACCCACGGCGGACCGCGTCGCGCCTTATGAAACTTACCATGTTCTTTTCTGTCAATTGTTATCATTTTCATATCAAGTGCAATATCACGTGTGATTGGTCACTAACATAACAAGCCATTCTGGACGTATAGCTTTGTTAATCGGGGTCCTTCCAACGCGAGTAGCGAGCCCCATTGCAAGTTCCCGCTTAACCCGTGCTATCATCCAGCACAACTATATCCCGTTTCCTCCTAGGTCGAAACGGTTCCGTGGTCCCGGGTTGCTGCTCGAGAAAACTATCACCTTGTCGACAAGTTGTCCTTGACCGTGCAACAACAAATTTTAGTTATTAAGGTATAGCCTACTTTCTCATTGAAAACTTGCTCATTTTATCGTGTCCGTGTCCTTGCATTTATTCTTTCATTCGCAACAACATTATCGATTTACCTAAGAAGGGGTCGAGAAGAGAAGGGTTAGCCACTCACCTTGAGTTTGCTTGAGGCGAGAGAACCTGTTGGTCGCGCTAGACGTCGCCTACGCGATTACCTGAAATCGCATAAGCAACCGATTAGAACACTGTATTATTCAAGAAATTCGATAGGAAATGCGAGTTCGAAATGCAAGCCATGAAAACCATCGAAAACATTCACGAAAACGCATTCAGAAAACAAAGTCAAAACCAACGCAAGCGGCGTGAAAAACAGAGCAACGGGAGGTCTCTCCCGACTCAGCCGCAGAGTCAATCCTTGAGGCGCAACCCGCTGAATATGGGACTTGGTTCCGAAGAAGCCATTTCATAACGGGGAATGGATCTTAATTCAACCGTTCCCGTTCGATCGATCCCAACCTATCGGTCCCGACCGAGTCGATAGCGACGGTGTTCCTTTCTCGCGCACCCCGTGGACGGAGGACGGGACACGATGTAGGGACGGGGCACTATAATATTCCCTTTATTTTTGTTTAATTGCTTGACCCTTGATTTTTAATTAGCTCAATGTAGCAATTGGTGCATGGCATGTGAGCTTCTGCAGGTTGTCTGCTTTTTTATTTTTTTATTTTTTGGGCTATTTTTCACTTAAATACCTTGAACTATCTTTTTTTTTTCTCTCACTATAATACCCCGTACTATATTTTATTATCAAAATACCCTGAACTAGTTATGTTTTTTCAAGTTCAACCTCCGTTAGTCTACCGGTATATTCAACGGTCATGTAGACGAAAGATTACTCTTGTACCCCTAAAACCATTATACTTATAAAATAAAAAGTTAATAAGTAAAAGAAAACCAATCCTAAACCCAACCCACAGCCACCTCTTCCTCCCCAACCCCGGATTTCTCCCACCCCTCACCTTTGCACCCACCCTGCACCATTGCGGTCCCTCGCCGCCGTTTCCCTTGCAGACACCGTCCTCCCCTGCCAAAACAACTGTTGTCGTCGGGGGTGTGGGATAGCGGCGACTGGGGGGTTGGGGGGGGGGGGGGGGGGTGGGAGCGGCGGCGATGGTGTGGGGAGGGTGCGACGGCGAGGGTTAGGAAGAGGCGGCCTGGGTTGTGGAGGAAGAAGCAGCTGTATAGGATAATGTTTTCATTTTTTGGGGTTTAAAAAAATAGTTTTTAGAAGAATACCTTTAGTTTTTCTTAATAAAGGTTTATGTAATTAGATTTGATTAAATTATTAGAGTTTGTTTTGTTTAATTGTGGAATATTATTTTTTAGGTTAATTTTCACTTAAATGAGTATATTATTATTTTTAAGTTGAGGGTCATTATGGTCTTTTTATTGATTACCATTAGGGCCAAGTTGAAAAAGAACATTAATTGAGGGTATTTAAATGAAAAAAAATATAGTTCATGGTATTTAGTTGATAATAGTGTATTAAAGTTAAAAAAAAACATGACAGTTCAGGATATTTAAGTTAAAATTAGCCCTTTTTTTTATCTTGTACAGTTTAGCATTCTTTCTGTTTTTAAACATGAAAGTGCAATATATGGATGAACATAAAAATCCCAAAGGGCAGTGAACATCTATCAGTCTACACATTGATGGACAAGAGAGACCTTTTAGTAACATAAAAATCCATCAATGTATATCCAAGGTATACTATTTGTTTTATGACAAGCGATACCTGTTAGGAGATATAAGATGTTAGTCAAAGGAGCTGCTACGAAGGCTAGGTCTCAGCAATATTGGATTGAGTTTGTAGCAACTAACAAAGGATATACTATTGTTTATATGACAAAGGATATGGCCCTTAATGGAGTTGAGTGGAAGAAATGGATTAAATACTCTTAACACATCCACCACCTCTAACACATTTTAGCACTATTTCCTTTCTTAAACAGGAATGTGTGGCATACGGGTGAACATAGATGTCCCAAAGGGGACTGAACTTGCTGCACCTTTAGAGGAGGATTGTATCTGGCGCCAGGCAAGAGGTTCTATTGCTGAAGTCTCTGGGTCACAGGGTGCAGCAGCATCTACGGAGAAGGTATATGCCATGTAGAGGTTTTCTTTTAGGGTTTATCATTTCATGGAGTTAATGTTTATTCTTATTCAATGTGTATGATGATTATTGAAGGTTGGAGTTGCCCAGCAATGGTTTGACGAGTTGGATAACCTTGCATTTTCAAAATCTAACATTGAGTCGAGAGTCGAAGTTGAAGACGACCTCCTTGATAGGAACTTTCAAGATGCCAGCAAAGTGCAATTTGATTGTGCTGTAAATATAAGTCCTGGGACCGGTGAGGTATGGAACTATTGCCTTTTCGCAATTAATTGTCGGAAATTATATTGGACATTTGTAAAAGTTATTTGAGGATATGGGTTTTGCTAATATTACAGTGGACACGGCCCTTACAGAGCTGAATTTTAGAGAAGGAATTAAAATAGTTGACCCACAAAAGTTTCGGATAGAAGCTTATTGTTGATTTTCTCTAAAATGTATTTGCATGATCTTCATTCTTTTGCGAACAAGGACATGTGGCAACCCCCCTCCCAACTCCCCAGGTTCGAACCTAGGATTCACAGTTTGAGAAATAAGGCACAGGTGGCAACCCTCCCCCTTCCAAGAGATCATATTTAACTCAATGCAACTTATATGGTGATAACCATTTATTAATGTAACTTGCAGTTTTCTCGACTTTTATCGAGTTATTCCTTTCCGTCCGTATATTACAATTTTGATGGAGTAGTTTGTTGGATATCCTACATTGATGTGTTTAAACTTACTATACTAATTAGACACAGGAGGAAGAGTTTTAGGATTGAAGCTCAAAGATGTGTATTTTTACTGGAATTACTTGTAGTCTTACCATAAAGATTTTACGCTATGCTTCACGACAACTTTAAGCTTATGCTGTACAACAATAGTTATACCATAATGTTGTACCATTATGAATCCTCATCTTCCATTCCCCCCTGTTGAGGACCATCTCCTGTCTAAAATCCTTATATACTATGCTCTATTTACCTAAAGTGCTTTGCAGTTACTGACGAAATATTTTCCCTATCTCGTTTCAGATTGTTGTTTCTCTGGTTCTATATTTGAAGCTAAGCAGAGAACAAGGCACAAAGGAAAGGACTTTAGAAGCAATGAAGATTCTGGGCCTACCAAAGCAAGGAATTAGAAGTGAGGATGATACTTGGATTAAATTGCTTTTAGATAGTGTCCAGGACTTGAAGGAGCTCGTCTTTGTGAAGCCACTGCATCTTAGGATACGATTCGACTGCCTTGACCACCCAAACGCCACAACACAGAACGAAACTATTTTGACCGATACTGACTTGGAGGTTAATATATCTTTAGAGTGATTGGCAAATACAGATATTTGTTATATGTTTCCCTGAGTCGGAAATCAAGGGCATGGAAGCTAAGAAGGCGATATTTACATCAGTTTGATTTTAGATACTGGTGCAGAACTGTAGAATCTCTTCTCCGTGCGACCTTGGTGTATTTGTAGACTTCTTTACCCCTACACGGGAAGATGCAAATCTTGACCTGCTTTGCAAGCGCCTGTGTATGCAGATTGCGCAGATAATTATATATTGGATTTTACATTTGTTGTTTAATTTTGTAGCCTTCTGCTATATGTTGCTGCTGACTAGATGAGAAGTTCTTGTAATTTTTTGCTGTAACATTTGTGTTTTCATCACCTAGTCTTAGAGCATCTCCAACCCTATTGTGAGTTTGAAAAAAATGGTTGCCACATAGGAATGACAACCATTTTTTCCAAAAGTACTTCTCCAATGCAAATGTGAAATAAAGTGTGGAGTTGACATGGCAATGACATGGCAAAGACAATGTGAAGTTGGTTGTCTAGATCTAGACAATGCACTTCACAATGTCTTTATGTCCACATCATCATTTGTGAATAAAAATATTTATAAAAAAGAAGTAGAGT
Source organism: Iris pallida (assembly GCA_029216955.1). NCBI lineage: Eukaryota > Viridiplantae > Streptophyta > Magnoliopsida > Asparagales > Iridaceae > Iris > Iris pallida. Next base: position 1,087,078 of record JANAVB010025798.1, read on the forward strand.
AAAAGTTGTCTTGGAAGTTGTAAAAAATTATTTGTATTGTATTCTCAATACTTTTGTATTGGAGATGACTTTTTAAACCCATTGTCATTTGTGAATATAATCTTGCCACCTATACAAGACATTGTCTTGTCCCTCATGCCACATAGGATTCACAACACAAAACAAGACAATAGGGTTGGAGATGCTCTTACAATATAGGAGGATGTCATTAATTGCTTCCTTAATTACTTTTTGGGCACTAGTTGTTGAAACCAAATGTTTCACATTCATTACTAGCCAATATTTCTGATATATCAATGGTGGCCGATACTAATTCATCAGACGTTTGGCAACATAACTGATGTCCCTGCTATAATTTGCTACTGGAACAGCCCTGCTATAATTGTGCTACTGGAACAGGGGATTAACTCTCTTGTTGACCGAAGCAGGTGCAGGAGACGTCAATGGGTGGGAGCGTCTCGCGGAGGTGGTGCTCAGGTGCGGCGATCTGTGGAAGATGCGGTGCTTGCGGGGTTCGTCGGAGAGTGCTGGAACGGAGAGATGTTGATGGCGATGGTGAATGTCGGAAGGAGTCCCCACCCTAACAAAACCTCCACCAGAAACATTCATCGCATCCAATTCAGTTCCATGACACGTGTCATGTTTCTCCAATCACCATGTTTTTCTTTGGCGGCGGCTTCTTCTTCTTCCCTAAATTCCTAAACTCTAATCCATATTTTTTTTTTTTGCATAGTTTTATAGTAGATAGTTCTATTTGGGACAATTTCTACAATTTTCAAACTCCATTAATAGAATATTAATTTCGAAGCTTCAGAATTCGACATATTCTGTTTGGGACTTGCATTTTTTTTTTGATAGTCTTATGTATTGATAGAATTGTCAAAATTTTGAAAATCATTATCATCTCAAATGGGATTATGAATCTTCGAAATTCCATCTATGAAGTTTGAAACTTCACAAATAGTCACAAATTGTGCTATCTATTTTAAAACAACTAAAAGTATATTGGTTAGACGTGGTTAAGGGTTAAGGTTGAAAAAACTTAAAGTTTAGGTTAGGGTTAGAAATTTAACTTGAATGTGAAGTTGTCTTGGTTATTGCATTAATTTCTGAAATAGGCTTCCGGTTGCAAGTGTAAAAGAGTAGGGAGAGGGAGAGGGAGAAGAAATAAATTTGGAAGAGGGTGAATGAGTATTGGTATTGTGTTGCCCCTAACAATTGATGTATTTTCCCTAACTATTTTTTGACTTAATTGTGTTGTCCTCTAACATGTAATGTCCTGACAAATATGGTTGCGCCTTTATCATTGGCCTATAAAAAAACATCCTCCTCCTTTTCTTCTCCTACCATCTTGAAATTTATCAAAAAACCAAAAACTAAACCATAACCCTATTTTTTTTCCCATCCTTTCTTTTTTAATGGACGGCTACCCTTGCTCCTTCGATGATGAGGATCAACGGCGACACAATACGTGGAGATGTCAGCTATGACATACGGATGCAACCGAGTCCGTCCAACAATGGAAGCCTCTCCTTCGTCGACGGTGACATCAATATCCTCGCAGTCGACCGCTGTCGTCTCCCCCTCTCTGGCATTGCCAACGATAGCTCCTTCTTTAGCTACTAGCTCCCTGACAAGGATTTTGACACCCTAGTCTCCAACAACGATGACGAGGACCTTGAGCACATGATGCTCGAGCACTACCGCCTCTGTTGCTCCAAAAGGCTACACCTCTTTCCACCATCGCCATAAATTGAGGCGTCATCGGACTACATGTTCGACTCGACAAGGATTTTGCACCTCTTTAAATGGCGAAGATCTACTAAAGACGAGAAGAGCGGTGAGAGTGAGGAAAACTTAGCTAGGGTTAACGACAATATAGACTGTTGCTACGTATCTCGAATTCACGATCAGGCTCCCTACTACGATGGTGGTGCTGGTGAAGACGACGGTGGGGTGCTGGCTGGGCCATCGCCAGAGCATCGACGACACTGACTGAGGAGAGCGGCGGGTCTTGTTTGTCCGGGTAGGATAATATTGGTACCGCACGATGGTGCTTGCATCGTATACGATGACAATTTCTTCGCCGAAGAAGGCGTAAGTGTAATGCCTATTGTTCGTATTACGTATTTTGGAATACGTGTACGTAATCTGATTCGTATTGCTTGACTCCTGGCTTGGTTCGGCTTGGGTTGCTTGGTTCGGTTCATCATGAACCAAGGGGGAGAACCCTTACCTACCACCATCATCCTCATTTATTAACCCCACCCTCTTTCTCTCTCATCATTCACTCTTCTTCTTCCTCACCGTTGCTCTCCACCTACCAAGAGGTTTAGGCAAGTGCAACTTGCTTCACGATGGATTTCAAGTTTTATTGTTCCATTCTCTTCTTTACATGATTATAAGCCTCTTTAGAACTTGGAGTTTTTAATTTTGATGGATAGCTTCTTCTAGATCTACTTTATAACTTTTAGTTCATGGAGTTTTCTTGGTTTTGATCTACTAAAACTTGTTATTTTTGAAAACTAATAGTTCCATGAGCAAGAGCACGAAATTTCGTGTGAATTTGGTTTTTGATTCACCTCATTTCGAGTTAAAATGAAGTTTTTATGGCCAAAACAAGTTTTCTGAATTTTCATGTCGGCTGAAGAATACGGTGCTGGCTTAAAATAAGATTTTACGCAGGGAAGCTAGCGTAAAATCGAATTTTACGCAGGAAGGCTTGCGTAAAAATGAAATTTTACGCTGGGAACCCTGAAATTGCGTATTTTACGCTGGATTGTATCCAGAATGTAAAATTGTACGCTGGGAACCCTGAAATTGTGTATTTTACGCTGGATTGTATCCAGAATGTGAAATTTTACGCTGGGAATCCTGAAATTGCGTATTTTACGCTGGATTGTATCCAGAATGTGAAATTTTATGCTGAGAACCCTGAAATTGCGTATTTTACGCTGGAAGGTACCCAGAATGTGAAATTTTACGCTGGAACCCTCCCCTTTTACATATTTTGTGCAGAATTGAATTTTTGGCATAGAAAGTGCACAGAATGACTGTTTTTGCCAAGTTTAGCTATTTTCTAGCCAGAATTTCGAAAAACTTAAAACATGAAAGTTTTAGATCTTTGTCTTGCCTTTCCGAATATCTCTGGAGCACCTCATTTTAAGTTCGTATGTGGAAGTTATGCCCCGTCTTCCTGGGCCGCATGATTCCTCCACAACTCTTGCACCCTGTTTATATTTAGTTATTGCATACACGCTTATACCAGGTTAAATATTAATTTTAAATAATGACATGACATGATAGTGATCCGTCGTGGCGCACTCTTGACAGTGTATTTGACATGATATATATCTCGAATGCTGTTGCGACGGCTAGCATGTCATGGCAGAATTGAATGGCCTGGACACCGTGGATGAATGTGTTTGTACTAAATGAACCGGTAATGTTTGCATCATGTCTAAGGCATGGATCCCTGAGTACCACGGTCAGGGATACCTACAGTAATTGACTAAGGCTAATAAACTAGAATAATTCAGTAGACATGAAGAGATTCCCAGCTACATGCAATCCCGTTATCTGGGCGCATTAAGTGGACTTGTAGCTTACCGATGAGTAGGGCACATTTCCAGCACACAGTCACGTGTTGCATTCTCCATAAACGGACATTCGACCTGGATAACCGGATGGTCTGCAGGACTTGTGGCTGTTGGGATAATCTTATTGCATCTTGCTAGTAACTAGGCCTGTGATAACCCTAGTTAGTTAAAAGTATCAAGCCGTACTCTTGATTGGCCGTGATTGATTGGATGGAGTTTATCCTAGCTTAGTCTTGTCCCGATCCTGTACAAGATTGTGACACGACATGATTATTGATGCTTGCCTTAACAATAAAGATCAGGGGTCCAGTTCTGTTCAGGCGAAGGGTTACAACTCCGGTCCTTGTTTGGTTTATGGGTTGTAACCTGGCTCCCGGAGCAGTTCTGTGTCCTCTCTTCGTTATTGTCTTATTGCAACCCCATGTCATGCTTGTCATGTTTTACGTTACTGCAACGACATGATTAATTCTTTATAATGGCCTTAACAATAAAGATCAGGGGTCCAGTTCTATTCAGGTGAAGGGCTGCAACCCCGGTCCTTGTTTGGTTTAAGGGTTGTAACCTGGCTCCCGGAGCAGTTCTGTGTCCTCTCTTCGTTTATTGTCTTCACTGTACCAATAGTATTTGAGACGGGTTTCTATTCAGGTGAAGGGCTGCAACCCCGGTCCTTGTTTGGTTTAAGGGTTGTGACCTGGCTACTTGAATGGTTTCCTCGTACTCAGTTTACTGTTGTTATCTCTATTATTATCAGTACTTTATTTATTATCTTTAATATTCTGTTGTGATATGCTAGTTTTAGTCCCTAAGTGAAGCCTCCTTTGTGGCACTTGCTCTTTCTGGGGTTTGACCCAGCTGGTTTTGTGTGGCCAGATATCGGAGCAGTACCAGAGGATCTACCTGTCTTCCAGCCAGATGGTGAACACCAGGCGTAACCCTGGCAACGAGTGGGTTTCTTTTTGTCCTCCCACTTTATTGTAAAATTATTCTTTTGAGACGTTTAGCCGACGAGCACGTGTTAGCTCGATTGCACCTTTACTTCTTGTCTGCTTACGGGCTGTAACATAATTGACAGATCCTAGGGTTTATCATGTATGACTTAACTCCTGCTAGTCTTGACATTTTGTACGACTAGCTTCATGATCATCCAATTTGTAATGTATGGGACGCCTTGCTATTATATATTTGGTGCTCTGACATCTTGTAACTATTATTGCTTGCTTGAGATTGAGACAATAGGCTTGTTCATGACCATATGAGACTGTTGGCTTGTAGTTAAACCCTCATGTATCTAGACAGCCGTGACCGTATAGCGAGGTGGGTCGCACTTCAATATACGTAGCTGGCTATGTACGCCCCCGCTCTCCAGTATTCTGGTTCTGGGGCGTTACAGTAAGATAGTCCGGTGCTACTGATCTACGATAGAGAAAGGGAGGATCGTTGGTTGTGTGGGTGCAACTAACCTTCAGGTGCCATTTGTGTTGTGCCACAGCCAACCAACAAGCACCCGACACGTGTAGTTGGCAGTACAAACATGACATGATAGGCCAATCTAGTTGGCCATGTGTTGTTGTCACGAACAAAATGGATACAGCACAATGTGGCATGGTATGGCATGCCAAGTCAACGTGATTGGTGTTTGGCTTGTGCCGTACGACACAACATAACACGTGCACGTTTGCCGACGCCTACTCGACACAACATGCGAATAATAAACGATTAATTTTTTTTTATCATAATTATTTACAAAAATATCCCTCTCATTTATCTGTTGGGGACATTATTTACCAAAATATTGTTGGTCCCTTGACGAACAATCGATGGAAAAAACACGAGTTCAGAAACAATTGTAAAGACAATGTTTCTGGCAACAACACCCTAAAGAAGGTGAAGTTGTTTTACGAGAATCTAAAAAGATTATTTCGTAATATTTCTCGAAGGCAACAGAACCGTATAACTTCTAAAGAGAAGCGACGGTATTCTCGAAGGCAACCGAACCGTATTACTTCTAAAGAGAAGCGACGGTATTCTCGAAGGCAACAAGAGATGATCAACAACAGTTGAGTCTCAGATTCTCGAAGGCAACAGAAAGAGGGAGGAAGAAGAAGAACGGATCTCGCTGGGGTGTAGAACACCGGCGCTCAAAGCTATACCCGCAGTACGGATAAGCTCCCAGGAACCAGCAAGTTCAGGAGAACTTCTGGAACGCTCGTAAGTCAATATTTGAGACTTGAACGGGCTTCTGGACTTAACAGACTCCCTCAACTCTCTTCTTGGTGCATCTTTCAAAGGAGGCCAAGGGGCTCTATTTATAGAGTGGAGTTGAGACTTCACCTCTTCTCCTATCCGATGTGGGACTAAAATACCAATACTCAAAAATAGAGTTTGATATTTTAGATCATCCCACAATCAGCATAGAAGTGTGCCAGTCCACGCCTACCCCCCGAACACTCCCGTGCATGCACGAGACATCCTGGAGTCCGTGTCCGAGTCCGAGTCCGCATCCGCACAACAAAAATTAACTTTCATCCTTGTTGGATTTAATCTTTTTTCCTTCTAGAAAATACTTCCACATGGCACAAACTTGTGCCCCACTACACCTCATGTGCACACCTCAACACAAGCAATGCATTATATTGAGATAATCACCATTTGGTGTAGCCGATGTGGGACTATCTTTTCTAGTCCAAAGGCAAAAACACCAACAATCCCCCACATATCTCAATATATGGGTTGAGCGTTCCCCACAGTGATTGTCCATCATGCATTAGGAGAGATGTCGCTACGACTTGAATCTTCCCGCATAGGTTAAATAACAGCATGATACAAGAATGGACTAAGCCTTGAATTCTGCACCATAACTGCAATTCTTCCTACTCACATAATGACATCAACTGTGCTTCTGGCTGCACATTGAAGGCCTTGTGCCAGCCTGGTTTTAGTGTATAATTTTGGGCGTCTACAAGCTTACCCTCAAGAGACGGCCTGATATCTCTTTCCATACACTATAGGTGAGTTCTTTATAAAGAGTCATGGCATGAAGCATTGCGCTTCTTTGCGGTGCTACGCCGCTATGACATGGCTTAAAGCCGAGGCTTTACCCCACCTGGGTACCTCATCGTAGTGTCATACTACTGTAGCATGAGGTCACAAGCTCCTTTGTAGTGCCAAACTACCTAGCATGAAGCCTTGCGCTTCCGTGCGGTGTTACGTCGCTATGACATGGCTTGCGAAGCCGAGGCTTTACCCTACCCGGTACCTCTTCGTGGTGTCATGCCACTGTAACATGAGGACATCGTCCTCTTTGTAGTGCTGTCTACCTCTCTTTATTACGATTATCATACAGCATTAGGCTACCTGCCTATTTGCGGTGCTACTCCGCTGTGACTTAGCTTGCAAAGCCGAGGCATTATCCCTACCTGGGAACCTCATGGTGGAGTCACCCCACTGTAGCATAGAGTTTCACTCCTTGTAGTGCTGCTCTACCGTGCTTCCTGTAAAGCACACCAGGCATTCACTCTGCCTGAGAACTCATTAAGGCGTTTAAGCCATCCTTCCCACAGGATCAATTTTCCGCAGAAAATACATAGTAGACAACAGTGGTTATGGGTCCGTAACCCTTCCATGTTCCGCAGAACAAGTATCCACTGTTAACTGATATTATTCTAGTCAATGATCCTCCTTTGAACCAAAAATTAAATGTCTAGTAGATTTCTTTTTGAACCAATAACATAAAATTTTATGGTAGGATTACAATAACACAATATCAGAAAGTCTTCAAGCCCATCTTCCTTGCTGTGTCCTCGACCAGCTGACGCTTGAGACCCTTCGTGAACGGATCCGCCAGGTTTTCCTGACTCCGAACATCGATCACTGCAATGACGCCCCTTTTGATGAGATCGTTCACTGCTCTGTGCTTCAACCGCACAGTCCTCTTCTTCCCGTTGAAGAGTTCATTTGATGCCACTGCTGCTGCCGCCTGGTTGTCACAGTATATCGGAATCGCCGGTATCTGAGCCCCAACCATTGGAAGGTCATATATGAGCTCCCGAAGCCACTCTGCTTCATCTGCAGCAGCGTCCAATGCAAAGAATTCAGATTCCATGGAGGAGCGAGATAACATAGTCTGCTTCTTCGACTTCCATGATATAGCAGCTCCACTCATGGCGAACACATATCCACCTGTGGAATATTCGCTCTCCACCTCTGAACACCAGCTAGCATCACTGAAGCCTTCCACTACTGACGGATCTCCGCTGTAGTATAGTGCATATATCTGAGTCTTCTTGAGATATCTCATAACACGCTTCACAGCTTTCCAATGCTTTACGCCTGGATTGCTCGTAAATCGACTCAGCATTCCCACTGCAAAGGCTATGTCAGGCCTTGTGGCAGTAGTAGCGTACATCAAACTTCCGATGACGCTAGCGTACTCCAACTGCCTGACGCTCTCCTTCGAATTTGGCTCCAGTTTCAGATCACTCCTGTACGGTGTATCAATAATAGGAAGATCTTGATACCCGTAGCGAGAGAGCATCTTCTCAAAGTAATGAGACTGTGACAGCGCTATTCCAGTGCCTGTCCGGATGATCTTGAGCCCCAAGATTACGTCGGCATCCCCCAAGTCCTTCATACTGAACTTGGTCGAGAGGAATTTCTTTGTCTCTGTGACGCAGCTTAAATCCGTACCTAGGATTAGCATGTCGTCCACGTATAGACAAACGATTACTCCTCTTCCGTCAGCAAACTTCGTATAGACACACTTGTCTGTTTCACTGACCCTGTAGCCATTTGACCTTATCACCTTGTCAAACTTCTCATGCCACATTTTGGGAGCTTGCTTCAAACCATACAGAGACTTCATCAACTTGCAGACTTTGTCTTCCAGACCTCTGACGACAAAACCTTCTGGTTGTTGTATGTAGATCTCTTCGGTCAGCTCGCCATTAAGGAATGCCGTTTTCACATCCATCTGATGTATCACCAGCTTGTGTATTGCTGCTAAAGCAATTAACAATCTGATAGTTGTCATCCGAGCTACTGGAGCATAAGTGTCAAAGTAGTCGATCCCCTGCTTCTGAGCAAATCCCTTGGCCACTAGCCTGGCCTTGAACTTGTCAATGGTTCCATCTGCTTTCATCTTCTTCTTGAAGATCCATTTGCATCCGATGGGTCTTGCTCCTTCTGGTAGGTCGACCAATACCCATGTGTTATTGGAGGTGATTGAGTTAATCTCGTTGTCAATCACCTCCTTCCAGAATATAGCATCTCTGGTCTTCATCGCCTCATCATCGGTAAGCGGATCTGCTTCCACATGATAGGTGACCAAGTCATCTCCGAAGTCTTTCGGCCTCCTCGCTCGCTTAGTTGACGGCTCAGCGAGTTCTGGTTCAGCTGATGTCTCCTCGACAACAGCTCCATCTTGGACTACCGGTTCGATAAAGACCTCTGTCTGCTTCGCACCCTCATTATTCTCCGGAATATCCGCGAGAACAATGTTCTTGTGCCTTGCAAACTTTTCTTCAAAATATTCAGCATCGCGAGATTCGATGATATAATTTGACTCGATATCAAGGAATCTCCGAGCATCACTCTTCTCGGTATACCCCAGGAAGATCGCCTTAGTAGTCCTTGTCCCCAGCTTCTGAATCTTCAGATCCGGGAGCTTCACATAAGCCAGGCACCCCCACACTCGAATGACATTCAGGTTGGGTCTGACTTTGAACCAGAGTTCATGAGGAGTTATGTCGAAAGTTGCATATGGCACTCTGTTCAGAATGAAAGTGGCCGTTAATGCAGCTTCTCCCCAATAGCACTTTGGGAGACCCGCAGTCAACAGCATAGAGTTCATCATCTCTGTCAACGTTCTGTTCTTCCTTTCTGCTACTCCGTTGGATTGTGGAGAATACGGAGCCGTCGTCTCGTTGATGATTCCATGTTCTTTGCAGAATGATGAGAATTCGTGAGACCTATATTCCCCACCTCGATCACTCCTCAGCCTCTTGAGTTGTTGTCCAGTTTGCCGTTCAGCCTCGGCCCTGAACTCCTTGAACTTCTCGAATGCTTCGTCTTTAGATTTGAGTAAATAGACGAAGGCATACTTGGAGAAGTCGTCTATGAAAGTAATGAAATACTTCATCCCGGCCTTTGTAGAGAATTGTTTGAAGTCACAGATATCTGAGTGAACCAATTCCAGAAGATCTGTGCTTCGATTGACCCTGTGAAAGGGTTTCCTTGTGATCTTCGTCTGAGCACATATCTCACATTTCTCTACCTTACCCCCACACTTGGAGATAAGTCCTAGACTAGACATTTTGTTTATTCGCTTACAATGAACATGTCCTAGTCTATTATGCCACAATTCAAGAGAGTAATTCAAACTAGTGATAGCATTAACATTATTATGCTGGGTTACAACAAGCTGAATTTTGTACATTCCTTCAGTCTGAAAAGCTTTCCCGAAGAAAGTACCCTTCTTGGACATCACCATTTGGCCAGCATTGATGTCCATCCTCAAGCCTGCGTTGCAGAGCAGGCTCCCAGAGATCAGGTTCTTTGCGATTGCAGGAACATGTTTCACACCTTGAAGCGTCAGAATGTTCCCCGATGTAAGCTTCAGCTCCACCGTCCCGATCCCCAGTACTTCAGCTTGTGCCTGGTTCGCCATCATGACTTTCTCGGAAGTAGGCTCATAGGAGACGAACCAGTCCTTGTCTGAACAGACATGACATGTCGCGCCAGTGTCTATCCACCAGTCCAAGTCTGCCCCCACAGTTGCAACCTGTGCTATCATGGCAACCTGATTAGTAACCAAAGAAACCTTGTTAGGCTCACCTTGCTCTTTGGGCTTGGACTTGCAGTCACTTTTATAGTGACCCTTCTTGCCACAGTTGAAGCAAGTCACATGGGACTTGGACTTCTGTTGCTTGAATCCTGGACCCTTCACTTTCAGATTCGAGAAGTCCTTCTTCTTGTGGTGAGAAGCCGCCTGCTTCCCTTTGTTCTCTCTGGTGGCTTGAACCAGATTTGCCGTTGCTAGTTGCTTGGATAGGGCGTCCAACTTCTGTTGAGAGCGCATTTCGTCCTCAACATGAATCTCACTGAGGAGATTATCCAGGCTAATCTCCATCTTCTTCCTATGCATCCTTGCATAGATGTTGCTCCATCCTGGAGGAAGTTTTGCCACGATCCCTCCAACGACGAACTTGTCGACGAGGGGCATGCTATCATCCTCCAGTTTCTGGCGTAGCTTCAGGAACTCTTTCACTTGGGGCAGCATGGTCTTCTCGTCTTCAAAGACCCATTTGTGGTATTTTTCAACCATGAACATCTTCGACCGGGCCTCGTCGTCGTCATACAGCTTCCCCACGGACTTCCAGATCTCTTTGGCAGAAGTCTTCTTTGTGTAGGACTCGGCCAGAGAGTCTTCCATGGAATTCAGGATCAGCAGCCTGCATATGCTGTTATCCTTTTTCCACTTCGTCTGCTTGCTCGTAGCAGCGGCCAGAACAGCAGCAGATCCTGTTGCTGGAACGATTGGTTCTTCCTCATCCAACACGTGATCAACATCCACGAGTTGAAGGTTCAGAGTCACCTTTCGCTTCCAGATCTGGAAGTGTTTACCGTCGAATTTCTCCAACTTGTTAAAGCCGGTATCGACAAGCGAAGCACGAGTGTTTTCCATCGAATCGTATAGCTTTGAGATTGTTGGTCCCTTGACGAACAATCGATGGAAAAAACACGAGTTCAGAAACAATTGTAAAGACAATATTTCTGGCAACAACACCCTAAAGAAGGTGAAGTTGTTTTACGAGAATCTAAAAAGATTATTTCGTAATATTTCTCGAAGGCAACAGAACCGTATAACTTCTAAAGAGAAGCGACGGTATTCTCGAAGGCAACCGAACCGAACCGTATTACTTCTAAAGAGAAGCGACGGTATTCTCGAAGGCAACCGAACCGTATTACTTCTAAAGAGAAGCGACGGTATTCTCGAAGGCAATAAGAGATGATCAACAACAGTTGAGTCTCAGATTCTCGAAGGCAACAGAAAGAGGGAGGAAGAAGAAGAACGGATCTCGCTGGGGTGTAGAACACCGGCGCTCAAAGCTATACCCGCAGTACGGATAAGCTCCCAGGAACCAGCAAGTTCAGGAGAACTTCTGGAACGCTCGTAAGTCAATATTTGAGACTTGAACGGACTTCTGGACTTAACAGACTCCCTCAACTCTCTTCTTGGTACATCTTTCAAAGGAGGCCAAGGGGCTCTATTTATAGAGTGGAGTTGAGACTTCACCTCTTCTCCTATCCGATGTGGGACTAAAATACCAATACTCAAAAATAGAGTTTGATATTTTAGATCATCCCACAATCAGCATAGAAGTGTGCCAGTCCACGCCTACCCTCCGAACACTCCCGTGCATGCACGAGACATCCTGGAGTCCGTGTCCGAGTCCGAGTCCGCATCCGCACAACAAAAATTAACTTTCATCCTTGTTGGATTTAATCCTTTTTTCTTCTAGAAAATACTTCCACATGGCACAAACTTGTGCCCCACTACACCTCATGTGCACACCTCAACACAAGCAATGCATTATATTGAGATAATCACCATTTGGTGTAGCCGATGTGGGACTATCTTTTCTAGTCCAAAGGCAAAAACACCAACAAATATAACCTCCTATTTTAACAATTTATGATTGTTTCTAGGAATATTTTGGTTATTTTTCACATAAAATGACCTAAACATCTTACGGACAGCAAAAAATATAAATGTACGACCATTCACCCCTTTTCACCACACCAATTCATTTCAACTCCTCTCATTCTATCTACTAGTTATGTGCTTGGCTGCTTCTCAACGATGAACTAGAAATAATTAGAACAACTCAACCACATGAATACCTCGACTTGATCAATTCGAAAGGAAGTCCTATAGTCTGCCACTCTACTGAAGATAAGCTACCAATTAACCAAGTTGATGTTTAGTATACGAATGTTTATATATTTTTAGCTTACTTTTTTATATTTAGCAGTTATAATGGATACAAATGCTAGTGGTAGCGGCTGGGTAAATACAATGATATTTTAGAAACTTTTGTTAGTTTATTTTCTGGATATTTGAAGTCCTATATTTCCTCCTAATGTATTCCAACAAAAAATTCCATTGTAATTATTATCCTCTTTTGCTAATATTAATGCAACGACTTCTGTAAAAGACAAGAATAATTTTTAATTTTTGGGGACAAAGATGTTTATTCTGGTAACCAATTGCACCAAAAATTTAGATATGAAGTTTGGGATACTTCTGAACAATACACATATTAGAACATGATGGCAACATATTATAAATTAATGCAGCTGAAAATTCGTTTACGAAAGCCAAATATAAAGTTTGTAATACTTATTTGAGTTACGGTAGGTGCTGGACACTTAAGTTAGAATTCTTTTTTTGATAAATAGAAGAATTGACCTTATAGACAATAGGGATACACAATTACAATTTGATTCAACTTCTTCTTCATTAGAAATATTTACTTACTCTCATGACTTTACAAAAGATAACTTACAAAGTATACTATTATGTGTGAAATGTCATTTATTTATGCTCAAGATTACATATTTAAAAAAAAGTTATGAAAAGTCTTATGAATCATTTTTTTTTTTAATACCAAGGACTATTATTAGATAAGAAGCTCTAAATTTTTTCAAGAGTATAAATTGAAATTACAAGATCATCTTAGACAACTTAGCAATATAGTTTCATCAACTTCTGATATATGGACAAATATTGAATACTTAGGTTATACATGTCTTAATGTTTATTCTATTGATTCTAATCGGATGTTATAAAAAGGGATAATTGATTTTGACTTGCAAAGTACTAGAAATGTAATTGCTACTTATATTATAGAAAAACTAGTATATATACACCTGCGTTACACTTTACTGGGAAGAACAAATAGTAATATTTTAATTTAGCAAAGTTTCTTAATTTTTTTAGAACAAACCACAAGCATCTTCAAACTTCCGATGGTTATGTTTCCCTGTCTAATGTGTATAGATCAGAGAAGAGTGCAAGAAAAAGGTGCCATTGAAGATCCTGGCCAGTGCGAGATCGTCGATTGAGGTTCTTGCTTCGGACGTAAACCTCGCACAATGATCGTCTCTCTGATTCCACCAATTAGAATTTGAAGTTGTTGGATTTGATTCTCTCAGCTCTCTCAAGTTAGCCATTGGAAAATAAGTACTTATTTGATTGAGACTTTTTTCCATTCCAATCCACTGGAGGAGAAACAGTGAAATGAGGAATTTGTGGAAGAGTTGAGAGCAAATGCCTGTGACATACCGAAAAATTCTATCTGCTAATGGTTGGCTCATCAACATCCTGTCTTGGTCATTGATGAGAGATGGCGAAATTGATTGAGACAATGGCCAATTGGGCTAAGATATTAATTTGCATTTGGTAGATAAATACCGAAGTTGAGAATTTGAGGATGCACTTGAACTTGACAAACATGGTGACAAGGAAGAGTACATCTTCTTCAACGAAAAGAAAAGAGAATTGAAGGGAGAATGGGAGGAAGGTGGCAATGTTGTTGACAATCTTATCACGTTACTGCATGGAGGTAACAGCCCTTCTACCTTATGATCGTTTAGTTGTACCAATACACGTCTATGGGTACATTTCAGGGAACCCCTAACCTTTTACCACTTATCACAGGTACCCCCCCTAATGTTTCAAATTCGTCACTTAACTCCCTACCTGTCAAATTTTCTGTTTAGTTTTTTTTTTTCTTGCAAAGGGAAGAATACAAATGATCAATATATACAACAATTATAGTATTCAACTAGAATAAGAGAACAAAAAAAAAAAAATCCGTGAACCGCATGACTTCTCGGTGCTCCACTTCATCGTGAGTGGCCCTGGACCTACTTCTCCTCCCTCCGACACCTTCCCTCCCTCTACCTCCACCTTTCTTCAAAGTTGGGTGCGAGGGGGGTGTGAGGCCACCCACAATGAGGACAAGGCCGGCCCAGGGGTAAGTCAGACAAGACTTCGGACTTGGACAACCCCCATTTGCTTAGGACAACTTCCAGGCTCATCGGTATTCCAATAGAGGTCGGAGTCGCTAGTAACCCTCCAGGATCGACCTACAATAAGAGTTAAGGGGCAACTAAAACTAGCTCCGGATAGGACAACCCAACCTGTAGGAAATAATAATGCCTTGTTCTCATTGCTAGGATTTGTTACAATATATATAGTGTCTACATTTGGACTTATGGGCCATATTTACATTTACAAATATAATCTAACACCCCCCCCTCAAGTTGGAGCATGCAAGTCACAAATGTCCAACTTGGAAAAGAAAGAATCAAACACATGCTTTCCAAGGGGCTTGGTGAAGATGTCAGCTAGTTGAGAAGAAGTAGGAACATGCAAGGCTATTACGGTGCCATCTCGAATAGCATCGCGAACAAAATGCAAATCCACCTCAATATGCTTACTACGCTCATGAAATACCGGGTTCTGAGCCAGGTGCAGGGCAGACTGACTGTCACAATACACCGACATAGCAGACTCCTGGCGAACGTCCAAACACACCAATAACTCCTTCAACCATTTCAACTCACAAACAAGCGCAGCAAGAGATCGGTATTCAGCTTCAGCGGAAGATCGGGAAACAGTTGATTGCTTCTTGGTCTTCCAAGAAATAGGAGACCCCCCCCAGAAACACCAACCAGCCTGTAACAGAACGGCGAGTCAAGGGACAACTGGCCCAGTCGGAATCACACCAACCAGAAAGACGAAGATCACAATCAGCTTTCAAAAGAATACCCTGTCCCGGTGCATGTTTGAGATATCTGACAACCCTCAAAGCAGCATGCCAATGATCTTGTCGATGCTCCTGTAAGAATTGAGATAAGATATGCACAACATAGGCTAAGTCAGGACGAGTAAACGTTAGATAAATCAACCTCCCAACTAGCCTCCGATAAGACTCTGCATCCGCCATTTTTGGACTAGTCGATTCTGCCAGCTTGTGATTGGGCTCCATGGGAAAGCCAGCGGGTCGAGACCCCATCAAGCCGCATTCTGAAATGATATTCAAAGCATACTTCCTTTGACATAAGGAAATTCCTTCGGCACTCCGAGCCACCTCTATGCCAAGGAAGTACTTCAACACACCAAGGTCCTTCATGTGAAAGCAAGAACTAAGGTACTTTTTGAAAGCATCTAAAGTACCTGTGTCATTACCAGACACAATCATATCATCCACATAGATCAAAACATGCAACTACCTTCCCTTTAAAAAAAGAGAAAAGGGAATAATCGGAATGAGATTGAATAAATCCATAGGATATCAGAGAAGCAGCAAGCTTAACAAACCAACAACGTGGTGCCTGTTTCAATCCATATAGAGACTTACGCAGGCGACACACTTTGTTGGATTCACTATGCGAAAAACCTGGCGGCAACTTCATATACACTTCTTCTGTCAGATCTCCATGAAGAAAAGCATTATGCATATCCATCTGGTGCAAAGTCTATCCTTTCACAGCTGCAACAACCAAAAACGCCCGAACTGTAGGTATCTTAGCTACCGGGGCAAATGTCTCTGAATAGTCGATCCCCTCAACCTGATGATTACCGAACACAACCAGCCGTGCCTTTAAGCGCTCAACACTGCCGTCAGATTTGTACTTTATTTTGTACACCCATCTACTTCCCAATACTTTCTTCCCAGGAGGCAAATCGACAAGACTCCATGTCCCATTATCTTCCAGAGCCTGTATTTTAGTTTGCATAGCCGCGCGCCAGCCTGAATCTCGCGAGGCCTGGCGATATGAAGTAGGCTCAACACTTGCAGTGATAGCTGCAAGAAAATCTCTTTGTCCAGCAGTAAATATGTCATAACTTAGAAATTGTGTTATAGGATACGAAGTACCTGAGGAAGTGACGGGAACAGATGAACTGTGGTGAAGGGGGGGGGACTTTTACTTCTAACAGCATTCGTCATAAAATCCTGTAATCGCACTGGCTGTGATTTCTTTCTCATTCCTCTTTCCAATACTATCTCGTCGGGCACCTCTGGCAACACTGTATCTCCTGTATCATCAGTAGTACCCGCATCACCCCCAGCAGACTCTCCTGCCAATACTTTTGCATCTACCTGTGCATCCTCGCCACTCGGTGCCGAGCCATCATCAACCACTCCGGCCTCAGCAACCGTAGCCGGCACCATCCCAAAAGCCTCTATATCGTCTTCCGGCACCTCAATAGATGGATGGCGTATCGCAGAAGACATCTCGCTAGCAGAGCCACACCCAAGAAATTCTTTTTCATAAAAAGTAACATCACGGCAGTCTCCAAATCATACAGTTTCCATCCCTTTTTATCAAGTGGATACCCAACAAAGATATATTTTCTGCTCCTGCTAGCAAATTTATCATGTTGGAATTTCAAATCATACGCATAGCACAGACAACCAAAAATACGTAGATGATCATACGAAGGAGCCGAACCATATAAAACTTCATAAGGAGACTTAAAATTCAAGATACTAGAAGGGGTTCTATTTATCAAATAACATGCACCCAGAACACATTTTCCCCAAAAATCTACGGAAAGAGAACCCTGAAATCTCAATGCCATGGCTACATTTAAAATATATCGATGTTTTCTTTCCACCCTTCCATTCTGTTGAGGTGTCCCTACACATGATGTTTGGAACAATATACATTGAGATGAAAAATAATCTCGTAAACAATTAAATTCAGTACCATTGTCACTCCGCACATGAAGTATATCAGCCCCAAACTGACGCTTCACCATAGCAATGAATTTAAGAAACATAGAATAAACAGCACACTTATCCGTCAATAAAATAACCCAAACAGCTCTAGAAAAATCATCTACCAAAGTCAAAAAATATCGTACCCCATTAGATGACAGAACACGATATGGTCCCCACAGATCACAGTGTATAAGTTTAAAGCATCTCAAAGCACGACTACTACTATCAGGAAAGGCATCACGAGTCTGTTTAGCTTGATGACAAATATCACAAGCCTTATGAGAAAACACACTACTACCAGAGAGAAAAGGTAAAGCCTGCATTACTTTATCTGAAGGATGCCCCAGTCTACTATACCAAACCTCGGAATCACTTTCTTTGCATGCCAGGATCACCGAAGCCAAATAAGCTGGAACCTCCCCCAAGAAGTAAAGTCCACCCCTTTGTTCACCTGCTCCAATCACCATCCTCGTACTTCGGTCCTGAACAAAACACAAATCAGGAGTAAATAACATATCACAATTTCTGGCACCAATCAATTGTGAGACATAGATCAAATTGCAAGTCAATGTCGGAACATAAAGAACATCCGTCAACACCAACTAAGCAGTCAAAAATACTTTGCCTCTCAGAACAGCCTCAATAGTGCTCCCATCAGGCAAAATCACAGGACAGACATGGCCCTCAAAGCAATCAAGTAAACAGTCACGAGAGCCTGTCGCATGAAGAGTAGCCCCAGTATCGAATATCCAAGTGACAGAAGAATTCTTACCCATCAGACGATCAGAGTTTAAAGAACCGGGGTTGGAAGGATTGTCGTTACCCAGCAGGCTCATCAGTTTCTGCCATTGTTCACCTGAGAGTGGTGAAAGATATCCTCCATGCATCATATCCGCCGAACTTCCAGCAATACTAGCAGGGATACCATGACCAGCAGCGACGCCATGATGAACTGCGCCACCAGTACCGCGTCCCTCATCACGTCTCTGCTGTGGTGGCGGGCCTCTGCCACTGCCAGCACCACGTCTGCCCTCACGCCGAGGACGTATCTCCCACCACTCTGGATAACCAATCTTGGCAAAGCAAGTTGCAACATCATGACATGTTTTCTTGCAATGAGTACAGATCATACCTGATTTGTCCCTGGAATCTGAGGTCCTACTATTAGAAGTAGAAGACGGACGAGGTAAAGTCTTGATAGCCAGCGTCAACACCTCCTCAACAGCGGATTGGACCTAAGTTTTTCGCATATCCTCCTCCTCACGGACTGTCTGGTATGCCCGATCTAAACTTGGCTGAGGATCCTGAGCCAGAAGATTAGATCGGGTATGACCATACAACCCAGCATTCAACCCATACATAAAGTCCTGAAAGTGGTCTTCATCCCTCATAGCCTGTAGCTTTGCAGCAAGTTCACCACATGTACAAGAAGGCAATGAGAAATAAGCAGCTTGTTCATCCTACAAAGACTGCAAATTTCCAAAGTAGGTTTCCACAGACATCGAAGCCGTCTGTTTACACTCAGCCAAAACTACCTTAATTTGTTGCTTCCGAGTGCCATTGCTAACAACAAATCTTTTTTCCAACAAGTTCCACAATGGATAAACCTCCTCAAAGTACGGCAAAGATTTCTTCAGAGACGGATCAATGGTATTAAAAACCCATTTAACCAATAGTGCTTGCACGCATCTCCAATCAAGCAATTTGCTAGCATCATTAACATGTTTGACTTCAGTATCCTCCAGAAAAGTGATCTTTCGCCTAGAGATCAGGGAGAGACGTATCGACCGAGACCACTCAACATAGTTCGGTCCACGAAAAATAATAGGAGTAATAATATTTCCTGGTTGATCAGCAGAACTCAGAAAATATGGATCCTTCGGATTAGGATAATTTGGGTTGTGTGCACCGCCACCGCCAGTCGCGACGGAGTATCTGGATGCAGCATCATCTGCCATCGCGGATGTCGGGTGTACAAAAATTTTGTACGACTCCGACGAATCGGCCGCGGATGCATGGGGTCGGCGGCGAATTGGCCGCGATCAGGGGCGCCGAATCTGGCACGAAGGGGCGAGCGGATGTCGGATGTACAAAAATTTGTACAACTCTGACGAATCTGCCGCTGATGGACGGGGACAGACGCGCAAATCGGCACGGTCGGGCGCGGATCGACGCTGTCAGGGTCGGTGGCGGGGCTGCCACGGTCAGGCGTGCGAATCGGCTCGGGCGGGCGCGAATCAGTGCTGTCAGGATCGGGATCGGATCGGCGCGGATCGGCACTGTCAGGTCGGGCGTGGATCAGCGCGTACGGCGGCGGGTCGACGCGTACGGCGGCGGGTCGGCGGGTCAGCGCGTACGGCGGCGGGTGCGTACGGCGGGGATCGGCGGATCGTCGCGGATCGACGGAAGCGTGTCACGTCCCGCTCCCAAAATAAGGCGAGTCGAGTACGTAACAATATCCCCAGGCTACGCGACATATGAATACTCCAGCACCCATATTCGCGATTGTCGCCCGTAGGGTTCTAGGATAGGTTGATGACAGGTCACATGATGCCTAAAAATATAAATGACAGTTTGATTAAAGGATATTCTAGACTATAAATAGAAATTTTATTATTCTACCCGATTATAACCATTAACCCAATACATATATTACATTACCAGCTACCAAGTTTTACTAGTTGATACCAAGTCAACCTCCTTTTTGTCTCATTCATAAAGCTTCTCTTCAGTGTGCATTTGTATTTTCTTTTGACCTTCATCAAACCTAGTGAACAAAACTAGGTCGTCAATACGACGAGCAAGCCCTCAGTCAAAGGAGTAAAGTAGGTAAGGTAAGATGATAAAATTATCGAAATTGAACTGAAGGAAAGGATAATTTAAAAGGTATATTCACCGATAAAATTTCTTATCGTATTAACATCTTTTCCTAAAAGAATGTAAGTGTGTCAGGTATAAATGTGTAAGCAATCAAACAAATCTTGTATAAAAAAATGCAATTGTCACTTCCCGATCCTGGAATACGTATTTTAATACGTAAACCGATAAATTGTATTTACCTTGTATTTATACGATATTTATTATGCTGTATTTCTTCATGCATTTCTCAAAATATTCGACAAAATAATATTTCGTAATTTATTTTCTGCATTCGGGCCTACAGTTTTGGCTCATTTGGGTAACCTATTTTTGATTCACCAATGGTTCATCATGAACCCATGGGTTCAAGATTCTATATAATAACCCATCTCATTCTCTCTCCTCTCATTTATTTTTCTCTCATTTATTTTTCTCCACCAACCAAGGCAAGTACCAACTTGCTCAAGAGATGGATCCATAAATTTTTGCTAATGTTTTTCTTACAAAATTATTTATCAAAATATGTTCTTCTCCTCAATCTATACTAGTTTAGAACTTGAAAATTTCCATTTTGAAGCTTTAATTTTTGTAGATATAAGTTTTAACCATTTTCGGATTTTCTTGGTTTTGATCTTGCAAACTTCATTTTTTTTGAGTTTTGATTGTTCCACGTTGTAGAGAATTTTGCTCTACCCTATTTTGACCTATTGAAGTCCCAATTTGGGCTTAGGATGAGGATTTTATGGACCTTAGAAGTTCTAGGGCTCATGGTGTTCTTGCTCTCAGCCAAGAGGAAGGAGATGACCCTGTAGCAGTTGGCGCGCGCAGCCCCTTGGCCCAGCGCTTTTTAGCGAAGGGCGCAGCTCTCTCGTGGCCCTGCGCAGCCTGATCCTGCGCAGCCTGACCCTGCGCAGTCGAACCCTGCGCAGCTTGACCCTTCGCAGTCGAACCCTGCGCAGCCTGACCCTGCGCAGTCGAACCCTGCGCAGTCTGACCCTGCGCAACCTGACCCTGCGCAACCTGACCCTGCGCAGTCTGACCCTGCGCAACCTGACCCTGCGCAGCCTGACCCTGCGCGATCTGATCCTGTGCAGTCTGACCCTGCGCATTCTGACCCTGCGCACTCTGACCTAGACTCCCCTATATTTTATATTATTTTTATTATATATTGCTTATATATATGTAAATATTTGTGTATGCTATATATCCTTACGCCTTTTGTCCTGAGCATGATATGAGCACTAATGTGACCCAGGTTTACAAAGTGTTCCTACCTGATACATGTACCTGAATGTCCCAGTTCTTGTTCATGCTCGACAAATGACTCGTAACTCCACGTGGCGTATTTGCAATGATGCATTACACTAAGGAGGGTAGAACATGTTGACATACTGATTGACATGGATCCTCTTTGGGGTACTCGTACTTGAGTACGACTTTTAGGAGGATAATCATGCAGGCCACAGCATGTGAGTCCAAGATTTCACCTAGGGTTAAACTAGGCAACTAAATATACTAGATGCATGGGGAGGACAGAATTCCGAGATCGTGTTACACCAGCCGCCTTGAGATATTGTCTTGACGCGCCGGCTGGTCTCCACGGATACTGTATCTGCAACGAGTGGATGACTGTATTCGATTAATTCATGATATATATTATATGTTTTGGCAAGGTGGCCTTACGAGGGACCTGTGCCCAATAACACCTGTCTACGCGAATCCCTGGGTTGGCTAGCCTTGCTGGAAAGATACGATCTGAGGATTTCTAAATAACATGATGCGAGGATAACCTCGTCCCACAAGAAACTCGTAGACTTGATTGGCCGTGAAAACGACTTGCTTGTATCTTATTACCTTCAGTGAATAACTGAGGGAAGCGGACTGTCATGGTACGTGATCCAACCCATGTTCTTGTTTGATTGTTGGGTTGGTTATCGTACTATGACAGGTTGTGGACCGAAGTTATGAACGGAAGACTTATTCTGGTTGTGAAGTGCTACTCCTGTGAATGACTGAGGAACATGGTCTATCATGGTACATGATCCAACCCATGTTCTTGTTTGATTGTTGGGTTGGTTATTGTGCTGCGATAGGCTATCGACCGAAGTCACGATCAGGAGATTTTATTGTTTATACCTTTTTAACTTATGTGAAAGTTATAGAGTACGACACGTCCTGACTCCATGCGGCACCTTTTGTCCTTGTTTTGTTGTAAGGGTGCCATATGGGTTCGAGGATGTTGTGCTACCCTATAATAGTAGCATAAGTATTACTATTATCAATCATTCTATTAACTGGGTTTTTAATCTTAACTCTTGTGCCCCTTTGGCGGTACTTGCTATTCGGGACTGACCCCGCTGGTTTTGTTTGGCCAGATCTCGTAGCAGAGCCGGAGGACACGATCTTCCTTCCTGACATCCATGGTGCATACTAGGAGCATGGCGGTTCGGGGACTCGAGTGGATTTCTTCTCCACCACTCCTGCCTTTACTTTGTGCGGCATTTAGCCACCGGCACCTGTTAGCCGGATTACTTGATATTTTGTGTCAGTACAGAATTGTAAAGAAACAGACTGCAGCTATGTATAATTTTGTACTCCTGACTCTCTGAGATAGCTAAATTATAAAGCTAGTCTCTCATGATCATTTTGATGAAGCGTCGGGGACGCCTTACTGCTTTATCTCTAATGTTCATTTAATTGCTAATGTGACTTGATTGATTGAGACATAGAACTCTGTGGGACCATAGGAGAATTGATTGTAGCATGTACCCCCTAGTCTCTCGACAGCCACGATCGCCGTATGACGTTACGTACCTCATATGGAGTAGCTGGCCTAGTCCGTCTCCGTATTTCGGTACTGGGGCGTGACAGCAATAATTAGAGAAACACTTCTGGATCACACAACTTCTATTTTCTCAACAATAATCCCATATACCCGGGATCAGGTTTATACTAAATGGGCGGTGCTTAGATTTATTCGTCCCATTAGTATCAGGATCACATATTGATGTGATAAAATCAGGATAACACATGAATGGTTTTCCGAGCTATCGGAATCAAGTGTTATAACAATTGTCGTATGACTTGAAATTTTTCAAGAATATCGGAGCAGGCTACATTGGATATTACAGGACCGAATTCAGGGATTCGAAATCCAATGGAAAACAGGAATAGGACAACAGGAAGTGAGCTAAGCCTCACCCCGACAGACCCGTATGGCCATACGAGTGCCGGTAACAGGAACTGATCAGTTTTGTAAAATATAATATTGCAAAGATTTCGAAGGTGTGATCCAAAGTTTTCTCTCCCATCCCAAATGCAATTCTTACCAAAATGTAACTTAGTTAAAGTACATTTTAATTTTGTATCTCATTTTTCGTGTGATAGAGAACACACATTAAACGAGAATAAAGTTAAGCAGGAGATTCCGTCTTAGCGGAAATAAAATGTTAAACTAGAATTTGTGCGCCTAAGGCAACACTTTCAAAGATTTCAGGATTATGTTTGTACTAGAAAAATTTGGTAAAAGTAAGAACTGTGGTTTAAATCATTTCGACTTTCTAACATGGCTAACTCTGGAAATTTCTCAAAAATTTCGGCAGAGTCTCCTTTGTATTTTGGAGCCCGAAATTTTCACAAATAGACATTAATATAAAACATAACCCCGGGTTCGCCGACCCCTTCGGTGGAGCAACCCTCAACACCGGTACCACGCAATATATAAAATCTCGGGTACGCCGACCCCTTCGGTGGAACAACTCTCAATACCGGACCACGAAATTATACATATATATATATATACAAGTAATAAATTAGAAATTTCTTACCAATGTGCGACATTACCTTAGCAATTAGCAATTAGCAATTCTCGCAATTAGTATTGGTCCAGAGTTATTACACAAGTTCATCAAACCCAAAGCAAGTCAGAGATCACAATTTTAGAAAATACTAAATGATATAACCATACAAGAGGAAGTGCATTTAATAGATCGTATATATATATATCAAATATCTTGTTCTTAGGATAGTGATCATCTATATATAATAAAATTTTCTTAATTAAGGACATACACTTCCAAACTTAGCGATACTTGCTATAGAACATATTCCGACAATCTACGAATTTTAGAAAATTAAAGATACTATTTTAAATCCATTTATTTATGCACTCTAAAATTTGAGTTACTATTTAGCGTATATATTCGAATCTCACAAAAGACTAGTTTAAACTTTTCCAGAATAATAATTCGGATCTAATATTTCAAAACATTATTCTATTATGTATATATTCGAGGAATGCATCCTATTTCTTTTTGCAAATTTAAATATAAAACAGTCTAAACTTAAATAAATGCTGAATTCTAAGTTCTAATTGGTTCCTATCATTCTATTTAATCAATCTTAACCCGATACGGTCTCGAAAACCTAAAATATGAATCATAGCCCTTTGAACCATGGTTCCTCATTCTTAAATGTTAACTTAGTATATACTAGTGCTGGAATTTAGATTAATTAGAAAATTGCTGACCAAGATTATTACCCTTAGTCGATATGGTTATTATTTTTATTTTATTTTTGACATTCTAATTTATCCCAAAATTTACTTATGGTCGGTAATCTTTCGTTCATATTTCTAAAGAAAACTTTTGAATTGTAATTCAAAAATTCTATGATACTTTACCAATTTAGGGCTCGATATATCCGATATGGCCTCGTATCGTTTATGACATTCACACCCAAGGTTCCCTAGATAACCCTAACTCAATTACGAGTTGAATTCCTTACCATAGTCTCAATACATATTTATGTCCAGTTCTATTTCTAGACATCAATCACCCATAGTTAACTTGATATTTCCATGACATATATACTTATACCCACAAGCCAATCAATCACTACATAAAATTGTTTCTTCATAAATTTCATTATATAACTCCTTAATTTCTATGCTAGCGAGTCTATCATGAAAATTTTTATATACATATTGATATCCATGAATAATTTTATTAAACTAATTTGGCACACATAAATTTAAATCATAAACATCAAATCAATACTAACTAGTATAGTTGTGTCCAAATCGTGTCATAATCTCTGTCAATATTCGAAATAATATTTATGTATACACTTATGTCCGCATCATAATACTAAGTTTAACTATATTCAAGTATCCAAGTCGTATTTGGAAATTAGGTATCAAGCTATCGTTCATAATAATTGTACCATTGTGTCCGTGTGCTTCCGTACACGTGTCCGTGTTGTAATTCCAAGTTTAATCATATTGACTTGTCCGAATCGTGTGTCCGAATTGTCATCCCTAGTAAATTGTGTCCATATGTCCGTAATTACTTCCGAAACACGAGTCCGTACCCTAGTCTAGGAATATCCTAAATTTCTAGACAATTTCTATGCTTAGGAAAATGAGACGCATATATTTCAACTCAATTCCTACTCCAAATAATACATATACTAAATGATCATAAGACTTTATAAGTTAAAGAACAATTTTGAAGAGAAAATTAAATTAATTGAAGTGAAGGAAGAGAGGGCTTGCCTTGGAAAAAATGATTTGGGTTTGGAATTGGGGGTTAGGGCTTGCTTCTCCTTCTTCTTCTTCTTCTTCCAATTTCTCCTTCTTCATCATCATCTTCTTCTTCTTCTTTTTTTTTTTTTAAAGAAGGGGTTAGGGTTTGAAGATGGTGGTGGTGGTGATGATGGTGGAGATGGAGATGAAGATGGTGGTGTTGGAGGTGGTGATGGGACTGCGGCTACGAGGGGAGGCCAGCCGGCCGGGAGCAGCCGGCGGTGGGGGGGGCCCCGCGCGCGCAAGCGCGGGTCCGAGCTGCTATGAAGATGGGTTTGAGAGGGAGAGAGAGATGGAGAGAATGAGAGATGAGAAGAGTGAGAGGGATGGAGAGACCGAGAGAGAGAGAGGAAGAGAGTGTTGATAGAGAGAGAGAGAGAAAAAGAGAGCTCGGTTGAGAGGTTGGGAGCCCTCTCTAAATATCATAAATAATTATTACATTTTAATAATGAAAAGTCTATTATACCCCTTCCTCTTCATGCAAGAGGACACCTATCCTTCCTATATGTAGTTAAATGACACATGTATGCATATGTGTCCAAGTGAGATTTGTAGTAGCACAAATTGTCTAAGGGTTTATTTGTAAATTATTTTAGAAGGTTTTAAATAAATACCTATAAAGACTTTATTTATAAAATCAAAATATAAAATACTTATCATAATATTTTTTTTTAAGAGTATAATAATAAATAATGTTAGAAATTAATGTAGTTTTAAAAGAAAAAAAAAGAAAAACTAATTCAAAGAATGTATTACCTGAATACCATGTTGTGAAATGTGATTATGACAGAGCGGGATCGGCGGACGGCTCAGTCGGAGCCGGGAGGGGAAGGGAGATGTAGAGTCTGGCGGGTAGGATTTTTCGGGAGGCTCTGATACCATGTAGAAAATAATAATGTCTTGTTCTCATTGCTAGGATTTGTTACAATATATTTAGTGTCTACATTTGGGCTTATGGGCCATATTTACATTTGCAAACTAACACAACCCTTCATGTGCGGATGCAAGTATGAGTTGGGGTGGGCTGGAGCCCATCCCCCAAAAAAATATTTTACATGTTTTTTTCATATTATTTTTTTTTTGAATTTTTATATATGGGTTAGCCTACTTCTAGCTCACCTAAATATATGGTAGCCCATCCTAGTTATAGTTTCTGAATCCGCCCCTGCAACCCCTGGACCGGTCCTGAATGAGGAAGAAGAGTGCGAGGCCACCCATGGCATCGCGGAGCGAGGTCACATCAGAGATTGATAGTGATGGTGCACACAGTTCTTTTAATTCTATTGTTATTCTCTTTGAATTTTATAATTGTTGCATAATATCATTAGGTATATTTTTATCCTTTTGGAAAAAAAAAAAAAAAAACTGAACATAAATTGACAGGAAGGGGGTTAAGTGATGAGTTTGAAATGGTAAGAGGGTTACCTGATAAGCGCTAAACTGTTAGGAAGCTTCTTAATATTTAGACTGTTTTGGTTCATATAACTTTGAATGTGTTAGATACTTCTTTATTTGTTGCAGCGGGAGGTGTAATTCGAACTTACTCACCATATAATTCTTCCAGGTGAAGCATAACGTCCCCATCAGATCCCAAGTTGGCATGTTTCTTCTGAAGCATGCTGGATATTGAAGCAAACATCAAAACTTTACCTGCTCATCTTCAGCTTAGCCACTTCTCATAGGCCTTTCTTTTTTTAGCTCTAGCTTATTTGTCCCTGCAAAACTTATTCTGAACTTGATCTTTGTTTGTTCCATTTTTCAAATTCTCCGATTTTTCGCATCCCCAAATATCCTCATGCTATCCACCGTCGGATGTTGTTTTAAGTTATCTAATATTAACCATTGATTTGAATGGTTCAAATCAAGTTAAGATTAGATGACTTAAACAAGATCCAACGGTTGTTAACATAGGGATGCTTGGGAATGCAAAAAAAAAAAGGGGATGCGGATCCCTCCTCTCTCTCTCCATATATATATATATATATATATACTAGTGGATAACCCGTGCCATAATGGCACGGACACGAACCCGGCCTTCTCGACATAGGCGTGCAGGCACTGGGCCAGCGCCAGGGAGTTCCGGACGGAGACGCGGCCTCCGAACCCGGCCTTCTCGACGTAGGCGTGCAGGCACCGGGCCAACGCCAGGGACCCGAGCCCGGCGGAGGCGGACATGGCAAAGACCACGGTAGCGGCGTTCGGGGCAGCGTGGGGCCTCATGGAGGCGAAGACGCGCAGGGCTTTCATGGGGCGTTAGAGGGCGGCGAGGTCCGAGACGGCGGCGGTCCAGGAGACGACGTCCCTGTGCGGCATTCCGTAGAACACCCGCAGGACGTGGTCGGCGGAGTCGCGTCGGAAGTAGGCAGTGAGCAGGACGTTCTGTACGAAGGGGTCGGGCTGGAATCCGAGGAGGAGGGCGTGTGCGTGGAGCGACCTGGTGGCGGCGGCGGCGGCGGTGGTGGTGTTGAGCAAGGAAGAGAAGGTGTGGGAGTCGGGAGGGACGCGACGGAGGTGCATTTGAGAGTAGATGGAGAGTGGGTCGGCGAAGATGGCGATGGCGGTGTTGAAGGAGAAGGGGTTGGGTTGGTCATGGCGGAGAAGAGGGAGACAGCGAAGGAAGGGTCGGCGTCGGCGGCGCCGTAGAGGAGGCTGCTTACGACGAAGGGGTTGCGGAAGAGGCCGGCGACGACGGCGTGGGCGAGGATGGAACGGAGGCGGTGGAGGGAGGGGTGGTGCAAGAGGAGCTGGAGACGGGGGTGCCATTGGAACAACCGGTTGCTCCGCACCCAACATGGGACCTCCTCCTCTCTTATAGAGAGAGGGGCACTTTAGTCCTTTCATCATCGTTGAACCAAAGCACATGGATCGGACCAAAAATCCACTGTGCTTTATATTATAGATGTTGGGAGGTCAAAGTTAGAAAAGATATAAATAAATAATTAGAGAAGAAGTGGCCACACCTAAATTGCGCTCCTTCTTTCCTTCATTTAATTTCAAACAGAGAGAAAAGGGAACCATAGTATATGAATTGATGATAAGGTTTGGTGGTGGTGCGGTTTGAAATTCCTGACTGACACAGTGCAATGCAATTCGAACGTTAGCAACAACATAAACACTTACCTCCTCCTCTCTGATAGAGAGAGGGACAATTTAGTCCTTTCATCATCGTTGAACCAAAGCACATGAATCGGACCAAAAACCTACTGTGCTTTATATATATATATATATATATATATATATATATATATATTGTTGTAGAAATTCGTTTAGCATTCAAATTCGTTTAATATAACAATTAAACTTTGGACAATTAAATTCGTTTAATATTCAAATCATATCATTCGTTATTTTTAGTATATAACAATAAAATTCATTGAAAAATAATAATTGATAGTCATTCAAATTATTAGCATATATGGTACTTATTTAAATACGGTTATTTTTAGTATATTACAATTAAATCTATTTATAAAAATTAATTGATAGCCATTTAAATTATTAGTATATATGGTAGTTATTCAAATCATGTCATTGGTCATTTTTAGTATATGATAATTAAATCCATTTATAAAAAATAATTGATACAGTAGTAAAGTGGTCCATTTATAAGTAAATTCAAAATAAAATAGTCTTTTTTTTCCCTTCCTATATAGTCTATGTTTTGTCAACATAATCATAGGTTCTCTTTGCCAACTACGGATATGAAATAAAGGTTAGCATATAAACATAATAAGTTGGTTACAATTTAGGAAACAATAGATTTTAAGGAAACTTAAATTCAAAATAGAATATTTTTTTCCATATGTAGTCTAAGGTTTGTCAACATAATCATATAGGTTATCTTTTTAATTGCCAACTATCGATATGAAACAAAGGTTAACATATAAACGTAATTAGTTGGTT
This sequence comes from Iris pallida, assembly GCA_029216955.1. Lineage (NCBI taxonomy): Eukaryota > Viridiplantae > Streptophyta > Magnoliopsida > Asparagales > Iridaceae > Iris > Iris pallida. The sequence continues at coordinate 1,116,819 of JANAVB010025798.1, forward strand.
ACAATTTCGGAAACAATAGGGTTTAAGGAAACTTACATTCAAAATAAGATGGTATTTTTTTTTTATAATAGCATATAAACTTAATTAGTTGGTTACAATTTAGGAAACAATAGATTTTAAGGAACTTAAAATTAAAATAAAACGATTTTTTCCCTATATATTCTAAGGTTTGTCAACATAATCATAAGTTCTCTTTTTAATTGTAAACTATGGATATGTTAACTTTTATTTTCTAAAAAAAATACTTAATATTTTTATAGCAAATTACTTGTGCTTTTTTTTACAATTCATTTAGAAATTTTCTAAATTTTATTATACTAAGCATTAATAATAATATACTTGTAAATTTTTTTTTTTTTACAATTCATGCTGCATTTAGCAAATTACTTGTACAATTCATTTTCTAAATTTATTGTACTTGTACAATTGTTTTTATAGAAATTTTCCAAAAATTAATAAAAATATTTAAAAATTATATTAATTTAAATTATACTAACTATAAATTTTAATACAATTTTTTTTTTCTTTTCAAAAAAAGTGGGTCGGCCCATTCCAACCCTGAACTGGCCGGAGCAGATCCAGCTCAGCCCGGCCCGGCCAAAACTGGACTATGGGTACGAACTGGGTTCATATTTTTCGAGTCCGGTCCGTCCCGGACCGGCCCATTCTTCATTCCGGCTTAAGTTCGGCCCGGCCCAGATCCGATCAAACCCGGTCAAATCTGGGTCCGGTCCGGCCCGGCCCGGCCCAGCCCAGCCCACAGAAGACCTTGAGGATGGAGAGGTGGAAATGTGCATTTGATGGAGGTTGAAGGAGGGGCACTGGAAGAGTGGAATCACCATCCAGGGAATCGAGGCATGGCCCAAGAAGAAGAATCGAAGGAATAGAGCAGACATTCGGAAGTTTCTGAAGACGTCCCTCCAATGAGTCCAATCAAACTTCACAGTCGTATATATGTTCTGGCGATGTGTAACATCTGCTTATGATATCAACAGTAGTACAAGTACTAGCTATTTCTGTCAGGTTTTCTCAGACAGACCATCCACTCTCTCCAAGAGCAACATGCACACACGGCCTACTTGGTCTTTAAGCAAAAGAATTACACTCATGGCTCTTTCAATCCGATCTAAGTGAAGGTGGGAGGCCATGAATCTACCTACTCATCATGTGCTGAATCTACTGCAGCCTGACGAGGACTTGCACTAAAGAAGCCCTTTAATGCCGAGTGCTCTCTCGTCTGACTGTTTTTTTTTTTTTTTCCTTCCAGAACATGGCAGGAGCAGAGGAAAAGGGTGACGCTAGACTTCCATGTCAAAAGGGCTTATGGTTGGATAATGGACTGAGATTGAGGTGGTCAAGTTTCCACAAAGGCGAGGACACGGTGGAAACGTGTCGAGGTCGAGTGTCCGGTGGAAGAGTGGACTCACCATCTCCAGGGAATGGAAAGGTTGTATTTTTGCAGCTAGTGTGTGCTTATGAACAACTCTGCAAACTAGAAACTTGTGTGAAAAAAATATATATATATTTTTTTGGGATGTCCGGTGATACGTACGGAATTTTGTGTACGCTGTATTGCATGTCTTTTGGATTCAGTGCCTCCAACTCCCACCATTTTTATAAATGGAAGGAATAATACGCTCCTGTGACTCGATTTACTGATCTTCCGTCACCCAGCCATGGTCTTATATCTCTCCTCGGTAACCCCACAAGTCGGCTTGTGTGAGAAACTTGTATTGATAAATATGGTATGGGTTGTTTCATGCTAAATTATATAATGCCAATTACATAGAGATGTGAATACAAGAGTTTATGAGTTCATTTTGTTGGTTTTCTGGTTCCAAAATATATATATATATATATATATATATATATATATATATATATATATATATATGTTGCTATGTTGAATCACTTTGGGGTTTTTTGCTTCTCTTTCTAATGGTTGGTAACTTGTAAGTTCTGGCTTCTACAGTTATTCAAACGATTGCTGAGTAGGCACTTTCAAGAATTTGGGATTCTTCATTCTTGCTTTTGTGCATGTGACCATTGATCTAATTAAGAGTCTAGTGTGTATATTTTGTTTTTTTAGCATAGATCTCCCTAGTGTAGATAAGCATGGAAGGATCAAGACTTGCACCTGAAGTTTGAGTGTCATGTTCAATTTATACTGTTGTATTTAGTATACTTAATTGTGTGTTTTTGCCTTAAATTAGTATATTGTTTTAACCTACTTGTAAAGTAAGTTATCTACTCGAAAGAGAGAGAAAAACAAGAGTGATGCTACGTGGTCCCCAGTTTTGACCCGCAGTTCACGTGTCGCTTCTTCATTGGCAGGAATTCGGTGACGTGACCCACGCAAATAGGGGGGAGGACAATGGGTTTGGAAAACATACGCCCGCGGTCACATCCGGCGGGCAGAGACTGCGGGCTCTTTACTCTTTAGCATTTTCGAAGAAACAATTTGACATGGTCACGCCTGGTCTATTATTATCGTTTACAAATCCGGATTTTCTTATACTCGAGGCTTTTACGTTTGGGATTCAACACAGCTAATGGTTCGAGGGAACCGACGTTTGGACATGGATCGCCTGTTTCGCGACTCATAAAAGCAGCCAAAAGAGTTGACCTTGATAATGTTGGCGGGCCTACTGTTGATGTTTCATAGAAGTGCCGTAAAATTTGTTAAAAATATTCTCAGGCTGGGGGAAATACAAAAATTCTTACCAGCCATTTTCCGAGGGTGTTTTCTTAGTTATTTTTATTTTATTTTCTAAATTAGTCTCCAAACACTCTAATTATCAGAAAATTTCAGTTGAGGGTGAAGATTTTTCATTCAAATGCGAACATTTTTTTGCATATTTGCATGTAACGGACAAGACGTCAGTGCCAAATATTAATATAAAATAAAAAATAAAAAGTTGACGCTAGTCACATTGGCACCGAACATTAAAATAAAAAGTTGGCATCAGCGCGCCAAACTACATGCGTGTTGTGTGGGTTACGGTTTGTTTTGTTTTGTTTTGTTTTTGTTTTGCTTGCATTGCATCATTTGCATGAGTGCATGACTTTTAGCATTAGAGCATCTCCAACCCTATTGTCTTGTTAAGTGTTGAAAGTCTTAGGTGGCTCCTATGTGGCATGAGCCACAAGACAATGTCTTGTTTATGTGGCAAAACTATATCTCAAAAGACAATGAGATAGAAAAACTCTCTCCAATGTAAAAGTATTGAGGAGACAATAAAAAGTATTTTTTTCCAACTTCCAAGGCAACTCCTCCACTTCTTCAACTTTTTTATAAATATTTCTATTCATAATTGATGATGTGGAGACAAAGTCATTGTGAAGTGCATTGTCTAGATCTAGACAACCAACTTCACATTCTCCTTGCCATGTCATTGCCATGTCAATTTCATGTTTTATTCTACATTTGCATTGGAGAATAAATTGTTAGAAATTATTCCAAAAAATCTGCAAACAAAATAAAATAAAGTAAATGTTACCGGCCTCCGGAAAAGTCGCGCACGAAGCACTGCCCTAAGAGTTAATTCGGGTCTACGTGCAGACATATTCCGAATGCCCCTAGTGGTAAAACTTTCGCTCTACCGGTATCTCCTTCTCGTCCTCCGGGGTCTTGGCTGCCTCTAGAATGACTTCAGTATCCTGGAGCCATGCATCAACAGCAATAGCATCTTCGCTGCCGTCGAAGAATGGAGGGTTCAGACGCTTGAAACTGTTCACTGCACTATTCCTTGGATGACCGCCTCTGTTCAGAGCATCTTCCACTGCCTGGTGCAAGGCATCTCCTCGGCGATCTTGGGAAGCTAACAATGATCTGATGAGACCCACCAAAGTGCCATCATCAGGCTCTGCAGACTGGACTGGCTGAACTGGCGGCTCTCCTCCAGTAGGTACGACTCGGGAGGCTACTCCGGAGTGTTGGGCTTGATCTCCGGGCTGCTGATCCACGGGAGGTGCTCCACCTTGCTGAGTGGCGGGGTCAGGTACAGTATCGCTGAAGAAGACGACACAGGGAAAACAATAAGGAAGGACCAGGACAGATCAATGATACAAGCATGTGATCAGGTCAAGATTCTCAGGGATTCAGAGGATATGAACGGAGATCAAGGACGAATAATGATTGAGACATCTATTCGGTAAACTCTCACATTTCTTGATTGACAAGACCTACATGGGCCACCACTTAAACCATGTCATGCCCCAGAACCAGAATACTGAAGAGCGGGGGTGCACATAGCCAGCTACGTATATCGAAATGGCATCCACCTCGCTATACGGTCACGGCTGTCTAGATATGAGGGTTTACTACAAGCCAACAGTCTCTTAAGGTCATGCCTATTGTCTCAATCTCAAGTAAGTAATATAGTCACAAGATGTTTGACCACCAAATATACAATAAAAGGCGTCCCAAATATTACATATCAGCTGATCATGAAGCTAGTCGTACAAAATGCTAGGACTAGCAAGAGTTAAGTCATACATGATCAACCCTAGGATTTGTTAATCATGTTTACAGCCCGTAGGCAGACAGTAAGTAAAGTGCATCGAGCTAACAGGTGCTCGTCGGCTAAACGCCTCAAAAGAATAAATTTATAATAGAGTGAGCGAAACAAAATAGAAAACCCACTCGTAGTCCGGGTTTCTTCTAGTTGCCACCATCGGGCTGGAGGTTCGGTAGATCCTCGGGTGCTGCTCCGAAATCTGGCCACACAAAACCAGCTGGGTCAAACCCTAGAAAGAGCAAGTGCCACAAAGGAGGCCACGAAATAAGAACAAAAGCCAGCATATCAGATCATAAGAAACTAATTACATAATAAAGACAATTATTAAGGAGAAACCTGGCAGGGGATATACGATGAGATAACCATGGAACTCTTCAGATAATCAGGTTACAACCCGTAAACCAAACAAGGACCGGGGTTGTAACCCTTCGTCTGAACGGAACTTGGTTTCTCCTACCATTTATCGGCAAGATAAAATACAAGAAATCAGGACCTGCAATTAATTATGATTAAGGTAAAGCATGAGTAATCATGTCATGTCATAACCTTGTACCGGATCAGGGCAAGACAAGCGGGACTAGACTCCATCCAATCAATCACGGCCAAGCAAGTACTATGGCTTACTACTTAACTAACTAGGGTTATCACAAGCCTAATTACTAACAAGATGCAAGTGAGAATTTCTCAGTCCCAAGCCCTGTAGACTATCCAGTTATCCTTCCGCGGGTTGAGAGTATAGGTGGGTACATCGCCCGGAAGACAAATGTACCCTTAGGTGACTTAGAGGGTGCAACACACGACGGTGTGCTGGAAATGTGCTCTACTCGTCGGCAAGCTACAAGTCCAATTAAAGCGCCCAGATAACGAGATTGTCTGTGACTGGAAATTCTCCATGAACTACACTTTGATCTAGTCATTAGCCTGATACATATTCAGTGTGAATTCCTGACCGTGGGAACCAGGGAGTCACGTCCTAGACATGATGCAAGATAAGACAAGTGGATTGTACAAGCAAACAAGCAGGAACACCCACGGTGTCAAGTTGATTATACAAGTCATGTTAGCCGTCGCAACAGCATCAAGTCAAGTCAGGATTACAAGTTACAAGTTACAAGTCAAGTCAGGGACAAGTCAAGAGTGCGCCGCCACGGGCCACTATCAAGTTATCAAGATAAATCATGTCAGGGTATTTGTCAGGAGTGCGCCACGATGGGCCACTATCAGGTCAGGTTGGTCATGTCAGGAGTGCACCACTACGGGTCACTGTCGTGTTATGCTAGTTCCTTATCATACCATGCCATGTACAATAGTCATTCCAAACATATTAAGTAAAATCAAGTTCATGACAAAAGGCGCAGGGATATAAAATGTGCGTAAAATATCTAATAAAATATCAATATACAGGACTATGGAAGATCCAGGCCTAAGGAAAATAAAACCAAATCTCCATAATTGGACAGATTGCGCAAGGGTCCCTGGGGTCGGGTTGCGCAGGAGTCAGTGCGCCAGGGGCCAACTGCGCAAGGGTGAGCTGCGCAGGGTACCAACTGCGCAGGGGTGGATGGCGCAGCAGATGGTTTGCGCTGGATCAGGTTGCGCAGGAATGGATGGCGCAGGGTCAGATTGCACAGGGATGGACTGCGCATGGATGGATTACACAGAAGTGGACTGCGCATGGATGGATTTGTAACTCCCTAAATCCATTTGTGTAATTCGATCATTTCCTGAATTTTCTTTTTGAAAGTATTGGAGCTTTAGAAGAAAATATTGATTAAAAAGTATTCAGAAAATATATTCTTAATTCATATTGTTTTGTTTTAAAAATAAAAGAATTGATTATAAATATTCTTCTAAAGTAATTTTCGAAAATGGTGGTTAATTATGTTATAACTTGATAAAAGGTTGATCTTTAAATTAATTTCTTTTTCTGATTTGTAACGAGATTAGATAGTAGTGTTAATTCAAATTTATTGTTATTGCTAACTGATTTCGGAATTATACATTAAACTGATTTTTAGTAATTAATTAGTAATTGCTGCTAATTACGTTATGGGATTAATTACTATTTTCGGATTTATTAGTATATGATTTTATTGATGGAACAGTACCCATTTCTAACAGTTGGAATTTGTAATTAAAACAGTTTGTATTTTTGAATTTATTTAAAACTGTAGACGAAATGTTTTGTATTTTGATATTTGGAAATCTGTTGATTTTATTTGAATTGAAAATCTGTTCTTTTGGAAATTATTGGAGGGAATACTTGATTTTGGAGAGCAGTTTTGAAATCTGCTTTAATTTGAAATTCTGTTAGCAATGAATATTTCCTACCCCTAGATCTATATCTAATTACTGCCCTGCCATTACATAATCACCCCAGATCTATTGCTATTTACCAGCCTGCCACTACATATTTTATTATAAATACTGTACTACCATAATATTTTATTATTATTCTGACACTGTCAGTACATTTCTCTCTCCCTCTCTCTCTCTCTACTGTTCCGGCCATCTCCAGACGAGCACCACCACCACACCAGTTCGGGAGCATTCCCGAGCCACCGCGGGATCGCCGTCACTCGACTGCCACAGCACCTTCACTGACGTCTGCCACCGCCAACGTCGCCGGAGTCCAGATCGCCTCGCCTTCCTCCGGCGCCGACCGGATCTAGAGCTAGCCACCGCTCTTGTCGACTCGAGATCCGCGCACCACCGGAGTTTCTTCGCCCTGACCGCCACCGAATTGAAGAGTCGAGCGGAGCCACCAGATCTCGTGTGTCGAGCCACCACCGGAGGAGCTGGGAACCGCCGTCACGACACGCCAGCAGCCGCCTGGAGCCGAGGATCGACATCCCTACTGGCCTATGTAAGCCCCCACATCGATCTCCTGCACCCCTCTTCATCTTCTTGTTTTTTTGGGTTCTTTATTAGAGTTTGGGGTGACTCTGTGAGAAGAGGTGAAGAATATTTAGGGTTTGTAGCATTGGAGAAGAAGCTAGGGTTAGGGATGAGGTGTTCGGCTATGAGAATCCATGGAGTTAGGTTTTCCGACCGAATGTGAGAAGAAGAGTGGGCTTAGTGATGTGCGGGTTTGAAGAAGAGTAGGAACCTGTGAGGAGAAGAATGACTTTAGAGAGAGAATATGAGAAGAGTGGGCTCTTTAATCGGTTAAGAATTTACAATAGAATTAATGAGTAAGGAAAATGATGAAGTGAAATTTTAGAACTGTGGTCTGATGAGAGAGCCCTATAGCTCCATTGTCCCTTCGAATAACTATGTCAGAGATGACTCTTCGAATGAAGTGAAGGGGGGTGACTCTTCAAAATTTTAGGGGTCACCTGGATGACCGTTTGAGAATGGAGGGGTCAGCCAACGTGGCTCTCTCTCCATCAAATTTTTCGGGAGCCATTGATTTGAGAGCTGGCCTTCGGATTTGAGAGGTGGATTAATTGCTTGGTTGAAGTAGAGAGTAGGTGAGTAATGAATAGGAGAAGAAGTGTGAGAGCTTGAGTGGAGTTTAATTGTATTTAATGCTCTGTAGGTTCTCGGATTCGAGGGATGAGTCCTCGGTCCTGTTGAGAAATAGGAATGGAGTATTGGGAAGGGTCACGTGGGCCGGCTGTGCATAGTAGGTAGGAGAGGGAAGCTTTGGCGGTTTGTGCGCTGTATTGGGAAGGGTTAGCTTTGGGAAACTGTTGTGTTAGAATGGGATTGGAATCTCTCAAATTTTAATTTCCTTCTCCAATTGTCAGGTGCAACTTTTGAACTCCCAAGCCATATGGCCTTCACAGTCAACAAATATAGTTTGCTAACTTGGAATTGTTGTGGTGACCTTTCATATTTTTTTAGTCACATTCATAGGTGGCAGTAAGGTTAGTCAGTGTTGCAACATATTTTGGTCATTGATTGGGTTTATTTATTTGAGAGAGTGGGCCGGGTTTGTATGGCAGAGAGATGGGCTGAGTATATAAGACTGATTTTATTAGTTGTTTAAATTCCTGTTAACTAGTATTAGTGTAATATATCATGTGATTTAGCTTTATTTTTCTTATCATTGATAATGTAGTTTACTAAAATTTTCTAAATAAATAAGTTAACTAAATTGGAATATTATGTTGGTATAAATGTTTTATTGTGGTATTACTCTAGTCGATAATTAGTAAATATTTGATTATACTTTTTCTATTAATGTATGTAGATATTATTTGAAATGGTATTTTCCCTAATAAACTCTATAGTTGCAAGTAAATTCTAGATTTAAATATTATTATAAGTATTAATTTCTTATAAAAAAAAATCTGTTTTGTTAAGAATAATATTCCTATGTATTTTCTTAAATAATTCTAGTAAATTAAAAAGGTTTATTAGTATTGATTTAAACTATAATGTTTTCTAAATATTATTATCTATGATAGTTACTTAGATTGGTTATTGTCATTATTCAAAACCCTAAATAACTTGTACAAAATATAACAGGTGATTCACTACAACCATGCAGTACTACTCTCGTGCAACCAAACCGAGGCAAGTACACTGACTTAACTTGTACCTTGTTTTCTGTCTTACCTTCATGTGCCATGTTCTCATATCGGACACGAATTACACACGATTGTCTTGTACTCTTGTTCATTGCTTGTGCGTCATTGTTCATTGCGGGATTGGGGGAAATATTAGCTTGTGTGTGACCACACCCAACATAGGTATTGAAGATAGCCTAATCGTACACGTCACGTACGATGAAGCCGGACCTTGTAGAATTGACTCATTGACTCATTGCATCATTGATTGATTGATTGCTCCTAAGCCGGTCACACATTAGTTTTAATATTTCAAAATTGTCACAATTGCATCATTGATTGATTGATTGATTGCCTTGTACATTGATAGCCGTGTTCATTGTCTAGCATCTTGATTGTCATCCATTGCCTGCAGTTTTACATTTCATTCTGGTACCACAGTTTCAGTTTCATTTCATGTTCTAGTTTTCTGGTATTCCTGTTTCACCTTGTACTCTAGATCACAGACTACATTGTATATTGTCTAGTCAGGGTTGTACTTTGCTCTTTTCCTGATAGGATCGTTGCAGGTGAGTGGGTGATTATATGGAGCTGGTGATTGCTTGGATTTTGCAGCTTTTATTTATTTCAGTTTATTTTTCTGGAGATTGTATCTTAGAGATTCATTATTGTATATTATTTCATTGGACCGGATTTGTCTCCGGCTGAATTTGTATTTTTAAACATTTGATGGATATTGGTGATTTCTGGGAACGTTATAAAAGCTGTGTTTTGGTTTACATTACATTGTGACTGTGAGTTTTCCTTAGTATTGTACAGCTTACTTCGTCGTGTCCAACGACGAAGGCTGGACGTGTCCGACTCGTATCCGATTATTCGGGAGCGGGTCGTGACATGTTTTTAGTGGTGGCCCATGCAGGTCTATCCTAATGACACTTAGGCAAATAAGTGTTATTGGGGGACCAGCGAAAGCTAAGGAAAACTCATCACAGCATAGGAACCGCGGGAAAATGGTTTATGAAAAATAGTTAATGGTTTATGGTTTATAAAAAAAAATGGTTTATGAAAATGGTTTACAGTTTATGAGAATAGTTTACTGTTTATGAAACTGGTTTATGGTTTTTGAAAATGGTTTATGGTTTATGGTTATTGATGTTTAAAAATTTTGGAAATTTGATTTACTTATGATTTTTAGGATAGTTTGTAATTTTTATAGGATATAGCAATCAACAGTTTATTTATTTTGCAGGACGGTCGCCACGATGAACGCTGGGACCAGTGAGCAGTCTGCACCCAGTGCACAGGAGCAGCTTGCACCGCCTCCGCCTCAGCCTATTCCACCGACGATGATGTTCGATGGCACGCAAGTGATGGCCATGTTCCAGCAATTCATGGAGGCCCAGAATCAACAGGCTGCACAGTTCAGAGAGACTCAGAGTCAGCAGGCTGCACAGTTCAGAGAGACTGTCGTCGAGGCACTCAGGACCAGAGAGCCAGCTCCACCAGCACCGTCGGCACCAGCAGCGCCGAAGCCAGGAACTGCCAAGGAATATCAGTTCCTCAGCCCGATGGATTTTTGGGGCGATGAGGGAATAGTCTACGCAGACGAATGGCTGGAGAATGCTGAACGGTCATTGAAGATGGCGAGGATCCCAGAAGATTTGCAAGTCGAAGTTGCAAGCATGCGACTGTTCGACATCGCTAGGGCTTGGTACCGGGAGGAGCCCCAGTTAGCAGAGCCCGGAGTTTCCTGGAAGGAGTTCAAGCTGCTTTTCCAGGAGAAATTCTTCCCGGATGTGGAGCGGGACGAACTTAGGATGCAATTTGAAGCATTGCAGCAAGGAAATATGTCAGTGGCCCAGTATACATCCGAGTTTACCCGACTCAGCAGGTTCGCAGAGAACCTAGTCAGCTCGCCAAAGGACAGGGCTTGGATGTTCAAGAAGGGTCTCACCAGGGAGCTACGACATGCAGTAGCTATTAGTCAGGCCACTACATATGCTAGCATTCTTAAAGTTGTTCAGGGAGTGGAGAAGGAGATGGACCCAAAGCTCAAGCGGGACCGGGACATTGGCGCCAGCAGTTCCCAGGGTCCACCGAAGCGGACCGACACTCAGCAGAGGCCACTTCAGCATCAGCACCATGTTCGAGCACCGACATCGCCGAGGCAGCAGAGGCAGACCCAGACCCCGGTGTCCTTTTCTTGTGCATACTGCAAGCGACCGGGACACCATGTCAAGGAATGCCGCCAGAAGTTAGGACAATGCTTGATTTGTGGATCTGCCACTCACCAAGTGAGAGATTGTTCTGCGGCTTTCACTCGTCAGGAGCCAGTACCAGAGCAGCAGCAGGAGGACCCAGTTTATGAGGATCAGTAGTAGCTGCAGGAGCGCAGCCGAGTGGACCATTATCTTCTTACTTGCTTGTAGTAGTTGTATTTCTTTTATATTGCCTATTTTGAGGCTTGTCTTGAGTTTTCTTGCATTTACAAGTCTTTCTATTGTCTAGTGACTACTTGTTAGTCCTTATTATTTTACTACATAATAAATCATTTAGTTCTCTGGTTGCCTTTAATAAAATTTGATTGAATTTTTGTATATTGCAAAATCCTTGAAATTTCGAGGACGAAATTTTTGTAAGGGGGGTAGATTTGTAACTCCCTAAATCCATTTGTGTAATTCGATCATTTCCTGAATTTTCTTTTTGAAAGTATTGGAGCTTTAGAAGAAAATATTGATTAAAAAGTATTCAGAAAATATATTCTTAATTCATATTGTTTTGTTTTAAAAATAAAAGAATTGATTATAAATATTCTTCTAAAGTAATTTTCGAAAATGGTGGTTAATTATGTTATAACTTGATAAAAGGTTGATCTTTAAATTAATTTCTTTTTCTGATTTGTAACGAGATTAGATAGTAGTGTTAATTCAAATTTATTGTTATTGCTAACTGATTTCGGAATTATACATTAAACTGATTTTTAGTAATTAATTAGTAATTGCTGCTAATTACGTTATGGGATTAATTACTATTTTCGGATTTATTAGTATATGATTTTATTGATGGAACAGTACCCATTTCTAACAGTTGGAATTTGTAATTAAAACAGTTTGTATTTTTGAATTTATTTAAAACTGTAGACGAAATGTTTTGTATTTTGATATTTGGAAATCTGTTGATTTTATTTGAATTGAAAATCTGTTCTTTTGGAAATTATTGGAGGGAATACTTGATTTTGGAGAGCAGTTTTGAAATCTGCTTTAATTTGAAATTCTGTTAGCAATGAATATTTCCTACCCCTAGATCTATATCTAATTACTGCCCTGCCATTACATAATCACCCCAGATCTATTGCTATTTACCAGCCTGCCACTACATATTTTATTATAAATACTGTACTACCATAATATTTTATTATTATTCTGACACTGTCAGTACATTTCTCTCTCCCTCTCTCTCTCTCTACTGTTCCGGCCATCTCCAGACGAGCACCACCACCACACCAGTTCGGGAGCATTCCCGAGCCACCGCGGGATCGCCGTCACTCGACTGCCACAGCACCTTCACTGACGTCCGCCACCGCCAACGTCGCCGGAGTCCAGATCGCCTCGCCTTCCTCCGGCGCCGACCGGATCTAGAGCTAGCCACCGCTCTTGTCGACTCGAGATCCGCGCACCACCGGAGTTTCTTCGCCCTGACCGCCACCGAATTGAAGAGTCGAGCGGAGCCACCAGATCTCGTGTGTCGAGCCACCACCGGAGGAGCTGGGAACCGCCGTCACGACACGCCAGCAGCCGCCTGGAGCCGAGGATCGACATCCCCACTGGCCTATGTAAGCCCCCACATCGATCTCCTGCACCCCTCTTCATCTTCTTGTTTTTTTGGGTTCTTTATTAGAGTTTGGGGTGACTCTGTGAGAAGAGGTGAAGAATATTTAGGGTTTGTAGCATTGGAGAAGAAGCTAGGGTTAGGGATGAGGTGTTCGGCTATGAGAATCCATGGAGTTAGGTTTTTCGACCGAATGTGAGAAGAAGAGTGGGCTTAGTGATGTGCGGGTTTGAAGAAGAGTAGGAACCTGTGAGGAGAAGAATGACTTTAGAGAGAGAATATGAGAAGAGTGGGCTCTTTAATCGGTTAAGAATTTACAATAGAATTAATGAGTAAGGAAAATGATGAAGTGAAATTTTAGAACTGTGGTCTGATGAGAGAGCCCTATAGCTCCATTGTCCCTTCGAATAACTATGTCAGAGATGACTCTTCGAATGAAGTGAAGGGGGGTGACTCTTCAAAATTTTAGGGGTCACCTGGATGACCGTTTGAGAATGGAGGGGTCAGCCAACGTGGCTCTCTCTCCATCAAATTTTTCGGGAGCCATTGATTTGAGAGCTGGCCTTCGGATTTGAGAGGTGGATTAATTGCTTGGTTGAAGTAGAGAGTAGGTGAGTAATGAATAGGAGAAGAAGTGTGAGAGCTTGAGTGGAGTTTAATTGTATTTAATGCTCTGTAGGTTCTCGGATTCGAGGGATGAGTCCTCGGTCCTGTTGAGAAATAGGAATGGAGTATTGGGAAGGGTCACGTGGGCCGGCTGTGCATAGTAGGTAGGAGAGGGAAGCTTTGGCGGTTTGTGCGCTGTATTGGGAAGGGTTAGCTTTGGGAAACTGTTGTGTTAGAATGGGATTGGAATCTCTCAAATTTTAATTTCCTTCTCCAATTGTCAGGTGCAACTTTTGAACTCCCAAGCCATATGGCCTTCACAGTCAACAAATATAGTTTGCTAACTTGGAATTGTTGTGGTGACCTTTCATATTTTTTTAGTCACATTCATAGGTGGCAGTAAGGTTAGTCAGTGTTGCAACATATTTTGGTCATTGATTGGGTTTATTTATTTGAGAGAGTGGGCCGGGTTTGTATGGCAGAGAGATGGGCTGAGTATATAAGACTGATTTTATTAGTTGTTTAAATTCCTGTTAACTAGTATTAGTGTAATATATCATGTGATTTAGCTTTATTTTTCTTATCATTGATAATGTAGTTTACTAAAATTTTCTAAATAAATAAGTTAACTAAATTGGAATATTATGTTGGTATAAATGTTTTATTGTGGTATTACTCTAGTCGATAATTAGTAAATATTTGATTATACTTTTTCTATTAATGTATGTAGATATTATTTGAAATGGTATTTTCCCTAATAAACTCTATAGTTGCAAGTAAATTCTAGATTTAAATATTATTATAAGTATTAATTTCTTATAAAAAAAAATCTGTTTTGTTAAGAATAATATTCCTATGTATTTTCTTAAATAATTCTAGTAAATTAAAAAGGTTTATTAGTATTGATTTAAACTATAATGTTTTCTAAATATTATTATCTATGATAGTTACTTAGATTGGTTATTGTCATTATTCAAAACCCTAAATAACTTGTACAAAATATAACAGGTGATTCACTACAACCATGCAGTACTACTCTCGTGCAACCAAACCGAGGCAAGTACACTGACTTGACTTGTACCTTGTTTTCTGTCTTACCTTCATGTGCCATGTTCTCATATCGGACACGAATTACACACGATTGTCTTGTACTCTTGTTCATTGCTTGTGCGTCATTGTTCATTGCGGGATTGGGGGAAATATTAGCTTGTGTGTGACCACACCCAACATAGGTATTGAAGATAGCCTAATCGTACACGTCACGTACGATGAAGCCGGACCTTGTAGAATTGACTCATTGACTCATTGCATCATTGATTGATTGATTGCTCCTAAGCCGGTCACACATTAGTTTTAATATTTCAAAATTGTCACAATTGCATCATTGATTGATTGATTGATTGCCTTGTACATTGATAGCCGTGTTCATTGTCTAGCATCTTGATTGTCATCCATTGCCTGCAGTTTTACATTTCATTCTGGTACCACAGTTTCAGTTTCATTTCATGTTCTAGTTTTCTGGTATTCCTGTTTCACCTTGTACTCTAGATCACAGACTACATTGTATATTATCTAGTCAGGGTTGTACTTTGCTCTTTTCCTGATAGGATCGTTGCAGGTGAGTGGGTGATTACATGGAGCTGGTGATTGCTTGGATTTTGCAGCTTTTATTTATTTCAGTTTATTTTTCTGGAGATTGTATCTTAGAGATTCATTATTGTATATTATTTCATTGGACCGGATTTGTCTCCGGCTGAATTTGTATTTTTAAACATTTGATGGATATTGGTGATTTCTGGGAACGTTATAAAAGCTGTGTTTTGGTTTACATTACATTGTGACTGTGAGTTTTCCTTAGTATTGTACAGCTTACTTCGTCGTGTCCAACGACGAAGGCTGGACGTGTCCGACTCGTATCCGATTATTCGGGAGCGGGTCGTGACAGGATTGCACAGAAGTGGACTGCGCATGGATGGATTGTGCAAGAACAGACTGTGCAAGAATCTATGCGCACTCGGGTTGAGCGCAGTTCGCCAAGAGGCAAGCTGCGCAGTCGACGCTGCGCTAAAGAGCGCTGGCCAAGGGGGAATGCGCAATCCAGCACTGCGCTAAAGAGCGCAGGCTGCTGTCTTCTTCTCCAGGCCGAGAAGAAGACTCCAAGAACTCCAAGTTCAAAACTTCATAACTTGATCAAATCAAAACGAAATTTAGATTTTCAAAGCTCTAACTTGAGTAAAATTGAATTCTCTTCCACATGGAAGCATCAAAACAAACTAAAATCCAAGTTAAATAGATCAAAATCATGCAAATCCGAAAATAGTAAAAACCTAGATCTAGAACAATGGAAACTCCAAATCACAAAATGTCAAGTTCTAAAGTTACTCTCCAAGGCCTAATCTAGCTAATGGACAAATAAAAAGTGGTGCTTATTTGATGTCAAGGTGCACTTGCCTATAGGTGATGGTGTTGTGTAGAGGAAGGAAGAAGAAGAAGAAATAAATAAAAATAATGAGGAGAGAGAAAAGTTAGGTGGGATTTAATGGAGGTAGGTTGTGTTGTGTTGAGGGTGGAGTGTAGGTTAAAGTGCTCCTCTCATGATAAACCAAACCAAACCAAACCCTCTCCACAAAATAAAACCAAGCCAAGTCAAAACTCATTTTACGAGAAAACCCAAAATCTGCAAGTCGAGCCAGAAATACAATTACAGGCCAGAATCTGAGAAAATAAAATACAGGTCCATGATACATGCAGGCTTAACCAAACATACGTATTCAGAATATGGGTGTTACAACTCTACCCACCTTAAAAGAATTCCGTCCTCGGAATTTAATCAAGGAGCTAGAGAGACAAGGACAAGTCATACTATTCACATGCAAGCTATACTAAGTAGTCAATCAAACAATCACGCATGCAAGCAAGGACGGAAGGCATAAAGCATAAGGAAGATATTATACCTTATGAGTCAAACAGGTAGGGATATCGCGATCGGAGGTCGTCCTCACGCTCCCTCGTTTGACTCTTCCAAGGAGTGATGAACTCAAGCAACATGAACTAAACTGATAGTCTTGTGCTTGAGGTCTCTCTCCTTGGTCAAACAGGGACACGGGCCTCTCCTCATACGAAAAGGTTGGTACCAATAACCGTTTTCGAATGATCTAGGGCATGGCTCGGGCCCGGGATATACCGTTGTAATTTAGGACACATGAAACAATGACACGTGTCCCGCATAACAATGGTGGAAAGCAAGACAATAGGACACAGATACCTCTCTGCCGAGTCGGGATCTGGGCCTGGGCCAGGGCGAACTGCTGAGGCCTCTGTTGCTGGAAGACTTGAGCCTGAGGCGGCAATGGCCTCGGAGGCTGGTACTGCTGCTGCTGCTGGACTGGTGCTGGTGCTGGTCCCCTTACCGAGGGACTAGTCTGGACCGATGAGGAGGGACCGGCTCTATTCGGACAGGACCCTATCATGTGGTCCGGTGCTCCACAAGCCAAGCACAATCCCTGTGCTCTGCGACACTCCGAAATAACGTGCCCTGGCTTTCCATAATGAGTGCAGCCCATTGCGGAAGACTGCTTCTGCTTCTGTTGCTGAGGGAACGTGACCGACGTCACTGAGGCCGCCTGCCTCGGAGTTCCAATTGTCAAGGCCCTGACTGCTGGGGCTGGTGCTGTCGACTGGGTCATCTGGCCGTGAGATCGCTTCCGATCTTCGGTCCTGTCCACGATCCTGTGGGAGGTATACTCGTGCCTCCTGGCTGCCCTCAACACTGCATCAAAAGTCTGATGTTCAAACTGTTCCACTGCTAACAAAATCTCAAGGTGGAGCCCTTGCTGGAACCGTTGGGCTCTATCAAACTCGGTCGCCACCAAAGTGGGAGCAAACCGACTAAGCCTGGAGAACTCGGCCGCATATCCATCGACCGTCCTGCCTCCTTGCTTCAGATTGGTGAACTTGGTCTGTAGATCGTACCGAGCCACCGTATCGAAGTACTTAGTCTGGAATCTCTCTCTGAATAGTGCCCATGGAATTGGGGCCACTAATCCCATGGCCTGTGCTGCCCACCAGCTGCGGGCAAGATCCAATAACTGTAAACGCACCACGGCCACCTTCTCGTCCTCCGGGGTCTTGGCGGCCTCTAGAATGACTTCAGTATCCTGGGGCCATGCATCAGCAGCAATAGCATCTTCGCTGCCGTCGAAGAATGGAGGGTTCAGATGCTTGAAACTGTTCGCTGCACTATTCCTTGGATGACCGCCTCTATTCAGAGCATCTTCCACTGCCTGGTGCAAGGCATCTCCTCGGCGATCTTGGGAAGCTAACAATGATCTGATGAGACCCACCAAAGTGCCATCATCAGGCTCTGCAGACTGGACTGGATGAACTGGCGGCTCTCCTCCAGTAGGTACGACTCGGGAGGCTACTTCGGAGTGTTGGGCTTGATCTCCGGGCTGCTGATCCACGGGAGGTGCTCCACCTTGCTGATTGGCGGGGTCAGGTACAGTACCGCTGAAGAAGACGACACAGGGAAAACAATAAGGAAGGACCAGGACAGATCAATGATACAAGCATGTGATCAGGTCAAGATTCTCAGGGATTCAGAGGATATGAACGGAGATCAAGGACGAATAATGATTGAGACATCTATTCGGTAAACTCTCACATTTCTTGATTGACAAGACCTGCATGTGCCACCACTTAAACCATGTCACGCCCCAGAACCAGAATACTGAAGAGTGGGGGTGCACATAGCCAGCTACGTATATCGAAATGGCATCCACCTCGCTATACGGTCACGGCTGTCTAGATATGAGGGTTTACTACAAGCCAACAGTCTCTTAAGGTCATGCCTATTGTCTCAATCTCAAGTAAGTAATATAGTCACAAGATGTTTGACCACAAAATATACAATAAAAGGCGTCCCAAATATTACATATCAGCTGATCATGAAGCTAGTCGTACAAAATGCTAGGACTAGCAAGAGTTAAGTCATACATGATCAACCCTAGGATTTGTTAATCATGTTTACAGCCCGTAGGCAGACAGTAAGTAAAGTGCATCGAGCTAACAGGTGCTCGTCGGCTAAACGCCTCAAAAGAATAAATTTACAATAGAGTGAGCGAAACAAAATAGAAAACCCACTCGTAGCCCGGGTTTCTTCTAGTTGCCACCATCGGGCTGGAGGTTCGGTAGATCCTTGGGTGCTGCTCCGAAATCTGGCCACACAAAACCAGCTGGGTCAAACCCCAGAGAGAGCAAGTGCCACAAAGGAGGCCACGAAATAAGAACAAAAGCCAGCATATCAGATCATAAGAAACTAATTACATAATAAAGACAATTATTAAGGAGAAACCTGGCAGGGGATATACGATGAGATAACCATAGAACTCATCAGATAACCAGGTTACAACCCGTAAACCAAACAAGGACCGGAGTTGTAACCCTTCGTCTGAACGGAACTTGGTTTCTCCCACCATTTATCGGCAAGATAAAATACAAGAAATTAGGACCTGCAATTAATCATGATTAAGGTAAAGCATGAGTAATCATGTCATGTCATAACCTTGTACCGGATCAGGGCAAGACAAGCGGGACTAGACTCCATCCAATCAATCACGGCCAAGCAAGTACTACGGCTTACTACTTAACTAACTAGGGTTATCACAAGCCTAATTACTAACAAGATGCAAGTGAGAATTTCTCAGTCCTAAGCCCTGCAGACTATCCAGTTATCCTTTCGCGGGTTGAGAGTATAGGTGGGTACATCGCCCGGGAGACAAATATACCCTTAGGTGACTTAGAGGGTGCAACACACGACGGTGTGCAAGAAATGTGCTCTACTCGTCGGCAAGCTACAAGTCCAATTAAAGCGCCCAGATAACGAGATTGCCTGTGACTGGAAATTCTCCATGAACTACACTTTGATCTAGTCATTAGCCTGATACATATTCAGTGTGAATCCCTGACCGTGGGAACCAGGGAGTCACGTCCTAGACATGATGCAAGATAAGACAAGTGGATTGTACAAGCAAGCAAGCAGGAACACCCACGGTGTCAAGTTGATTATCCAAGTCAAGTTAGCCGTCGTAACAGCATCAAGTCAAGTCAGGATTACAAGTTACAAGTTACAAGTCAAGTCAGGTACAAGTCAAGAGTGCGCCGCCACGAGCCACTATCAAGTTATCAAGATAAATCATGTCAGGGTACTTGTCAGGAGTGCGCCACGACGGGCCACTATCAGGTCAGATTGGTCATGTCAGGAGTGCACCACTACGGGTCACTGTCGTGTTATGCTAGTTCCTTGTCATACCATGCCATGTACAATAGTCATTTCAAACATATTAAGTAAAATCAAGTTCATGACAAAAGGCGTAAGGATATAAAATGGGCGTAAAATATCTAATAAAATATCAATATACAGGACTATGGAAGATCCAGGCCTAAGGAAAATAAAACCAAATCTCCATAATTGGACAGATTGCGCAAGGGTCCCTGGGGTCGGGTTGCGCAGGAGTCAGTGCGCCAGGGGCCAACTGCGCAAGGGTTAACTGCGCAAGGTACCAACTGCGCAGGGGTGGATGGCGCAGCAGATGGTTTGCGCTGGATCAGGTTGCGCAGGAATGGATGGCGCAAGGTCAGATTGTGCAGGGACGGACTGCGCATGGATGGATTGCGCAGAAGTGGACTGCGCATGGATGGATTGCGCAGAAGTGGACTGCGCATGGATGGATTGCTCAAGAACAGACTGCGCAAGAATCCATGCGCACTCGGGTTGAGCGCAGTTCGCCAAGAGACAAGCTGCGCAGTCGGCACTGCGCTAAAGAGCGCTGGCCAAGGGGGAATGCGCAATCCAGCACTGCGCTAAGGAGCGCAGGCTGCTGTCTTCTTCTCCAGGCCGAGAAGAAGACTCCAAGAACTCCAAGTTCAAAACTTCATAACTTGATCAAATCAAAACGAAATTTAGATTTTCAAAGCTCTAACTTGAGTAAAATTGAATTCTCTTCCACATGGAAGCATCAAAACAAACTAAAATCCACGTTAAATAGATCAAAATCATACAAATTCAAAAATAGTAAAAACCTAGATCTAGAACAATGGAAACTCCAAATCACAAAATGTCAAGTTCTAAAGTTACTCTCCAAGGCCTAATCTAGCTAATGAACAAATAAAAAGTGGTGCTTATTTGATGGCAAGGTGCACTTGCCTATAGGTGATGGTGTTGTGTAGAGGAAGGAAGGAAGAAGAAGAAATAAATGAAAATAATGAGGAGAGAGAAAAGTTAGGTAGAATTTAATGGAGGTGGGTTGTGTTGTGTTGAGGGTGGAGTGTAGGTTAAAGTGCTCCTCTCATGATAAACCAAACCAAACCAAACCCTCTCCACAAAATAAAACCAAGCCAAGTCAAAACCTATTTTACGAGAAAACCCAAAATCTGCAAGTCGAGCCAGAAATACAATTACATGCCAGAATCTGAGAAAATAAAATACAGGTCCATGATACATGCAGGCTTAACCAAAAATACGTATTCAGAATATGGGTGTTACAAGTACTTGATGGACTATGCCTTGAATCAGACTTCTTGAACCAGATTCAGAAAATAGCACACATAGTACGCTAGAGGTTCTTGGGTCTATCGGTTGGCGCTTTTGATTGGCCATGCGCACTTATTCCATATTCAC
Organism: Iris pallida; assembly: GCA_029216955.1. Taxonomy (NCBI): domain Eukaryota; kingdom Viridiplantae; phylum Streptophyta; class Magnoliopsida; order Asparagales; family Iridaceae; genus Iris; species Iris pallida. Next base: position 1,137,968 of record JANAVB010025798.1, read on the forward strand.
GAGAGTTGTCTAGGATCGCCATGTCCCATAGTCGCGGCCTTCACGACCTCTCATATAGGTAAGTCCTCATGGGTTGGTGATAGGAATCAACCCTGCATATCAAGCTTGGACTTATTAAGAGTTAAAACTCATCCTAACCATATCACACCGGAACACTGTCACCATAGGGATAGGATATCAATGTACACATGTACAGCCTCCTGGGCTTTTATTTTAAATAGAATTTAATCTCAATGTCAGTGTTCCATATTAGTCACCTGGTCCAGTTTGTTTCTACCCATTGAACCGGCTTTTTGGGATCTTCAGTCAGACTCGGTTGGGTTGCCACTGCTGGTGACTAAATTATGGGCTTAACCCTATCCCCCTTGATGATTCTAGGATCAATGTCCTAGACAGACCCTTCATCAGGTGATCTGCAAGGTTCTTTTCTGACTTTATATAGTCAAGAACCACATATTTGTCCAATAGGCTCTTTATAGACTTGAAGCGCAGCTGCAGGTGCCTATTCATCTTAGCATTCACAGAATTATGCTTTAGTAGTTCAATAACAGATTTATTATCACAATTGATAGAAATTAGAGGAATAGGAATATGATAAACAAGTATATGCATAATTAGATTTCTAAGCCATTCGATTTCTGTACAAGTAGTGTCAAGAGCTATCATTTCAGAGTCCATTGTACTCCTAGCTATGATAGTTTGTTTGTATGAACTCCAGGAGATTGCTGCTCCTCCTAGAGTAAAAACATATCCAGTAGTGCATTTCATATCATGTGAATCAGTTACCCAGTTTGTATATGAATAACCTTCTATAATATCAGGGTGTCTAGAATAATAAAGTTTATAATCTAGAGTACCTCTAAAATATCTAAATATTCTATCCAATGCAGTCCAATGTGACTGATTTGGGTTTCCGGTATATCTACTAAGTCTTCCAATAGCAAATACAATATCGGGTCTGGTTCTATTTGACATGTACATAAGGGACCCTATCATCTGTAAATATCTATGTTGTTCTATATGTAATCATTCATTCTTCTTGAGGCCAACATTACTGTCATAAGGAGTAAGGGCAGGTTTTTTTGTCAAAATACTCAAACTTTCTTAGTATTTTTTCAATTGAATGTGCTAAAGATAGAGTATAGCCCTCTTTGCATTTGGACACTTGCATTCCTAGGATCAAGTTGGCTTCACCTAGGTCTTTCATATCAAACTGGTTAGATAAATAATTCTTAGTATTATTTAGCAGTTCCAGTGAAGATCCTAGAATAAGGATATCATCAACATACAAGCATAAAATGACACAACTTCTACCAAAATTTTTAGAGTATATACATTTGTCATACTCATTTGGCAAGAAACCATATTCTATAATCACTTTATCAAATTTGTTGTGCCATTGCTTGGGAGCTTGCTTTAGGCCATAAAGTGATTTTACTAATCTGCAAACTTTCTTTTCTTGACCTTTAGCAATAATTTCATCCTCGAAATCCGTGTTACGTATTTTCGTATACGTGTACATATTTCGGGTCCGTATTTTTATTAGTCATGGTTAGCTAGTCATGATTTTATTTTTTAGCATGTTGCATTGGCATGGTTATTTTGGCATTTTATTGGTTATAGCTTAGCTTGGTTCGGTTTAGCTTAGTTTGGTTTGCTTTTGGGTTCATCATGAACCAAAAGAAAACCCCTACCTACCACCACCATCATCATTTAAAATCCAACCCCCCCTTCTCTCTCATCTTTACTCTTTATTTATTGCTTCATCTTCTTCCTCTTAACTTCTCCACCTACCAAGAGAAGCTTAGGCAAGTGCAACTTGCTTCATGGAGAAACTTCATTTTGTTGTTCTATTGTCTTCCTTATGAGATTCTAAGATACTTTAGAACTTGGCATTTTTCATTTTGATGGATATTTTCTTATAGATCTAAGTTTATAATATTTTCGGTTTTTTTGGATTTTGATCTATTAAACCTTATTATTTTCATGTTTTGATTGTTCCATGTTGTAGAGAATTCAATTTTACCCAAAATAGACCTTTGAAAAGTTGGATTTTGACTTATTTTGAGGAAGTTATGGCCAAAAGTATTTTTGACCATTTCTATGTTCATCTGTGCTGATTCTGGCAGGGACGATGAATAGTGCCGTATAGTGCCCAGCCGCATAAGAGAGTGCTGCATAGTGCCGCATAGTACACAGCCGCATAAGAGAGTGTTGCATAGTGCCGCATAGTGCCCAGCTGCATAAGAGAGTGCTGCATAGTGCCGCATAGTGTCCAGCCGCATATGAGCATAGTACCCAACCGCATAAGAGAGTGCTGCATAGTACCGCATAGTGTCCAGCCGCATATGAGCATAGTACCCAGCCGCATAAGAGAGTGCTGCATAGTACCGCATAGTGCCCAGCCGCATAAGAGAGTGCTGCATAGTGTCGCATAGTGCCCAGCCGCATAAGAGAGTGCTGCATAGTATCACATAGTGTCCAGCCGCATATGAGCATAGTACCCAGCCGCATAAGAGAGTGCTGCATAGTACCGTATAGTACCCAGCCGCATATGGGAGTGCTGTATAGTACCGCATAGTATCCGAGCCGCATAGTGTCCGAGCCGCATAGTGCTGAATAGTGCCGTATAGTGTCTATTTTGGCTATTTTTGGCTATTTTATGTCCTATTTGGCCAATTTGTGGCAAGAATCTCTCCCAACTCCCAACATGAAAGTGGTAGATCTTTTTCTTGGCTTTAAGAGCATGTTATTAGCTATTTTATGCAAGTTTTTTTATTTATTATAATTGAAGGATAGAACATGATAGTGGCCCGTCGTGGTGCGCTCTTGACAAGTAAACATGACATGTAATCTGGAACACCGTTGCGACGGCAATCTCAACATGCTAGTAATCCTCCTTTGATACCGTGGACGATTGTGCTTGTACAAATAAATCAGTCTTGTCTTGCATCATGTCTAGGACAGGGACCCCTGAATACCACGGTCAGGGGTACCTACTGAATTCAACTAAGGCTAATAACTAGAATAATCCAGTAGTCATGAAGAGATTTTTCAGCTACAGGCAATCCCGTTATCTGGGCGCTCAAGTGGACTTGTAGCCTACCGACGAGTAGGGCACATTTCCAGCACACAGTCACGTATTACATTCTTCATAAACGGACATTCGACTTGGATAACCGGATGGTCTGCAGGGCTTATGGCTGTTGGAATAATCTCATTACATCTTGCTAGTAACTAGGCCTGTGATAACCCTAGTTAGTTAAAAGTATCAAGCCGTACTCTTGATTGGCCGTGATTGATTGGATGGAGTTTATTCCAGCTTAGTCTTATCCCGATCCTGTGCAAGATTGTGACATGACATGATTATTGATGCTTGCCTTAACAATAACGATCGGAGATCCAGTTCTGTTCAGGCGAAGGGTTACAACCCCGGTCCTTGTTTGGTTTAAGGGTTGTAACCTTGCTTCCGGAGTAGTTCTGTGTCCTCTTGTCGTTTATTGTCTTCACTGTACCAATAGTATTTGAGACGGGTTTCTATTCAGGTGAAGGGCTGCAACCCCGGCCCTTGTTTGGTTTAAGGGTTGTGACCTGGCTACTTGAATGGTTTTTTCGTACTCAGTTTACTGTTGTTATCTCTATTATTATCAGTTCTTTATTTATTATTTATCTTTAATATTCTATTGTGATATGTTAGTTTTAGTTCCTAAGTGAAGCCTCCTTTGTGGCACTTGCTCTTTCTGGGGTCTGATCCAGCTGGTTTTGTGTGGCCAGATATCGGAGCAGCACCTGAGGATCCACCTGTCTTCCAGCCAGATGGTGACCACCAGGCGTAACCTGGCAACGAGTGGATTTCTTTTTGTCCTCCCACATTATTGTAAAATTATTCTTTTGAGGCGTTTAGCCGGCGAGCACGTGTTAGCTCGTATTGCACCTTTATTTACTGTCTGCCTACGGGCTGTAACATGATTGACAGATCCTAGGGTTGATCATGTATGACTGAACTCTTGCTAGTCTTGACATTTTGTACGACTAGCTTCATGATCATCCAATATGTAATGTATGGGATGCCTTGCTATTATATATTGGGTGCTCTGACATCTTGTAACTATTATTGCTTGCTTGAGATTGAGACAATAGGCTTGTTCATGACCATAAGAGACTGTTGGCTTGTAGTTAAAGCATCATGTATCTCGATAGCCGTGACCGTATAGCGAGGTGGGTTACACTTCATTATACGTAGCTGGCTATGTACGCCCCCGCTCTCCAGTATTCTGGTTTTGGGGCGTTACATGGTTTTAGTGGTGGTCCATGCAGGTCTTGTAAATCAAGATATGTAAGGGTTTACCGAATAGATGTCTCAAATCAGTACTCTCCCTTGATCTCTACTCGTATCCTCTTGATCCCTGAAAATCTTGACCTGATCACATGCTTGTATCGTTCATCTGTCCTGGTCCTTCCTTATTGTTCCCTATGTCGTCTTCTTCTGCGACATTGTTCCTGGACCTGTCGATCAGCAAGGCGGAGCACCTCCCACGGACGAGCAGCAACCCGAAGATCAAGTCCAACATTCCGGAGTAGCCTCCAGAGTCGTGCCTACCGGAGGAGAACCACCTGTTCAGCCCGTCCAGCCTGCAGAGCCTGATGATGGCACCTTGGTGGGTCTCATCAGGTCACTATTAGCCTCTCAGGATCGTCGAGGAGATGCCTTGTGTCACGACCCGCACCCATTTTTTTAAAGGGATTCGAGATGTGTCCAAGCCAGCCTACGTCATAGAACGCTGTCACGACCATGAAGATCAAAATCACAAATAATGCTCATTCACATAATTAATTTAACTTACAATATTCACAAGTTTTATATTACAAAAAATATAAACTTGTACATATATTGAAATGACTACAAATCAGCTATCTAGCTAGTCTCTAGGCTTTTTGTCTGCAAGTACACCCATAACTCCCATGCTAAGTGAATCCACGACTAACCTGAAAAATATTGGTTTCCAGTCAGGAATGGAACGAGTACAATTCACTGAATGCAGTTCCAATATATAAAAATGACTATACTACAGAGATTAGCCTTTAGACATATGATTCATAAATAAAATAAAGAAAGACAATAAAACTGAATAATAAGAACAGAAAATGAAATGCAATAAAATACTCACCAACTGACCCACCGAAGTACCTTTGATATGTGATCGGTCTCGGGACAATTATGCGACACGGTCTACACGGTCTACAGTTACACGGTCTACAGAAAATATTGTAATAAAGAAACACTGTCTACAAAATAATAATCACGATCTACACAGTTTAAATACAGCAATAATCACGGTCTACACGGTCTAAAGTTACACTGTCTATAAGAAATAAATGTAATAATAAACACGGTCTACACGGTCTAAGGTCAGATCACACATCGTTGGTACTTCATCTCCCGACACAACAAAGAACAAAATCAATATAAAACTAAAATCACATATCTATCGACTAAGCACTGATGTATAGTAAAGATCAATACTGAAAACAAATAATAAACTGTACTCGCCTGGCGTCCCGGGCTGCTGGCACTGGTCAGAGTCCAAATCGAGATCCAAAGAACCTATTTAATGAATCACATAGTCAAGATATAATTCAATATGAAGGTTTGTGCTCTAATTACAACTTGTCTTACTGGTTTAGTGTCTACCCCATTTTCTTATGTCAACAGTTGAAATTAAACCCTAGGGTTAATGCATATCCTGGTATAAGAAATGGCCTGTAGGCTGATTAGGGTATTCAGTTACTAGGGATGGTGTTGGTTTGGACATTAGGTTCACCAATAGCTACTCAAAGACCAAGGAAATTCTCTTGATAATACAGGAACTAAAATCTCTTGGTGGTTCATGTGTTTAAGAAATTGTACTTCCTGGACTGGTACACATAAAGGTTACTCGAACTTATGTCCAGTTCTCATGTGGAGAAAACCAACACTCTAGTGCTTGTACACCTGTGTCTAAGGAACAACTATAAACCTGCACTCATCTAGTTCCTACCAATATCCTGATGAGTGGAAGGACTGTTGTGTATTTACCACCCATGTTATCAGGGCATTGTCCATACCAGTGCTTGTACACTTGTGGTTTACAGGTCAGCTTGAGCCTGCCCATATGCCCCAAGCCTAGGTACTTGCCTGCTTGGAAGCTCAGCAATCTCCTTGATATCTTGGAGCCAACTGGGACACTCTGTGGTACCTGTTTCAAGTATAACCCACTTGCACTATGGCTTCTTTGGTAGCTACAGGAGCACACCCTTACTTGTCCTGTTATCTATACTATAGAGGTTAGGCCATGGAGCTAATTAGTTAAGACTAATATAAGCATGTACAATTCCCAGCGCCCCGGTGTAACCGTTCGAGGGAAGCCGTACCCATGCACGGGCCATCCGAGTCCATTGACCATGCAATACATGCCATAGCAAACACACATAACAATCCAACCAAATTCTCCATTACATAAACATAGTCTCGATCCATAAACGGTTTTCCGTGCCATAAACGGTTTCCCGTGCCATAAACATAATCCACCATTCATATGGGGAGCTCCGTCGGCGTTATGCTCCAACACATCCATATTGATGCACGACGCCCAACGGCTTAGACATCTTGTACTTGTATTCAACGTGTACCATTCGTAAGTTATTCTCGTAGCATAATTTTGTAGTCACTTAGTCTTTTCGTACATAAATGCGCGAAGGCACGCTCAACACCATAATCAATGTTCTACGCCTAGAGTTCAATGTTCTCGGAGCCGTGCACATGATGCACATCTCGATATTGTCTTTCAATGTTCTACCATCATGCCCTACCGCGACCCGTGCAGTTGATGCACGTCGCTTCAATTGTTCGATTGTTCAATGTTCTACCTTAGTGTTCAATGCATAATTAGACACTTACTCGCCGAGCCATGCTCGCTAACTCGATAACATATTACGCATACAATGATATCTCTTATTAGACGTGAAGGAATAGGGAGAGAGAGTCAAGAACCCGCCCACCTTAAGCCGATACGCGTTGTCGTTTCGCCGAGTTGAAGCGGCTCGCTTCCATAACTTGGTCGCATAACTAACTCTCAGACTTAGCCATTCCTTTGAACTACTCGGTTGATTTGGCCTATCGCGCCCATACCACGATCCGTAATCCAGCAAAAAGGCATAGCCTGTACACCAGATCGACCAACATTAGCACTTGTTCAACGAAATTTATCCTTTGCAACGATTCGATTCATAGATTCCAACCGACTCAAAGCTTACCTTTTGTTTGCCATTGATTGTAAAAGTACAGAACAGTTTTATGGGAGGACTGAACTTAGACTCATAATACAAACTCGCTTGTACAAAGAAATCCTAGGGACAAAAACTTAGGTACAGCAGTCTAAGTACAATTATTTATTTTAGATTCTGGGAGGTGACGATAGAGGCTCGGGATGGCGACGGCAGCCCTGCCTTACTCCTTGGACGATCGGTATGCAGCCTTGGTTCCGTGACGAGATGGTTGGCGTTGACGAAGAAATGCTCTTATTGCTCTCCTCGTATTGCTCTTCTGGCTTCTCTCTTTCTCTGTGTATTTTCTCTCTGATAGCGTATATCTCTCCTTGTATATTTTGCAAGAGAATGGCACCCTACTATTTATAATAGTGGGGAGCATCATTAGGGTTTGGATGATTACCCATTCTCAAAGTGGCGGCGGCCTGATGTATAACCAATCTGGACCCTTAGTTTTAAGCGTGAAGGATCTGGGCCATAAATGGGGATAGCCAAATCATGTCAGTTATTAATGTTGATTGCAATAAATCTCTATTATGATGATTTGCTGATATCCGCAAATCTAAATGAATCAATTTAATTCATTTTTTTGCCACATATCCCAAATCATTGGGATCTGACCCAAAATTTGATTATTTTTAGGACACATGTCCTGTCATCATTGTTGAGCCGCATAAGGAGCGTTCATATTTGGTTTGCATGAAGGTCGTCATGACCGAGCCGCATGAAAGATTTCATGACCGAGCCATATAAATAGTCTCTATACTCGAACCGCATGAAGGTCGTCATGACCGAGCCGCATGAAAGATTTCATGACCGAGCCGCATGAATAGTCTCTATACTCGAACCGCATGAAGGTTGTCATGACCGAGCCGCATGAATATGTTCATGACCGAGCCGAATGGGGGACCTTCATGATTGAACCGCATAGGTTTCTCTGTACTGGCCGCGTGAACTCGTCTTAGTCTGGCCGCATAAACTTGCCTCGAAGCTGTGAAGATTTTCTCCAGTTCCCTAGGAAGATAGTGCTTTTGTGTCAGTCATCATGATTACTTTATGTCAGGGTTGTCATCTGTCAGGTCTGTCAGCCGTCAGAGCACAGCTGCTTTGAAGGCCACGTGGCCTCTCTCTGTGGGCCGCATGGAGTTTACTCGAGTTGCCTATGTGTTTGAGCTGCATGGGACTCCTGAGCCACATGAAGCTCGTCTGATTTTAAGCCGCATGAAGCTTCCTGGGTTCTGTGCCGTATGAAGAATGTCTCATGACTGAGCCGCATGAAGGACGTCTCATGACCGAGCCGCATGAGGAATATCTCATGACTGAGCCGTATGAAGGATGTCTCATGACCGAGCCGCATGAGGAATGTCTCATGACCGAGCCGCATGAAGGACGTCTCATGACCGAGCCGCATGAGGAATGTCTCATGATCGAGCCGCATGAAGGACGTCTCAAGACTCGCATGAGGAATGTCTCGATCAGTCCGTGCACTCGCTTTGTGGGCCCGGGTATCCCGAACACACGAGTGCGTAGGTATCATGTTTGCTCCCTGATGTGGGGCTAATAGAAATATTTGCCTTCGATCTTTGTTGGGAGACTCTTGAGAACCACTCTGTCCGTTTGCCGCCGGGGGCTGGACACGGGCGGCTCTGTACAACTTTCCATCAGAGGCCCGCTTAGCGGTACGCTCTTGATGGTCAGAGGTTGGGACAGCTGACTGAGTCCGATGAGCCTGCGCTGCCCTAAACTTCTTCTACTTAGCACCCGAAGGTGCGTAATAGGAAGAGTCCAAGTTTGGAAGGAGGGAAGAGAAGTTGGTGCCCTTTTCAAAGAAGGAAAGGGGCTTTATTTATAGAATGGTGTGAGCCCTTTCTTCTTCTCCTTTCCGATGTGGGACTAAAAGCAATATTTTCCATGCTTCTACAGGACCCCCTTCAAAGTTTCCAAATTGCAAATTTGGAACACTTTGAATAAGAAGCATGGAAAGTAGATTTGGTTAGGTGTGGCAATCCAATCAGAGGTAGCATGGACGTGATAGATTTGGGTACTTCCGCTGGGGATTTTATGTGGACTTATCATCCTTGGCGTACCTTGGTTTTAGGTACGGATAATAAGTTGAGGGAGGGAACCATCATATTTACTCAGAGGTGGTACGGACGTGGTAAATATAAGGTTGATGGTAGAGCTTTCCTACTCAGAGGTGATATGGATATGGTAGGAGTGAACTCGAATGAGGATACATAGAACAACTCAGAGGTGCTATCAACGTGGAAGTTCTATGCATTGGGTGAAAGAATGCTATGGAACAGCTGGGCTCTGAAAGCATGTGATGATGAGAAAAGATGTGGATGTACTAGGGGACCTAGTACGGCCTTTGTGGTCAACAGAGGACATTTGTAGACCTATTATCCTTGGCATACCTTGGTTTTAGGTACGGGTAATAAGTTTGATAGGGATACCAAGAATAACTCTGCGATAAGGCAGATATGGAGGTTCTTGGTATCGGGCGAAAGAATGCCGTGGAGCAGCTGGGCTCCCGGGGCATGATGAGAAATGATGGCCTGTACTGAGAAACTTAGCAAAGGACATTTATGGGCCTATTATCCTTGGCGCATCCTGGCTTAAGATACGGATAATAGGATAAAAGGGAACCAACATACTTACTCAGAGGTAATGAGGACGTGGCAAGTATGAGGGTTTTAACCGTAGAGTCTTCCTACTCAGAGGTAATGAGGACATGGCAGGAGTGGACTCACCGGAGGATATTTGTGGTCAACAGAGGACATTTGTGGGCCTATTACCCTTGGCGTACCCTGGTTCAGGGTACGGATAATAAGTCGAGAGAGGACCAACATACTTACTCAGAGGTAATAAGGACATGGTAAGTACGGAGGTTTTACCATGGAGTCTTCCTACTCAGAGGTAACGAGGACATGGCAGGGGTGGACTCAGCGGAGAATATTTGTGGACCTATTATCCTTGGCATACTCCGGTTGTGGGTACAGATAATAAGTCGAAAGGGAATCTTCATACTTACTCAGAGGTAATGAGGACATGGCAAGCATGAAGGTTTCTTCGATGGAGCCTTCCCACTCAGAGGTAATGAGGACATGGCAGGAGTGGGCTCAATGAAGAGGGGATACATAGAACGACTCAGAGGTAATGAGGATATAGAAGTTCTATGTAAGGGGTGATTTATTTTTTGGCAGAAGTAGAACGACTCAGAGGTAATAAGGACATGGCCGTTTTGGGAATTTGGGGATCGATTACCCTTTTTGTGCACTGGGAGTGCGGGTAGTGGATCATAAGGGAGGATCTCTTCCAGAAAGAAAGTTCAGATGTATGATCATATATGACTTACTATTTGAAAGAGTGACCGGGATGTGAGTTCAGAGGCACCAACGGGTACATAACTCGATAATATAGAATATTGTGAGGGTGAGTTCAGAGGTACCAGCAGGTACGTAACTCGATAATATGGAATATTGTGAGGGTGAGTTCAGAGGTACCAGCAGGTACGTGACTCGATAATATGGAATATTGTGAGGGTGAGTTCAGAGGTACCAGCGGGTACGTGACTCAATGATCTGGGATGTTGTGAGGGTAAGTTCGGAGGTACCGGAGGGTACATAACTCGGTATTTTGGAAATTTAGAGACGGAATGTGAGTTCAGCGGCACCATAGGGTACATAACTCAATCATCGGGGATTTTTTTTTGGATGTCGTTTCGGACGTAATACTTCTTCAGGAACTTGCCGTTGACGGACAACATGAGCAAGTCTCAGTGTGAGCAGCCTCATACTTGGCCAGCTCCGACTCTTCTTCGGCCACCCCCTGTGTAAATGCAGACTGAGAGGATGGCTTGGGCAACTTGATTATCAGGGGCTCCATGGATGGAGCAGAATGTGGGGTTGTTGGCGCACTAGCCACCCCCAGTTTGGTGCTCGATACTGGGCGGGGAGTTGTTGGCTCGCTAGAAGCCCCAGACTTTGTATCAGGGTGACGACCCTTCTTGGGAAGGCGTATCGTCATCGACTTGTCGGAGGGATTGAGCTTCTCCGTTTGGGGCTGACCGACTCTCGGCAGTCTGATTGTTAGTGGCCCCGTTGTGGATCTTGGCACTTGGCCAGACCTTGGCAGCCGGATTATCATCTGCTCTTCTTGTGCCGAGAGACTGATTGCGTCCTTACGCAGAGTGGCGGTAAGGGGTGCAGACCTGTCCGGCTTACGAGCTTGGAGGTGGATTATCAGAGGCTCTTCTGATCCTGTGGCTGTCTCGGTACTAGCTTGTACATCTCCTTCACCAAGATGCTTCTTCGATTTTTCGCACAGGCAGGAGTCTGAGTAGTAAGATTCGACCCCTTTGAAGGGATCGATATCAGCAAATTCCGTCCTTACGAAGCCGTGTTTGTCGACATATTTGAAGCACTGGTGCAGCGTGGAAGGCACGATCATATAATCGTGTATCCACGGACGTCCCAAGAGGATGTTGTAAGAAGTGTCTGCATCTATGACGTAGCAGGTGACTTCGGATTGGAGGTCGCCAATTTGACACTTCAGACGAATCTTCCTAATAGGATAGCTCCTGCCCGAATTGAACCCGCTGATGGCGGTGCTTGTAGGCGTCAGGCGATGCATCGGGATACGGAGATGATGTAGCAGACCCTTCGGGATAATGCTTATGGAAGAGCCAGAATCAATGTGCATACGATCCACCTTTACGTCGCCGATGTATCCAGTACAGTATAGTGGGCGATCGTACAGATTAGATTTGATGAGCATATCTTGCGGAGTGAAGGCGATGTTTGGCATTGCGCCAGTACAGGCACTGTCCTGGAGATCCACAGGTGAGTCCTCCCCGGTGAGGTTGGATTGAGCCAGATAGGCATCGGCATTTTGGAGTGCTTCGCTCAATGCAATACGAACGTCCTTGGAGAGCCTTAGGAGTTCGTACAGTGACAACTTGGCCGGTGTGTTAGCCAATTGCGCTAAGATGTCAAAGTTGTAGGGCCTCTCTAGCCCTTGGGCTGCCTCTTTTCGGAGGGATTTGTCGAAGCGATTCTCCCTCGGCCTAGGCTTGTCGGTCGTCGAAGGCTGAGCCGGTCCCGGAGCATCAGTTGTAGTGGGTTGATGATTTTCAGCTGGATTGTCAACCACAGGTTGGGATTGTGCTCCGGACCGCGTGACGACGGCTGTAGCTTCCTCTATTCTGTCGAAATTGTGTGGCAGGTCCTGACTTTTCCACTTTTCTTTTTGTCGGTGGTAGATGGTGTGGGCCGAGTCACTTCTGACACCAAGTCTGGATGGATCCACATGACCTCCCCTCGTGATGTGGTGAGGGGTACTAGACCGGCAGCCTGATCTCGGGGAGGTAGAAGATTGGTAATCTCCATTGTCGCTAGAGGGACGGGGACCACCCCGTCTTGAGTCTCTGTTGGCAGGAAGCTGTCGAATTGTACGGACACCATATTGGCTGCCACGGTTACCTCTTCGAAATCGATGGCCAGAGCGTTCGAATCGATGAGATTCTGGATGTACCATTTTAGCTGGTAGCAATCGTGTGTAGCATGATGAACATGCCGATGATAATGGCAGTACTTTGGATTCTCCATCTCTGCCGGCCGCGATTCCCGTCTTGGTGGAGGAAGCTGAATTCTGTCCCCTTGTATGAGCATGTCTATTGACGTGACTGTCTTCGAAGGAGTAAGTGATTTGCGGCCATTGTTTGTCTGCGGGCTTCGGCTCAGGTTTTTGTGCTGTATCGGCCACCATAGCCTGCTTTCCCTTGCTGTCCCGATTGTTGGAGGGACTACCCCCATTATCGTTGTTGGGACGCTTGCCCTTGTTTTCTCCTTCCGAGATATGCAATCCCAGTTGGCGAGCCTTCTTCAGTCGTTCTTCGGCGCTTGTGGCGCTGATGATGAACGTCTTTCAATCTTTGAATTGAATTTTGCCCATCCAGAGACTGATCGTTGTAAGCAGTCTCTTTTGGCAAATTTCAATCAAAGAGGAATCTGGATTTCCGGAGGGCAGCTTCATGGCGGTTTGGCAGAACCGCTCAATATAGTTCCTTGTCAACTCCTTCTCCCCTTGGACGATGTCCATGAGGGTGGACATGGTGACGTCCTGTCCTACTTTGTAGAATCTCTCCAAGAACAGGCGCTTGAAACCGGCGAAGGAGTAGATGCAGTTGTCTGGCAGATTGCGATACCAATCGAAAGCGACTCCTTCCAATGCCCCAATGAATAATTACGTGAGGATAGCATCATCATGGGGCAGATGGTCGGTGGTGACCTCGAAGTAAGTGATGTACCAACTTGCTGAGGTTTTGCCATCATACGGGTTGATATTGAACGGCTTATATTTTGGTGGGAATGGAACATCCCTCCATTCGGCAGGGTATGGTTGCCGTATTCTGAGGTCTTGAGCATTTTCTCGGGCGTGGAACATGGCTCGGATCTTCTGGACCTCTCTTCTTACTTTTTGGGCCTCATCTGTCGTGGTAGGGGCTGTTATTTTGGGAGGATTATTGCCCGGGTTTGGTGCTGCTGAGTTCGAGTCCGCATTGACCGCGGGACCCGTGCTTGTTTGGCCAGGCGTTCCTCCTTGCAGAGTTGGAAGAGCGACTTTGATTTCATCTACAGACTTGACCAAGGCCTGCAGTATAGCCTCCAGAGTGTCGATGTATTGGCGATCGCTGGAACCACCTTGGTTGCTGTCCGTCATGAACACCGTCCTTACATGAGGCGTGATGGAAAGAACGGTAGAGGATGTGTCCTCCGAGTCATACCCATGCACCGAGAAGTCATCGGGGTAGGTGGGAATGTTCTCTTCGGGCTCGGACTCGGAGGGAACGGTATCCCCAGCCTCAGAGCTTGCTTCGTCTTGAGAGTCATGGATATCCTCGGGGACATCAGCGTCTGTTGTACCTGATGGGAGATTGGTTTCTCCGGGCTCGGCTCCTTGAAACATCGAATTGTTGTGTATGTTCGGAGGAGTGCTACCCCCAGTTCCCACGACCCCCAGCGATGTGGATGATGAATTTCCTATTGCAGCAGATTTTGTCTTTGAACGGGTGTGTTGGAATATTCCGGTGGAGGACAGCCGTTTAGACGACGGTTTCTTAGCTGCAGTGGTTGATATCTTGGGGCTGGAGATGCTTGTCTTCTTTTCTCTCCCCTCGGCAGGGATTTTCTGAGTGGAATTGCAGGAGACAACAGGAGGTGCCTCGTCTTCCGAGCTCGGATGCTGTAGTCTTTGGAAGACGGACGGCCGGTCTTCCATTGCTGCCGCGTTGTTGCAACAGCAGTTGACGATGATTTGGGTGCAGTGATGTCCGAGCGAGGACTCTTTGCACGCCGAGGCTCCTTCTCTTTCCTTACGCTTGTGGAGGATTGCCTCACTCAGGTCGGAGGAACTACTTTGTCCTTTTGCCGCCGGAGGCTGGACGCGAGCGGTTCTATACAACTTCTCATCAGAGGCCCGTATGATAATCAACAGGATATCCCGATAGTTAGAGGTTGGGACAGCTGCCTGGGCTTGGTGAGCCCGTGCTGCCCTAGACTTCCTCCTTTTAGCACTTGCGGGTGCGTAATAGGAGGAGTCCAAGTTGAACGCCACAGAGTCTGGCTTATCATCCAGAGAACCATCAGAGTCATGACCGCATGAGAGACGGTCGAAGACTAATCGAGAGAAGCGTGGAACGGACGCTATGCGACTAGAATTGGGTGTCGTGCAGGCTGTCTGCATGCAGTTGTCTTCTGTCGTTGGATGAGTTGTTTTTATGCGGCTAGGAGTCACGACCATGCAGGCTGGCCGCATGCGGTTGGCAATTGTGGCCGCATGGGTTTTCTGCAAGCGATTGACTTTCTTAGCCGCATGAGTTTCATCCATGTGGTTGGCAACTGTAGCCGCATAAGCTATGCGGCTGACAGATGTGGCCGCATGAGTTTTCTCCATGCGGCTGGCGGAGGTAGCCGTATGAGCTTTCTTCCTGCGGCTAATACCCTTATGCGGCTCGGATCTCATAGAGTTCCTCTTTGCCCCTGCAAGTCCAGCATCATAGTGTTTTCTTCTGCCGGACTTGGGGACAGCAGAGTTATCTATGGTCTGAAGTGGGGCCGCAGGAGAGTCTTTCTCGCCGTCTTGAGCAACGGAGGGTATTTCTGCAAGAGCTTCAGTAGGAACAAAGGATCGGGGTCTCCACTCCTTGCGGGCCTTCTTTGTGCGGGCTCGCTTCTGGACCGGGCCAGCGCTCTTGTCGGAGTGCATTTCTTCGAACGCCTGTTGGTCGAACCGGGCAACCATCTTCTGTTGCGTAGAGCCAAGCTTGGCTGCATCCGATTGCGTCACCAACTTCTCAGCCGTGGAGAAGTTAGTCCCCAGCAGAGTCGCCATCGTGTTTGCCATTGATTGTAAAAGTACAAAACAGTTTTATGGGAGGACTGAACTTAGACTCACAATACAAACTCGCTTGTACAAAGAAAGCCTGGGGACGAAAACCTAGGTACAGCAGTCTAAGTACAATTGTTTATTTTAGATTCTAGGAGGTGACGATAGAGGGATCGGGAAGACGACGGCAGCCCTGCCTTACTCCTTGGACGATCGGTATGCAGCCTTGGCTCCTGTGACGAGATGGTTGGCGTTGACGAAGAAATGCTCTTATTGCTCTCCTCGTATTGCTCTTCTGGCTTCTCTCTTTCTCTGTGTATTTTTCTCTCTGATAGCGTATATCTCTCCTTGTATATTTTGCAAGGAAATGGCACCCTGCTATTTATAATAGTGGGGAGCATCATTAGGGTTTGGATGATTACCCATTCTCAAAGTGGCGACGGCCTGATGTATAACCAATCTGGACCCTTAGTTTTAAGTGTGAAGGATCTGGGCCATAAATGGGGATAGCCAAATCATGTCAGTAATTAATGTTGATTGCAATAAATCTCCATTATGATAATTTGCTGATATCCGCAAATCTAAATGAATCAATTTAATTTATTTTCTTGCCACGTATCCCAAATCATTGGGATCTGACCCAAAATTTGATTATCTTTAGGACACGTGTCCTGTCATCATTGTTGAGCCGCATAAGGAGCGTTCATATTTGGGCCGCATGAAGGTCGTCATGACCGAGCCGCATGAAAGATTTCATGACCGAGCCACATGAATAGTCTCTATACTCGAACCGCATGAAGGTTGTCATGACCGAGCCGCATGAATATGTTCATGATCGAGCCGCATGGGGGTCTTCATGGCCGAGCCGCATGAGAGTATTCATGACTGAGCCGCATGGGTTTCTTCATGGCCGAGCCGCATGGGGGACCTTCATGATTGAACCGCATAGGTTTCTCTGCACTGGCCGCGTGAACTCGTCTTAGTCTGGCCGCATAAACTTGCCTCGAAGCTGTGAAGATTTTCTCCAGTTCCCTCGGAAGATAGTGCTCTTGTGCCAGTCATCATGATTACTTTATGTCAGGGTTGTCATCTGTCAGGTCTGTCAGCCGTCAGAGCACAGCTGCTTTGAAGGCCACGTGGCCTCTCTCTGTAGGCCGCATGGAGTTTACTCGAGTTGCCTATGTGTTTGAGCCGCATGGGACTCCTGAGCCGCATGAAGCTCGTCTGATTTTGAGCCGCATGAAGCTTCCTGGGTTCTGTACCGCATGAAGAATGTCTCATGACTGAGCCGCATGAAGGACGCCTCATGACCGAGCCGCATGAGGAATATCTCATGACCGAGCCGTATGAAGGATGTCTCATGACCGAGCCACATGAGGAATGTCTCATGACCGAGCCGCATGAAGGACGTCTCATGACCGAGCCGCATGAGGAATGTCTCATGACCGAGCCGCATGAAGGACGTCTCATGACTCGCATGAGGAATGTCTCGATCAGTCCGTGCACTCGCTTTGTGGGCCCGGGTATCCCGAACACACGAGTGCGTAGGTATCATGTTTGCTCCCTGATGTGGGGCTAATAGAAACACTTGCCCTCGATCTTTGTTGGGAGACTCTTGAGAACCACTCTGTCCGTTTGCCGCCGGGGGCTGGACACGGGCGGCTCTGTACAACTTTCCATCAGAGGCCCGCTTAGCGGTACGCTCTTGATGGTCAAAGGTTGGGACAGCTGACTGAGCCCGATGAGCCCGCGCTGCCCTAGACTTCTTCTACTTAGCACCCGAAGGTGCGTAATAGGAAGAGTCCAAGTTTGGAAGGAGGGAAGAGAAGTTGGTGCCCTTTTCAAAGGAGGAAAGGGGGCTTTATTTATAGAATGGAGTGAGCCCTTTCTTCTTCTTCTTTTCGATATGGGACTAAAAGCAATATTTTCCATGCTTCTACACCTTTGGCCAACGTAACTCTTGCATCGATACTTCGTTGGGTCAACGCAACTCTTCGAGTCAACGACTCATCATAATGCACCGAGCGGAGCGGGGCATTACATAATATACCACTCAAAATCAGGTTCGTCCTCGAACCGAAACCAACACTTAATCCGAGTGTCTTCCTAGATCGTTTCAAGATCTTGTGCTGCTATCGTTGGAATCATACAACTTAGTTTGGATCATACACATATTTTAGGCGTCCCACCAATATATGCATTTCAGCCAAGCTCAGTTGTAGGATATCGGGACAAACTAACACGTTCAGCTTAAATCCTCAAGCACCCATCGTTCCATTCCCGACTTAGTCATCTCTTAGCACATATTCTCAAATACTACTCGTAAACAGTATCCCATAACATGCGATCGTCTTCCAACGTCTTGCACGTAACTTAATTCGACCATAACTTCGATCTCATAAGTTTCTCGCCGGCCACCTAACACTCGTATTGCATTGAGTCATTGCGCATCCGATCACAACAATTCTCTGCAACGCCTGTTCGCCCAACCGTTTGCCTATCTCTCACATAACTCAAGTCTTTCATCCAAACATTCATAACACTTAGCCTCTACGACATTGACTAAGTCCACATGTCTCCATTTTCTTTGCCAACCATCTGTACTAAGTCTCGCATATAACTATCCCAACACGATCCACATTTTCGAACCATATACGTATCGTGTCTGGGACTACCCCCGCTAGGTAACTTATCCAGACATACATGCTCGCGCTCTTCCGACACAAGAGGTCAACTTGAGTCTACGATGCTCAAAGGCAACAATCTTTCTGACCCAAGGTCTCTTACGATACGCTCATCTCTTATTCTCAATCGAATATGAATCCCTTACTCAATCTTTGAATCAATCCCGACTAGTTCATTCTATAATATAGATCGCGCGCTTAACACACATAGCCTAACCGTTGCTCAAGCCGATCTACGACACAACTCTTAGGGTCGTTCTACTATCCGTCACTCTCGCACATTGCAGAATTCTTGCAATTGCCTTACCGCGTCACTACGCTAAGCACGTTCCTCAACTCCTATTCGATCCAACATAACTTTTCTGACCATGTCAATTCTAGTACTCGCTAACTTCCGAATCATGATACTCACTCGCTTAGACTTATCCTCAACATACACTACCTCATTCCTTATCCTTCTTACGCGACTTCTTTAGGGTCATCCTAAGGGACTTCAACATTCACTTGATTTAGCGGTCAAGTCTTCTAGGGTCATCTGCCCCGAAACTACGCTCGATAATTGAAGATCATCAACGAGGGACAGTTACAACGAACCATGCTATATCCTATTGCGGAGCCTAATCAATTCCCGACACTTCCTACGAGACTTTATCCAACCCAACGTAATCCACCAATTCATAATTTATCTACTCACTCGCGCAACTGATGCACCGTTGCTACTCGAATCACTCATGCATTACCGTTGACTATCCCTGCTAGTCGCATGACATCTACTCGCCTCAAATCCGAGTTTACCTATTCGTGATCATAGTCCGACGCATTCCATACTCATCAAACCATCCTCGAATAATTTTCACATCAAACCACAAGTTCATATCAAATTTGCCACGCCTCGCAAGTTCGATCATCCCCGCTGGATGAATCACCATACCAGCGCTCACGCGAAATGATCGTTCTAATTCGACGTAACGTATATGCGAGGCTGGTGTTGCGCTCGCTCAAGACAAGAATGTCAACATAGTGGTGATCCGCGAAGCAATCCAGACACTTTCGTTTTCATCCAAGCAGTATTCATCCACTCTCAAATTCTCCGAAGCACTCCTACTATTATCATCTCAATTGCCATAACTTAACCTGCATCTTATTCATCCAACAACAATGCTCAACATAATTTTTGTTCATTCGATTAGAGTATCCTCGAGTTATTGCATATCGTCTTTGATACGCCTCAATACCATCGTCGATATGCATAACTTGAACATCTTCCTTTCTCATAAACTTAAATTTGTTGCAATCACTGCCGTTATCCGAACTCGAATACGAATCAAGTCTTGCACACATCAAGATTCATTTCGTTATAACTCACCATCATAATCGCGATGCCATTTCCAATTCACATATCCATTCTCATATCCCTAACTCGCACTTCCAAATCGTGCTACCGACTTATCGCACTAACTTGAATTCGTTCGAACGATTCCTTCTTACTTACTCAATTCATTCCGAATGGTTTTCGTACCGACTTAACTCAACTCGACCGAGTCGACTATTTTCTCGACGCAATATTTCTTTCACTATGCTCCGTCTACCGTTCGACTTACACTTAACGAATTCTCGTCCGACGTATCATCCATAGGTGCAACTTCTCACATAATCATCCAACTCAATTCATCGAAGCATACTTGTACCGACTTCTATCAAATCATTCCCACTCCAGTCTCGGTACTACTCCGTCCGTTGCGGACAAACCTATCGTAACAATACAATCGTCTCGACGTAACCTATCGTAAGTCACCAACCGGCTTAACATAGATGTCGCTAAATGGTATCCCATATACCACTCAGGATCGAGCCTATCTTTATCGATACAATACTTTGCTATACTGATCGCACAATTGGTATTACATATACCACTCGAAATCAAGTCATTACTCGACATCGCATTCCGTATGGGTCCGACTTCTATCTCAACTTAACCGTCCCGTATGGCGATCCTTCCGATCCCAGCTCTAGCGTTAGCTCATGTTTGACACACATTCAATCTAACTGTACCATGGCGATCGTATCGATCACGCCCGTAACATTCGCTTACTCGCAGCTCAATGCGACATATAGCCAACATACACGTTCGCCTACTCAAACTCGACTTAGCGACCATCTCGACTCGTTATTATCGCATCCACGATCTTCCAATCTCTCTCGTTGCAACTCGTACAACAACTCATTCTCGATACTTAAGGTCTTTACTCAATCTCGTGCAACATATCGCTATCCATCCGCATAGCCGTACAACACGCATCATACCATATCGACTCGTTGCACCGATGCAACGAACGATCCACGACTTGCTGCACTCCGTGCAACCAACGACACATAACCATTCTCATAGCCACATAACACGCATCGCCTCACATATCGTCCCATTGCACTTCGTGCAACCAACAACACATATCTCCTCGCACTTCGTACGACCAACAACACATAGCTCCTCGCACTTCGCACGACCGACCACACATATCATTGCACTTCATGCAACCAACATCACCATATTCGTTGCACTTCGTGCGACCAGTATTCCATAACTCGTTGCACTTCGTGCAACCAACATCCCATAACTCGTTGCATTTCGAGCAACCAACACTCTCCGATGGTACCCGAAGATAGCATGATAGTCACGACATACTTGTGGCAGACATATGCACTTAATATAGACTTATTGTATGGAACATCCAATGTAGCGTCGAGCAGATCCGTGAGCCATGCGGTTGCGGAAACAACGTAGAGTCAACTGAATTCGATAGCGAAGCAACTGAGGGTCAAAGAGATTAATGCACGGTCCAAAGGATGGAACCGCTCTGATACCAACTTGTCACGCCCCGATCCGGGAAATCGCTCGTCCTTGCTAGATTTTACCCGAATCATCGTCCTCGCTGGGCGTGATGCCGTACGAGCCTGGAGTTGCGCTCGTGCAAGGCAAGATAACAGGTTCGCATAGAACTATCTCAATTTGATAACATAAGCAGCGGAAGGAAACCAAAGTATAACATAAGAATCTCTTTTATTAATATTAAACTGAAAGTTACAAAGGCTCTGAATAGCCCAACATACATGCCAATTGGCTACAACGCTCATGATCTCTCTAGCTCACAGAGGATTACATTGTTCCATACATTATGCCTCTTTATAGCCACCAAGTAGTCTTCGGCCGAACATCTCCATGTCGCAAGTCCGAACGCATATGCGGAAGCTCCTCTTGAACGCCAAGGACTCCATGCCTCGGCACGTCCAAGCCAAGCCCCGCCCCGAGCTGATCATAACCTGAGCCTGCACATAAACTAGTGGGGGATTATTGTTTTCGTCCTCGCTTCGCACTGATGAAGACCCACTCGCACCCAAACCAACACTTAATCATTTAGTGAACATGCAACTTAAATTGTGATATTTCTATTTAGCCTTAGGATCGATTTCATAGCAACACTTAAACATAGCACATTTTCATAAATGTGTCCACTACCGTGTTCCTGCAGCAGATACAGTTAGGCAAAATAGAAACATAAACATAGTGATCGTGCACATCCCGTCCCATTTTTCTTAGCCTGTAGTGGTTAGAACTTAACATAAGCAAACATACGATTCGTACAACCGACCAATTCATAAACGTAAACATATGCATAATGGGTGGCAGGCCCTGCGCTGGCACCCAGCTCTCATCTCAGCCCACCGGCCCTATCTATATGAAGGTCACGGTGTTTCGCACCGTAATGGACTTGGCATCTCATATGTGTGAGCCTACAATCGCTTCGATACAGATTGCTAGCCTAATATCCGAAGGATCCCAAACTTACGGATATCATAGCTTATCACAGCACTGGACGGTCGCAATCCGTCCGAATGTTGTGCACCATAAATACCACACATAATTCCCTCCTAGGACGAACGGTTCCGGCACCCCGGCGTAACCGTTCGAGGGAAGCCGTACCCGTGTACGGGCCATCCGAGTCCATTGACCATGCAATACGTGCCATAGCAAACACACATAACAATCCAACCAAATCCTCCGTTGCATAAACATAGTCTCGATCCATAAACGGTTTCCCATGCCATAAACGGTTTTCTATGCTATAAACATAATCCACCATTCATATGGGGAGCTCCATCGGCGTTATGCCCCAACACATCCATATTGATGCACGACGCCCAACGGCTTAGACATCTCGTACTTGTATTCAACGTGTACCATTCGTAAGTTATTCTCGTAGCATAATTTCGTAGTCACTTAGTTTTTTCGTACATAAATGCACGAAGGCACGCTCAGCACCATAATCAATGTTCTACGCCTAGAGTTCAATATTCTCGGAGCTGTGCACATGATGCACATCTCGATATTGCCTTTTAATGTTCTACCATCATGCCCTACCGCGACCCGTGCACTTGATGCACGTCACTTCAATTGTTCGATTGTTTAATGTTCTACCTTAGTGTTCAACGCATAATTAGACACTTACTCGCCAAGCCACGCTCGCTAACTCGATAACATATTACGCATACAATGATATTTCTTATTAGACGTGAAGGAATAAGGAGAGAGAGTCAAGAATCCGCCCACCTTAAGATGATACGCCTTGTCGTTTCGCCGAGTTGAAGCGGCTCGCTTCCATAACTTGGTCGCATAACTAAATCTCAGACTTAGCCATTCCTTTGAACTACTCGGTTGATTTGGCCTATCGTGCCCATACCACGATCCGTAATCCAGCAAAAAGGCATAGCCTGCACACCAGATCGACCAACATTAGCACTTGCTCAACGAAACTTATCCTTTGCATCGATTCGATTCATAGATTCCAACCGACTCAAAGCTTACCTTTGGCCAACGTAACTCTCGCGTCGATACTTCGTTGGGTCAACGCAACTCTTCGAGTCAACGACTCATCATAATGCACCGAGCGGAGCGGGACATTACATCTAGGTGATAGATGACCCCAACCCTTGGTCCTAGGTCCATTGGTCTTGTCAATAGGCCTAGGCCTTACTACATACCCTCTCACACAGGACTAGTTCCTGAGTCAAAGTCCCAGCTCTAGTATCCATCAAAGATAGGGCATTTGTCCTGCATACGTTTGTATCCTTGTTATCAGGTTTTTTCTGTGTATTGTGATGGGTATACAACTTCCTAAAATTTAGACACATGGCATGGCCTTCCCTACCCATTGTCTGGCTGACAATCCTAGTTTTTAGGGTCTGATAGCACCACCTCTTGAGTGATATCTCCTTCATATCTGATACCAACCCAGGTTACTTAATCACTCAGTACTCCATGACATTGGTACCCTGCATTATCTTTCATGTCCTAATATCCACCCTGGTGTCTATATGGTACAGGGATGGTACATGTCGAGTTTGGCCTGTGCATTTGGTCATCAGCAATTTGTTAACAGCATCCCTCTGACACTCATGATATGATCAATTGGTTTCCCTGTTTCCCTAAGGCTCGAAACTTGACCCTGACATCAGGGTGCAATTTGATACTGCCCATGCTTTTACAACCACATCCAGATACCCTTCCCTGTATGCCTAGGGTCACATACACTAGTGTGGAGATCCTTGTAGGTAGTAGTTAATGTGGTCATGATGCAATTTGGAGTTGTGTTCAACTGATCCTGGGTATTTCAATGTAGTCGCAGGTTCCAAGTCCTGGTGAACTTTTAGTTGGGGAAAATATAGGGTTTTATATGGATGAATCACCCTGCTGAATCATGTGCTGCCTAGGTCTCTATGTGTATGGATTTCCTGTCAAACACAGATGGCAAGCCTGACAAGGTGTGTTCTGTGGGGAGGCTCAGGTTCCTGTAGCCAATCCCTGTCGTCTGGCCATCTAGTCTACCCTCCCCCCTGGTTCAATACTAAAGCAACCTCTTAGACATTACTTCGAATAACATGTGATGATCAGATTGGACAAGGGGAGGATGATTAATACCTGCGATACAATTTCGAGGGATGGGATAGGTCCACAGGCTTCTTCTGATGTTGCTTCCTGAGAGGTGATCAATAGGTTTACTTAGGGTTTGCAAAGGGGAAACGTATGAGGATCAGCCTATATATATCTATACCTGTACATAGGCATGGATTTGGTTGAATTATAGTTTTAGGGAGATTCAAATAGTTTGAATCAGATTTGAGTTTATCATCTGTTTTTTTATAAAAAAACCAGTCAGGTGTTAGAATCGAAATAGGAGTACAGACCCTCTTCGAGTACTAATATTATTTGAATTCAAAACTTTACACAAAAGTCCCTGGCAGTATTGGTTTTGCAAGGAAAGGCTTTATATTGTATACACATATATATACTTATGTATAATTGCTAAATGTGAACTATGAACCTAACCAATTTATAGGTGATAAAATAAAATAACTAGTTAAATAATAATAAAAAAGAAAAATATAGATGGGGCTCATAAGTATACCCCCCTTAGAAAAATTTTATCCTCGAAATTTAGGATAGGTAAGAGGTGATCGAGGGCAATATGAAGTTTCTAGAGCGGTAGAAAGTATCCAATGATATAGATAGGAAGTCTATGAACCCTCAACTTATTTGCTGGATTGGGCTACTCTAGTCCAATCACTTGCGAAATCGAAGAACCCTTTGCTTCCTAGAGGGGCTTGCAATCCATACAATACAGAAGTTTCGTTCTCGAAATTCTAACCAGGTTCCATAATAGAACAAAATTTGAGAAATCAAGATTGTGATCCTTTCCGTGGTTATTTAAACACACTAGCGAGGGATATAAATGCAATACAAAATCGTATCGCGACTTCCAGGTAGATGGAATAATGGTTACGGATGATCCTGCATCCTAAGAGGTGGAGACTACATAATAGGTATAGGGACCTATTTCAAGTAGTCCGGTTTTAGTCCAATTATGGTGGTATATATGGAGGAGTTTTACTGGGTCTTATAGGGTTCCTTGATTGGACATCAATCGTTGGTTGGAAGAACCTTGGATTTCAATCTATATTGACTGAACAAGGTCCCAATAATAAAACTATTTCTACTAGGCTAGGATAACCTAGAATAGGTTTTCACCCAAGTGGTTGAGCTAGCTGGGCAGTCGGATTGGTTAAATAGGTTCCTAAAGCCCAACAATGCATCATCGGTGACTTTTGTGTTTAAGTAGCACGAGAAGACACAATGGTGTGGCATACCAGTGACATGTGCGTAGTGGGCTTCGAGTAGATCACAACCATATATTGGGTCGAAAGAATAGAGTCGAGGTTGAGGCTCTAATGAAAGTCGGGAAGTATATCGGTATTATGGTAAGGGTTATAGCTAGTCCTTTTTATTTGAAAGTCGTACTATAAAAATAGGGTACAAGAGGACGTGTTTGAGTGGGACATGATATAACTAGATAAAGGTGGACTCGTCTAGATCTTATATATGAAATTTATTGGAAGGTAACAGCTGGTCTCGTGCTCCGAATATTAATGACACGGCCGGGAACACAAAATGATCTAAATGGAAAGTGGGAGTCCATGAGACACTAATTATCCTCCCAATAGAAATTACTCTAATCAATCAAAAATCCTCGTATATCCCAAAATTTTAGAAGGCTTACAGTCTACCCACCTTAAAAGGTAGGACATGGTTTTTAAGAATAATGAGGTTAGAAGAATTTCAAAGTTCGGATATTGTACCTCGACTCTTGTTAATAAAGAATAAGGCACGGCGTAACGGAATACGGTAGATATAAGTCAACTAAAGGATCGTTCCTCAATGAATGGAAAACGAGTGTGTATAATAACACATGGTCGATAAAATTGAATAACCTACTCGTCCACCACACACGAGAGTTATCGACGGGGTAACCAATCTCGAGATGAGTGTCTACCATAGTCATAGTAAATGATTGTCCTTACCCTTGTCTATTCATCTCCTGTCTAAACTGTGGGCTTTGGTCGAAAAAGGTTGGGTTAAGGCTTAAGGGTTGCTAGTCAAAGTAAGTATCCAGTAAATAATTAGAGACTCACAACAATTGGTTTCTTGAGAATAGATA
Organism: Iris pallida; assembly: GCA_029216955.1. Taxonomy (NCBI): domain Eukaryota; kingdom Viridiplantae; phylum Streptophyta; class Magnoliopsida; order Asparagales; family Iridaceae; genus Iris; species Iris pallida. Next base: position 1,164,393 of record JANAVB010025798.1, read on the forward strand.
GTCTCCTAGGTTGGCGTTCTGACTAAGGGTAAAACCCTAATCCTTCTCAATTTTCGATGGCTTGAAAGTCCCAATATCAGTTTGAGGGTCGAGAGGAGAACGAGTAACTCAATCACATGACTGGCCGATGGTAGTTACACTTGTTTATACAACTATCATAGCCATGGGGATACTCTGTATCTCTCTATCAATTACGAGCTTTCGTCTTTCCAAATCAGTGAAAGACAAAACCATCAAGAGTTCAAGGGAGATGTCACTGAATACAATTACGTGATTCAAAGACGAATGTATAATTCAAGAAGAATTGTTAATGCAGTCGTGGGTGAGATCCTAGAGACATCTACATCTCAATCCACGTAGGTTAATCAGAGGGAGAGCAAACCGGGTGCACTACGGTTGATCAGACCGTAATACATCGATTCTGATTAGACAATATGTTAGTAGGCGTCCCCATTAACATATGTCTTGAATCAAGCTCGAGAACAGAGTGAGCTTGCAAAACTAGGCCGTAATAGCAACATTGGTCAAGATAGTCAAATACAAGTATGCGAGATTTTTGAAAGGAGTTACAAGTAGTTCGAGTTTTGTTGAGAATCAAAACCTTACCCGATGTTCTTGCCTATACAGTACTCTTCCTACTATCTACTTATCCAAGGTCTTGGTCGATTAATGGGTTATCGACCTCAAAATTCTATATTCTAGGTAAAACTGTTAGTGTCAGTCAATTACCTTGTCAATAGGTCACAAGGACTGCAGAATGCTAGGTTGGAAGACATGTTAACTTACAAAACTTCTACTAATATTGGCTTTGGATCTTATGGGTCATACATGGCATTGTCCTATCCTCCACAGTATCCTAAACTTGTAATCACGTCTAAAATTATTTTATCGAGGATTATGTCCCACCCGTATACTCTGGCTGTGGTAAACCCTTGGTTCATGATTCAGATGTGATATGCTATCAGATACTCTACCTTATCTCGACACCAGGGTAACTACGATCAAAGAGGACCACTAGCCATAGTTTTTAGCAATATTCTATAACCTATATTTCGTGAAATAATTTCAACTCTATGGGTCATGCCTCGTCAGTGCGCTGCTGGCTGCAGTGAATCCATAGTCTCCAAAATTCAAATAAATGGCGACAGTGCGCTGCTGTCCTGCCATTATGGGTTAACTAACATTCCTTTAGCTATATCTGTAAAAATTCATGAGGTTCTAGAGATTCTAACAAGTTGACCATAAAATAGAGCGTAAGTATTTGTCCTATCGTTCACAACCCTTTAAAATAAAAGATTTAACAGGGAGGAATAACTGAGGACAAAAGAAATACAAACATTCTAATATCTACTTCATGTATATTCAAACCATTGAGGAAAAAATTGAATCAAAACTGACTCGAGGTTCACATATGGATAACATAATTTGAAATTATATAAAATAATAATTCTTAGGGCAAAATGTGAACTAAATAGGCAATTCGAGCTAAGGTATGAGGATGATATCTAAAGAGGCAAGGATAAGGAATTGAACAATTTATCAAGGTTAGATCATTCATACTTTGAAGTCTTGTCTCACCAAGTGAATAACCTGTCCACATTGGATCATATCGTCATATCAAGAGGAAACAGTGTACCTATGGTGATCTGACAGTCTATCAAAATTAATAATCATCCTCTAAATTGCATGGCCTAGACTAACCATCGGTAAACTTGTATAAGGGACTCCTAGTCCTAGTCATTCTCTTAAATTAACTTAGTTCCTAATTCGTGAATGAGCATTTCCTTGTCGCAGGCTCGCAATAGTACGACTAACTTAAGTACTATCACGAGTTCGTATGATTTGCGAAGACAGACCTACATGGGCCACCACAAAAACTTGTCATGACCCGCACTCGTTTTTTTAAGGGATTCGAGATGTGTCCAAGCCAGCCTACGCCACAGTATCGACGGTAGAACGCTGTCACAGCCATGAAGATCAAAATCACAAATAATGCTCATTCACATAATTAATTTAACTTACAATATTCACAAGTTTTATATTACAGAAAATATAAACTTGTACATATATTGAAATGACTACAACTCAGCTATCTAGCTAGTCTCTAGGCTTTTCGTCTGCAAGTACACCCATAACTCCCATGCTAAGTGAATCCACAACTAACCTGAAAAATATTGGTTTCCAGTCAGGAATGGAACGAGTACAATTCACTGAATGCAGTTCCAATATATGAAAATGACTATACTACAGAGATTAGCCTTTAGACATATGATTCATAAATAAAATAAAGAAAGACAATAAAACTGAATAATAAGAACAGAAAATAAAATGCAATAAAATACTCACCAACTGACCCACTGAAGTACCTTTGATATGTGATCGGTCTCGGGACAATTATGCGACACGGTCTACACGTTCTACAGTTACACGGTCTACAGTTACACGGTCTACAGTTACACGGTCTACAAAAAATATTGCAATAAAGAAACACTGTCTACAAAATAATAATCACGATCTACACAGTTTAAATATAGCAATAATTACGGTCTACACGGTCTAAAGTTATACTGTCTACAAGAAATAAATGCAATAATAAACACGGTCTACACGGTCTACATGGTCTAAGATCAGATCACACATCGTTGGTACTTCACCTCCCGACACAACAAGGAACAAAATCAATATAAAACTGAAATCAGATATCTATCGACTAAGCACTGATGTATAGTAAAGATCAATACTAAAAACAAACAATAAACTGTACTCGCCTGGCGTCCCGGGCTGCTGGCACTGGTCAGTGTCCAAATCGAGATCCAAAGAACCTATTTAATGAATCACATAGTCAAGATATAATTCAATATGAAGGTTTGTGCTCTAATTACAACTTGTCTTACTGGTTTAGTATCTACCCTATTTTCTTATGTCAACAGTTGAAATTAAACCCTAGGGTTAATGCATATCCTGGTATAAGAAATCGCCTGTAGGCTGATTAGGGTATTCAATTACTAGGGATGGTGTTGGTTTGGACATTAGGTTCACCAATAGCTACTCAAAGACCAAGGAAATTCTCTTGATAATACAGGAACTGAAATCTCTTGGTGGTTCATGTGTTTAAGAAATTGTACTTCCTGGACTGGTACACATAAAGGTTACTCGAACTTATGTCCAGTTCTCATGTGGAGAAAAACCAACACTCTAGTACTTGTACACCTGTGTCTAAGGAACAATTATAAAACTGCACACATCTAGTTTCTACCAATATCCTGATGAGTAGAAGGACTGTTGTGTATTTGCCACCCCTGTTATCAGGGCATTGTCCATACCAGTGCTTGTACACTTGTGGTTTATAGGTCAGCTTGAGCCTGCCCATATGCCCCAAGCCTAGGTACTTGCCTGCTTGGAAGCTCAGCAATCTCCTTGATATCTTGGGGCCAACTGGGACACTCTGAGGTACCTGTTTCAAGTATAACCCACTTGCACTATGGCTTCTTTGGTAGCTACAGGAGCACACCCTTACTTGTCCTGTTATATATACTATAGAGGTTAGGCCATGGAGCTAATTAGTTAAGACTAATATAAGCATGTACGATTCCCAGTCCCCCATGCAGGATTGCTATTTTCTCCTTAGATTTCTTCATGGTTTCTTCTCAAGGTACTATATGGTGTGACAGATCAAGTTAGATCCCACTTCACATCTGTTACAATGCGTGCAGGTACAGGGCTGTATAGGTAGAGGGAGGCTATTGTGGTGAAAGTCTCTAGGTGATAGATGACCCCAACCCTTGGTCCTAGGTCCATTGGTCTTGTCAATAGGCCTAGGCCTTACTACATACCCTCTCACACAGGAATAGTTCCTGAGTCAAAGTCCCAGCTCTAGTATCCATCAAGGATATGGCATTTATCCTGCATACGTTTGTATCCTTGTTACTAGGTTTTTCCTGTGTATTGTGATGGGTACACAACTTCCTAAAATTTGGACACATGGCATGGCCTTCCCTACCCATTGTTTGGCTGATAATCCTAGTTTTTAGGGTCTGATAGCACCACCTCTTGAGTGATATCCTAACCTAGAAATTTACCAAGTATCCTTCATATCTGATACCAACCCAGGTTACTTAATCACTTAGTACTCCATGACATTGGTATCCTGCATTATCTTTCATGTCCTGATATCCACCCTGGTGTCTATATGGTACAGGGATGGTACATGTCGAGTTTGGCCTGTGCATTTGGTCATCAGCAATTTGTTAACAACATCCCTCTGACACTCATGATATGATCAATTAGTTTTCCTGTTTCCCTAAGGCTCGAAACTTGACCCTGACATCAGGGTACAATTTGATACTGCCCATGCTTTTACAACCACATCCAGATACCCTTCCCTGTATGCCTAGGGTCACATACACTAGTGTGGAGATCCTTGTAGGTAGTAGTTAATATGGTCATGATGCAATTTGGAGTTGTGTTCAACTGATCCTGGGTATTTCAATGTAGTTCCAGGTTCCAAGTCCTGGTGAACTTTCAGTTGGGGAAAATACATGGTTTCATATGGATGAATCACCCTGGTGAATCATGTGCTGCCTAGGTCTCTATGTGTATGGATTTCCTGTCAAACACAGATGGCAAGCCTGACAAGGTGTGTTCTCTGGGGAGGCTCAGGTTCCTGTAGCCAATCCCTGTCATCTGGCCATCTAGTCTACCCTTCCCCCTGGTTCAATACTAAAGCAACCTCTTAGACATTACTTCGAATAACATATGATGATCAGATTAGACAAGGGGAGGATGAGTAATACCTGCGATACAATTTCCAGGGATGGGATAGGTCCACAGGCTTCTTCTGATGTTGCTTCCTGAGAGGTGATCGATAGGTTTACTTAGGGTTTGCAAAGGGAAAATGTAGGAGGATCAGCCTATATATATCTATACCTGTACATAGGCATGGATTTGGTCGAATTATAGTTTTAGGGAGATTCAAATAGTTTGAATCAGATTTGAGTTTATCATCTGGTTTTTTTTTAAAAAAAACCAGTCAGGTGTTAGAATCAAAATAGGAGTACAGACCCTCTTCGAGTACTAATATTATTTGAATTCAAAACTTTACACAAAAGTCCCTGGCAGTATTGGTTTTGCAAGGAAAGGCTTTATATTGTATACACACATATATATATATACTTATGTATAATTGCTAAATGTGAACTATGAACCTAACCAATTTATAGGTGATAAAATAAAATAACTAGTTAAATAATAATAAAAAAGAAAAATATAGATGGGGCTCACACCTTGCACCAGGCGGTGGCAGACGCTTTGACCAGAGGAGGTCATCAGGGTAATAGCGCGGCCAACAACTTCAAGCGCTTGAACCCTCCCTTCTTCGACGGTAGTGAAGATGCGATCGCTGCAGATGTGTCACGATCCGCTACCCAAATTGTTGGGCCGGGCCGAGTCATGTCCAGCCTCCGCTTGAGATAAGCACAGTAAGCTGTTCTAGAGATAACCAGATAAGACTAAATGTGCTAACAGTTCTATAAGTAAAGAAGAGTCATAAATGCTCCAAACACAAAAGTCATCTCATATAATAATAAGTCCAAGTACAAGTCTGAAATATAAAACTGGATACAGGTCCAGTTACAAAATACATAGTCTAATACATGACTATACTAATATCCCGAGCAACTACACAAACTAGACGAGGTTCTCCGCAGGTACATCCTCGTAAGACAAAGCCTGGTCCTCGACAGTAACTCCATAATATGAGTCACAGAGCAACTCCTCCTCGATAAGAATACCTACAACGTTATCCTGTCAGGACGGGAGCAAGTACTGATTCTAGCAAACTAAATATACGAAACATGAAATGAACATGAATGTGATAAACTGGAATCATGACATATCATAATCTATCATGACAAGGACACATATGTCACAGAGACAGATGTATATGTAATGTTTAAAACTGTAGCAGGTACGTGATCGTCAATAGGTGTACAATATACTATAGCACAATGTAAATAAAATGTACATATGTACAAGTGTACAGGCATAGGTGTACCTCCGTACAGAAATGCTGGATAATGGCCTACGGCGCAGTATCATATAGAATGAAACTTTGCTCGGTACGAATAAGGGGGCATTATCACGTACGCTACTAACAGTTTCCCCATACCCAGATTCTAATAATGTGAGAGATATAAAACTGTTCTAAACATGTTAGTGACTGAAAGTAATACAACATGTGAAGGTTTAACTTGCTACCCCAAGGATCAGTATTTAACATGGTTGGATTCACAGTTCAATGTTGTAACAGTATGTAAAGTTTGTAGAAGTACTTGCCTTTAGCAAAGCAAAGCAGCGATAAAAATGCTATAGATGCCTGGTGACTCGTCACTTTAGAAATAAATACATAAACTTAGTTTTTATACTAAGTTAAACACTACGACACTAGTGGTGCGACACGACTTTCTGATTGGACACCTAGCCAAATGGTGACTTTACCATAGGAGACCAATATAGGATGACACAATACTCAAACTAACTTTCTAGGGTCTTTACACTAGTGCGGAGTGAGGTTCAATACGACTAAAATGCAAAACAACACAAAAAGTTACAAGTCGTAATTATCCAATAATTAAATCAAATGTACACTATGTTTCAACAATTTTTGAGATAGACAAAAAGCTCCATTTTACATAAAATAAAGTACAAAAATGATCCTTGTTAATTATAGAAATTTATACTAATTTTTCTGGAATTTATAAACCCTCATAAATATTTATTAAAAATTAGCAAACATAAATATACTGAAAATGAGTTATGTTTTCCTATTTTTATAAAATAACAACATCACTTAATAAATGCTAGAAAAATTATAATAAATTGTCTAAATTAACAGAGTATTCAAGTATAATTTTTCCCAAATTTTTACAGCACTTAAAATATATATAAAGATTCAAAAACAGCAAGCAACAGTTTCTGAAAAATAATTAATTAATTATTTACTATTTTTGTCCATGTATTCGAATTGAACCGAAGTCCAGATACAGGACCCAAAGCCATGAATCAAGTCCAATATGACTTGTACAGACTCTGAATGTATTAGACACAACTGGGCCCAAAAACCCATGCTAGGTTTGGACATCAATTGGCCATAACAAATAAAACACAGGAATTTAAAATAATAATAATATATTTTTAAAGTGGTAAAAATATACTAGTCACAAAATATATATAATAAAATAATCTTGTGAAATTTACATAATAATATTTTATACAAGGCAGAATTTGAAATACATATATATTTTATATATATATATATAAATACATATATATATATATAAAAAAAAAATAAAAAAATAAAAAAAAAAATAAAATAAAATAAAATAAAAAATATATATATATAATATATATATATATATATATATATATATATATATATATATATATATATATATATATATATATTATATATATATATATATATACACTTATAAAAAAAATACACTTTTAAAATAAAATACCAAATATAAAATATATATATATACATATACAAATAATGTATATATACATATATAATAGTATATATATATAATAATAATATATACTTATACATATATACATATATATATAAATACATTTATATATATATATATATATATATAAATACATTTAAAAAAAACATATATATAAATATATTTATACATTTATACATTTATATATATATATATATATATATATATATATATATATATATATATATATATATATATATATATATATATATATATATATATATATATATATATATATATATAAAATAAAACAAAAGAAAAAAAAACAAACAAAGCAGCAGGAGGGGTTCGAACTCGGCCCAGAGGGGGGTCGAGTTCTTGGGCTCAGTCGGGCTGGACAGGGGGTCAGCCCGAGCTGTGTGTTAGGGGTTAGGACTTGGGTTAGATTTATTTAGGTTTAGGTGAATGGGTTTTAAACCCGATAAAACAAATCTGAATCCGTTATTTAATTCGAATTTTATTCTCGTATCCTCGTGTCCTGACAGTTAGGGACACGAGTCTTGTATCAGTGCCAAGCACGACACGCACGAGTCCTAAAATGCGTGTCCGAGCACAGGGTTGGGGTTCTCGTGTCCGGGCGAACCACGTGTGTCGATTTGAGACACGCATGACACAGTTTAGGGTGTTACTCACGTGTCTGGCGAACTAGGGGGTTGTCGAGTGTGCTGACGGCGGCTAGGGGAGTCGGGACGGTGGTGCTTAGGTGGTGCTGGGTCCAGCTCGGCGTGGCACGTCGAATGGTGGTGGTTGGAGGCGGTGTAGACTACTGGAGAGGTGGCGCTGTGGGTCGCCGGAGCTAGGGTTAGGGTTAGGGTCTTCGTCAGGGAAGAAAGGGTCGGGGTGGTCGTGGGTGAACTAGGGTTAGGGCTTAGGGTTTGGGGGTTATTTATAGAGAAATAGGAGGTCGGTTGGGGCTGTGGGCTGGCCAGAATTAGCGGGGAAGTCGGTGGTCGGTCGTCGACAGCTGGCGGTCGTCGAGAGCAGTTGGGAGGAGAGAGAGAACGTGGGGGGGTAGGTTAGCAGATAGGTCCCTGTAGTTTAGGATTTTGCAGTATAGTCCCTCCCCTAAATAAATACAAAAATAAATTTGCATAACCTAATTAAAATAATTGACATAATTGCAAACTGATATAAAAACAATTTAAAATATTACAAAACGATATTAAAACATTTTAATTAATTACAAATTGATATATTTTAACTTAAAAACTATTTAAAAATTATTAAAAATTTTAGAAAAATTCCTAAAAATCATAATAAATTATTTTAAAGCTAAAAATATCATTAGCAACTAATTAATACTAATTAAATCAAATTTTGAAAAACAGGGACTGACAAGATGCATGGCATCAGGACACAGAGGTGATTCTATAAGCAGCCAGGACTCCAGAGAACGAGAAGGTGGCCGTGGTGCGCCTGCAGTTATTGGATCTTGCCCGCAGCTGGTGGACGGTGCAGGCCGTTGGATTAGTGTCCCCTATTGCCTGGGCAGTATTCAGGGAAAGATTCCGGACCAAGTACTTCGATATTGTAGCCTCGGTACGATCTACAGATGAGGTTCACCAATCTGAAGCAGATGGGAGGACGGTCGATGGATATGCGGCCGAGTTCTCCAGGCATAGTCGGTTTGCTCCCACCTTGGTGGCGATCGAGTTCGATAGAGCCCAGCGGTTCCAGCAGGGGCTCCACCTAGAGATTTTATTGGCGGTGGAGCAGTTTAAGCATCAGACTTTTGATGCAGTGTTGAGAGAAGCCCGAAGGCATGAATATACCTCCCAGAGGATCGTGGATAGGACCGGAGGTCGGAAGCGATCTCACGGCCAGATGAATCTGTCATCAGCACCAGCCCCAACCGCTAGGGCTTTGACCATTGGAGCTCAGAGGCGAGCGGCCTCAGTGACGTCGGTTCAGCATTCCACCCCGACGCACCCTCAGCAGCAGAAGCAGAAGCAGTCTTCCGTAGTAGGATGTTCACACTGCGGGAAGCCAGGGCATGTGGTATCAGAGTGTCGCAGAGCATAGGGTTTGTGCTTAGTTTGTGGTGCCCCGGACCACAGGGTTGGAAACTGTCCCGAACAGGGGGAGTTCATCGGCCTTCTCTAGTCCTTCAGTTAGAGGACCAACACCAGTCCAGCAGCAGCAGTAGCTGCAGTACCCGTTCCCGAGGCCATTGCCGATGCAGGCCCAGGCATTCCAGCAGCAGAGACCGCAGCAGTATGCCCAAGCCCAAGCCCTGATCCAGAGCAGGCAGAGGAGTTTTCAACAGAGGGGACCCGCACCCAGAGGACATGGTCAAGTGCTGGCTTTGACTATAGGAGAGGGAGGAATTGCACTAGGTGAGGTGGTGGCAGGTACTATTCTCGTCAACACCTTTTCAGCTTCAGTATTATTTAATTCTGGTGCCTCATATTCATTTATGTCTGTACGATTCACGACACGGATAGGGCTGGAGCCCGAGTCATTATCAGTTAGGCTCAATATACTTACTGGTAATGGACTTGTGGGAGTAGATAGAGTGTTTTCTTCGTGTCGGATCATAGTTAGCGGTAGAAATTCCCCACTAGGTTGATAGAGTTCCCGATGGCCGATTATGATGTGGTCTTAGGGATGGATTGGTTGAGGGACCAGTATACTAGGATAGACTGCCATATTGGCAGGGTTATTTTTAGCATTCCAGGCGAGCCGAAGTTTTCCTTCTTCCGAGGCGAGGTTGAACCTTCTCCACCAGTATTACGGATGCCAGTAGCAGAAGCAGTTCAATTTCCCAGATTAGTCGAGGAGTTTCCAGATGTTTTTCCAGAAGAGCTTCCAGGGATGCCGCCAGAGCGAGAGATCGAGTTTACCATCGACTTGATTCCCGGGAGAGCCCCAGTGTCAGAGAGAGTCTACAGGATGGCGCCGTCAGAGCTAGAGATATTGTACAAGATGATTAAAGAACTCAGAACCAAGGGATTCATTCATGCTAGTGGATCGCCTTGGGGATCCCCGATGCTTTTTGTGAAAAAGAATGATGGTACGTCCAGATTATGTGTAGATTATCGTACCTTGAACTCGGTGACAATCAAGAACAGATACCCTCTCCCGAGGATAGATGACTTATTTGATCAACTCAATGGGGCAGCAGTATTCTCGAAGATCGACTTGCGGTCAGGATACATCAGATCAAAATCAAAGAGCAGGACATCCCGAAGACAGCTTTTAGATCGAGATATGGGCATTGGGAGTTCCTTGTGATGCCATTTGGAGCAACCAATGCGCCGACAGTATTCATGGACCTTATGAATCGTATCTTTATGCCTTATTTGGATTAGTTTATGATTGTGTTCCTAGACGATATCCTAGTCTACAGCAAGAGTGAGGCGGAGCATGAGCAGCATCTCCGTGTGGTTCTTCAGATTCTCAGAGAGCACCAATTGTATGCCAAATTCAGTAAATGAGAGTTCTGGCTCGATCGTATTTCGTACTTGGGTCATATCATCACCCGAGGAGGAGTTGAAGTGGATCCCCAGAAGATCATGGCCATTGAAACGTGCCCGGTACCTAGCATAGTGGCAGAAATTCACAGTTTTCTTGGTCTGGCCGGCTACTACCGACGATTTGTTTCAGACTTTGCTCAAATTTTAGCGCCATTGACCCAGTTGACCCGTAAGGATGTGCAGCTTGCTTGGACAGCAGAGTGCCAGGATTCTTTTGAGAGGTTGAAGCGAGGCTTGATGACGGCTCCTATTCTCACGCTTCCAGATGGAACCGGAGGATTCTCAGTGTATTGTGATGCTTCGGGCAGAGGTTTAGGATGTGTTCTGATGCAGCATGGGAGGGTAATAGCTTATGCGTTACGACAACTTCATGATCATGAGAGGAATTACCCAACCCATGACTTAGAGCTGGCAGCAGTAGTGTTTGCACTTAAGCTTTGGAGGCACTACTTGTATGGAGGTAGAATGGAGATTTTCACCGACCACAAGAGTCTGAAGTATGTGTTCACCCAGAAGGATCTTAACATGCGTCAGAGGAGATAGCTAGAGCTGCTTGTGGATTATGACATCAATTTGCAGTATCATCCTGGGAAGGCCAACGTTGTTGCGGATGCATTGAGCAGGAGAGCCGGAGTTTATTTCCTAACAGCGCAACCAGAGCTGTTAGTCGGTCTTCAGAAGATGGGTATAGAAGTTGTCCTCCTTTCCAGTGTGGCATGATGGGCCAGCATGCAAGTTCAGTCCACTACAGTCGAGAGGATTGCCGATTCCAAGCTTCAGCGGCTCAGAGCAGTGTGTGAGGCGGGACGAAGACTAGAGTTATGCATTCATGAAGACGGTACACTTCGACATGGTAAGCGTCTTTGTGTACCCAGTGGAGATATCAGACAGGAGATCATGGCAGAGGCCCACAGTTCGCAGTATTCTATTCATCCCGGTGGCACGAAGATATACCATGATATCCGCCAGCACTTTTGGTGGAATGGCATGAAGAGGGAGATAGCCCGGTTTGTCTCTCGTTGTTTAGTCTGCAAACAAGTTAAGGCTGAACATCAGAGACCAGCTGGACTACTTCAACCATTGCCAATTCCAGAGTGGAAATGGGAGCATATAACCATGGATTTTGTGACTGGATTACCTAGATCCCGGGCTGGCTGAGACGCTATTTGGGTTGTCATAGACAGGCTTACGAAGGTGGCTCACTTTCTCCCGTTCAGAGTTGGTCAGTCGACGGCTCAGCTAGCGGAGATGTATCTCCGACAGATTGTCAAATTGTACAGTGTACCAGTCAGTATCACCTTGGACAGAGATTCCAGATTTACGTCGTACTTTTGGCGTAGCCTGCAAGAGAGTTTGGGGACTCGCCTCCAGTTCAGCTCAGCATACAGACAGATGGTCAGTCAGAGCGTACCATACAAACCTTGGAAGACATGTTGAGATCTTGTACACTCGACTTCGGTGGTTCATGGGAAGATCACCTGCACCTGGTAGAGTTCTCGTACAACAACAGTTTCTAAGCTAGTATCCAGATGGCACCGTTCGAGGCACTGTACGGTAGGAAGTACCGATCCCCGCTAGCATAGGACGATATCGGAGAGAGGCGGATGCTCGGTCCAGAAATGATAGCTCAGATCGTTGAGGTTGTAACGCCCTAGTCCCAAAATACGTAGGACTAGAACGTAATCATGCCAGCTGTATACATACGAAGTATATGGACCCTCGTATATATACATAAGCTATAAAATGCAGTAACCAAGGTACTAAATCTCATCCACAAATATAAGTAAAGATATAAAAGTAACTTTGAATTTGTCATGTATACAATCGTTGGGCGGAGACAAATCTACTACCAATAAGTAAGGAAAAGTACATAGAAAATAAAATGAGTTTGGCGGCGAAGCGAAGACGATCAAAGTGCAATCATCCTCGAAGAAATAGTGACGATCATGGCCATGGATAGAACACCTGCGAAAGACAAGAACACACACTTGGCGAGATAACCAGGTCCTCAAAGGGACGTAACAAGATACAATAAACATGCCATATAAATACTGAATATAAAATATGCCACAATCAAAGAAAGTGACAAGACACAAATAAGGTAAACTAACCGAACTAAAGTGAACATGCAATTGAGAAACAATCCTTCGATGCATGAGCCCTGGCTGTAAATGCGATCTGGTATAGTCCCCTCTTGGGCACCAGTGACCTAAGCGCATGACGTTGAAAAACGACAGTGGCCAACCTGAGAGGCCCTGTATCTCCAGCGGAGCTTCCGGGTTACAAGGGAAGTGCAATCGAAGCCCATACGTCAGGTATTGTCCTTTCCACCCAATGTATCTATCATGTTACATCTACGACCATGTTTCTCTACTAACTGCTAAGTCTCATAACATACCTCTATTAGCAGTTAGTCCTAACGCATGCACATGGGGGATCAGCCCACACGCAAGAACCTCTACATGATACTCATCTCACACATCCTCGTGGTACAACTGTGTCAAGGTATATGCAATACACTACAACGGCAGTCCCTTAACTCTAGGTCCATATGCAATCAAAGGATAAATAACAAAGTACATCTAATATCACTGAGCAGGCAGTAAATTAAGAACTGGAAATAAATGAACAGTGATATGTAATAAAATGCAAACTAAAAATAAATAGTATAATGGCAAGGTATCTTGTCTGGTGTCGCCTGGTGTGGTGCGATGATCCGACAAGTCGTGTTTGCCAGTAGCCAATGTACAAGGGTCCAAAATTCACAAGAAAATAGGAACGATGATCAGTTACGAACAAGATAAGATAAGTGAGAAAATTTATGCAAAGAATTATATATATTATTTTTGGAAAATACGTATAAACTTGAAATCATATTAGTAAAGATAACTATTTGAAATATAATCGATTTAGGCTAAAATTATAGATTTACCAAAATATGATTTCTAGTATGTATTTTTAAATAGTAAAAATAATTTAGATATTTATTTAAAATACTAGAAATCTTTTATAATTTTGAACTATCCCTTGAAATTAGCAAAAAAATAATATAATAATATATTTCTGACGATCCCCACAATAATACATATATTAAAAACACTATTATTATTAATAAATACTAATATCCATATCATAACAATAATAATAAATAAGAATAAGAATAATAAAAGAATGATAATAATAATAATAAGAATAATAATAACAATGGTAATGACAAGAATGATAATAATAATAATATGAATAATAATGATAATAATAAATAATAATACGAAAAGCTTATCCCTTTTTTTTAAAATAATAATAATAATATAATAATAATAATAAGAACAAAAAGTCTTAAAAAAATACTGCAGCTAATTCCACCCCCCGAAATTGTCGTAAGAGAGAGGGAGATGGGAGGATGAGGGTTTCGGGGGTTTCTTACTGCGGCGGTTGGCTCCGGCGTATGGGTGCGGCATCGAGCTCGCGAACGCACGGAGGTCCGAGGGGAGCGGGAAGCGGAGCGGTATCGGCGCCGTGCGGTCGTCAGCGCGCCTGGCGCCGGAGGCGACATCTGTAAGCTTCCGGTGGCAAGGCGGATGGGCGCCGCCGACGTGGCAGATCCGCGGCGGCTGCAGGCGCACGCGGTGGGGTGCGCTTACGTCGAGCGCAGGGACATCGGCGAGGAGATCGAGAGACAGAGGGGCAGCTCCGGACGGTTGTGGCACTGGAGATGGCGCGGTGGTATTCGCCGGCGCCGGAGGAGGCGAAGAACTCGGAGGGCGGGGCAGAGCTCCGGCACGGCAGGGGTCCACGCGGTCTGGAGCAGCGCCGGAGATCCCCAGCGATATCAACGCACACGCCGACGACTCCTCGGTGGTAGTGCAGGAACGCCGAATCTCGCGGGTCGAGGTAAGAGTTTCTCCTCCCTTCTCCTATTTTCGGTGGTGGTGATTGTGGTGTTGTGGGGTTTCTTCGGGTGACCGCGGTGGTGAAGATGGTGGTCGGAGGGGCTGGGTTCGGCCGAGGCCGGACACGCGGCTGATATGAGGCTGATGATGATGAACGAGGACACAGACACGGGGACACGATTTTGTGGTGTTGATGGTTTGTGGCAATTGGAGTGGCGATGGTGGCGGTGGTGATGGTCCGGATTAGAGTCTAGGTCGGGTCGTGTTGATTGCGTGTCCTGCGAGACACGGAAAAGCGTCGAGTCCGGGGTTATCGGACGGAACAAAAATTTGTAACTGTAATGGGGGAGAAAATATAGTGGATGTGAGGCACAGACACGATGCACGTGGGTGGTGGAAATTATGGAGGAGTACCTGCCTATTTATAGGATGTGGGAATTCCTATTTGGATAGGATTATGGGTTTATTTAAATCCCCAATAGATAATTCATCATTTAATTAAATAGATTTAAAGCCAATTCAACCAAATCCAAATCCAATTTAAACCACAACTTTAATTTAGAACTATTTTAAATAAAGATAAGATAACTCAAGTTTAAATTGCCATAATAATCAAACATTAATTCAAACTATTTTAAATATGTTTTTTTTATAAATAATATAAAATAATAATAAATTAATTTCGAAAATCAACAATATATACATGAATAAATTTCATGTACCTTGTACGCAAACAAAATATTTACATAATTCATAGTTTTTCTAAATTACTACTAACTTTAAACAATAAATAAAATAGTCTTTCAAAAGTAAAAAATAAAGGTTTTGATAATTATCGTGGTATGCCGTTTTGATAGAAAATACTTGCTCATACCAATAACAAAATATCGGTTTCTATAAACTATAATAAAATATTTTGTATATGAATAAATAAATATTTTAAATTTACGTATTTTACGCATTCGCACTCGACGTACGATACAAAAATAAATCCATATCAAAATAAATAAAATTAAAAAATTATAGTAAAAATTTTAGGGGGTTTACATCCTACCCAACTTAAAAGAATTTCGTCCTCGAAATTTAGGAAAAATTTGGGTAGGTAGGACGAAGGGGATGGTGAGAGTTTGTTCGAATAGATTTACGAGATCTTCTTGGGACGAGGATGCAAATAAAATATTCGTCGAGGAGGCGAGAAACATTTCGATGACAATATATATGTCATTTGATCGACTAGAACAAAAATTCGATTGTTGTTTTAGATTATGATCATGTATATGACAACCAATCAATGACTAAGCTCGATCAACCCTAACATTAACTTAAAAAGGGGCAACCTCACAAGTAGGCAATAAACTCCTTAATCCCTTGATATCATCAATATTCACTTATCATAAATCGTTCTACCCAAGAATTACTTTCGTACTACGCTCCCTTAAAAATTAAACAAAACGAATATGATTATAAATGTACTCCAACTTTCTCTATCTCGTCATAGAATAGTCTCAAATTTTGAATCCCATAATCTCCATTATACCAGCTCACTTATATATCTTCCCAAGTTAAAATTCCAAAATCTTCAACCAATTTGGCCCAAGTAAAAGTTAAAATCTTCTTTCTATAATTTGTATTATTGGTCAATGTACGAGACATCTATATGTATCAAAAAGTCCGTCTTCAATGATAAATCTCGAAAACTAACAGTATACCTTCTTAACTCAATCTTCTATCATCATAATTGAAAATTTTCTAAAATACCTATTAGTCTCTCTCTCGAAATTTTGAATTCAACAATCTCATCTTCTTGGTGGTAGAAATATAACTCATCTTAACTTCTTATTCATAATCATCTTACAACTTAATTCTCCATGCATCAAAAATGTAAAGGTTTCTTTCTTCAACAATTTGTTATCCTTGAAAATATTGTCATAACATTATATGTCATCGAAAGCAATGTCAACATTTTTCTTTATCAAAAATTTGCATCCATAAATTTAGTATATAAATTTGTTTCTTAAACAACCAACACTCTAGAAGATTCTTCACTCGATATTTAGTTACCTCAAAACAGGCTTTTGAAATTCGAGAAGTCTATTTACTCTTGAGTGTTTCATCAAAACACCGTATATCATTCCTTACTTCATATATTTGGATTTATTGCACACTTATTTATGTCCCATCTATACCTCGTAATCTTGTAATTATCTTAATCAACTACATTATTTATCCATGCTGTGGGGTTCTCCAATCTAACCTCTACTAACCAAAGATTGTCATGATCAAATTTTATTTCGCATAAGGGAATCAAACAAGGAATAAGGATGCATAAACTATCGAAGAATCGTAGTGAAATATAAGTAAGCAATTTAATTGGAAGGGAGGAAAGTAAATGTTGTTAATATTGCATGAAGAGTAAAAGGTGTTATGTGTCTAAGTAAATCAAGATAATACAAGGAAATAAATTGACAAGGGTTAAGCAGGCAAGATAAACGCAAGTTAAGCATTTAATAGATCACCATCACATATTAGGTTGAAAAATTTGAATCGAGATGGAGTCCATATTGGTACGATGGTAAGGGTTATGGTTGAGTCTGTATGGCCCGAAAGTCATACCATAAAAATAGAGTACAAGGGGACGTGTTTTAGTGGAACATAATATACCTACATGAAGGTGAGCACGTCTAGGTCTTGCATGTGAAACTTGTGGGAAGAAAAAGTCTAGTGTTGTGCTCCAATTTTCAAAGTCACGATAGGGAACACAGAATGATCAAAATAGAAAGTGGGTTTTCAGAAGGTACTAATTAATGCTCAAGAATAAAAGGTTAAATCACGAAATAAAGATAATTTAGGAAATCTCGTAGATCAAGTTAAGATAAGTTAGAGGCACAGTTTCTATAGAGAAAATAGTCTCATAGATAAGGGTATGGTCAAGGGAACGACTCTAATCATTTCTAAGTTTCAAACAATTAGATGGTCACAAATAATGATCTAGATTTGAGGGAAGGTCGAGTAAGTCAATGATATGTTTATCGGTTTGGTCGATGACTAACTATACTTGTGTATATGCAATATCATAGTCATAGGTGGCAATGACAATCTAATGTGGAATACTTCTATCTCACTAGGGTGACCTTACTTGCTTCTTGGTCTTCTACCAATATATGATCTAATCTAAAATTTCAAGTTCCTCGAAAGTTTCTCAATAAAATTTCCAAGATACTTTGCCAAAATTTCAATTATCTTAGACTGTCAACTTTAATCACAATTTTAAATCTCTAGTCAATCTCGAAACAACCCTTGTATATCGCAACTTGAATAATAACCTCTTTTTTTTCAAATCTTAAACTCAACATTTAATAAGTTTATCCGTCGAAATTTATACTACAAAATGGAACGTTTAAATAACTCCCGATTTTAATTCTATATCCTTCAAATGTGTATATCTAGCTTCCAATAAGTCACAACTACTCTATAAAAGTGATTTTTTTTTCACCCAAAATTTAAATATCCATAATCAAGGCTTTAAACTCGAAATCTAAATAACTTTATATATCATAGATCATATGAGCAAATTATAAATATTTAAATTTTTTCTTCAAAGTCGATTTCATATCTTCCAAAAATATTTCAAACAAAATTTTTACCATTATCTCTTCAAGCTCAAAATTAAATACTTATAATTCGTAAATCATAGAATCAATTTAAACCTCAAGCTCTCTAATAAACCGTAAATCATAAACCCTTCATATTCTCTAGTCGTTACAAAATCATAACTTATAATTTACAACACTTTAATAAATTCGAGATAAACTTTAACATATTCAATCCAAACTTGAACTTAATCGTAAATCATGTGTCACAATTTAAAGATGTTTTCCAAATCGGTTTCATATCCCAATAAATCATAAACTATTTTACAATTTTCAAAAATCATAAATCATAAATTTGTTTTCTCGATCTAGCTATTCTCTTGTGTATACCACCATGTAATAGCAAAATAAAATTCCAACTATCCTTTGGAGGCGATAATACGCTACTACCCAACTTGAAATTAACTAATCCTTAATATCATGTTTCTAGGAAAATAAATGCCTTTATAACTCAAACAAAATTCTCAATGCATATTAATTGTCAATGCAATCTATCTAGCCATGTGTTTAACTTATGGGCATATACTAGTGTAGTTATCTTACTATACATGAAACTAAGAATTTACGGTAGAAGGCGTCAAGCAAGATGCAATTCAAGGAGGTCGAACGAGAGTTCAAAATTTGAAGTCAAGAAAGAATGTCAAGTAAGTAGATGAGATTCTAGACTCTAATCCTATATTGCAGGCCCGTTCGGTACAGTCATGTAACCGAAACAGCAAACTTAACCTGCATGGGCCACCACAAAAACATGTAACGTCCCAGTCCCAAAATACGTAGGACTAGAACGTAATCATACCAGTTGTATACATACGAAGTATATGGACCCTCGTATATATACATAAGCTGTAAAATGCAGTAACCAAGGTACTAAATCTCATCCACAAATATAAATAATGATATAAAAGCAACTTTGAATTTGTCATGTATACAATCGTTGGGCGGAGACAAATCCACTACCAACAAGTAAGGAAAAGTACATGGAAAATAAAATGAGTTTGGCGGCGAAGCGAAGACGATCAAAGTGCAATCATCCTCGAAGAAATAGTGACGATCATGGACATGGCTAGAACACCTGCGAAAGACAAGAACACACACATGACGAGATAACCAGGTCCTCGGAGGGACGTAACAAGATACAATAAACATGCCATATAAATACTGAATACAAAATATGCCACAATCAAAGAAAGTGACAAGACACAAATAAGGTAAACTAACCGAACTAAAGTGAACATGCAATTGAGAAACAATCCTTCGACGTATGAGCCCTAGCTGTAAATGGGATCTGGTATAGTTCCCTCTTGGGCACCAATTGTAGTGCCCCGAAATTCGTGATACGTATTTTATACGTGCTCATATTTCTGACCCGCATTTCTTATTTTCTTTGATTAGTTAGTTGTGGTTTATTTTCATATTTAGCATTGTGGTTTAAATTTTTATTTATTGTTCATAGATTAATTCGGAGCTTGGTTTTATTTAGATAGGAGAGGATTGGGTTGGTTCGGCTTGGCTTGGTTTACTTGGTTCATCATGAACCAAGGTGAACCCCTACCTACCACCACCACCCTCATTTATATTTCTACCTAACTCTCTATCTTCATTTATTCTTCTCCTTCACTTCTTCTTCTCCACATTTACTCTTCTACCAACCAGGAAAGAGAGCTAGGCAAGTGCAAACTTGCTTCATGATGGATATCAAGTTTTATTGTTCCATTCTTTTTCTTACTTGATTCTAAGACTCTTTAGAACTTAGCCTTTTTCATTTTGATGGATATTTTCTTGTAGATCTAAGTTTATAACTTTTCATTTTTTTTGGTTTTGATCTCTAAAATTTGGTTATTTTCGAAAACTAATGGTTCTATGTTGTAGAGAATTCAATTTCATGCTGTTTTGGCTTTTGTTTTGCTTGATTTCGACTTTGGATGAGGAAGTTATGGCCAAAATAATTTTGGTCATACTTCTATGTTCATCTGCAGCATGAGGCACATGTCGCAGTTGGCCGCATATAATATCGCGAAATGAGCCGCATGAGGCACATGTCGCAGTTGGCCGCATATGATGTCGCTGTTGAATCGCATGAGGCACATATCGCAGTTGGCCACATATGATGTCGCTGTTGAACCGCATGAGCCGCATATCGTAGTTGGCCGCATATGATGTCGCTGTTGAACCGCATGAGCCGCATGTCGCAGTTGGCCGCATATGATGTCGTTGTTGAACCGCATGAGCCGCATGTCGCAGTTGGCCGCATATGATGTCGCTGTTGAACCGCATGAGGCACATGTCACAGTTGGCCGCATATGATGTCGCTGTTGAACCGCATGAGCCGCATGTCACAGTTGGCCGCATAAGATGTCGCTGTTGAACCGCATGAGCCGCATGTCGCAGTTGGCCGCATATGATGTTGCTGTTGAACCGCATGTGCCGCATGTCGCAGTTGGCCGCATATGATATCGCAGTTGAGCCGCATGAGCCGCATGTCGCAGTTGAGCCGCATATGATGTCGCAGTTGAGCCGCATGTCGCAGTTGGCCGCATATGATGTCACAGTTGAGCCGCATAAGCCGCATGTCGCAGTTGGCCGCATATGGTGTCGCAGAATAGGCCGTATAATGCCTATTTTGGCTATTTCTAACTGTTATATGTCCTAATTGACTGAATTATGGCTCGAATTTCTCCCAACTCCCAACGTAAAAGTTGTAGATATTTTCCTTGGCATCAAGAATATGTCACTAGTTATTTTATGCAAGTTTCTTTCATTCATGATATAGTAAGAATAGAATACGATAGTGGCCCGCTGTGGCGCACTCTTGACAAGTAAACTGACATGATATATCTCGGCATGCTGTTACGACAGCTAGCCTGACATAACAAGTATGAAAGACTTGGACACCATGGGCGATTGTGTTTGTACAAATAAACTAGTACTGTCTTGCATCATGTCTAGGATGGGGACCCCTGAGTACCACGGTCAGGGGTACCTACTGAAATCGACTAAGGCTAATTAACTAGAATGATTTAGGAGTCATGAAGAGATTTCCAGCTACAGGCAATCCCGTTATCTGGGCGCATTCAGTGGACTTGTAGCCTACCGACGAGTAGGGCACATTTCCAGCCCACAGTTGTGTGTTGTATTCTTCCTAAACGGACATTCGACCTGGATAACCGGATGGTCTGCAGGACTTGTGGCTGTTGGGATAATCTCATTGTATCTTGCTAGTAACTAGGCTTGTGATAACCCTAGTTAGTTAAAAGTATCAAGCCGTACTCTTGATTGGCCGTGATTGATTGGATGGACTTTATTCCGGCTTAGTCTTATCCTGATCCTGTGCAAGATTGTGGCATGACATGATTATTGATGCTTGCCTTAACAATAACGATCGGAGGTCCAGTTCTGTTCAGGCGAAGGGTTACAACCCTGGTCTTTGTTTGGTTTAAGGGTTGTAACCTGGCTCCCGGAGCAGTTCTGTGTCCTCCCTTCGTTTATTGTCTTATTGTATTCCATGCCATGCTCGTCATGTTTTACCTTACTTCAACAACCATGATTATTTGTACCGGCCTCAACAATAAAGATCAGGGGTCCAGTTCTGTTCAGGCGAAGGGTTACAACCTCGGTCCTTGTTTGGTTTAAGGGTTGTAACCTGGCTCCCGGAGCAGTTTTGTGTCCTCTTTTCGTTTATTGTCTTTATTGTACCAATAGTATTTGAGACGGGTTTCTATTCAGGTGAAGGGCTGCAACCTCGGTCCTTATTTGGTTTAAAGGTTGCAGTCTGGCTACTTGAATGATTTCCTCGTACTCAATTTATTATTGTTATTACTATTATTATCAATTTCTCTTATAAGTTATCTTTAATATTCTATTGTGATATGCTGGTTTTAGTTCCTAAGTGAAGTCTCCTTTGTGGCACTTGCACTTTCTGGGGTCTGACCCAGCTGGTTTTGTATGGACAGATATCGGAGCAGCACCCGAGGATCCACCTGTCTTCTAGCCCGATGGTGACCACTAGGCGTAACCAGGGCAACGAGTGGGTTTCTTTTGTCCTCCCACTCTATTTGTAAAATTATTCTTTTGAGGCGTTTAGCCGACGAGCACATGTTAGCTCGTATTGCATCTTTATTTACTGTCCGCCTATGGGCCGTAACATGATTGACAAATCCTAGGGTTGATCATGTATGACTGAAACTCTTGCCAGTCCTAACATTTTGTACGACTAGCTTCATGATCATTCGAATATGTAATGTATGGGACGCCTTACTATTGTATATTTGGTGTTCTGACATCTTGTAACTGTTATTACATTGCTTGAGATTGAGACAATAGGCTTGTTCTTGATCATAGGAGACTGATGGCTTGTAGTTAAACCCTCATATATCTAGACAGTCGTGACCGTATAGTGACGTGGATTCCATTTCATTATACGTAGCTGGCTATGTCTGCCCCCGCTCTCCAGTATTCTGGTTCTGGAGCGTGACATGGTTTTAGTGGTGGCCCATACAGGTCTTGTTAATCAAGAAATGTGAGAGTTTACCGGATAGATGTCTCAATCTGTATTCGCCTTTGATCTCCACTCGTATCTTCTCATCTCCTTGGATTCCTGACTTGATAACATGCTTGCATCATTGTTCTATCCTGGTCCTTCCTTAATATTCTCGATGTCATTGCTTCAGTGGCATCGTTCCTGTTGATCAGCCAGAAGAAGTTCGGCCGGCAGACCAGCAACAGCAAGAAGATCAAGATCAGTCCTCAGCAGCCGCCTCCCGAGCCTTGCCTTCTGGAGAACCAGTGCCCCCAGTCCAGCCAGTTCAGCCAGCAGGGTCAGAGGATGGGGTCTTGATAGGGCTCATCCGTGAGTTGCTTGCGTCTCAGGATCGTCGAGGTGATGCCTTGCAGCAAGCAGTACAAGAAGCTGTGAGCGGAAATGGTCCTCGAGGGAATAGTACGGTCAACAATTTCAAGCGCCTGAACCCTCCCTTCTTCGACGGTAGCGAGGATGCTATTGCTGCAGATGCCTGGCTACAGGACATTGAAGTTATCTTGGAGGCAGTCAGGACCCCTGAAGCAGAGAAGGTGGCGGTGGTGCGCCTGCAGTTACTAGATCTAGCCCGCAGCTAGTGGGCTATGCAAACAGTGAGTTTGGGTACGCCTGTCATGTGGGCGGTATTCAGTGATATGTTCCAGACCAAGTACTTCGACACAGTGGCTAGATATGACCTACAGGCCAGGTTTAGTAATCTCAGGCAGATGAGCAGGACGGTCGACGGATATGCGGTCGAGTTTTCAAGGTTGAGTCGGTTTGCTCCCACCATGGTGGCAACCGAGCTAGACAGAGCACAGCAATTTCAGCAGGGGCTCCACTTGGAGATCATATTGGCAGTAGAGCAGTTCGAGCACACAAATTTTGATGCCGTCTTACGAGCAGCGATGAGGCATGAGTACACTTCCCGAAGGATAGCGGACCGGACCGGAGATCGAAAGCGGTCTCACGACCAGATGAACCAATCCTTAGCACCGGCCCCTGTAGCTAGGGCCCTTACCATTGGAGCTACGAGGACAGGTTCGGTTACCTCCTTACAGTATTCTGCCCCGACCTATCCCCAGCAGCAGAAGCAGAAGCAGACTTTCGCAACCGGTTGTTCTCATTGCGGGAAGCCCGGGCATGTTGTTACTGAGTGCCGCAGAGCACAGGGATTGTGCTTGGTTTGTGGTTCGCCGGACCACATGATAGGATCTTGTCTGTTCAGAAACAGGTCATCGTCGATAGTAACTAGTCCCTCGATTATGGGACCAGCAACAGCACCAGAACCAGCTCCAGTTCACCAACCACAGCAGCTCCCATTCCCGGGTCCATTGCCGTCTCAGGCCCAGGCCTTCCAGCAACAGAGGCCTCAGCAGTTCGCCCTGGCCCAGGCCCAGATCCAGAATCGACAGAGAGGTATCTGTGTCCTATTGTCTTGCTTTCTGCCGTCGTTATACGAGACACATGTCATGTTCCATGTATCCTAATTACAACGGTATATCCTGGGCCCGAGCCATATCCTAGATCATTCGAAAACGGTTATTGGTACCAACCTTTTCGTATGAGGAGAGGCTCGTGACCCTGTTTGACCAAAGAGAGAGACCTCGAGCGCAAGACTATCAGTTTAGTTCGTGTTGCTTGAGTTCATCGCTCCTTGGGAGAGTTAAACGTGGGAGTGTGAGGATGATATCCGATCACGTTTCCCAATCGGTTTGGCTCGTCAGGTGTAATATCTTTCTTATGCCGTGCACTTCGATTCCTTGCTTGCATGTATGATTGTATGATTGATTGGTAGCATAGATTGCTTGCGATAGTATAGTTGTCCCGACATCTCTAGCCTCTTGATTAAATTTCGAGGACGGAATTCTTTTAAGGTGGGTAGGATATAGTGCCCCGAAATTCGTGATACGTATTTTATACGTGCTCGTATTTCTGACCCGTATTTCTCATTTTCATTGATTAGTTAGTTGTGGTTTATTTTCATATTTAGCATTGTGGTTTAAATTTTCATTTATTGTTCATGGATTAATTCGGAGCTTGGTTTTATTTAGATAGGAGAGGATTGGGTTGGTTCGGCTTGGCTTGGTTTACTTGGTTCATCATGAACCAAGGTGAACCCCTACCTACCACCACCACCCTCATTTATATTTCTACCTAACTCTCTCTCTTCATTTATTCTTCTCCTTCACTTCTTCTTCTTCTCCACATTTACTCTTCTACCTACCAGGAAAGAGAGCTAGGCAAGTGCAAACTTGCTTCATAATGGATCTCAAGTTTTATTGTTCCATTCTCTTCCTTATTTGATTCTAAGACTCTTTAGAACTTGGCCTTTTTCATTTTGATGGATATTTTCTTGTAGATCTAAGTTTATAACTTTTCATTTTTCTTGGTTTTGATCTCTAAAATTTGGTTATTTTCGAAAACTAATGGTTCTATGTTGTAGAGAATTCAATTTCATGCTGTTTTGGCTTTTATTTCGCTTGATTTCGACTTCGGATGAGGAAGTTATGGCCAAAACAATTTTGGTCAAACTTCTATGTTCATCTGCAGCATGAGGCGCATGTCGCAGTTGGCCGCATATGAAGTCGCAAAATGAGCCGCATGAGGCACATGTCGCAGTTTGCCGCATATGATGTCGCTGTTGAACCGCATGAGGCACATGTCGTAGTTGGCCGCATATGATGTCGCTGTAGAACCGCATGAGCCGCATGTCGCAGTTGGCCGCATATGATGTCGCTGTTGAACTGCATGAGCCGCATGTCGCAGTTGGCCGCATATGATGTCGATGTTGAACCGCATGAGCCGCATGTCGCAGTTGGCCGCATATGATGTCGATGTTGAACCGCATGAGCCGCATGTCGCAGTTGGCCGCATATGATGTCGCTGTTGAACTGCATGAGCCGCATGTCGCAGTTGGCCGCATATGATGTCGCAGTTGAGCCGCATGAGCCACATGTCGCAGTTGAGCCGCATATGATGTCGCAGTTGAGCCGCATGTCGCAGTTGGCCGCATATGATGTCGCAGTTGAGCCGCATAAGCCGCATGTCGCAGTTGGCCGCATATGGTGTCGCAGAATAGGTCGCATAATGCCTATTTTGGCTATTTCTAACTGTTATAAGTCCTAATTGACTGAATTATGGCTCAAATTTCTCCCAACTCCCAACGTAAAAGTTGTAGATCTTTTCTTTGGCATCAAGAATATGTCACTAGTTATTTTATGCAAGTTTCTCTCATTCATGATATTGTAAGAATAGAACACGATAGTAGCCCGCTGTGGCACACTCTTGACAAGTAAACTGACATGATATATCTCGGCATGCTGTTACGACAGCTAGCCTGACATGACAAGTATGAAAGACTTGGACACCGTGGGCGATTGTGTTTGTACAAATAAACTAGTACTGTCTTGCATCATGTCTAGGATGGGGACCCCTGAGTACCACGGTCAGGGGTACCTACTGAAATCGACTAAGGCTAATTAACTAGAATGATTCAGTAGTCATGAAGAGATTCTCAGCTACATGCAATCCCGTTATCTGGACGCATTCAGTAGACTTGTAGCCTACCGACGAGTAGGGCACATTTCCAGCACACAGTTGTGTGTTGCATTCTTCCTAAACGGACATTCGACCTGGATAACCGGATGGTCTGCAGGGCTTGTGGCTGTTAGGATAATCTCATTGCATCTTGCTAGTAACTAGGCTTGTGATAACCCTAGTTAGTTAAAAGTATCAAGCCGTACTCTTGATTGGCCGTGATTGATTGGATGGAGTTTATTCCAGCTTAGTCTTATCCTGATCCTGTGCAAGATTGTGACATGACATGATTATTGATGCTTGCCTTAACAATAACGATCGGGGGTCCAGTTCTGTTCAGGCGAAGGGTTACAACCCCGGTCCTTGTTTGGTTTAAGGGTTGTAACCTGGCTCCCGAAGCAGTTCTGTGTCCTTCCTTCGTTTATTGTCTTATTGCATCCCATGCCATGCTCGTCATGTTTTACCTTACTTCAACAACCATGATTATTTGTACCGGCCTCAACAATAAAGATCAGGGGTCCAGTTCTGTTCAGGCGAAGGGTTACAACCTCGGTCCTTGTTTGGTTTAAGGGTTGTAACCTGGCTTCCGGAGCAGTTCTGTGTCCTCTCTTCGTTTATTGTCTTCATTGTACCAATAGTATTTGAGACGTGTTTCTATTCAGGTGAAGGGCTGTAACCTCGGTCCTTATTTGGTTTAAGGATTGCAGTCTGGCTACTTGAATGATTTCCTCGTACTCAATTTATTATTGTTATTCCTATTATTATTAATTTCTCTTATAAGTTATCTTTAATATTCTATTGTGATATGCTGGTTTTAGTTCCTAAGTGAAGCCTTCTTTGTGGCACTTGCACTTTCTGGGGTCTGACCCAGCTGGTTTTGTGTGGCCAGATATCGAAGCAGCACCCGAGGATCCACCTGTCTTCCAGCCCGATGGTGACCACTAGGCGTAACCAGGGCAACGAGTGGGGTTCTTTTGTCCTACCACTCTATTTGTAAAATTATTCTTTTGAGGCGTTTAGCCGGCGAGCACGTGTTAGCTCGTATTGCATCTTTATTTACTGTCCGCCTACGGGCCGTAACATGATTGACAAATCCTAAGGTTGATCATGTATGACTGAAACTCTTGCCAGTCCTGACATTTTGTACGACTAGCTTCATGATCATCCGAATATGTAATGTATGGGACGCCTTACTATTGTATATTTGGTGTTCTGACATCTTGTAACTGTTATTACATTGCTTGAGATTGAGACAATAGGCTTGTTCTTGACCATAGGAGACTGATGGCTTGTAGTTAAACCCTCATATATCTAGACAGCCGTGACCGTATAGTGACGTGGATTCCATTTCATTATACGTAGCTGGCTATGTCTTCTCCCGCTCTCCAGTATTCTGGTTCTGGGGCGTGACACCAATGACCTAAGCGCATGACGTTCAAAAACGACATTGGCCAACCTGAGAGGCTCATCATACCCGTATCTCCAACGGAGCTTCCGGGTTACAAGGGAAGTGCAATCGAAGCCCATACGTAAAGTATTGTCCTCCCCACCCAATGTATCTATCATGTCGCATCTACGACCATGTTTCTCTACTAACTGCTAAGTCTCATAACATACCTCTATTAGCTGTTAGTCCTAACGCATGCACATGGGAGATCAGCCCACACGCAAGAACCTCTACATGATAATCATCTCATACATCCTCGTGGTACAACTGTGTCAAGGTATATGCAATACACTACAACGGTAGTCCCTAAACTCTAGGTCCATATGCAATCAAAGGATAAATAACAAAATACATCTAATATCACTGAGCAGGCAGTAAATTAAGAACTGGAAATAAATGAACAGTGATATATAATAAAATGCAAACTAAAAATAAATAGTATAATGGCAAGGTATCTTGCCTGGTGTGTCGCCTGGTGTGGTGCGATGATCCGACAAGTCGTGTTTGCCAGTAGCCGATGTGCAAGGGTCCAAAATTCACAAAGAAATAGGAACTATGATCAGTTACGAACAAGATAAGATAAGTGAGAAAATTTATGCAAAGAATTACATATATTATTTTTGGAAAATACGTATAAACTTGAAATCATATTAGTAAAGATAACTATTTGAAATATAATCGATTTAGGCTAAAATTATATATTTACCAAATATATGATTTCTAGTCTGTATTTTTAAATAGTAAAAATAATTTAGATATTTATTTAAAATACTAGAAATCTTTTATAATTTCGAACTATCCCTTGAAATTAGCAAAAAAATAATATAATAATATATTTCTGACGATCCCCACAATAATACATATATTAAAAATACTATTATTATTAATAAATACTAATACTCATATCATAACAATAATAATAAAATAATAATAATAAGAATAATAATGACAATAATAAGAATGATAATAATAATAATAATAATAATAATAATAATAATAATAATAATAATAACAATGGTAATGACAAGAATGATAATAATAATAATAAGAATAATAATAATAATGATTAATAATAATAAATAATAATACTAAAAGCTTATCCCCTTTTTTTAAAAAATAATAATAATAATATAATAATAATAATAAGAACAAAAAGTCTTAAAAAAATACTGTAGCTAATTCCACCCCCCCCCCCAAATTGTCGTGATAGAGAGGGAGATGGAAGGAAGAGGGTTTCGGGGGTTTCTTACTGCGGCGGTTGGCTCCGGCGTATGGGGGCGACGTCGAGCTCGCGAACGCGCGGAGGTCCGAGGGGAGCGGGAAGCGGAGCGGTGTCGGCGCTGTGCGGTCGTCGGTGCGCCTGGCACCGGAGGCGACGGCTGTAAGCTCCCGGTGGCACGGCGGATGGGCGCCGCCGACGTGGCGGATCCGCGGCGGCTGCAGGCGCACGCGGTGGGGTGCGCTTCCGTCGAGCGTAGGGACAACGACGAGGAGATCGAGAGACAGAGGGGCAGCTCCGGGCGGTTGTGGCACTGGAGATGGCGCGGTGGTATTCGCCGGCGCCGGAGGAGGCGGAGAACTAGGAGGGCACGGCGGAGCTCCGGCACGGCAGGGGTCCGCGCGGTTTGGGGCAGCGCCGGAGATCCCCAGCAATGTCGACGCGCACGCCGGTGACTCCTCGGCGGTGGTACGGGAACGCCGAATCTTGCGGGTCGAGGTGAGAGTTTCTCCCCCCTTTTCCTATTTTTGGTGGTGGTGATTGTGGTGTTGTGGGGTTTCTTCGGGTGGCCGCGGTGGTGAAAATGGTGGTCGGAGGGGCTGGGTTCGACCGAGGCCGGACACGCGGCTGATATGAGGCTGATGATGATAAACGAGGACACAGACACGGGGATACGATTTTGTGGTGTTGATCGTTTGTGGCAGTTGGAGTGGCGATGGTGGCGGTGGTGGTGAGGGTCCGGATTAGAGTCTAGGTCGGGTCGTGGTGATTGCGTGTCCTGCGAGACACGGGAAGGCGTCGAGTCCGGGGTTATCGGACGGAACAAAAATTTGTAACTGTAATGGAGGAGAAAACATAGTGGATGGGAGGCACAGACACGATGCACGTGGGTGGTGGAAATTATGGAGGAGTACCTCCCTATTTGTAGGTGTGGAAATTCCCATTTGGATAGGATTGTGGGTTTATTTAAATCCCCAATAGATAATTCATCATTTAATTAAATAAATTTAAAGCCAATTCAACCAAATCCAAATCCAATTTAAACCACAACTTTAATTTAGAACTATTTTAAATAAAGATAAGATAACTCAAGTTTAAATTGCCATAATAATCAAACATTAATTCAAACTATTTTAAATATGTCTTTTTATAAATAATATAAAATAATAATAAATTAATTTTGAAAATCAACAATATATACATGAATAAATTTCTTGTACCTTGTACGCAAACAAAATATTTACATAATTCATGGTTTTTCTAAATTACTACTAACTTTAAACAATAAATAAAATAGTCTTTCAAAAGTAAAAAATAAAGGTTTTGGTAATTATCGTGGTATGCCATTTTGATAGAAAATACTTGCTCATACCAATAACAAAATATCGATTTCTATAAACTATAATAAAATATTTTGTATATGAATAAATAAATATTTCAAATTTACGTATTTTACGCATTCGCACTCGACGTACGATACAAAAATAAATCCATATCAAAATAAATAAAATTAAAAAAATTATAGTAAAAATTTTAGGGGGTTTACAGAGGTGGTCAGGCGAGTCAGAGATCATCTTCGAGTTGCCCAAGATCGCCAGCGTCATTGGGCCGATTCTCATCGACGTCCTCTTGAGTTTTTTGTCGACGACCATATATTTCTGAGGATTTTGCCTAACCGTGGCGTCATTCGTTTCGACGTGCGGAAAAAGCTTAGTCCTAGGTATATAGGGCCATTTGACATTCTGGAGCGAGTAGGAGATGTATTCTATCGTCTCGCTCTTCCACCATCGCTACGTGAGGTGCATGACATATTCCATGTATTCCAACTGCGACGGTATATCCCAGACCCGAGCCACATCCTGGATCATTCGGAATTGGTTGTTGGTACCAACCTTTCGTATGAGGAGAGGCCCGTATCTATATTGGACCGAAGAGAGAAGACACTCAAGAACAAGACTATCAAGTTAGTCTGAGTTGCTTGGGGTCATCACTCTTTGGGTGAGTCAACGTGGGAGCGTGAGGATGATATCTGATCGCGATATCCCGACCTGTTTGACTCGTGAGGTATAATATCTTTCTTATGCCTTACACTTCGAATCCTTGCTTGCATATTTGATTGCTTGATTGATTGCTTAGTTGTAGATTACATCTGATAGTGTAACTTGTTCCGACACCTCTAGCCTCTTTAATTAAATTCCGAGGACGAAATTCTTTTAAGGTGGGTAGAATTGTCACCCTCGAAATCCGTGTTACGTATTTTCGTATACGTTTACATATTTCGGGTCCATATTTTTATTAGTCATGGTTAGCTAGTCATGATTTTAGTTTTTAGCATGTTGCATTGGCATGATTATTTTGGCATTTCATTGGTTATGGCTTAGCTTGGTTCGATTTAGCTTGGTTTGGTTTGCTTTTGGGTTCATCATGAACCAAAAGAAAATTCCTACCTACCACCACCATCATCATTTAAAACCCAACCCTCCTTTCTCTCTCATCTTTACTCTTCATTTATTTCTTCATCTTCTTCCTCTTAACTTCTCCACCTACCAAGAGAAGCTTAGGCAAGTGCAACTTGCTTCATGAAGAAACTTTATTTTTGTTATTCTATTGTCTTCCTTGCGAGATTCTAAGATACTTTAGAACTTACATTTTTCATTTTGATGGATATTTTCTTGTAGATCTAAGTTTATATTGTTTTTGGTTTTCATGGATTTTGATCTATTAAACCTTATTATTTTCATGTTTTGATTGTTCCATGTTGTAGAGAATTCGATTTTACCTAAAATAGACCTTTGAAAAGTTGGATTTCGACTTATTTTGAGAAAGTTATGGCCAAAAGCATTTTTGGCCATTTTTATGTTCATCTGTGCTGATTCTGTCAGGGACGATGAATAGTGCCGCATAGTGCCCAGCCGTATAAGAGAGTGCTGTATAGTGCCGCATAGTGCCCAGCCGCATAAGAGAGTGCTGCATAGTGCCGTATAGTACCCAGCCGCATAAGAGACGTGCTGCATAGTGCCGCATAGTGCCCAGCCGTATATGAGTATAGTATCCAGCCGGATAAGAGAGTACTGTATAGTGTCGTATAGTGCCCAGCC
This sequence comes from Iris pallida, assembly GCA_029216955.1. Taxonomy (NCBI): domain Eukaryota; kingdom Viridiplantae; phylum Streptophyta; class Magnoliopsida; order Asparagales; family Iridaceae; genus Iris; species Iris pallida. The sequence goes on from JANAVB010025798.1 coordinate 1,196,794, forward strand.
GCATAAGAGAGTGCTGCATAGTGCCGCATAGTATCCAGCCGTATAAGAGAGTGCTGCTTAGTACCGCATAGTGTCCAGCCGCATATGAGCATAGTACCCAGCCGCATAAGAGAGTGCTGCATAGTGCCGCATAGTACCCAGCCACATATGGGAGTGCTGCATAGTGTCGCATAGTGTCCGAGCCGCATATGAGGGTACCGTATAGTGCAGAATAGTGCCGTATAGTGCCTATTTTGGCTGTTTTTGGCTATTTTATGTCCTATTTGGCCAATTTGTGGCCAGAATCTCTTCCAACTTCCAACATGAAAGTGGTAGATCTTTTCCTTGGCTTCAAGAGCATGTTATTAGCTATTTTATGCAAGTTTTTTTTATTTATTATAATGTAAGGATAGAACATGATAGTGGCCCGTCGTGGCGCGCTCTTGACAAGTAAACATGACATGTAATCTGGAACGCCGTTGCGACGGCTATCTCGACATACTAGTAATCCTCCTCTTGATACCGTGGACGATTGTGTTTGTACAAATAAATCAGTCTTGTCTTGCATCATGTCTAGGACAGGGACCCCTGAATACCACGGTCAGGGGTACCTACTGAATTCAACTAAGGCTAATAATTAAAATAATCCAGTAGTCATGAAGAGATTTTCCAGCTACAGGCAATCCCATTATCTGGGCGCTCAAGTGGACTTGTAGCCTACCGACGAGTAGGGCACATTTCCAGCACACTGTCACGTGTTGTATTTTTCATAAACGGACATTCGACCTGGATAACCGGATGGTCTGCAGGGCTTGTGGCTGTTGGGATAATCTCATTGCATCTTGCTAGTAACTAGGCCTGTGATAACACTAGTTAGTTAAAAGTATCAAGCCGTACTCTTGATTGGCCGTGATTGATTGGATGGAGTTTATTCCAGCTTAGTCTTATCCCGATCCTGTGCAAGATTGTGACATGACATGATTATTGATGCTTGTCTTAACAATAACGATCGAGAGTCCAGTTCTGTTCAGGCGAAGGGTTACAACCCCGGTCCTTGTTTGGTTTAAGGGTTGTAACCAGGCTCTCGGAGCATTTCTGTGTCCTCTCTTCGTTTATTGTATTCATTGTACCAATAGTATTTGAGACGGGTTCCTATTCAGGTGAAGGGCCGCAACCCCGGTCCTTGTTTGGTTTAAGGGTTGTGACCTGGCTACTTGAATGGTTTCTTCGTACTCAGTTTACTGTTGTTATCTCTATTATTATTATCAGTTCTTTATTTATTATTTATCTTTAATATTCTATTGTGATATGTTGATTTTAGTTCCTAAGTGAAGCCTCCTTTGTGGCACTTGCTCTTTCTGGGGTCTGACCCAGCTGGTTTTGGGTGCGCGACGGTTCGCGACAAGTTTGTTGTTGGAGGGATTGTCTCAACGTTGTTTTACACCCATATAAACTCATCTAAGAATTGTTCAAATTCTTAGAGGAGGAGAGGCAGTTTTCGGTTCAGATTCTCGAAAAACAGATAGAGGAGGAGAAGGCTCGAGTTCCCAAGGCGAATCCTTATCCTTACACCACAGACTATCCAGTGGTAAAGACCGTTGTTTTACACCCATATAAACTCATCTAAGAATTGTTCAAACACATCTTTATTTCTTACAAAATCTGCAATATTTTAGATTCCACCAAAACCTCAGCCGAAACAGTGTACAAAGCCTGAGGCTTTCCAACTGGAGAGTCTAGTTAGGCACGAAGAGGAAATGCAGAGAAAACAGGAAGAGAAAGAAAGGTTGGAGAAAGAAGAGGCACAAAAGAGAGTGTTCAAAGCACAGCCCATATTGAGAGAGTATGCTCACTCACCATCATCTCTTAGAAGATTTTTAATTCACCATAGCAAACTTACTTAGATAAGGTTCTGTATCGGTTCGCGACAAGTTTGTTGTTGGAGGGTCTGACCCCGCAGTAAAATATTTGTGGTTGAAAAATATCACAAGTGGTTCTTTGAGGAAGAAAAGTCTATGCTGCCGCAGGTGAAGGAGTTCCTGAAACTTCGACAGAAGTTGGAAGACGAGGCAATGCCCCTCCCCGACAAGTTTGTTGTTGGAGGGATTGTCTCAACGCTCTCCGCTGGGTGGAGCAAGTTCTATGCAAACATGCATAGGAAGAAGCTGGAGATCACCCTTGAAGATCTCCTGCAGGAAATCTATGTTGAGGACCAGATGCGGGCTCAACTGAAGGTGGACGCACTGTCCAAGCAATTGGCTAACGCCAATATGGTTCATACCAAGGAACCAAGGGGAAAGCAGGCGGCTTCCCACAGCAAGAAGAAGGACCCTGACAATCTAAAAGTCAAGGGAACTTCTATCAAGAAAAAGAAGCCAAAGTCTCAAATGCCTTGCTTCAAGTGTGGCAAGAAGGGCCACTTTAAGAATGAGTGCAAAGCAAAAACCAAGCAATCGGAGCAAGGAGAACCTAGTAAGTATCTATGATCACTGATGTTGTTGCTATGATTGCGCAGGTTGATGCGGTAGGAACTGATACTGACTGGTGGATAGACACTGGAGCCACCTGCCATGTTTGCTCCAACAAGGAGTGGTTCACCACCTACACCCCTACATCTGATATGGTTATGGTGGCAAACCAGGCACAAGCTGAAGTGCTTGGGATCGGGACGGTGGTGTTGAAGCTGACTTCGGGGAAGTCTCTGATGCTTCAAGGCGTGAAGCACGTACCTGCTATCGCCAAGAACCTGATCTCAGGAGGCCTACTGCAACGCAGGCCTCAGGATGGACATCAATGCTGGCCAGATGGTGATGTCTATCAAGGGAACATATTTTGGGAAAGCTTTTTATACCGAAGAAATGTTCAAGATTCAGCTTGTAAATCAGTTCAATGTTGTTAATACAATCACTCATTCTGCTTATACTTATGAGTTGTGGCATAATAGGCTAGGACATGTTCATTCTAAATAAATTAACAGAATGTCTAGTCTAGGGCTTATCTCCAAGTGTGGGGGTAAGGTAGAGAAATGTGAAGTTTGTGCTCAAACTAAGATCACAAGGAAACCCTTTTCTCGGGTTAATCAAAGTACAGATCTTCTGGAGTTAGTACACTCAGATATCTGTGACTTCAAACAATTCTCTACAAAGGCCGGGATAAAGTATTTTATAACCTTCATCGATGACTTCTCCAAGTATGCGTTCGTCTATTTGCTAAAGGCTAAAGACGAAGCATTAGAGAAGTTCAAGGAGTTCAAAGCCGAAGCTGAGCGGCTGACTGGACAACAACTCAAAAGAATAAGAAGTGATCGAGGTGGAGAATACAGGTCTCATGAATTCGTATCATTCTGCAAAGAACATGGAATTGTCAATGAGACTACGGCTCCGTACTCTCCTCAATCAAACGGAGTAGCAGAGAGGAAGAACAGAACGTTAACAGAAATAATTAACTCAATGTTGTTGACTGCTGGCCTTCCTAAGTGCTACTGGGGTGAAGCTGCATTGACGACCACTTTTATTCTAAATAGAGTGCCTCATGCAACTTCAGACGTTACTCCTCATGAACTCTGGTTCAAGGCCAGACCTAACTTGAATGTCATTCGAGTGTGGGGGTGTCTAGCATATGTCAAGCTTCCAGATCTGAAGATTCAGAAGCTTGGGACAAGGACTACAAAGACAATCTTCTTGGGTATGCCGAGAAGAGTGATGCTCGGAGATTTCTTGATATTGAGTCAAATCATATCATTGAATCTCGCGACGCAGAATATTTTGAAGACAAATTTGCTAGGCACAAGAATATTGTTCTTACGGATGTACCGGAGAACAATGAGGGTGCGCAGCAAACTGAAGTCTTCAATGAAGATATGGTCCAAGAAGATGTTGTTGAAACAACGGTTGAACCAGAACAAGCTGAGCCGTCAGCTAAGCGTGTAAGGAGGCCGAAGGACTTCGGAAGTGACTTTGTCACCTATCATGTGGAAGCAGATCCGCTTACCTATGATGAGGCGATGAAGACCAGAGACGCAGTTTTCTGGAAGGAGGCGATTGACAATGAAATTGATTCCATCACCTCAAATAACACTTGGGTGTTGGTTGATCTTCCTGAAGGAGCAAAACTCATCGGATGCAAATGGATCTTCAAGAAGAAGATGAAAGCAGACAGAACTATTGACAAGTTCAAGGCTAGGTTGGTAGCCAAGGGGTTTTCTCAGAAGCAGAGGATTGAATATTTTGACACGTATGCTCCAGTAGCGCGGATGACCACCATCAGAATGTTGATTGCTCTCGCAGCAATACATAAGATGGTGATACATCAGATGGATGTGAATACGGCTTTCCTAAATGGCGAGCTGACCGAAGAGATTTACATGCAACAGCCAGAGGGATTTGTCATCAGGGGTCTTGAAGACAAAGTCTGCAAGTTGGTGAAATCCTTGTACGGTCTTAAACAGGCTCCCAAGATGTGGCATGAGAAATTTGACAAAGTTATAAGGTCAAATGGCTACATGGTCAGCGATACGGACAAGTGTGTTTACACGAAGTTTGCTGATGGAAGAGGTGTGGTCGTTTGTCTGTACGTGGACGACATGCTTATCCTAGGTACGGATATTAGCTGTGTCACGGAGACAAAGAAATTCATCTTAAGCAAGTTCAGTATGAAGGACTTGGAGAAAGCTGATGTGATCTTAGGGATCAAGATCATCCGGACAGACACTGGACTAGCGCTGTCACAGTCTCATTATGTTGAGAAAATGATCACTCGTTATGGGTATCGGGATCTTCCATGGATCGATACGCCATACAGGTGTGATCTGAAGCTGAAGCCTAATTCAGGGGATAGCGTCAGGCAGCTGGAGTATGCAAGCATAATCAAAAGTTTGATGTATGCTACTAATGCCACAAGGCCTGACATAGCTTTTTCCGTGGGAATGCTGAGTCGTTTCACGAGCAATCCTGGTGTTGAACACTGGAAGGCTGTGAAACGGGTTATGAGATATCTCAAGAAGACTCAGACATATGCACTGTACTACAGCGGAGATCCGCAGGTAGTGGAAGGCTTCAGTGATGCCAGCTGGTGCTCAGATTCGGAGAGCGAGAGGTCCAAAGGTGGATATATTTTCATAATGGGTGGAGCTGCTATATCGTGGAAATCGAAGAAGCAGACTATGCTCTCACGGTCATCCATGGAATCTGAGTTCTTTGCACTTGATACTGCAGTCGAGGAAGCAGAATGGCTTCGGGAGCTTATGTATGATCTTCCAATGGTTGGGGCGCAAATACCGGCGATACCGATATACTGCGACAACCAGGCGACTGCGGCGGTGGCATCAAATAACCTTTTCAACGGAAAGATTGTGCGGTTAAAGCACAGGGCAGTACACGATCTTATTAAGAGAAGTGTAATTGCAGTAATTGATGTTCGGAGTCAGGATAACCTGGCGGATTCGTTCACCAATGGCCTCAAGCGCCAGCTGGTCGATGACACAGCTTGTAAAATGGGCTTGAAGGCATTCTGATATTGTATTATTGTATTCCTACCATAAAGTTTTATGCTATTAGTTCAAAGATTTATCTGCTAGGCATCTAGCTTTTGGTTCAAGGGAGGACCACTAATCGGAAGAATATCAGGAATGGTGGGTACATGTTCTATTGGGCATAGAGAGGTTACGGACCTATAACCACTGTTGTCTACTGTTGTTTTCTGAAGAAAATCGTTCATGTGGAAAGGTTGGCTTAATTGCCTTAATGAGTTCTCAGACAGAGTAAATGCCTGGTGTGCTTTACAAGAAGCACGGTAGAGCAGCACTACAAGGAGTAAAACTCCGTGCTACAGTGGGGTGACTCCACAATGAGGTTCCTATATGTGGGGTGCTGCCCAGGAATAGGATAAAGCCTCGGCTTAGCAGGCCAAGTCACAGCGGCATAGCACCGCAAATAGGCAGTTAGCCTAATGATGTATGTTAAAAATAAAGAGGGGTGTAGTCAGCACTACAAAGAGGAAGAGTTCCTCATGTTACAGTGGCACGACACCACGATGAGGTACCCGGTTAGGGATAAAGCCTCGGCCTTGCAAGCCATGTCGTTGCGGCGTAACATCGCAAGGGAGCCTAAGGCTTCATGCTGGGTAGTTTGGCACTACAAAGAGGCAGTTGTCTCATGCTACAGTAGTATGACACTACGATGAGGTTTCCGGTATGGGGTAAGGCCTCGGCTTTAAGCCATGTCATAGCGGCGTAGCACCGCAAGGGAAGCGCAAAGTGCTTCATGCCATGTTTTTTTATAATGAACTCACCTATAGTGTATAGACAGAGATATCAGGCCGTCTCTTGAGGGTAAACTTGTAGATGCCCAAAATTATACACTAAAACTAGGCTGGCACAGGGCCTTTAATGTGTAGCCAGAAGCACATGTAACTACATTATGTGAATGGAAAAATTTTTAACTATGATGCAGAATTGAAGGCTTAGTCCATTCTTGTATTATAGTTTGATTTTTGACCCATGCGGGAAGATTCAAGTCGTCAGCGACATCTCTCCTAATGCATGATGGACAGTTACTGTGGGGAACACTTATATCCATATATAGAGATATGTGGAGGATTGTTGGGTTTTCCTTTAGAAAGCTTTAGTCCCACATCGGAAAAAAACAAATGGTTTGTATCTCTATATATTAGCTTTGCTATTATTGGAGATGCACATGTGGTGTGGAGGGCACATGGGTTTGCCATGTGGGGTTATTTTTCTAATGGGAAAAAGGCTAAAATCAACAATTAAAGCATTCATGCTTTTTACTCTTGGGAAATTTATTTCCATAGTAGCTAAGCCCCGTAGGGGCTTAGCGACTCAGACTCGGACTCGGACTCGAACTCGGACTCGGGCTCGGACTCGGGCTCATGAGGCGTAATGTGGCATTTTGTTGGCGCACTTTGCACTTAGCACGTCAGCATCGTCGCTAGGCGCATAGTGCGCTTAAGTTGCGCTCGTTGTGCGAGCCACTTGCGCGACCACGATGCGCGGCCCGTTACGCGAGCCCAGTTACGTTGGCCCAGTTACGCAGCCCAGTACGCGCAGTGTGCGCAGCGTGCGTAGCGTGCGCAGTGTGCTCAGCGTACGCAGTGTGCATAAAGTGCGTAGGGAGCGTAAAGAGGCTGTGTGCATAAAGTATAAATTACGCTGGTTACGTGAGTGGCACAACTTGCAGCAGAATGTGTCTTCACATGTTCTGAGCGGTTGCTCCATGTTCGGGATGGTTACTACCACGTCCCTAACATGGTGCTAACCGGGCCGTTGTTGCTGGGGCTTATATAAGGCCTCCTCCTTCTCTTTCACAGGTAAGGACTAATACACAAGTGGTAGACAAAAAGTTTACAAGTGTTTAGAGGCTGTGAGAGAGAAGGGAGGAATTGTACCAGCGTTGCATTTCGCACAGGAGTTCAAGTTCATCCGAGGAGTCAGAAGAGCAGAGTGTTCTAAGTTCTCCGACGAACTTGCTGGTTCCTGGAAGCTATTCGTGTGGGGCGAATAAAGCTTTGAGCAACGGTGATCACTCACCCCAGCAGGAGATTTTCCACCTTTCACCTGTCACTTTCTTTGTTGGTTCTATCAGGATTCTATTAACGCACCTTCGGTGAAGTGTTTGTGTTGATATTATCAGAACTCAATTAGCGCACCTTCTGTGAAGTGTAGCACTAATTGAATTTCTCTTACGTACCTTCTGTGAAGTGTTATATTCTGTGCACCTTCTGTGAAGTGTAGCACTAGTGGAATTTCTCTTACGTACCTTCTATGAAGTGTTACGTTCTGTGCACCTTCTTTGAAGTGTAGCACGAGTTGAAATTTCTCTTACGTACATTTTGTGAAGTGTTACGTAATAACGATTGTTTGTACAATTGTTACGATATTTCAGTTTTCCATCGAAAAATTGTGCCCCGGCAATAACAAGAAGTACATGGGGAGAGCTCTTAATATTATGATATACTGAACTCTACTGGCAAAGAAATGATGAACACACACCTGAAACGAGTGTTCTTGCTATTTAGGTTATAGATATGTTTCAAAATAGAATTCCTATCACATACAAATTATCAATTTTTATAGAGCAAGTTCGACCCGATCCGACTTAGTCCGAAAAGCCCGAATCTCGTGGTGGACTTGGGCTTCATAAATAATAATTAAACCCGGCCCGACCCGACCCGGCCCGAAATTTTTTTAAGGCAAAAAACAAAAACAGACCCATGCCCGGCCCGAGCCCGTACTTTATGGGCTTGGACGGCCCGGCCCGGCCCAATGCCGATCCCTAATTAAATCCTATTGAAAAACCATTGATATATTGGTTTGTGACACGGTTCCTATATATATATTTTTTTAAGGCAAAAAAAAAACAGACCCATGCCCGGCCCGAGCCCGTACTTTATGGGCTTGGACGACCCGGCCCAATGCCGATCCCTAATTAAATCCTATTGAAAAACCATTGATATATTGGTTTGTGACATGGTTCCTATATATACATGTCTCCTTTATGTTGATGGAAGAGAGAAAAATGTTTATACTCTCTCTATTCCTCCTACAAAATTCATTCCATTTCAATCATTAACTTTTATTCTAATTCTTTCTATCTTCTAAGCAAAGCTAAGTTCGGGTCAATCTCTCCGAGTTGTGTGCGATGACGGGATACGGTAGAACGAAAGTTTTACCACTGGAAGGATTCAGACAAAATCTGCACATAGACCTGAATCAACTCTAGGGCATTGCTTCGTGCACGTACGACTTCTCCGGAGGCCAGTAACTCCAGATTATCCAGCACATAGACCCGAAATATTAAGGTTCCGTTTGGATATGTTTTCTAAAATTTCTTTCTGAAAACAGTTTTAAGATAAAATGTTATAAAGTAGTTTTTCTGGATATACATATTCTGAGTTTGCGTTTGGTTATTTTCATTTGAAAATAAATTTATAAAAAAAAGTTAAAATTTTGTTTGGTAAATTTTTTTCTGAAATTAATTTTTATGTTGTGTCCTCTGTCACCGTCTGTGTCCACCCCTCCCACTCCGTGTCCTGGCTCTATGAGGCGAAGGACTCAATGACTCTGTGTCCACCCCTCTGTCACACGAGGAGGAATCGACATGTGCTCGACGAGGAGGACTCGACTGCACAACGAGGAGGCCTCCACGGCTGTCGGTTCGACGAGGAGGACTCGACTTGTGCTCGTCGTGAGGTCGTCGATGAGGAGGACTCGATCTGTGCTCGCAACGGCGGTCGTCTCGTGAGGACGTCGTCGATTGTTCGACCACCGTCCTCGAGTAGTCGTCGCCATCCTCGAGCTCAGATCCACCGTCTCCGTCGTCCTCGAGCCTGGACCTCGTCGTCCTCATGCATGGACCTCGTCTCCACCTTCCTCGAGCTTAGACCCCTGCGTTTTAGGGTTAGGGTACTAGCTGCCGTCATCGAGCCCCTCCGGTCGTGGCCGAGTCCTTCCAGTCGAGTTTCCTCTTGGTGTTGTCCCACCGACGCCGTCGTCGTATCCTCGAGTCGAGGGAAGGAGCGGACCCATCACAGAGAGGGAGAGAAAGAAGGAGCATGGACTCGTTCTTCTTGAGAAAAGAGAACGTGTGAGAATTTGATGGGTAGTGGGACCCACAAACAGTACAAAAATTAAAAAAATCTGAAAACATGTTTTCGCTGCTCTCCCAAAGCTATGTTATAATGTTCGTTTTCAAAAAAATTTGAGAGAGCAAAACCATAACTGTTGCTACCAAACATAATTTTTGGCCAATTCACTGTTTTTACTTATGCGAGGGTCTGTGCGGTACCAAGTCAGAGCGATATCAAAGAACTGACTTGCTGCTGCTGACACCCATAGTCCCTCCGGAAGCTGTGCTAACCCCAGGCTCCGCTCGACATCCTCTAGCCAATCATCGGCATACATGATCCCTTCTGTTTCCTTGAATTCTCGATGAAACATCTTCTTGAAATCTATCACGGAGCCAGGTTTCGCCTGCTGCTGCTGTGGCTGCTAGACTGGAGCGCCCTGAGTCTGAACTACAGTCACTTTCTCTACAGCGACGAGCGCTAACTGGTGCGCATTCTCCATGCTCTGCCTCAAAATCTCTGTCTGCCGCTATGAAGCCTCAGCCTGCGCTCGCTGCGCCTCCATCATCTGCTGGAGGAGCGCGAACATCTGAGTAGCATCAATCGACAACGCAGGTGCAGGTGGAAGAGTCTCTGGCTAAACAGGTACAGTCCTCGAGACTTGTGGAGGAAGATCCCCCGGTACTGTCGCCGCTACCTCTGGAACGACAGGGACAGTAGGGTCAATCTTCTGATCCGCAGCTCTCTCAGTAAGAAAAATAGGTTGCGACGGATCGGACCTCTCCGGTGATGCACTGGATCTAGCTGCCTGAGCTCGAGTCACTGTCATCCTGGAGACAGATTCAAGTAAGGAAATCAATATGGCACATGATATGATATCATCAAGGAAGGACAATTTATTTCAAAATGCAAGAAGAGTTTGTCATGGAAATCAAAATGTTGGACTTTTCTAATATGTGATTGTTTAACTCCTATCATAACCTAAAACCTATATCCTAACAGCAGGCTCGTAATTAGCACTCTAAGTCGAGCACCATTACAAAATCGCACATAAGTAGGGGTGAGCAAATACCGATTATTAGCGAAAAATTGATCTAATATCGACTAAAAATATTGAGAAAAATTGAATCAAAATTATGAACCGACAATGAATTGTCAAAGCGGCTAAAATTTGATATAAAGATAGTGGTAGCATATGTATTACAGTACCAAAAATATCCAACCGACGAATCATATATATATATATATATATATATATATATATATATATATATATATATATATATATATATATATATATATATATATATATATACACACGGTGCTCGTAGCGCAAGTGGCACGAGGGGGGGGGGGGGAGACCCGGGGTCCAGCCCCCCCTCCCGCATCTACCCGACTGGGTGGCGTAGCCACAGGGTTGATGGGGATGTCCGGATATACCAAAAAATATATATATGTGTGTGTGTGTGTCAATATATGAATGCCAATATATATATATGTGTGTGTGTGTCAATGGCGCGTCAGTGTAATGGTAAGATCGTTGGCACAGAGGTGTGAGGTCGCGAGATCGAACCCCCACGGGAGTGGCTGGGTGGCAGTGGCCATAGCTCCCGGACCAAGTGCTGGCTGGGTGGCTCTAGCCGGAGGGCTTTCGTCCACGGACATTTGGCTTTATATATATATATATATATATATATATATATATATATATATATATATATATATATATATATATATATATATACCCGTCGAAGTCCTGCGATTCTTGGTCGTTGGATCGCTCGGCATCGCGTGGGCCCCTCTTGATCCGATGGTGCGGGGGGCGGGACGGGGCTTAGGCAGGGCTTCGTGGGCGGGTATCATGATCCACGCTATATATATATATATATATATATATATATATATATATATATATATATATATATATATATATATATATATATATATATAAATTCATTTAATATTCAAATCCGTTTAATATAACAATTAAACTTTGGACAATTAAATTCGTTTCACATTCAAATCATATCATTGGTTATTCTTAGTATATAACAATAAAATCCGTTGAAAAATAATAATTGATAGTCATTCAAATTATTAGCATATATGGTACTTATTTAAAGACGGTTAGTTTTAGTATTACAATTAAATCCATTTACAAAAATTAATTGATACCCATTCAAATTATTAGTATATACGGTAGTTATTCAAATCATGTCATTGTTCATTTTTAGTATATGATAATTAAATCCATTTACAAAAATTATTTGATACCATTATTATTAGCGTATATGGTAGTAGAGTGATACATTTATAAGGAAACTTAAATTCAAAATAAAATGATATTTTTTTCCTTATATAATCTATGGTGCCAACATAATCATAGGTTTTCTTTGCCAGCTATGGTGGATATGAATTAAATGTTAGCATATAAATATAATTAGTTGGTTACAATTTAGGAAACAATAGGTTTTAAGGAAACTTAAATTCAAAATAAAATGTTTTTTTTTTCTTTTCATAAATAGTCTAAGGTTTGTCAACATAATCATGGATTATCTTTTTAATTGCCAACTATCGATATGAAGCAAATGTTAGCATATAAACGTAATTAGTTGGTTACAATAGGATTTAAGAAAACTTACATTCAAAATAAAACGGTTCTTTTTTTTTCCCCTATGTATAATAGCATATAAATGTAATTAGTTGGTTACAATTTAGAAAACAATAGGTTTTAAGGAAAATTAGAATCAAAATAAAATGGTCTTCTTTTTTCCTATATAGTCTAAGGTTTGTCGACATAATCATAGGTTCTCTTTTTAATTGCCAACTATGAATATATTAACTTTTATTTTCTAAAAAAATTAGTTAATATTTTTTTATAGCAAATTACTTGTACATTTTTTACTATTCATTTAATTTTTTCTAAATTTTATTACTAAGCATTAATAATAATATACTTGTAAATGTTTTTTTTTTAAATTCATGCTTCATTTAGCAAATTACTTGTACAATTTATTTTCTAATTTTACTATACTTGTGCAAGTGTTTTTATAAAAAATTTCAAATCATTAATAAAAATGTTTTTTAATTATATTAAATTAAATTATACTAACTATTATTTTCTAAATTTTAATTTTTTTTTTATTTTTTTGATTTTTTTCAAAAAAAATGGGCTGGCCCGGACCAGGCCCGGTTCAGCCTGGCCCGTCCAAAACCGGGCCATGGGTCCGGACTGGGTTCATATTTTTCGAGTCCGGCTTGGCCCGGACCGACCCGTTCTTCATTTCGAGTTAAGCCCGGTCCGGCCCAGGCCTGGTCAAACCTGGGTCGGGCCGGCCCAGCCCGGTCCACAGAACACCTTGAGCCGCACCCTTGACATGTCGTGCCTACACCCCTATCCGAGTAGTGTTCAAATATTCGTCCCCATTTCCGGTCGGATTTGAATTTTTATTTTCATTTCTGCTCTCGTTTAACAATGCACTCCTCGTCGGTGTACACGCTCCGTTAAAACTTTCGGAGTCGAATTTTTCTGTCTCCGTATGTCATCCCGTTAATAATTTTTCATGTACAGTATAAACTTAAAAATACTTCTTCCATTCAAATTTTTTTTTACATAATATGTTAATAAAATTTAATAACAAATAATATATAACTATATAGATCATAAACTCATATAAATAGATTAAAAAAATGGTCAAAATTTACTGGACAGGAAGTACTATATCCATGTGTCCGAACACTAACGGATAATTTTGTTAATCACCATTTTGTTCCTATTCATTTTCCGTCCGAGGAAAAAAAAAAAAAATTCGGTCCCGTCGGATGGGGAAGAACCCTCCCCGGTCGGCCGAATACTGTCAAATAATATTTAATATTGATTTTTAAAAACCGATTAGAAAAATATCAAGAAAAAATCGATAGCGACGCTCACCGCTGGTGATAAGTACATACGGGCCGAAATCCACATAGGTCAATGGGACCCACTCGATTGGGTGGGTCCAGGTGTTCTAAGAGAAAACTGCCAGCCTGCCATTTATTCCGAGGTGCACGCATATCAAACATCGAACGGCCGTCATTCCTCCCACTCTGTTCGTCAAGAAACTTCGAGGCTAAGTCTCCCAACAAACCGCCCTCTCTCTCTCTCTCTTCCTTCCTATATATATGCTCCTCTTCTCCCTCCATCGACGAAAACCGAAATCCCAACAGGAAAGGGAAGTGGGATGGAAGTGTCCGGAAGTGGATTCCAGGACCTCCCCGAGGGGTGCATCGCCCACGTGATCTCCCTGACCTCCCCCCGCGACTCGTGCCGGTCGGCCGGGACTTCGACCGCGTTCCGGGCCGCGGCGGAGTCCGACACGGTCTGGGACCGGTTCCTCCCGTCCGACATTTGCTCCGTGCTCAGCCGGGCCGTCGAGCCGGTCGAGTGCTCCTCGAGGAGGGAGCTCTTCTTCCGCCTCTGCGATCCCATCCTCATCGACGGTGGCAGAATGGTAAATATCGTACAACACTCGTGTTCTTTCCCTTTTTTTATTACAAGGAGGAAAATATGTGAAAAATAAAATGATTCCACGCAATTATTTTACTAAAAAAATTCTATTGAAAAATTTTACGGAATTAATTTGGGTGTTTGATTGATGTTACTTTTCTTGAAAAATTGATATTTTTTTCTATGGGCTGGACCAGTTTTATTTTTCACCCTTTTGGAGAAAAATATGGAAAATGATAGATTTTTGAAAAATAATTCCAGGGAAAATGTATGGTACCAAACACTACATTTGTTGGAAAATTTGTGATAGCAATATTTTCCAGGAAAAAAAAAACCCGATCAAACACACCCTAATTATTTTAGATCTCAAGGGTTTTTCAAATCCTCCATTAACAGTGCGGCGTCCGTGTCCCTGTTATGTCGGACACGTACATGAGACGGCAGAAAACTCCAGATCATCCTACGACACACACGACGGCCAAAAAAAAAAAAAATCAATGCTGTGTTTGTGTCGCCGTCTTTGTATCAAGACGGATGCGTAGAAGGACGGACGCTCCATTAAAGACCCGTATCGGACACGTGTAGGACACGCCATAGACGTTCAGAAGTATACTAGAACACATTAAGATAGGATCGGTGTCGTGTCCGTGGTCTTACGTGACGTGTCGTAACACTGCCCGTGCTGTTGTTTGTCGTGTTTTCGTCCTTCCGACGTAGGTAGTGAACACTGAAAAAAGTACTCTGGAATTTGCTACTAAGTAACAATATCTTTGGTTTCTCTTTTCTTTAAAAAAAAGAAACCTTTTTGAGTCATAATCTGTCTTTCTGCAGCCTTCATGCAGAGGCATGGGCTTGAATATTAAAAGAAAAGGAAAAAGGATATTCTGGAATTTGCTACTAAGGGTCTGCTTGGTAACAGTGGTTTTACGAGTTATTGGATGTTTTTGAACCGACTCTTTATGAAAATCTCTATTTGTTAAATTTTTTGGTAGTAGTGTTTTTACGGGTTGTTGGATGTTTTTGAACAGTGTTTATGGAAATCCCTATTTGTTACTTTTTTGAGACACTGATTTTGGTTAGCTCAAAAATCTACCATAACCAGTGTAATATAATTTTTGATGGCTTTCTAAACACCACAAATCGGTAGGTTTTAGGAGGTTTTATTATTTTATTTCATTTATATCCTCACCAAAAATATATAATTAAATTATATTCGTGTAACAGACTTTCTTGTTTTAGTTGGCTCAAAAAATCTCCCAAACCAGTATAATATAGTTTTTGGTGGCTTTATAAACACCACAAATCTGTAGGTTTTAAGAGGTTCTATTATTTTATTCTATTTATATTCTCACCAAAAATATATAAGTAAATTTTATTTGTGTAACAAACTTTCAGAACCGGTGCGTAAGTCATGGGCTTGAATAATATATATATATATATATATATATATATATATATATATATATATATAGAGGATGAGGGAGGTGAGGTGTCATCCTATGGAGGGTGGCTACGTGTCACCTCCCAATTCTATCATCATGCACTCATGTGCATGATGATAGCGGGGGGGTGACATGGTGACACCCTACGGTATATATATATATATATATATATATATATATATATATAAATATAATTGACCTTGGGATTTATCATTTTCTGCTTTGTGTTGATGGATGCAGAGTTTTGCGTTGGATAAGTCGAGCGGAGCGAAGTGCTACATGCTGTCCGCAAGGGAGCTGAAGATTGTATGGAGTGATACTCCTTCCTATTGGCAATGGCATCCTGTAGACAGGTATATATATATATATTGTTAATTGTTCTCTTTAGGATAAATTATTCAGTGGTCTGGCCTCACCACATGGCAGTGGTGAGAGCCCTTGCTCTCGTCCAATAGGAGCATAACACTGACATACTACTACGGGGAGAGCAAGCAACATGACATTACAAAAGTGATGTCTCATCCTGCTTTTGGAGGAGAGCAATGCCTCACCACCCACGTGCGGTGAGGCCGGCCCACTGAATAATTTATCCTTTCGTAGTTAGTGCAGATGACTACAGGTATATTTTGTTACTTTTTCTATTTCGCAGTTAGTTATAGCTCTACTTAGGTTGTTCCTTGAAATGGACGATGCTGAAAGTTCTTCACACCAACAACAATTCTAATGAATACTGTAATGATAAAAGCTAGTCAATCGCCTGTAATGCGCATTCTTTAGTGTCCTCCTTAACGGAAGGAGGATAGGAACCAATGTTTGGTTTAAGAGTTCCTATTCGTCACAGGAATACACATTTTTATTACTATTTAAATTCTCGGTATAACCCATAAAGTGTCCTGATCAAGATCATGTAGCTATGCTATAGCTTTTCCATAACCAAACGTCACACGAATACACATTTTTATTACTATTTAAATTCTCCGTATAACCCATTAAGTGTCCTGATCAAGATCATGTAGCTATGCTATAGTTTTGCCATAACCAACTCAAGACTGTCACTAGGGAGTTTTAGGTTTCCTACTTCATATAGTTTATCTGCCTATATACACGTTTTGTTTTATTAAAATTTCACAAGCGGGTAGTAGTCTATGGTGGTAAGTGAATATTGTTTTAACCAAGAGGTTTCAAGTTCCAATCTCTTTAGCCACATTACTTTTTAATAGATATTGAGATTTTTGATGGAAACCTGAAACTCCGAGACCTAGACTCAAAACTTCCATACGAATTCAGAATAGGGTATGTATATGCACAAATCAATTTTCATAAAACATGACAGATAGTGACATATGCGAGGGGCGTCTATCTTTTTAGTGTCATTTCAGTAAAGACAACATAATACTTTTATTGATTCATATTGAGCTCTCTAGATTAAAAGCCCTGCTGATACTGTGGGTGTTGCTGAACGATTACATTGCATAAACTAACATATGTATGCAATAACAGCTACATACCCCCTTTCCAACGCCACCTCTACCAGAAAAGGAATTAGATGGCATTAATTATCACATAGGTTTAGTTATAAACAAAATTGACATTGCATTGAATTTTACTAACATCAACTTCTTTTATATCCCAGTTGAAATGTATCCTTGTCAGGATGCGTGCATCAAACAGTATATATTAATTTCTTTTCTGAACTTACAAAGAAAAATCAGATGATGAAACAAGCAATGATAAGTTCTATATGAACTTTTTAGAGAATACTATCATCATTTTATTTAATTGAGTACATGATTTGCATGCCTAACAGTGGCAAATATTATTGGCATAAATATGTAAAGGATATTGTTGCATACTATAGTAGGTTATTATTCTAAAAATGTACACTCCTAAAACGAAGGTACGGTGAATCACTCCCTTCGACCCGTTTCTCAGAGGTGGCTCACCTGGTAAACGTGTGCTGGCTAGAGATTGGGGGCAGTATCGATAGGCAAGTTCTCTCTCCAAATATGACATATGCTGCTTATCTCGTCTTCAAATTGGTAGGAGGAACTTCTAGCTTCAGCCATCCAGCCCAAAAGGTATCAGTGAAGGCAGGAGGCCATGAATCTTCGCACACAGTGCGTCTACAGCCTCCTTTGGCCATGCCACCTACATACAACTATCGGATAGGAAGCCATGTAATGCGTCGTAACCTTTTGCCTCGGAGATTCCTTCGCTTCGACGAGGTGGGGGAAACAGAGGGGACAACAGGGGGGGATGATGCTAGAGTCCCATGTTCAAGGGCTGATGGGTGGATGGAAGTTGAGATGGGTGAGTTCTTCAACAAGGAGGGCGAGGATGGAGAGGTCGAGATGTCTTTCAAGGAAGTTCAAGGAGGGCACTGGAAGAATGGACTCATTGTCCAGGGAATTGAGGTGAGGCCAAAGAAGAATTAAAGAGGGAGACTATTGTTTGCAGAACAAGTACTAGTAGGTGGCTCCATTTTTTTTTTTGGGTTTTCTTTTTCGCAAAATTAAGCACATTGTTGTCGTATGTACTGTGTTAGAAAGTGTTTACTCTGTGCCTATGATTTTCCAAATTTTTATTGGATAATGTGATTCTGATGGTTATATGTCGCCAATTGTTTCACTCTTCCTTATATGGAGTTTGAGCAACTGCTGAGGAGTGATTAAAGAAATGTGGTCATAATACTCTTAGATTGGGAACACCATTTGCTCAAAGTGATTCATCGGGGATCTGATTGCGAAAGATATTACTTGCATGAATCATGGAGTGGGGGAAGAGAATGAAAATATGTTGTACATGGTCTGTACTCGTACAGGTCATGCTCCAATTTAGCATTAATACAACTTGTTTATAGAGTTAATGTCTCGATCCGTCATTGAAGCATTAAACAGTAGAATGAAGAGAATCATAGCATGTCCATACCACTTCTTAGCAAAGGAGACGATTGGAATGGTCCATTCCATAGGTAGATAAGGGTTACAATAATAGTTCAGCAATGTAGGAAATAATAATGCCTTGTTTTCATTGCTAGGATTTGTTACAATATATATAGGTCTACATTTGGGCTTATGGGTATGGGCCATATTTACATTACAAATATAATCTAACACCCCCCCTCAAGTTGGAGCATGCAAGTCACAAATGTCCAACTTAGGAAGGAAAGAATCAAACACTTAGCTTTCCAAGGGGCTTGGTGAAGATGTCAGCCAGTTGAGAAGAAGTAGCAACATGCGAGGCTATTACGGTGCCATCTCTAATAGCATCGCGAACAAAATGCAAATCCACCTCAATATGCTTAATGCGCTCATGAAATACCGGGTTCTGAGCCAGCCTGACTGTCACAATACACCAACATAGCAGACTCCTGGCGAACGCCCAAACACACCAATAACTCCTTCAACCATTTCAACTCACAAACAAGCGCAGCAAGAGATCGGTATTCAGCTTCAGCGGAAGATCGAAAAACAGTTGATTGCTTCTTGGTCTTCCAAGAAATATGAGACCCCCCCCCCCCAGAAACACCAACCAGCCTGTAACAGAGCGGCGAGTCAAGGGACAACTTGCCCAGTCAGAGTCACACCAACCAGAAAGACGGAAATCACAATCAGCTTTCAAAAGAATACCCTGTCCTGGTGCATTTTTGAGATATCTGACAACTCTCAAAGCAGCATGCCAATGATCTTGTCGAGGCTCCTGTAAGAATTGAGACAAGATATGCACAGCATAGGCCAAGTCAGGACGAGTAAATGATAGATAAATCAACCTCCCAACCAGCCTCTGATAAGTCTCTGCATCCGCCATCCTTCGACTAGTCGATTCTACCAGCTTGTGATTGGGCTCCATGGGAAAACCAGCAGGGCGAGACCCCATCAAACCGCATTCTGAAATGATGTCGAAAGCATGCTTCCTTTGACACAAGAAAATTTCTTCCGCACTCCGAGCCACCTCTATGCCAAGAAAGTACTTCAACACACCAAGGTCCTTCATGTGAAAGCAAGAACTAAGGTACTTTTTGAAAGCATCTAAAGCACCTGTGTCATTACCAGACACAATCATATCATCCACATAGATCAAAACATGCAACTCTACCTTCCCCTTAAAAAAAGGGAAAAGGGAATAATCGGAATGTGATTGAATAAATCCATAGGATATCAGAGAAGCAGTAAGCTTAGCGAACCAACAACGTGGTGCCTGTTTCAATCCATATAGAGACTTACGCAGGCGACACATTTTGTTGGGTTCACTATGCGAAAAACCTGGCGGCAACTTCATATATACTTCTTCTGTCAGATCTCCATGAAGAAAAGCATTGTGCACATCCATCTGGTGCAAAGTTCAGCCTTTCACAGCTGCAACAGCCAAGAACGTCCGAACTGTAGGCATCTTAGCTACCGGGGCAAATGTTTCTGAATAGTCGATCCCCTCAACCTGATGATTACCGAACACAACCAGTCGTGCCTTTAAGCGCTCAACACTGCCGTCGGATTTGTACTTTATTTTGTACACCCATCTACTTCCCAATGCTTTTTTCCCAGGAGGCAAATCGACAAGACTCCATGTCCCACTATCTTCCAGAGCCTGTATTTCAGTTTGCGTAGCTGCGCACCAGCCTGAATCTCGTGAGGCCTGGCGATATGAAGTACGCTCAACACCGGCAGTGATAGCTGCAAGAAAATCTCTGTGTCCAGCAGTAAATATGTCATAACGTAGAAATTATGTTAGAGGATACGAAGTACCTGAGGAAGTGACGGGAACAGATGAACTGTGGTGAAGGGGGGACTTTTACTTCTAACAGCATTCGTCACAAAATCCTGTAATCGCACTGGCTATGATTTCTTTCTCATTCCTCTTCCCAATACTATCTCATCGGGCACCTCTGGCAACACTGTATCCCCTGTATCATTAATAGTATCTGCATCACCCTCAACGGACTCTTCTGTCAAGACTTCTGCAACTACCTGTGCATTCTTGCCACTCGGTGCTGAGCTACCAGCAACAACTCCGGCCTCAGCAACCGTAGTCGGCACCATCCCAAAAGCCTCTATATCATCTCCCGGCACCTCAACAGATCTATGGCGTGTCGCAGAAGACATCTCGCTAGCAGAGCCATACCCAGGAAATTCTTTTTCATAAAAAGTAACATCACGGGACAAAAAATTTACCAGTCTCCAAATCATACAGTTTCCATCCCTTTTTATCAAGTGGATACCCAACAAAGATACATTTTCTGCTCCTGCTAGCAAATTTATCATGACGGGATTTCAAATCATACGCATAGCACAGACAACCAAAGATACGTAGATGATCATACGAAGGAGCCGAACCATATAAAATTTCATAAGGAGACTTAAAATGCAAGATACTAGAAGGGGTTCTATTTATCAAATAACATGCACCCAGAACACATTCTCCCCAAAAATCTACGGAAAGAGAACCCTGAAATCTCAGTGCCCTGGCTACATTTAAAATATGTCGATGTTTTCTTTCCACCCTTCCATTCTGTTGTGGTGTCCCAACACAGGATGTTTGGAACAATATACCTTGAGATGAAAAATAATCTCGTAAATAATTAAATTCAGTGCCATTGTCACTCCGCACCCGACGGATATCAGCCCCAAACTGACGCTTCACCATAGCAATGAACTTAAGAAACACAGAATAAACAGCACACTTATCCGTTAATAAAATAACCCAAACAGCTCTAGAAAAATCATCCACCAAAGTCAAAAATATCGTGCCCCATTAGATGATGAAACACTATATGGTCCCCACAGATCACAGTGTATAGGTTCAAAGCATCTCAAAACACGACTATTGCTATCAGGAAAGGCATCACGAGTCTGTTTAGCTTGATGACAAATATCACAAGCCTTATGAGAAAACACACTACTACCAGAGAGAAAAGGTAAAGTCTGCATTACTTTATCTGAAGGATGCCCCAGTCTACTATGCCAAACCTCAGAATCACTCTCTTTGCATGCCAGAATCACCGAAGCCAAAAGAAGCTGGAACCTCCCCCAAGAAGTAAAGTCCACCCCTTTGTTCACCTGCTCCAATCACCATCCTCGTACTTCGGTCCTGAACAAAACACAAATCAGGAGTAAATAATATATCACAATTTCTGGCACCAATCAATTGTGAGACAGAGATCAAATTGCAAGTCAATATCGGAACGTAAAGAACATCCGTCAACACCAATAAAGTAGTCAAAAGTACTTTGCCTCTCAGAACAGCCTCAATAGTGCTCCCATCAGGCAAAATCACATGACAGACATAGCCCTCAAAGCAATCAACTAAACAGTCACGAGAGCCTGTCGCATGAAGAGTCGCCCCAGTATCGAATATCCAAGGGACAGAAGAATTCTTCCCTATCAGACGATCAGAGTTTGATGAACCAGGTTTGGAAGGATTGTCGTTACCCAGCAAGCTCATCAGTTTCTGCCATTGTTCACCTGAGAGTGGCGAAGGATACCCTTCATGCATCATGTCTGCTGAACTTCCAGCAAGCAGCAGGGATACCATGACCAACATCGGCGACATGATGAACAACCCCTGCGCCACCAGTACCGTGTCCCCCATCACGTCTCTGTTGTGGTGCCGGGCCTCTGCCACCGCCAACACCACGTTGGCCCTCACGCCGAGGACGAGTCTCCCACCACTCTGGATAGCCAATCTTGGCAAAGCAAGTGGTAACATCATGACCTGTTTTCTTGCAATGAGTACAGATCATACCTGATTTGTCCCTGAAATCTGAGGTTCTACTATTAGAAGTAGTAGAAAGACGAGATGAAGTCTTGATAGTCAGTGCCAACACCTCCTCACCAGCGGATTGGGGGGATTGGTCCTGAGATTTTCGCATATCCTCCTCCTTACGGACTGCCTGGTATGCCCGATCTAAACATGGCTGAGGATCCTGAGCCAGAAGATTAGATCGGGTATGACCATACAACTCAGCATTCAAACCATACATGAAGTCCTGAAAGTGGTCTTCATCCCTCATTGCCTGTAGCTCTGATACCATGTAGGAAATAATAATGCCATATTCTCATTGCTAGGGTTTGTTACAATATATATAGGTCTACATTTGGGCTTATGGGTATGGGCCATATTTACGTTACAAATATAATCTAACAAGTAACAAGTGAGAAGGTGAAGATGGAAATATGAAATGGCGAAGACCATAATTTAACATTTGATGGTTTTGAAGAAAAATACTGATCGTGAATAGATATGTAGGCCACCTGCATATTTTAGCTGATGGGAGTCAATATGATAATAAGCTTGCTCAACATTAGTGCAACATAAGCCACAATTGTACAACAAAGGAACCATTTCAATTCTGGCCGTGTGGACATTGTCAGACAAAAAAAAGTGCATAATTCGTGAAGTCCTACATATCCGACATTTAGAGCAACCTGTCACGGACTTAGTATTTTGTCTACAATACGATCCGTGTGATGCACTATCTTCCTTCTCGAAGACTCGTGCAAATCTTTCCGAGCCCACTTAGCTAGATCACTAAGGCGATATTGAAAATATTGTGGGACAAAAGAGAACGAGATTGTGAAAGATTAAAACTTCACTATACTAGAAAAGACTACAACTTTGGATGACGAGAAATAAATGAGCCTCCCACTTATTTATAATGACTCGTAGAGCTTTACATGGAAACTTCTGGAAAGATTATATTTCAGAGATTATTCTTTCTACCATACTGGAATCAGCATATTCCAAAATCATTCTCTGAGGACAAAAGAAAACTTCACAGACTATCCAGAAGGATCTTGGGCCATGTAGAATGATCTTGCCCCTTCCAGAGTAATCCATCGTCTTCTAGAGAGTTCTGCCATCTTTTAGAATATTTTGGAAGCTTCCCGTATAACTCAAGTTCGCGGAGAGTTATACAAATCCGTCCCGATAGGGCGCAAACTTTTGTGCGTAACATTCTTCCTCACTTGTTTCGTCGACGCCCTCGTCGACGGGTGCAACAAGTCTTAGAATGACGTCCACCCTCGTAGGCATGGTTGCCGCTTGTCGTCCCTTCTTTGTGCGTCTCGTGCGGCGCTTCCCTTTGCACATCTTCTCCTCAAGATCGGAAGCAAACTGGTTCCTCGCACCAACTCTGGCCTCGGTCTGTGCCCTCCTCGGCACAAGACGAATCTCGTGCGGGCTATCAAGTCGTCGATCCCCCTTGTCTCGTGGCTATACTTGGTTCTGCAAACCTTCGCACATGCGAATCCCATTGCAAGCATGTCGATCCAAATGTCACCTACGAGCTTTTAGCAACTCCTTGCGCAAGTTACTCCGCCTCGTCGCTTCTGCCTCCGTGCAGCTTGCGACACACATCTCTGTACTCATGACTTTCCCAGTAGCACGGTCCACCTCCCTCCGCGGAAGTGTCTCATCGGGCGCCCCTCTGCAACACCCTTGGTCTCGTACGAAAGGCTTTCTTCCTCGAATATGTCCTTCTTCTCGAGCACCGCTAGGTATGTCGTCCTCCTTTTGTCGTCATTCTTGAGCTGAGTAGCGAAGGTAGCTTTCCCCTTCAAAGGCTTGCTTCGTGCAGCTTTTACCATGTACGATGATCCTTCCTCCATGAAGCCGACAACTCTCAAGTGTGGCATCGGAATCGCCTTAACCGCAATAAGGAAATCCAAGCCAAGTATCATCATGAAGTTATCCAACGACGTAACGGTAAAATTGGCAAAACCCGACCAATCTCCCACATCTATGCGGACCCCCTTGGCGACCTCCTGCATGAGAAGCGCCTCCGCATTGACCGCCTTCGTCATGCCCGAATCTTCCTCCAAGGTTAGACCCAAGCGACGGGCCTCCGCGCCCGAGATGAAGTTATGAGTAGAGCCCGTGTGCTTGTAGTGCCCCATCCCGTAAAGTCAATCAGAGGAATCTAAATGCCGACGGCGTTGGAACTTAGCCTTGCAACGGCTGCTCGAAGGCTCGCTCGGTCGAGGCGACTCCTCGCTCAGGTGGGGTAGTTTCGGTGAACTTGCCTCATCTTAGCCTGCACTTAATAACTCGCATGTTTTCAACTTGCACAAGTAGGCTAATCTAAAAGCTACGAACGCACATAGCTAAGGGAATAATCTCGACCCATCGGAATGTCTTAGAACATGGAAAATGGTCCCACGGTCTGCTTATAAGTTGCCTCAGCGTGCTTTCAAATGACACTCGATCCTTCGTTCTCGTGGCTTGGGAGAAAGAAGTTGACTTAAGTAGTTAAGTTGCCCCGACACTCGATATCAGCCTAAGTCTTAGGCGTCGCCTGCGTGAATGGTTGATAAAGCATGCACGGTCCCGTCGTTTTGCCCCAACGCTTGAATTGGCCTAAGTCATAGGCATCGCCCGCATGAATGCTTAATAAAGCATGCACGGTCCCGTCGTCCAAGGCTTGGCATAGCCTTCGCACCGTCCCGTGAGTTAAGTCGTCTTGTACGGCTTGTTGGCTTAAGTCTAGGCACCCAACAGTTGGTTGTCCAAGTCAACCCCGTGCCTAGCACGTTCCCTCGATGCGTAGCTCGACGTAGCCTTTGCTCGTTGAGTCGTTGCCCGAATAAGTTAGACAAGAGTTGTGCTGGCTATCGAAGCCATTTCTAGTACTGTCCCGCTCTATCTGCGGTTGTAAAGTCGCGTAGTCCCTCGAGAGCAAGGCTTGTCGTATAAAGTATACGACTTGAGTGTTAGCGTCGCCTAGAGAACCAGACCTGTCAAAGATACGAGCCACGGTGGAATTAGTAAAAGAGTATGCCACAAATAAAGGAAGTCCACGCGATTGGTTGTCGCCGAGGTCGGTCCCGCTACTTGGGAGTCTCGCAACGTCTTGATAAGTCTTGTTCACGAGATCGGTCCCACGGCTTAGGAGTCTCACTAAGTCTTAATAAGTCCCGCACACGAGATCGGTCCCGCTACTTGGAAGTCTCGCTAAGTCTTGACAAGTCCCGCATACGAGATCGGTCCCGCGGCTTGGGAGTCTCGCTAAGTCTTGAAAGAAAGCACACGAGATCGGTCCTGCGGCTTGGGAGTCTCAATAGAAAGAGGAAAAGCATGGTCATGAACAAGGAAGGACTGGATAGATCGAGTTGAGTCTGTATGGTCATTGGACAACTTGCGCACAAGGGGAATCCTTCGACCGATCACTGGGGCGCAGGGATCGAGTCGGCCTAGGAGGGAAATGCAGATACCGTACGACCTTCAACGACGGTGCGACTCGTTAGAAGTGAACCGTTACGGTATATGCCACGGGACCCTTCGGTGGGGCTCGTACCTCCACGCGAAGGGGTCACCGTGAGCCAAAGATCCAAGATAGCTTGACATTTCTAGTGACCACTCATATAGATGTGTCGGCAGAATAACGGCACACCGCATGTATGCCTTTGGATTGGGTCTAGAGCTTGAATGCAGGTCTATTTGGTAACACAATGTCTGGGCCTAAGATTAGGCTGCAGCATAGGCACCGTACTTAGCACGATACTTGGCGTCGAGATGTTCATGAAGTCGAAACTGTGTTTGTCAAGTCTTGTCCAAATTGGTTTATGATTCGAAACAGGAAGACCGCAAGGCGGTAGCATGGATAAGTGATAAGTTGCGAGACACGGCCTCAATCTTGATGCGTGGACAAGTCTAAGCAAGGTCTAGAGGCACGACCTGCACAAGTCGTCCCCTTGACGTCGTTGGCAGGAGAATGGTCTGGAGGCACTTGAGTTTAAGTAAAGGTATTGGCACGGCCGGGTTCGCATAACTTGCTCCTCGGCGTGGCACCGTCTCAAATATGTCTAAGTCGCGAATAGAATATGGCACGACCCTGCCATCTCGAGTTGAATTCAGTCAAGTACTTGAGTAATGAGGCACCACCTCGATCGAAACACACATTGGCATTATAGCATGACCCCGTCGTTGCACGACCTTGTCGTTGCATCGCTAAGTATAGGCCGGGACGTCTTGTTCTAAAATGAATCCTAAGGCAAGACTAGAAAGACAATCGAAAGGGTGTTAAACTGTACAAAGTAAATGAACGTGTGGGTTATGTATGGGTGGGCGAGAAGCTCACTCCACAAGTACAGTTGAGTACTGATACCCACACAGTGTTTCATGTGCAGGCACAGGTAGAAGCTCGTGGCACGGAGCTCGCTTGGATGCGTCGAGGTACGGAATTCCTTGACGAGTCGAAGCGTACGGTCGCGTGGATTGAAGACTTATACGGGACATAATGTATGGGCATCGCCTTCCGAAGCTTCCGCTGGCTCAAGCATTTGTATCGAGAGATGAGAGAGAGCATAGTGACTTGTAAAATGAGAGAAAAGTGAGCTTGAGAGACATGTAATTTAGCCTTGCACCCACAAATGTAATCTTGTATTCAATATCAATAAAGAGCTTCTTTTGAATGACTTGTGTTCATGTGTGCTTGTTCTAATTTCTGCTGCATATTCAATATATCTGTTTGGGACTTCTGTGCGACGACCCCATCGCTGCCGCTGCAAATCGATCGTTATGGAACCTGCCTTGCACGAGCGCAATCTAGGCTCGTGCGGCATCACGCCTTAGCGAGGACGATCGCTTCTTCGGGAGCGGGGCGTGACATAATGGTATCAGAGCACGGCTTTACGTCATTAGACTTCACATCGAACTTCTCAGTTTTGAAAGCTCGTCATTGAAAAAAAAATGTGCACTCTCTCTCAAATGTCCCTCGGCATGTCCATACAATAAGTCTAAATATTTTCAAAAGCTCGTGCAAGCGTTTAATCAAACGCATCGGTATGCAATGGCCTTTGTGCCGAACGGTGTCGAACTTAACTCGATAAAAGACACATGTGCTAGAGTTAGCATGCTACGCATGTGCTCAACTAATCCTATGTTGACATTAGCAAGTGAGCATGCAAACTCGAAGTATAGTCCGTACGGGATGACTATGCACACGGCCTTTTGGCTAAGTTGAGTTTCGCGTCGCGCACCTCGACTTTTGGTGCAACCAATCGCGAGCAATAACAAGTATCGCTCGGTCGAGAACGGAGTACACTTAGAGTGTCTACCGATAGGAATGCTATCGTATTAACGTTTAGGCAAACACGGAAGATTGACTTGGATCTTGAGGAATTGTGCGAACGACTTAGTGCGTCGGTACGACGTGAGCGATTACGATAGAGATTCGTCGAACGAATCTGAAGGGCGTCTTAGCGCATGATGCGAACGTAACTGAGGACTAGATCGGATGGCTCGAATCCGAGTGGTGTATAGTTTGTCTTGGAAATTATTCGAGCAAAAATTAAGGATTACGAAACACAACGAGTATATCGGCGAGGCAATGCGATCGTGCAAAGCCCTAGAACGCGTCACGCTTAGTTGGTCGTGACTTTGAATGTCCCAAAACGAGCACCTCGTTCAGATAACTTGTGAATGGGCAACGCGAGTTAGAAAATAACTCGGAACGATGAATAAAAAGGAATGGTCTTGATCGAGGAAACTTAGAGGATCGCGCGTACGATTTCGGATTGATTCAAATAAAATGTGACTTGAGTTTTAAACAACGATCTTGAAACGAGCTTGAGGAATAGCGATCGAACTTGATCTTGTATATAGAGGAGATTATGGAATATCCATTCGGACAATAGCATCAATCGCACGACTCGAAATTGGTTGCAAAGGAAGATCGTCAGGTTACGCATATCGTCGATGGTATTGAGGCGTATCAAAGATCGATATACGATAACTCGGGGGTACTCTGACTCGGCGAATGACGATCGTGCAAATGTCATTGTTCCGTTGGATGCTATACTCGGGATATTAAAATGTGTCAAGGAAAAGATAGACTTGGCTCGAGGATTTTCTAGTTGATCGAATGTCGAACGGACTATCAAATCAAGATCTTGGCTTGGATGAAAATAAGAATATTTGGATTTGCTTCGTTGACAACCACAACATTGACGTTCTTGTCTTATACGAGTGCAACTCCAGCCTCGCACATGCGTCATGCCGATTAGGGCGATCACTCCGCGTGAGCGCTGGTATGGTGATTCATACAGCGGGAGTGATTGAACTTGCACGACGTGGCAATATGATTGCTTCGACTTGTGGTTTGACGCGAAGGGGGACTCGAGAATGATTTGGTGTGCTTGTCAATTGAACTTGAGGATTGAGTAGGTCTACTCCGCGTATGGAGAATGAGTTAGTCTAAACTCAAACAAGAGTTACGCCCCGATGAGAATGATAATTCCGTGGGAGCGTTGCATGGTGATTCATGAACCACCGTGGATAATTGGACTCGCGTGAGATTGGGGCGCAACGTATTGTCGAGCTAGATGACCTCGTGATCGAATACTTGAATTGGTTAGAATTGGTGATTTGAATGGATTCGAATTCGTTGCGCTGTGCAACGAACGTCTTGATACGAACTAGGTGATCATGCTCGATGTTTAGAAATCTGAGTGACGCGAGCTTGGGTAGAAAACCCCGTACTACTGACTTTGGTTTGAGGGTCAGTGTTGGCATTATTGTTGGGGAAATATGATTCCAGTCCTGACATTAACTTAACCTTGAGAAATGGCCTAGCGGATAGGCGAGACGCTCTGTTTCAAGAGTTGTGATCGAGGATTGATCTTGGGGATTGGCATGGATTGTAAGAGTGAATCAAGAATAGGAAACCCTGCTCACGAGACTCGGCTGACATGCATATATTTCAGGGACGCCTGGGTATGTACACGATACGACTCGAGTGAGAATGACAAATTCTCTATCATACGGCTTGGCTGAATGCATGTATTTTGGGGACGCCTGGAATGCGTGCACGATCCAGCCAAGTGATACGACGAGTTGAAGCACGACTTGAGGAATAGAAGAGTGTCGAGATGTTGAAATCGTGTTAAGGGGAAAAGATTGATAATACGAGCGCGGCTCGGAATCGAGGAAACGCGTAGGCGGAGTGGGTACGATTAAGTCTTGGCCATAGAAATGGTAGGATGGCTTACCTTTAAGAAAGTCTCAAGGACGAGACTTGTTCTAAGTGATGTATGTTGTAGTGTCCTGTCCCATAAAGTCAATCGGAGGAATCGAAACGCCGACGGTGTTGGAACTTAGACTTGCAACGGCTGCTCGAAGGCTCGCTCGATCGAGGCGACTCTTCGTTCAGGTGGGGTAGTTTCGGTGAACTTGCCTCATCTTAGCCTACACTTAATAACTCGCATGTTTTCAATTTGCACAAGTAGGCTAAAATAAAAGCTACGAACACACATAGCTAAGAGAATAATTTCGACCCGTCAGAATGTCTTAGAACATGGAAAATGGTCCCACGGTCTGCTTAGAAGTTGGCTCAGTGTGCTTTCAAATGACACTTGATCCTTCGTTCCCGTGGCTTGGGAGAAGGAAGTTGGCTTAAGTTGCTAAGTTGCCCCGACACTTGATATCAGCCTAAGTCTTAGGCGTCGCCTGCGTGAATACTTGATAAAGCATGCACGGTCCCGTCGTTTTGTCCCAACGCTTGAATTGGCCTAAGTCATAGGCGTCGCCCGCATGAATGCTTAATAAAGCATGCACGGTCCCGTCGTCCAAGGCTTGGGATAGCCTTCGTACCGTCCCATGAGTTAAGTCGTCTTGCACAACTTGTTGGCTTAAGTCTAGGCACCGAACAGTTGGTTGTCCAAGTCGACCCCGTGCCTAGTACGTTCCTTCGATGCGTAGCTCGACGTAGACTTTGCTCGTCGAGTCGTTGCCCGAATAAGTTAGACAAGAGTTGTGCTGGCTATCGAAGCCATTTCTAGTACTGTCCCGCTCTATCTGCGATTGTCAAGTCGTGTAGTCCCTCGAGAGCAGGGCTCGTCGTATAAATTATACGAATTGAGCGTTAGCGTCGCCTAGAGAACCAGGCCTGTCAAAGGCACGAGCCATGGTGGAATTAGTAAAAGAGTATGCCACGGATAAAGGAAGTCCACGCGACTGGTTGTCGTCGAGATCGATCCCGCTACTTGGGAGTCTCGCAACGTCTTGATAAGTCTCGTTCACGAGATCGGTCCCGCGGCTTGGGAGTCTTAATAGAAAGAGGAAAAACATGGTCATGAACAAGGAAGGACTGGATAGATCGAGTTGAGTCTGCATGGTAATTGGCCAACTTGCGCGCAAGGGGAATCCCTCGACCGATCACCTGGGCGCCGGGATCGAGTCGGCCTAGGAGGGAAAGGCAGATACCGTATGGCCTTCAACGACGGTGCGACTCGTTAGAAGTAAACCGTTACGGTATACGCCACGGGACCATTCGGTGGAGCTCGCACCTCCATGCGAAGGGGTCACCGTGAGCCAAAGATCCAAGATAGCTTGACATTGCTAGTGACCACTCATATAGATGTGTTGGCAGAATAGCGGCACACCGCATATATGCCTTTGGATTGGGTCTAGAGCGTGAATGCAGTTCTAGTTGGTAACACAATGTCTGGGCTTAAGATTGGGCTACAGCATAGGCACCATGCTTAGCACGATACTTGGCGTCGAGATGTTCATGAAGTCGAAACTGTGTTTGTCAAGTCTTGTCTAAATTGGTTTATGAGTCGAAACAGGAAGACCGCAAGGCGGTAGCATGGATAAATGATAAGTTACGAGGCACGGCTTCAATCTTGATGCACGGACAAGTCTAAGCAAGGTCTAGAGGCACGACCTGCACAAATCATCCCCTTGACGTCGTTGGCAGGAGAATGGTCTGGAGGCACTTGAGTTTAAGTAAAGGTATTGATACGGCCGAGTTTGCATAACTTGCTCCTCGGCGTGGCACCGTCTCAAATATGTCTAAGTCGCGAATAGAATATGGCACGACCCTGCCATCCTGATTTGAATTCAGTCAAGTTCTTGAGTGATGAGGCACCGCCTCGATCGAAACACACATTGGCATTATAGCATGACCCCGTCGTTGCACGACCTTGTCGTTGCATCGCTAAGTATAGGCCGGGATGTCTTGTTCTAAAATGCATCTAAGGCAAGACTAGAAAGACAATCAAAAGGGTGTTAAACTGCACAAAGTAAATGAATGTGTCGGTTATGTATGGGTGGACGAGAAGCTTACTCCACCAGTATAGTTGAGTACTGATACCCACACAGTGTTTCATGTGCAGGCACAGGTAGAAGCTCGTGGCACGGAGCTCGCTTGGATGCGTCGAGGCACGGAGTTCCTTGACGAGTCGAAGCGTGTGGCCGCGTGGATTGAAGACTTATACGGGACATAATATATGGACATCGCCTTCCGAAGCTTCCGCTGGCACAAGCATTTGTATCGAGAGATGAGAGAGAGCAGAGTGACTTGTAAAATGAGAAAAAAGTGAGCTTGAGAGACATATAATTTGGCCTTGCACCCACAAATATAATCTTGTATTCAATATCAATAAAGAGCTTCTTTTGAATGACTTGTGTTCATGTGTGTTGTTCTAATTTTCGCTGCATATTCAATGTATCTATTTGGGACTTCTGTGCGACGACCCTGTCGCTGCCGCTGCAAATCTGCCGTTATAGAACCTGCCTTGCATGAGCGCAATCTAGGCTCGTGCGGCATCACGCCTTAGCGAGGACGATCGCTCCTACGGGAGCGGGGCGTGACAATGCTCATGCCATTGATCCTCACGTCAACATACATGAGCTCCCTGCTCGGAGTCCTTGACACATCAGACTTGGTCTTCACGACATTAAGTAAGTGTAACACTCCCATGTACGCTCCCACTTCGTACTCGTTGCCCTCCATCTCCTCGCTTTCGACGACATTCACATGCATGCTCCTCATTGGACAATTTCGAACAAATTGCTTCTCTCCGCATATGAAGCACAAAACAACTCGCTCGGGTTAGGCCTTCTTATGCTTCTTTCCCTCGGATGGATCCTTCTTAGGAGAGCTCTCCCGCTTCCCCCAACATTCTTCTTGGTGGACTTTGGCTTGGTCTCGGCATCCTTGTCGTCCTACATGTACTCGACGAGCCGTTCAACTGCTGCCATAACGATGTTCAAGTCTTGCACCCTCTATCGCTGTAATTCTTGAGCCACCCACGATTTGAGTCCATCGAGAAAGAAGAACAAATGATCCCCCTTGTCCGTGCTAGATATCGCGAGCATCAAGCGTGTAAATTCTGTAATGTACTCCTTGATCGCCCTGGTATGCTTGAGTTGCCGCAAGCTCTGCCTCGTTGCAAACTCCACGTTCTCCGGATAGAACTGAGACTTGATCTCCTTCTTGAGATCCTCCCAAGTCTCTATCGAGCACAAACCCTTCTTGGCCTCCCTGCAGCTTCGACGCTACTACAACTGTAAAACCCATATTTTTGGATTTTCGAATTATTGGCGAATTATTGGATTTTGTCGCAGCATAGTTAGATTATTGGTAGTATTTTTATATTTATTATTATTGTTATTATTATTAGTCGGTATTCAAAAAAAATACTATTTTAAATTTATTGGTATCGGATCTTTGATTGTTGACCCGTCCCGATTACGTGCCCGGGGTCCGACCCCAAACCCAACCCGACTTCGAACCCGTCTCGAACTCAAATTCTTTTAATCATTTAACTTCGTTTTTAAGAAAGGAAAAAATATATAATTATTTATAAAAGAAGTAAAAAAAATCCCTATTCCTAATCTAACCCCCGACCCAGCACTTTCCCTCTCCCCACATTCACCTACAATCCCTCCTCTCCACACTACTCCCCATTTCCTCCCACACAACTCTTTTCATAAACCACTCCTCACCATTTCCTCCTTCACCAAAACCTCCTCTTCCCCCAAGCTCGCCGCCGCCCATGGCAACCCCTGTCCCGGCGCGCCTCCGCGGCCAGCCCGACCGTCAGAGCCCTCGCCTCCCTCGACCACCGTGCGACTGCGCCCCGATCCACAGTGTGCCCTACCGCGCCGGATCCCAATGTCGCCGACCCCTACGCGCTCATCTCCTGCCGTGCCCACCCATCCAGCGGTTTCCCCGGCGACCCCGCCCCCGTTTCCGACCGTGCCCAGCCCCGATCTCGCGAGCAGGAGCCCCGCCCGGCCGTTGTCCGCCCAGCGCGCGTCCACACGTCTCTGGGCCGTCTGTCCCCGTCTGGTTGCCTTTCCGCAGCCTATCTTTGCCGCTGTATCGTACCGATCTGCTGTCCGGTGGCTTCCCGTGCGTTCCGACCCCATGTCCCGCGAGTTGGCCGCTGTCCGGACGTTGTTTCGGCTTTTTCTGAGTTTTTCCTGCGACCTTTCGGTGATCCGCGGGTTTTCTGATCCGCTTCTCGGACGTAGCCGCCGCCTCTCGGCCACCCCGAGCTCCGTTCGTTGTTCCCGTGCCCCGATCCGCTGTCCGCAGCATATCGTGGGTCTAGATCCGCTGTTCTCGTGGCCGATCTTTGTTGTTCGCGTATTTTGGAGTTTTTCCGAGTCCGCGGAATTCATTTTTTTCTCCTATTTACATTTGAGAGCTCTAGCCGAGCACCCGAGGTATAATCCCGTATTCCTGTGTCCCTCCCGTAGTTAGTCGATGATGACGCGGTCCCGACCCCATTTCGGAGATCGAAAATTGAGTCCGTTACGTTTCGGGGATACGCACGACGTTTTACGTTGCGGCGTTGTATTTCTGTGGTTTGGATATTGTACGTTGGACGCGTATGTTTTTTCGATTCGTTATTTTCGATTTGCGGTTCGATTTTATCTATATGTTGGCTTTTATCTATATGTGTTGGTTGTGGATTATTACTCTGGGTTGGAATATTATTGTGGATTGGTTTGGTGTATTCCCTGGTTTGGAACTTTCTTTTGGTGCAGGGATTTGTATCACCTATGTGGCTGGATTGTCCAGTTACAAAGGAGAAGGTGCCCAAATTTTTAGTAAAACCCTTTTCGAAACACTGGTGTTTAAATTAATTTCATAAAACAAAATCTACTTTCGAACTCGGTCTTTGTAAAAGGATTTCCAAATTGGTTGTTGGTTGGTTTGCGGCTTTTTGAGATTTTATTTATCCCTGGTTAGGCGACGACCGTATCGGTCGAATGAGCCTCGGCGAAACGCAAACGCTACAGGATCTTTCTGTTCGTTGAGGTGTTAGCCAACAACGTGATACTTAATGACCAAGTCTGAGACTTACTTATATTTTATATTCTATAAATTTATTTAGAACTCGTTACTGGGTATTTTTTATATTTTGAGTGTAGGGCCTCAGCCTCCTGAATAGACCGCTTCCCGGCATTAAGAGCTCGCCAGCAACTTTTAATATTTAATTAATTTATGTAAATAAGTTGTAAGGGCATAAGTCCAGTTTTTTATTAATTTTCTGTGACCCTGTATTGTGTAGTATAAATTTTCTACTTTCTTTTCTGGGCTGGTTGTTGGCGTAGCTAGGCGCATAATTAAAATGGGTACTATCTATTTTATATGAAAACTAATAAGGGTTTGTCACATTAAGTTAACGAATCAAGACTTCTGTAAATAATTAATAAGTACAAGTTTTCTCATTTAAAAAAAGCCTATATTATATATATATATATATATATATATATATATATATATATATATATATATATATATATATATATATATATTTGTATTATATTTATATATATATATATATATATATATATATATATATATATATATATATATATATATATATATATATAATACAAAGTTTTGCCAAATTAACCGGTAATTACTATTTTTCCCAATTAAATCAGTAACTGACCTATTCAATTAAATGATAACCAATGTAGCTTGCGACGTTAGACGAATTACGGTAGATAAATTAAATAAACTTAAAACCTGACTAGGATCTGCTCCTATAGATTGTAACTAGCACACCTATAATGGTTTCATTATGGTTCTAAGTCAAGGTTCTCAACTGTAGGATCTCGGAGACGTACTTGACCTCCTCCTCGGTATCGACATCCTATTCCAGTCATAAAACAAAGGTAAGTTACGATTATGTTTTCTTGCATTTTATTTAGTAATTGTCAAGTTGCATGTTTAAACCACATTGCTACACGGAACCCTCACCTAGGGTTCAAATATTGATTGATATTGATTGTGGGGATATTGGGGGATTAGTATAGAGTTTATGACCAATACCCCTTATATTGCATATTGTTATTGTGCGAGCTTAACCCTCTTACACACGGGAATAAGCCGTATCGCGTCGCTATGACGCTATTGTACAACCCAAGCCGGTCATAGACGATTACACATTTAAATAACCTTATTTTAAATTGTTAAATTGCTGAAAAATATTGTTTCAACTGTTTAGCCTGCACTTTTCCATTATTATTTGAAATGTGAGATACATATTCGTACTTGCTCCCTCCTGACTGGATACCCACATTTTAGGTGATATTGAGGATGCTGAGCTATTGTACAATAGCTACTATGACCCGGTATTGTATCCTGTGGTGTTGCCAGAGTCCCCCTTGGAGGACGCAAAACCTGAAGCTGATGAGCCAACCACCTAGCTAGTTGTTTTTTCCAGTTTTCTAGTTTTATTGTTTTGGAGTTTGTTAATTTGAATTCAGTACTTTATTTCAGTTCTTCCATTTCCAGTTGTACTTCTCAATTGTTGAATAAAAAGTTTTTAAAATTTTCATATATTCAAGTTGTGACAAATGTATAGTTGTTGTTGTGAATACCTGCATATGGAACAGCATACTGCCGCCGTCTTACAACGGTACAGGCTGGGCATGATCCGGTTCGACCCAACAATTTGGGATCGAGTCGTGACAACAACATTGTATCGTCTGTGAAGTATAGTGAAGCGATATACACCTTCTCGGCGTCATCGTTGATGTGCAACGCCTTTAAGTATCGCTCCACGTTCCAAAAGATGTTTTCAACTTCTTTGGCATCTCGCACCCTGCTGAAGGATTTCGGCTCAGGAAACTTTCTTCTCCTTGGTGCCTCCCTACTCGAAGGTCCACCGCTCGCAATGGCCTTCTCCAAGATGGCGACTTTGGTCTTGAGTTCTCCGCAACTCTCGACCACGGTTTTTAGCTCCTCGTAGCCTTGTACCTTCCTACGCAAGTCATCAATCTCCGCACGATGTCCCTTGAGATCCTCCTCAAGTGCGGATAAGATCTCTTGGAATTGCTCCCGAAAGATTATCATGGACGAAGCAACGTTGCTCTCCAGCCCATCGAAGTACCTTTCTAGTCTCGTGTTGCTTTGCTCCACGGAGTCCATGCGTATCTCCTTGTCCCTCGAATCTGCCTCTAAGACTCCAACGCGCTCGACAAGATCCTCAAGGCTACGCTCCGCTGTAGACTCCTTGCTCTTGTCCTTCTTGTTGGTCTTGGCGTGCCCCTCCCTAGGTGACGTGATTCCTTCCTGGACGTTCTCCAATGTCGACATGGCACCAACCGACCTTCGCTCTGATACCACTTGTAACGGACTTAATATTTTGTCTACACTTCGACCCATGCGACGCACTATCTTCCTTCTCGAAAACTCATGCAAGCCTTCCCGAACCCACTTAGCTAGATCGTAAGGCGATATTGAAAATATTGTGGAGAGAGAGAGAGAGAGAGAGAGAGAGAGAGAGAGAGAGAGAGAGAGAGAGGAAGATTAAAACTTCACTATACTAGAAAAAACTATAATTTTGGGTGGTAAGGAACAAATGACTCTCCCACTTATTTATGATAGCTCATAAAGCTTTACATGGAAACTTCTGAAAGGAATATTTCAGGAATTATTCTTCCTACCCTATATACTAGAATCGGCATATTCCAGGATTATTCTCTAAGGGAGATAAAATGAAACTTCACGGGCTGTCCAGAAGGATCTTGGGTCATCTAGAACGATCTTGGGCCTTCCAAAGAAATCCACTGTTTTCTAGAGAGTTTCGTCATCTTCTGGAATGTTTTAGAAGTTTTCCATATAACCCCGGTCCGTGGAGAGTTATATAAATCCGTTTCGGTGGGACGCAAACTTTTATACGTGACAAGCCGCTCAGCGTGCTCGTCTACTTTTCGTTGTCCTAGAGAAGTTGAGACAATTAAAAAGAAAAGTGAATTCTCTATAGCAGGAAAGTGAATTCTTGGTTGGATGGGATAACTTCTTTTCCTTCTACTTTCTTTCCTTTGGAAATTATTTTACTTTTCATACTTTTCTTTGACATCCAAATATAGAAAATGAATGACATTTATTTTCTTTCAATTGTATGATTCCATGAAGGCCTTGTTTGGTTTGCGGAACGGAAAGTAAAGGAAACTGAAAATGAATGATTTTCCTTTCCCAATAGAACTTAGGACACGACACAAACGTTTTCAAGAATCCAATACCTTTGTCATGAATTCGATACAGATACTGGTACAAAACATGTATATAGATAGGCTAAACTAAGAACATTTTGCAGTGAGCATCTCACCCATTAGATCCCCCTTTGTTGTGTCCTTCACTATTTATACTCTCTTTGGGACACATATTTCTTCGCTGTCAAGATGCAGCAACGTGTAGATTATGTACATGGCTCTTCCTTTTAAAGAAGAAAAAAATATGAACCTGACGTGAATCGAACACGCAACCTTCTGATCTGAAGTCAGACGCGCTACCATTGCGCCACAGATCCAATAGTTATGTGAGTAAATATAAATTATATATATAAACATTTAGTACATAGCCATAAACCTTGGATAAATTATGCCCAGAGCGTTAATTTTTGCTGAAATTGCAAAGTTAGAACAAAATTACCCATTCTGAGTACATTTTAAAGCCAACGTCGACGGTTTTCTTTTGAGTATGGAAGATTAGTAAAATTTCATATAAATTAAGCACTTAACAAATGTACAACGTCGAATTCGAGTGATCCTTGTGATCAGCAGGAACACGCATAAAAGTTTTGACTAGATGGCAGAAGGTTACTGAACGCACAACTAGTCGAAACAGAAATTGCCGAACTGCACTTTTTATTTCCTTCAACTCCTCCAAAAGGGTTCGTATGGTGCAAATATCCATTATTAAGACTGTTCATTATTATCAGTACAGTTACTACTCTACTGCGGTCTGCTACAGTTAAGGGTGTCGGAAAATAAACTTGATTTTATTTTAGTCCAAGAAGTCTAATTAATCCACTACCATTGGACTTTGTCCATTTTTAGTTTTAAGTTTAGGACTTGTTTGGTAAAATAGATTTGCATTTGCACTTGCATTTGGATTTGGAAATCCAAAATTCAAATCGAACTCCAAATTATGAATTTTCAAATTCAAATCCAACTCAAACCAAACATGGAATTTGGTAAACTATAATTATGATTAATAATTATGATAATAAAATAATAAATAAATAACTAAATTATTAATTAGTTATTATAATTATATTTATGATTAATAATTAAATTATTATTATAATTATGATAATAGTTATGATTAATAAATTATTAATTAACTTTTTATAAAACATTAATTATTAAATTATTAAAAAGTAAATTATTAATTTTGATGATAATAATGGCTAATATTATTAATTAATATTATAATAAAATAATAATTATAATTTTTAATTAATATTACAATTAATACTAATATATAATTAATTAAGATTATAATTACATATTTATTTATAAATTATTAATTAATATTACTGTTATGATTAATAAATTATTAAATTGTGATCAATAAAGGTATAAATTATTAATTAAGATTATTATGAAATATTGAAATATAATTATAAATTAGTAAATTATTAATCAAGATTATATTTACGATTAATAAATTAATAAATTATTAATTACGATTATGGTGAAAT
Source organism: Iris pallida (assembly GCA_029216955.1). Taxonomy (NCBI): domain Eukaryota; kingdom Viridiplantae; phylum Streptophyta; class Magnoliopsida; order Asparagales; family Iridaceae; genus Iris; species Iris pallida. Next base: position 1,236,015 of record JANAVB010025798.1, read on the forward strand.
GTTAATTTGTATAATTAATTATTAATTATTTAATCGATGAACATTTATATTAATTAATAATAAAAATTCATATATAAAATAATAACTAATTATTACTTAATTATTAATTATTTTTTATTTATTTAATTATTAATTAGTATTAATTAAAATTTTAATAGAACAATAAAAAAAATTTAAAATTCAACTTTCTTTCTTCCAAATTCAAAATTTGGATTTGGTACCTACTTTCCATTCCAACTCCAACCAAACATAGAATTACATAGATTTGGCTCCAAAACCATAAAATCCTAAATTCCAGCTTCAAATACGATTTGCCAAACATGTCCTAGTCCATGTTCTAAGAAGTTCTATACCTAGAATGTTCATGAAAAATATCTATGTTCTAGAGAGATCCAAATATTAATTGTAAAAGTGTCTTGAATGATTACACACTAAATTTAATAAGTGAGTTGACTCTTCCAAGAGTCCTATAAAAGGGGTGCTCTCTCCTCATTTTGTGCATAACAAAAAAAATTAAAAAGCTTAGTGTTATTATAAAATTTCTCTTTTTTCATTCTTCTCTTCCACCAAATCTTCTCTCTATAATTTTCTCTCTAAATTTGTTCCTCTTAGCTAGTTGGTGCACCACAATTTCAACAAAGTGATGTCAGAGCCATGTTGGTTCGAGGTCGAAGATGGCAAGCGAGACGACTCTCTTCCAAGTTTCTGTCCGCAACAAGAGCAACTACCAAGCCGTGAATAAGGAAGAGCTAGGGACAAGAAAGCTCTCTTCCTCATCTACCAAGCCGTGAATAAGGATCAAGGCCGGCCCTGGGCCTGTGCCCAACATGCAGCTGCACAGGGCCGCAAATTTGGGGGGGCCTCCAAAAAAAATAAAATAGGGTCAATTTTGTAAATTTATAATTTAAGTCATATTTGACTGAAACCTAGATTAGCTCCTCCAGAATACAGAGGGCCGGCCATTGGAACTTGGAAGTTTATGTCTCCATGATTTCTTCGGTGGTGTGGTGATATTTTGTTCAAGTAAAATATAAAATATAGCTTTTTAATAAATTATTGGTTGGATTTCTTCTTTGGTTACTAACTTCCTTATTGTTTCTTAATTTCTTTAAGGGCAAAAAAAACAGAGAGTGCTGTTACAGGAATTATTCATCTCTAAGAGGTACAAATTTCTATATGCAAGTGTATCCAACAAATAATTTATTTTTTATAAGAATTTTATTTAAAACAATAACAAAGAATTTTTTTCCTTGATTATATTTGCATTACGAACAAAATATACTTAGTCATTGTTTTATTCTTCTTAATCCGATGCAACTGTAACAGGAATGATTCATCTCTATGACTCTAAGAGGTAGTGAGGTACAAATTTTTTTTCTTAAGAATTTTATTCTCGTTATGAATTTATTATTTTTCTTAGAGCTGTGATCCTATTGTGAATTTAGTTTTATATTTATATATGGAAGAACAATATCATCCCATCGGGAATAATTTGTTTGCTCTTGGATCTCGATTGAGAAAGAATAGCTCTGACGTGGACCGTGGTGATAATTTTTTTGTAAATTTTGATATCATTTTGTGGATATTTTCTTATAATTATGCTATGTTGTAATAGTTTTATTGATGGAAAGTGTGCACGATAGGAACAATTGATTTAGAACATTTAAAAAAAAATAATTTTAATAATTTTTTTATATCTTTCATAAACAGGTTCCACTCTGATGTAATGATTTTCGTATTTTTCAGAATCAATACATTTTAAAAAATATCAATAAATAAATTTATAGGGCCATATTTTGAGATCTGCACAGGGCCTTCAATTATCCAGGACCGGCCCTGATAAGGATGCTCTCGAGTTGATTTCAAGTGCAACAACCTCCAAAGAAGCATGAGAGAGACTTCAAATTTCTTGCAAAGGAGAGGAGAAAGTGATGAAGGTACGCCTCCAAACTTTAAGAGATGAATTTGAAGCTTTATATATGAAAGAGTCAGAAACTATTCCCGAACTACTTTGCAAGAGTTTTAGCTATTGTTAATTAATTGAAAAGAAATGCTGAAAGCATGACCAACACTCGCGAGTGATGGAAAAAAATTCTTCGCTCTTTACTTCCACAATTTGAACATATCGTAGTAACTATTGAAGAAACTAAAGAATTGGAGACCAAGACTATTGATCAACTTAAGGGCTCACTACAAGCCTATGAAGAAAGGAAAAAAAAAGTAAGAGACATTGGGGGTAAGTCCTTCAAACAAAGCTCACTTTTAAAGAAAAAGAAGAAAGCTTCACCAATCAAAGAAGTCAAAGAAGTCGTGGTTATCACGCCCCGAGTCGACAAACCATTCGTTCCCGCTGTTACTTTGCCGATTCGATCATCCTCGCTAAGGCGTGATGCCGCACGAGCCTGGAGTTGCGCTCATGCAAGGCAAGATGACAAGTTCTCAAATGGTTATCTTTTCATTTTGATATTAATACGCCAAGTCGAAACTTCACAATTCACATCAGAATATGAGACACAGTATAGGAATATAGAAATGCTTTTCATTCATAGCTTGTAACGAAGTGCAAGTCGTAATTACATTGGATGCCGTTGCGGCTACATTAATTGAAAACATAAAGAGAATACATTTGATAAGTTGCCTGAACTACGCTTGCCGTCCCATACATTCGCCCCTTTATACAAAGCCGTCGACTTGAATTGGCTTCAAAATACTTCAGCATAGGAAGAGCTTCAAAACGCCTCTCTGTACTCCAGCTCCAGTTTAGTTGGGCGCGCCCGTCGCACCTGGGGAAATTGGGGGAATGGGATTAGCACACTTGCTAAGTGGACGAGACGAACCCACTCGTCTAAACCGACCCTGATTGTTAGGGTATGCATGCTTTAGAGTTGTCTTTCTATTAGAACTAAATGAATTCAATTCATATTCGATAGCCATCTTCGCGTAATAAAGCATACAGTGAACCATAGCAGTTTATCATATTTCTTACCATGGCCGTGCTCGTCCCTGCATGAAAACAGAGATAATATTTACACCTGCATAAGACAATAGGTGAGCATGCTACTATCTTATATGCGGTCATTGATGTTACACATCACGTGGGACTATCTCAATGGCATTTCGGCCCCGTCAGTCTAGGTTGCAAGCCTGACTGACGGTTCCAAAATGCATCAGTGCCGAAGCACGATTAATCATTCCCCCTAGGTCGAGTCGATTCCGATGCCCCGGATATCGATTCGAGGAAAATATCAACTTGTGCACAAGCTGTCCATGATCATGCCAATGCGTGAACAGTTTATATATGCAACTAGTTTTGTATAGCACGGACAGTATTGAACGACATTATCATTTCTTCCAACTCATGCAACATTTTATTTTCCCCAAGCCGTACTCCGATTTAGCGTCCCGTAGGCACCAAATTGTCCGAGACATCATAACCCACGATCGACGTTTCATAATATTTTGCAGCACGTAAAATAGTCTATCTTTTTACTAGAACCTTAAACTTTCTGGTTTATGTGATAGACTTGTATTTTCAGAGTGAATTTCTCTAAATCGATACGTTTTCCCGAGTTCTTGGACTTAGTGGATTGGCATGCAATTAACTTGACATCGTTCGATTTGAATGAATTCGAAGCAAGGAATAAGTTTGCGGGACAGAGTAGAAAAGAAGGGGCCGAATCACCCACCGATTACTTTGCTTCGTGCCGGTCGTCCAAGCGCTACGCAACGTCAATCCTTAGTTACGCGAGCTCCTGCAATGGCACCAACGCTTTGTTAGAATTCCTTCTTTTCCCCTTACATCAAAATTGTAATTGCATCCATAAAAACGACGCAAAAGCACTTCATCAAGCCCAGCGGCAAAGCTCCAAGAAAACCATACAGCGGTCCGGTCCCGTCGAAGGGACTCTTATAAAGAGCTCACTCGCCGAGACGCAGCCCGCTGCATCTAGGACTTATTCCAACAGAAGTCGTTCCATTAGTTGGATCGATTCTCGTAACTTTCGTCCAAATCGATTTGAATCGATGCCGCAAGGCGTTAACGTTTACCAAGCTTAGCGATCGAGTCAGATGGCCATCTAAGTTTCCGACCGATCTGACTCGGCGCTAGCATATTATGAAGTTCCGTCACCTATCGAAAGCGGGGCGCTACAGTGGTCGAGGTCGTGGAAGAGAGGAAATAACTCATTACAAGACATTCATCAATGGAGAAAGAGGCAAAAACTATCCTACAAGAGGACGTGGAAGAGGAAGATTTATAAGAAGAGATGGAAGCCAAATGTATGATAAATCTCAAGTTGAATGCTATAATTGTCATAAGCATGGACATTATGAATCGGATTATAGAAATACAACTAAAATATTGAAGGAAAAGCTCACTATGTTGAAGAAGAGATGCAAGAGAACTCAACTCTATTGTTGGCACACAAAGGAGAAGGAAGCATGGAGAAGAATACTTGGTACCTTGACACCGGTGCAAGCAAGCATATGTGTGGAAGCAAAAGCATGTTCGTCGAGCTTGATGAGTCCATCGGCGGTAATGTCACCTTCGGAGATGAATCCAAAATACTGGTGAAAGGAAAAGGTAATTTTAAATGCTTGAAATATGGAAGGCATCAATTTATTTTCAATGTCTATTATGTCCCAAACATTAAAAAAAAAATATTTTGGGCATGGGACAACTCTTAGAAAAAAGGTATGATATCCACATAAGAGATCGTAGCCTTTCAATAAGAGATCAAAGAAATAATTTGATTGCCAAAGTGCCAATGACAAGAACTAGAATGTTCTTGCTAAATATTCAAAATGATGCAGCAGTGTGCCTATAGGCATGCTATGGAGATACTTCTTGGTTTTGGCACTTAAGATTTGGACATTTGAATTTTGGGGGACTAAAATTATTGTCTACAAAATCAATGGTGAGAGGTTTGCCTTCCATCAAACATCCGGATCGATTAATTATGTGAAGGATGCTTGCTTGGGAAGCAATATAGAAGAAGCTTTCCCAAGGAGGCCACCACGATGCACTCCTCGCCCGCGTACGCGCTCCGTTAACACTTTCGAGGCCAGATTTTTCTGTTCCCGTATGTCATCCCGTTTATAATTTTCATGTATAGTATAAACTTAAAAAACTTCTTCGATTTTTTTTACAAGATATGTTAATAAGATTTAATAAAAAATAATATATAAATAGATAGATCATGAACTCACACAAATTGGTTAAAAAAAACAATTGTAGTCGAAATTTACCGGGAGGGAGAATACAATACAATCGAACACGACCGGATAATTTTGTTAATCACCATTTTTTTCCATCCCGTTTCTAAATTCCCAAATTTGTCCCGGTAGAGGAAAAAAAAAACCTCCCTAGTCGGCCTAATACTGTTAAACAATATATAATATTGATTTTTAAAATATGATAAAAAATACGAAAATTTTCAGTCGAGCTATAATTTTTTTTTATAAAATTGTACATAAAGCACAAAATTTGTAATAATTACACCCGAAGCACAAGAAAGCCCTTAACAAGGACACTCTTCTTAAAATAGTAATTAAAAATTTATTTCGTTAACGACCGTTAGTGAAAGAAAAACGTAAAAACTAAAGAAAAAAAGGAAATGCCCATCCTAAGGGCGTTTCTGTGTATATAGATATATTTTTTTCCTTGTCGTGTGCTATATTTTGGAAAAGTTATACAGGGCTAAATGTAGAATAGGGTAGGCAAGGCAACGTTCTCTTTTAGTAACGTTATACAATGCTATTTTTGTTCACTTCTCATCCTAGGTAACTCACACCACAATTTTTTTTACATACTTCTTTCCTTTCTTTTTCTTCAACTCTCACATATAGAAGTTTTTCAACTATCAAGGATTCAAGTAGCAGCTATCTACCACAGATTTAAGTAGCAGTTATCTACGTCTAAAATTGTCCTCCATCGTCTAAAATGAAAACGAAAGCAACTTCTGAAAAATTTCGTAGAAAGAGATGGTAGAGGACAATTTTAGACGTAGATAGCTACTACTTGAATACGTGATAGATAGCTGCTACTTGAATAAGTGATAGATAGCTGCTACTTGAATCCTTGATAGTTGAAAAACTTCTATATATGAGAGTTGAAGAAAAAGAAAGGAAAAGTATGTAAAAATTTTGTGGTGTGAGCTACCTAATACCTATGATGAGAAGTGAACAAAAATAGCACTGTATAACGTTACTAAAAGAAAAAATCGTCTGCCTACCCTATTCTACATTTAGCCCTGTATAACGTTTCCAAAATATTGCAAAAGGCATGAAAAAAAATATTTATATACACAAAAAACATCCTTAGGATGGACGTTTCCCATTTTTTTCCCATTTTTTTCTTTCACTAATGGTTGTTAACGAAATATATATTTTAATTACTATTTTATAAAGAACGTCCTTGCTAAGGGCGTTCCTGTGTCTTTATGTACACTTTTATAAAAAGATATGCTTCTACTGAAAATTTTCAAAAAAATACGAAAATTTTCATTCAGAGCATCCAAAGTTATATAAATTTCGTCTAAAGCATCAAAGTTTCACAAATTAAAAAAAACATCAAAACGCCTATCAGATGGACATTTTTTATTTTTTAATATTATATGTTTATCGTCCACTTTCTCTCCGTTAACGATGTTAACAAAAAAAATTAATTAAAAATAATAGAAAACGCCCTTCCTAAGGGTGTTTTTTTTATTAATTCTTTTGTTAAACGTGCACTCTCTTACATCTCTCTCTTACGGGTCTTCTCTCTCACAGGGATCTCTCTCACGCGTGAAATATTGTTTAAGATTTGATGCACAATGATCAGCTCCAATACAACAAGAGTTTTGAATGCAACAATCATTTTAATTTTTCTATTAGAGAGAGTGAGAGAGACGTAAGAGTGATTGAAAGAAAAGAAAAATTAATAGGAACTCAAGATGGTGTACTAGAACTCAAGATTCCTGGGGATGCACAATGATTAGCTCCAATAAAATTGACAGGACAACTTAAAACTTTGGTGTAAGAGAGTGCACGTTTAACAAAAAAATTAATAAAAAAATAAAAAACGTCCTTCGAAAGGACGTTTTCTCAAGAGAAAATGAGGAAGGACATTTTCTAATATTTTTTAATTAATTTTTTCGTTAACATCGTTTTTTTTATTGGGGAAGACACCATTTTACTGATCAAGAGCAAACTGGTGTATGAACAAAAGATGGGAGCTCTTCTTCTAAGAGATGGACTAGAAAGCCTGGAGGCGTAAATACAATGATAGAGAGATTATTTTGAAGGGCGAATGCAGCCAGCAGGTGGGCGGCCCTGTTGCACAACCTCCTCACGAAGCAGAAGCTCGGGCGGTTGATCAACTCCAGGTCTTCATGGATGTGGGAGATGACGTCTCGAAGTTTCCATGGCATACAGCTTGTGTCACCATTGAATATTTCGTAAGCCGTTAGCGAATCTCCCTCTATGATTGTCCAAGATAGACCCTTCTCCCTAGCAAGTAGAACACTGAGGTGGATGGCAATAAGCTCAGTCCTCAAGCTATCTTCACCGTCTAAGGAAGATGGCATTACAAGAGTTTTGGCGGCTATGAATCTCTCCAATGTGTCTCTGGCCACCACCGCCACTGCAATGCTCGAAGCGGAGGTAGCACCATCAACATTGATTTTTGTAGCTCCATGTTCCGGTGCGGCCCAAACTTCGGAGTAGTCTGAGTGAAGAAGTTGGAGTTTCTGAAGCCGTTCCATGTGACCCTCTTGGTAGGAATTGTTGAGATGGTGAGCTTGATTTACAATGTTATGGGGAAGCGACGCTATGTGGCGGAAGATGCAATCCCCCTAGCTTTCCATTTAGCCCAAAGCAGGCAAGCACCCCATCGGAAAGTGTCATGAGCATGGGGTTCCTTAAGCCAGGTCTCCAATAGAGTACGAATGCACGGGAGGTTATCCACTCTAAGACTGACAGGGGACCTGAACCAAGCTTCCCTAGCTATATGGCAATAGAGAAAAAGAAGATTGGCATCCTCGGGATGGATAAGGCAGAAGGGGCATAACGCATTTGTATTAGGGATTCTTTTGTTGATTGCACTCAGTAGTGGTAGGGTGTTTCATAGCAGTCTCCATAGGAAGATTTGGATCCTCGGTGATATTTTGTTGATCTTCCAAAGCCTTGCCATTCGCCATTACCAGAATGAGGACAAGAGGTCGAGGGACATTGTCGACGAATCTCTTCGTATAAGGACTTTGTGGTGAACTTTCCATTTCTCGCACAGGTCCACATGAGCTCGTCCTAGCCATCTCCTCCCCGGAGCGAAATATCTAATATAGCTTTCGCCTCTATAGGAGTAAATAACGATTCAATTAGGGAAGTATTCCATGTCCTCTCCCCACGGTGCATGAGTTTACGTACCAGAGTAGGTTCATTTTGATGAGCTAGACTAGACGCAACTCTGCCACCTCTAAGTTTTGGAATCCATTTATCCTTATAGATATCAATCCACCCTCCTCGAACGTTCCAACAGATGTTGTTCTTCATAATAGGACGTAATCGAAGCATGCTCGATCACGTGGGGGAGGCTCGAGAGGTTCATGGAACATCCCATATGGATTTTGTTTGGAGATAAATTCCTTTGAGCAACCACACCCATAGAAGCTGTGGTTGGGAGACGAACCTCCAAAGAAGCTTTCCGACAAGTAAGTCCTTAACCTATTCTGGTTTTCTAAATCCGAGTCCTCATTATTTTGGTTTAGTGAAATTCTTCCAAGAGAGAAAATGGATCTTCCTCTCTGCATTCCCATGTCCCCACCAGAAGTCTCTTTGCAGACGACTCATATCGTTGGCGACGATGGTTGGTGTTAAGAAAAGAGTCATTACATAATTTCCTTATTAGTATTTTCCTTCTTTATAACGTTACCATTGTACTTTCCTTCTTTATAATATTACCATTGTACTTTCTATATTTGTTTTATTTGTATTCTCTATAAATTGAGGTTTCCCTCTAATGAATAAAATACATAAAAAAATATTCCACTCTCTATTGTTAACATGGTATCAGAGCTTGGCTCTAACTGATCTGTCAACGTCTTCGCTGTGAGGCCTCTTCTCCATCCTCTGATCCACGGCCGGCTGTCCATCCCTGTCGCCAGATCTACTTCCCCCAATCCCATATCTCCTCTCCCAAGTCTCAGATCCACCACTTAAGGTGAAACAAGAAATGACATCTGAACATGTACCAACCCAACCTATTTCTGTTAAACTCGAGGGTAGTAATTATAGCCACTGGTCATTTCTTATGAGAAGTTTTTTTAAAGGGAAGAGGTCTATGGAAATATGTTAATATGGAAATATGTTAATGGTGATGAACAATGTCCTACTGCAAAAGATGCTAAGTTCGTTGATTGGAAAATTAAACAATAACAAAATTCTTACATGGATTGCAAATTTTGTTACACCTTCCATTAGTATGCAACTTGCTAGATTTGAAAACGCAAAAGATACTTGGGATTTTCTAGCACATAGGTATATCCACACCAATTTTGCTCAGAAATATAAGTTGGAACAAGATATACATTCTTTAAAACAACAAAAGGAACAATCAGTTTCAGATTTTTATTCCGAAATGTCTATTATTTGGGATCAATTGGCCCTTATGGAATCCAAATGGACATCTGATGTTGCAATATGGTTAAATTTTTGCGAAGAAACACGATTGGTTCAATTCTTGATGGCTCTTCGAGATGAATTTGAAACTAGTAGAGCATCTATTCTTCACCGGACACCACTTCCTACGGTAGATGCTGCACTATCTGAACAAATCTCTGAGGAGACACGAAAAAGTCTCATGCCACATATAGACCCCTCAGTCTTTGTTGCCTCTGCCCGGCCTAATACTGATTTTCGGAAGGTGAATTCCACAAACCCTCCTCGTGACTTATCAACTATTTAATGCAATTACTGTAAAGAATTTGGGCACATGGTAAAGAGTTGCACTTCTCCGACTTCAAGAAATATGAGAGACAGAAAGAAAGGCACTGCATCTGGTACCCTTACAGCAGCTTTTGCATCTCCGCCATCCTCCATCCCCAGTACTTTGACCACTGCAGAAATTCAAGATATGATCCAACAGGCTCTTTCTCTTGGTAAACACTCTATTACTGCCTTTGCATTTTCAAGTACTTACTCCACTAGCTGGTTTCTTGACTCCTGTAAGCCCCCTAAAATTTAGATGTATTTTATTCACATTATACTTTTGGTATTAGATTTTTATTTTTATTTTGGTAGAAAATACTCCAAATATCAATATGTTACTTTCGAAAAGTTTTAAAAAGAAAGTTTTATTTTGATTGTCTTAAATTCTTGAAATAATTTATCATTAAATCTTGCGGATTTTTATTATAGATAGTAGAAATTAGTTCCTAGATAGCTAGTAGGAACAATTGTGCTAGCTATATTACTAAATAATTTTAGAATATTTTTGGAATGTGTATATTTTTATAATATTAAAATTTTTAGATTTATAATATTAATCACAGAGTTATTCCAAGTATTTTATGTAAAAAATGTGTTATATATATATAGATAATTTTGTATAAGAAACTGTTATTAAGTCTTTTTAGCAATATTATTATTTTAGAAGTATTATAGGAATTTTTGAATAGCTAGGTATATTATAAAAAAATAAAAATAAATAAAGAAATAAATTTAAGTTATTTTTAAAAACTTATTTTCTATTTTTAGGATTTGTTTGATTTGTTATTGGATTTTTTCAATAAAGAAAACAATAAGTAAACAAAAAGAAAAAAAAAGATAAAATATCACTGTTCCCCACAAGGGGGAATAGTTGCTCGAGCCTGAGCCATAAGACCTGATATATATAGCAGTATGCTATATATCCATCCGAGAGTTGTAGCGAGGATTCTATCGAATAAACCCTAACTCGACCCTCGACTCCGCAGCAGCCGCCCCCCCATCTCAGGCGAACAGCCTGGTTTCGTCGCCGGCCGCCGGCTGACCGTCGGGAACATGCACGAGCAGCAGCAGCCTTTGTCACGACAACAACAACACCAACATAGTAGCAGTTGATCGATTCTGCTTCACCGCGAACGTTCTTTCTCCACGCTTGATCGTTTTCCAAATCGATCGCACAGTTACGATCACAACCTGATCCCCTTCTAATCCCTTCAAACACTTGGATTTTAGTTGCACCAAATGCTCCATGAAATCGACGCAATGTCGACGAAAAACCAGCCCAAAACAGAGCCTTAACACAACCCAAACCTCGACTTTGGAAGGCAAAAATTTGTCGATCCTGGAATTGTTTTAAAAATCTAATTGAACAGGTCTTTACACAACATATATGGGATCATAACCCTTTCTATAGATCATGATTTCATCAAACAGGTGCAAGGTTATTCAATTTCAAAAATCAAGAAAAAGCTGTTTTCGAAAACTAAAATGTTTAGAAAATTTTCCAATACGACGTGCGTCCCGACAAACCGGGCGATGTGGTCATGAACCGAAAGCATCTAAAGGTGCGTATCGACTTCACGGACGTGTGAGCTTTGACGAAATTTAAATTGGTTGCGTGTGCACGACGAATTTGATACATATCCGTCGAAATTCATCGTATCGGCCTATTTACAAATTCTCCAATTACCTTGTGCACGTTCGTCTAATCGAAACAAAACTTTGGCCAACAGGACCGTATCATTTTTCTGGTCCTGTATGCCAAGTTTGGTTCGATTCTGAGAAGGTTGATCGGAATGCCTTTTTGGCGGGCCCGTGACCCGATCCAACGGGCAATTTTGTATACGGCTCATCGGAATTCAAAATTGGACATACCATTGAGTTTATCTCCTCAAACCGAATCTATAGACATGTAGTTTGACGACTTTAGAGACCATAGATATTGGCACACGTTTCGGTGCAAAATGGTTCCAACGAGGGATATTATTTTGACCTGAAATTACGATTTTGCCCTTGTTCCAGAATTGGACTTTTGGACAGACATTTCCTAGACATATCTTTTATTTCAAACATGTTCATGGTGTTTATTTCAGCATCTGAGGACGTATGCAGGATTTGGCTTTCATCGCTTCACTATTCTGACGGTTCGAGCTATTGGACGTCGCCCTTTTGCACACAGCCTCAGGCAAGATACTTTGCCATATTTACTACTTAAATTTAGTCTGTATTTTTGTTATTTGCATATCACTGTTTATTTATTTTCAGTTCTTGTAGTTGTATTATTATTACAGTTTCTGATTTATTTCCTGTTCAGTAATATTAGCTTTACTTTACTTATTATCCTTTGATTGCATATGGACTTAGAGTTAAGGGACTACCATTTGTAGTGTATAACATAAACCTTGACACAGTTATACCATGAGATGTAATGACCCACTCCGCCCTAGCGGAATGCCGATTCAAACGGCAAGTGCAACGACTTAAACGAGCCATCGACCAGAAGAGTTGGCATCGACCTGATGAAGAATCGATGCAAGGCTTACATTGGTCCGTCAAGATGAGTCCAGACTTAGACTTTCAAAGGCGCGCTCGGAGTATCGCTCGGCCGACGCGAACATTGCTAAGGTGGGTGGCTCCGATGAACCCGTCTTTGCTTAGCCTAGACACATAACAATACAGACACTATCACTGAAGTCGCTAGACGATAACACCGCGCATGCTAATAAATGACCCAACGCACCTAGCTAAGGGAATAATCCCATCTTGTATGCTTGTATAGAATATGGAAAAGAATATAGAAAATACGAGAACTCTCGCACCGCGCTCCACGCTCGTGCTAAGGCACAAGCTTGCGTTCAAGTCCCTTATGCGTTCAACAATGAAACAATGAATGGGTTACAACAATGAAATGGGAAGACTATCAATATAGTCGTTCCGAGTAGAGTATAGCAACATTGAAAGGCTATGGGACCGATGGGTCGCCAAGGTGACTCCCGCACAAGGAGTTGCGTAATGTATGAATGAAAGAGTAAACGAATAAGTGAATGAATGAATCAACGAATGAATGAACAAGTGAAAGAAAGAATGAATAAAAGATAAGAAGGATGGAAATGGTTAGCGACAGGTATGACGGGCACGTGCAACGGGACTCGCTACCCGCGCTGCACGGACGCCAACCTGGTCGATAACGCATTAAGGCTAAGGGTTAGCCTACGGCTCAGAGACAGCCGTTAAGTTAAAAAGATAAGTTAATACGAAATGGTCATGGACAGATGGCACGGGCGAGGGGTGGCGATGCCGTGGCCGTGAAGAAAAAGGGATTCCGCGGCATGATCAAAGTGTGAAGGACTTGCCGCTCCGGACGGAATCAAAGGAAATGGCTTACGTATAGGCCTGAGTGCGGGCTTGGCCACCAGGGGACGTAAGGCCGGGTATTTCAAAAGACTATCAGGGTGTACCAAGCCGCACGGCATGATAGGTGAGAAATTACCACAGGGGAAGACATGTCCAAATTGGCTTGTGATGCCAGCGACCGATGCATGTAGATTAAGTGGGCTTTGCTGGTGGCGATCCACGTGCAAGTCCTTGCATTGAAATCAAAGTAGTCTAAGTTAATCTGAACAAAGCACCTTCTGAAAATGGCTTGAAATGTATCATACCAAATGTTAATGAATTAGAGAACACACCTACGACGCGCTAGAACCCGAGGCAGGGACACGCCCTTGATATTGAAAGTTTACATGAGGCACGTTATGTTATTACATATGAATTGTTGACTAACTTGATTTTCTTTGGACAGGGAAGGCCGGAAGGTAAGTATGGGTAAGTCGTGCATGTATTTCCATGCGACGCTTGAATTTGGCAACACGGGATAGGTTATGACATATGCTATGAAATTGATCCTAAGGCAAGATTAGAAAGACAATGAATGATAGAGATGCACAAAAATAAATGGAACATGTTCGGTAATGATAGCATTGTGGGCGAGCTAGCCTCCCCACCAGTGCATAACAATGTAATCATAACCCCACAGTCTGCATGCAAGATGCAGGAGACGTCGGTGGGTGCGGAGCTTCCATCGAACGTGCTAAGGCGCAAAGCCAACTCTGGGGCCTTGGAATGTTGCAAGAAACTGAAGCACCCTATACAGGACATAATGTATCGGAACATCGTCATGAATCATTCCATGTTGTAAGCCACTTGGCACGCCTTTTATATTTCAGAGAGAGAAAGCTTGAGCGATTTGTAATATCGGCCTAGCGCCGCTTGTAAACTTCTTGAATATCAATAAAGAGATTGAATTCGCTTCAAATTTGTGTTCATTTACTTTCTGCTGCAAATGGGGACACTCTGTACGACTCTGTGGCCTAGCTCAAATCAGCCGTTTTTGGACATAGCCTTGCACGGGCGCAACCTAGGCCCGTGTGGCATCACGCCTTAGTTAGGACGATCGCTCCTGTGGGAGCGAGGCGTGACAGATTGGTATCAGAGCACGGCTTCACGTCCTTGGACTTCATTTCGATTCTCTCAGTTTTGAAAGCTCGGTTGGAAACAAAAGAAGTGTACGCTCTCTCGTTGTGCCTTGGGATGTTCCATACAATAAGTCTAATATTTTCAAAAGCTCGTACAAGTACTCGGTTGAACGGGATCGATAGGCGAAGGCCTTTGTGCCGAACGATGTTAAACATGACTCGATAGAGAACACATGCTAAGTTAGCAAGTCGCGTGCATGCCCAAATAGTCCTACGTCGACATTAGCAAGTGAGCGTGTAAACTTGAATATAGCCCGCACGGGATGGTTATGCGGCACAACTTAGTCTGCGTGTCGCACACCTTGACTTTTTGGTGCAATCGAGTTGCGAGCGATATCAAGTACCGCTCGGTCGGGAACGAAGCTACACTTAGAATGTATATCGATAGGAATGCTATCGAGTTCACACTTAGGCATGCACAAAAGATTGATTTAGATTTTAAGGAACGGGCGAACGCACGATTGAACATATCGAGTGGGAATTGAATGGTCTCTTGATGAATTATAGAATGGCTTGAACCCGAGTGGTGTATGTGATAGCTTCGAAGAAGGATAAGAGTGACTGTTGACGACTAGTCGAGTGGCTAGAATCCTGAGTGGTGTATGGACGTTTTAGAAATTGTTTGAGCGAGACTACAAGATATACGAATAGAATGGGTATGTCGGTGAGGCGATACGATCGCGCAAAGCCTTAGAATGCGTCACGCCTAGTTGATCGTGACTTCGAATGTCCCAAATGAGATGTCGTTCGGACAACTTGTGAATGGGCAACGCATGTTAAAAAATGATTCGGAACGATGAATGAAAGTGAATGGTCATGATCGAGGAAACTTAGAGGATCGCGCGTACGATTTGGGATTGATTCAAATGAAATGTGACTTGAGTTTTGAACAACGATCTTGAAACGAGCTTGAAGAATAGCGATCGAACTTGATCTTGAATATCGAGGAAATTGTGGATTATCCAACTCAGACAATAGCATCAGTCGCACGACTCAAAATTGGTTGCAAAGGAAGATCGTCAGGTTACACATATCATCGATGGTATTGAGGCGTATCAAAGATCGTTATGCGATAACTCGGGGGCACTCTGACTCGGCGAATGACGGTCGTGCAAATGTCATTGTTCCGTTGGACGCTATACTTGAAATGTTAAAAATGTGTCGAGGAAAAGATAGATTTGGCTCGAGGATTTTCTAGTTGAACGAAATGATAAATGGACTATCGATCTTGGCTTGGATAGAAAATGAAATGCTTGGATTTGCTTCGTTGACAACCACAACGTTGACATTCTTGTCTTATGCGAGCGCAACTCCAGCCTCGCACATGCGTCGCGCCGGATTAGGACGATCACTCCGCGTGAGCGCCGATATGGTGATTCATACGGCGGGGGTGATTGAACTTAGATGGCGTGGCAATTTGATTGCTTCGACTTGTGGTTTGACGTGAAGGTAGACTCGAGAATGAATTTGTGTGCTTGACGATTGAAATTGAGGATTGCGTAGGTCCAATCCGCGTATCGAGAACGAATTAGTCTAGACGCAAGCAAGAGTTATGCCCCGATGAGAATAATTATTCTGCGGGAGCATTGCATGGTGATTCATGAACCACCGTGGATAATCGGACTTGCGTGAGATTGGGGCACAACATATTGTCATAGCTAGACGACCTCGTGATCGAATACACGAATTGGTTAGAGTTGGCGATTTGAATGGATTCGAATACGCACAACGAATGCATTGATGCGAATAAGTGATCCTGCTCTATGTTTAGAAATCTGAGTGACGCGAGCTTGGGTAGAAACACCCGTACAAGCAAACAAATGGTTTGACCATAGGATTTGGGGCGAGCGTCGTGCAACGACCTTGCACGATGAGCTACGGACTTGACTTGTAACTATAACCCTGTGAGCTGACCTAGCAGGTAGGCGGACGATCCTGTGCCGAGTGATTGAACCTGTGCGATTAACATTACAATATCGTCTGGACGGACGATAGACTTTGGGCAACAAGACTTAGAGTAGGACGGGGAACTGGGAGTGTGCATGAACGACGGTGAGACTGGTCCCAAACGAAGGGAATGATAGGAATGGATGATGCACAAGTAAAGTTGGAATAACGAATTGAATCGTTGATAGGAAGACGTACTCGATGATAGTGCAATACTTGGTCTTAAATCGGACGGAAGGTACTTAAGACTTGGTCGACTCCACTAAGAAGAATAAATCGTATTGATTTCGTAGACAAGAATGCTTCAGAAGCGAACCGGATCATCTCGAGGACCGAGATAAATGATAGTGAGATACACATGAGTTCGGTTTTAAATCGAAGTTAGCAAAACGATCGGCAAATCAAAACTATCACGAGTAGCTTGTCCGACTTCGCTAATCGCTAAGCTTGGTTGAAATGTACGTATTCGAGGGACGCCTTGGATACGTGCACGATCCAAACTCAGCGATATGATGAACTCGAATGCAGCTGCAAGTGGGTGTTGCGATGCGCATGAACGAATGAGTGAGTTTGCCTCAGCCTATGACTCTCGAGTTTGATAAATTATAACGCACCTCGTGCGACCGTTTCAGTCCCATGATACGTCGAAATAGCAACCAAGTCGAAGAAACACTTGAATTGAATAAGTACCATCAAGTTTAAAATGAATGGACAGTCATCCAATAAAATTCACCAAACACATGCGACATAAAACTTGGAAGGATAACCGAGCATGGCTCGATGCCTTCGAACGATAGAGCCGTTCGATAGAATTGTCTAAAAAATACGACGACACGAGTTAAGGAATGGTAGGATAATATGCACTCAGGAAGTCTCGAGGACGAGACTTGTTTTGAGTGGTATATTATGTAATGACCCGCTCCGCCCTAGCGGAACGTCGATTCAAACGGCAAGTGCAACGACTCAAACGAGCCGTCGACCCGAAGAGTTGGCATCGACCTGATGAAGAATCGATGCAAGGCTTACATTGGTCCGTCAAGATGAGTCCAGACTAAGACTTTCAAAGGTGCGCTCGGAGTATCGTTCGGCCGACGCGAACATCGCTAAAGTGGGTGGCTTCGATGAACCCGTCTTTGCTTAGCCTAGACACATAACAATACAGACACTATCACTGAAGTCGCTAGGCGATAACACCGCGCATGCTAATAAATGACCCAACGCACCTAGCTAAGGGAATAATCCCATCTTGTATGCTTGTATAGAATATGGAAAAGAACATGAAAAATACGAGAACTCTCGTACCGTGCTCCACGCTCGTGCTAAGACACAAGCTTGCGTTCAAGTCGCTTATGCGTTCAACAATGAAATAATGAATGAGTTACAACAATGAAATGGGAAGACTATCAATATAGTCGTTCTGAGTAGAGTATAGCAACATTGAAAGGCTATAGGACCGATGGGTCGCCAAGGCGACTCCCGCACAAGGAGTTGCGTAATGTATGAATGAAAGAGTAAATGAATAAGTGAATGAATGAATCAACGAATGAATGAACAAGTGAAAGAAAGAATAAATAAAAATAAGAAGGATGGAAATGGTTAGCGACAGGTATGACGGACACGTGCAACGGGGCTCGCTACCCGCGCTGCACGGACGCCAACCTGGTCGATAATGCATTAAGGCTAAGGGTTAGCCTACGGCTCAGAGACAGCCGTTAAGTTAAAAAGACAAGTTAATATGAAATGGTCGTGGACAAACGGCACGGGCGAGGGGTGGCGATGCCGTGGCCGTAAAGAAAAAGGGATTCCGTGGCATGATCAAAGTGTGAAGGACTTGCCGGTCCGGACGGAATCAAAGGAAATGGCTTATGTACAGGCCTGAGTGCGGGCTTGGCCACCAGGGGACGTAAGGCCGGGTATTTCAAAAGACTATCAGGGTGTACCAAGCCGCACGCCATGATAGGTGAGAAATTACCACAGGGAAAGATATGTCCAAATTGGCTTGTGATGCCAGCGACCGATGCATGTAGATTAAGTGGCCTTTGTTGGTGGCGATCCACGTATAAGTCCTTGCATTGAAATCAAAGTAGTCTAAGTTAATCTGAACAAAGCACCTTCTGAAAATGGCTTGAAATATATCATACCAAATGATAATGAATTAGAGAACACACCTACGACGCGCTAGAACCCGAGGCAGGGACACGCCCTTGATATTGAAAGTTTGCATGAGGCATGTTATGTTATTACATATGAATTATTGACTAACTTGATTTGCTTTGGACAGGGAAGGCCGGACCGTAAGTATGGGTAAGTCGTGCATGTATTTCCATGCGACACTTGAATTTGGCAACACGGGATAGGTTATGACATATGCCATGAAATTGATCCTAAGACAAGATTAGAAAGACAATGAATGATAGAGATGCACAAAAGTAAATAGAACGTGTTCGGTAATGATAGCATTGTGGGCGAGCTAGCCTCCCCACCAGTGCATAACAATATACTGATAACCCCACAGTCTGCATGCAGGATGGAGGAGACGTCGGCGGGTGCGGAGCTTCCATCGAACGTGCTAAGACGCGGAGCCAACTCTGGGGCCTTGGAACGTTGCAAGAAACTGAAGCACCCTATACAGGACATAATGTATCGGAACATCGCATTGAATCATTCTATGTTGTAAGCCACTTGGCACGCCTTTTATATTTCAGAGAGAGAGAGAGAGAGAGAGAGAGAGAGAGCTTGAGCGATTTGTAATATCGGCCTAGCGCCGCCTGTAAACTTCTTGAATATCAATAAAGAGATTGAATTTGCTTCAAATTTGTGCTCATTTACTTTTCGCTGTAAACGGGGACACTCTGTGCGACTCTGTAGCCTAGCTCAAATCGGCCATTTCTGGACATAGCCTTGCACGGGCGCAACCTAGGCCCGTGCGGCATCACGTCTTAGCGAGGACGATCGCTCCTGTGGGAGCGGGGCGTAACACGAGATTTATGTGATATGAGTAGCATGTAAAGATACTTGCGTGTTGGCTGATCACCCGTGTGCATGCGTTAGGTCTAACTGTTAATAGAGGCATGTTAGGAGACTTAGCAGTTAGTTGAGGTACATGATCGCGGATGCGACTTAGATAGGTGCATCAGGTTGGAAGAACATTTCCTTGTCGTATGGGCTTCTACTACATATTTCTTTGTAACCCGGTGTAACACCCAGTTTTCTAAAATGAGGGTAATTTTAAAATTTTATGTTTTTAATTATTTAATTATGGCATTTAAATAATAATATGATTTTTGGTAATTTTTAATCATTTTTAAAACTATTTAAATCATGACTTGTGATTTGGTGTGCAGCTAGTGAAACCTTAGAGACTGTCTGCCCTAGAGCCTAGCCATGTGATTAGGGTGTTTCAATTATCATTTTTAGTCTAGGGGTAATTTGATCATTTTGACTTTTTAGAATTATTGATTTATTGAATGGATTGATGATTGTTGATTTGACTTTCACTATTTGTGACTTAAGAGACTAACCTAGATGTTGACTCTAGTTAAGGTGACTTGATTAGCATGGTGAGACCCTAATCTAACTTAAGTCAACCTAAAATAGTCATGTAGGAATCAAGACTTGAATAGAAGGCTTAGTGATTTGGTTAATAGGCTTGATACTTAGAAATTGGTTCAATGACTAGTGCAAATAGGTCCATAGCCTATTATACTCAACCCTAACTATCACTTTATGACCAGCCACCTAGGACTATTCCCCCTATAAATAATCTCTTCATTTATTGTTCTTGCCTCTTTATTAAGATTTCAACATTTTGGAGAAAGAGGCAATGTCATTTCTTCCCCAATTCCTAGATTCTTTATTTTAATTCCTTTTCCACTCTAGTCTCTTGCATTAGTTCCTAATCTAGCCCTATTTCATGTTCATGGAGAGAAATCTCAGGTTTGAACCAATTTGGAGCACTTGGCCATCAAGGAAAAATCCCCCTTTTTGAAGCTTTTTTATGCAAATTGCACATATAGGTAAATCCCTATTTTCCCCCACCAAATTTTATTTTCTTTGCATGGATAGGAAGCCCTAGGTGTCCCCTAGCCGTAGGTATTGGATTTGTGTCGATTCGTGTCCGTTTGGTGTCCGTATCGGACAAGTATCATGGTGTATGTGCATGTATTTGATGAAATATCACAAAGGTTTTTATTTTTGATTTTTGAAAATCTAATTACATGGAATTATAGATCTATGTGTGTATAATATATTTTATGAAGACTGATATGGATTTCGTGTCATATTCGTGTCAGAAATTGGACACGCACATACCCGCACAGCCCCGTGCACGTGCCCTGCTACCCCGTGTCCATTTCTTCCTAGATACGACACTTCGACACGCAATTTTTGGTAAGGGGATGGAGGCCACGACTGTCAGTGTGTCCCCAAAGTTTGGGGAGTGATGGTCGAGTATCGAAGGAGTTATTCGACCCGCACCGATTTATCCCTATCGTAAACGCACGGAAAATCCGCACTGATACGGCCTCCAAACTCTTGACACGACTCTCGTGGACACGTTGCAGGCGATTGGACACTTACTCCTACCCCTGGCAAACACGTGTGCATGACCACGTATTCCCACGTGGCCTGTGTCATGCGTATGACATGCGTGCACGACACTGTTTTACTGTGTACAGCTCTATTATTTGGTTCTGAGTAAATTTCTAGTTTTAATGGTTTAATTATGATTAAATTGCTAATTTAAGATCCTAGACATGTTTGTTAGTATATGTTAGTTGATTTTTACATTTTAGATTGGGTTGTTTGCCATGGAATGGGATTTGGATATGTGGAATGGACTGTTGACTGATACACATTATGTTTCAGTTTTTCCTAAACTTAATCCCTATTTAATCTATTATAGATTGATGTTTTTAGCTGCCAAATGATCCTACATGTCATTTAGTTCATGATTAGTTGATTTTACAAGTTGGATTGGGTTTTGTCATAGAATGAGAATATTAGACATTGTATTGGGTTTTCGATAAGGTATTTGACTGATACATTGTTCCTATAAAATCTGAATTGATTTCCATTCCATTTAAACTGATTTTTGAAGTTTAGATTCATATTGATTAAATGCTTGGGTTAATTAGTTAATTGATTTCACTGTCTGTTCACTGTTTAAATCCAGTTTCTAATATTTCCCCCTCTTATTTCATCTGTGAACTGAATTGACAATAACTGAGATTTGGTTTCATGTTTTGTATTAGTTTTCGAATTGATTGATATTTGAATTTAGGTTGTTCATTTCAGGGGTTAGCTAACATGTTAGGATTTTGATTTACATGGATTCCAGTTTCGATTTCACCTTGGGCTTAGTTCAATTGATAACTGTCACACCACCTTCATGCATTGACACACACACACACAGAGGCCATAACCTGTGTTCTGTCACACTGAGAACTTACACACAGACACTACTTATTCACTGACAGCTAACACACACACACAAGGAACATAACCTGAGAACTAAGAAGCTGAGATTGACATGTTCCATTACACACACCTAAACTAAGATGCATTATGAGAACATAAGCTTCATATATATTGATTTGTGAACACCTGAACCTGAGATGACTGAAGTACATTGCACTGTCTTTCTATCCAATTACACACATGCCACACCCACATGCCTAGGCTTAAATGACACACTTCACTCCACAAAATCTGAGATTTCCTTTCCTTGCATATAACTGAGAATGAATCCTGATATTGATACCTGAGACACACATTCCACACACATGAAAACTGAGCTTCCATGTTCATTACACTCTATACACACACACACACACACACATGTTAAAACCTGAGAATGGCTTGCCTTTTTTTTCAGTTTGGGCAGTTGGCCTATTGTTCTATTTTCATTTCCTTCCCCTTGTTTTCATTCCTTCCACAGTTGGTTTCTTCTTTCCATTTACCTTTTCTTTCATTTCCTCTTATATCCTTTGTATACCTTCACATATTAATACATATATGTTTCATACTTGTAGGTATCTTATATATTTCATATATGGTTGTTTGTTTATTTTCTCTATAGTTAATGTTGTATCTTTGTAGGTAACTGTGAACTTGAGTTCTCAGTTTTCTAATGCATCCCTTCCCTTTTCTTGCTTCCCTTTTGTTGTATTATATTGATACTTGTATATATTTTGGTATTCCTAATTGGTTGAGTTATAGGTTAGGCTAGTGTATAGCTTGAGTTTTAGTATTAGTCTATAGGCTTGAGATATAGGTTAGCTAGCCTAGTATAAGTCCTTTAGGCTTGTAATTTGTGGTTAGGGCCTAGACTTGACTTAGTTTGACTGTATAGTTGACCGGAGTTGACCAAGAGTTGACTTTAGCCTAGTTTGACCTAGACAGCATGCAGATGCATTGTACATTTCATTTACCATCCTGTGTATACATCTTAACTTGTGTTGCTCTAACTAGGAGTCAGGTACCTCATCTCGGACAGTACATTTTCACAGCTATTCAGATACCAGACGAGTACATTCTCTGATCATTTCATAACTTGCTTAGAATTATATTCCTGCTCTAGTTTACCTTATTTGATGCTGTCACGATATTATCACGGATTGGTACTATATGGATCCTTTCATGCGATGTTATCCCCCTCGGGAGCATCGGATACATCATGTCGTGTGTTTCATGTACATCGTGTATTCCTCGCTCTCATGTTATTCATGTTATCATGTGCTTCATGCTCGTTTGTGCTCGCTCGTGTACTCTCATGTGCTATCATGTTCGGTCATGTTTCTCATGTATCTCATGTATAACCTATACTTCATGTACACCCTTCATAGGCCTTCATATGGAATTCATGTGTACTCAGCTTCTGAGCCCTCATATATTCTTCATGTACACCCATCTATGGGCTTCATGTGAAAACCATGTATGTAACATAACTTGTCTGGATCCTTGTGTATTAATTGGGGTATGGGGGAGTATAAATAGTCATGTAAACAATTCCAAAGTAGTATAGCCATGTACGCCTCTTTAGTATAGTCATGTGCAAATCCAACCGTTCACATGTCGACTTTGTACTCTAAATCACTAATCACTGGTAGATCTCTACTTATAGTAGATATTTCTATTATAGTTCTCTTCCTGTTTACATCATGTACTTTCTTTCAGTTTCATGTATCTTACTCTCTTGTATGTCTATATTTTCTAACC
The DNA here is from genome assembly GCA_029216955.1 of Iris pallida. Taxonomy (NCBI): domain Eukaryota; kingdom Viridiplantae; phylum Streptophyta; class Magnoliopsida; order Asparagales; family Iridaceae; genus Iris; species Iris pallida. The sequence goes on from JANAVB010025798.1 coordinate 1,259,675, forward strand.
TGTTATAATCTACGTGAGATGTATTATGCTCGCTCCCGTCCTGACTGGACCTGTTGAAAATTTTACAGAGGATGATAAAGAACCCTGCACCCCTTACTTTGGAGCTTGCCTAGATGACACTCGCGACCTGGCCCCTGGGGAGGTTCAGGCAGCTGCTGAGGACGATACCTTGCTTAGTATAGATAGCTTAGACTGTTTTTCCTTTTCATGTTTGTTGTCCTTGATTTTAGAGGTGTATATTTTAGAGATGTTGAGACTGGTAGTTGTTGAGACTTATGTTATTTTATTTCTGTTGTACCTCAGTTGAGGATTTTCTTATCTATTTTATCATGCCATATTCTATCTCTAGTTGTGATTGAGTTGTACCTTCTGTGATTAGCCTCCAGTTGGAGATTATTCTATATTGTGTTAGTTATAGTTCATGACCTAGAACAGCGTTCTACCGCCGACACTGCGGTGTAGGCTGGGCGCTGTACGTACTCGTACCCTCACGGTGGGTGCGGGTCGTGACACATTTTTAGTGGTGGCCCTTGCAGGTCGAGTTTGTGTAGTGGTATTCGAACTAGAGTACCACTACAGCCTGCAGTAGGATTAGGATTATTTTTGAGGTACTCAATCACATTAGGAAAAACTCTTAACTGAATTCCTGACATCTAAATTCCTATTGAAGATTGCTTTCTTGAATAACCGTCCTCCCTTGAATTATCATTTCTATCTCAATATTGATTCCTTATTTGATCTGTCTCCAGAATGGTGATCGAGACACGATCGCATCGCTCTGGCCCAACAGACGCTGGTGAGAGGCCTACCACCCCTCGCCCGATTATAGATACTGGGACCACAACACCCCCTATTTCTGCTCATATAGGAGCATCTGCAGCTTTTGGGAGTGCACCTCCACCTGTTCGGAGGTCTTCCTCCGTCATTCCAGATATGTATCAGCAGCAGTTACCTTCAGGTACAGTAGATGCGGCTCATGTCACTCTCCGTTCCCAGAATACGTATTTTTATACATGTACAACTCATATAGATTTATTTAGTATTTATCATGTATTATCCTGTAATTAAATTCCTTTAATTTCATGTTAATTAATTATCTGCATTTTTCTTCCTGCTTTTATTCTCTGCTTTAGTCTTATTTTAGGTTCGGCCTAGGTTGGGTTTTTCTCGGGTTCTTGGTGGTTCACATGAACCGAACCCCACCTACCACCACCCTTTCCCATTTAAAGCCCCCATCCCCTTCTCTCTCTTCATAAACTCTCCTTCACCATTACTTCTTCTTCTTCCTCATCACTCTCTCCACCTACCAATAGTAGGCAAGTGCATCTTGCTTCCACTTGAGAACCCATGTTTTTATGGTTCATTTGTCTTCCTCTTATGATCCTAAGAGAGTTTAGTACTTAGCATTTTTGATTTCTTTGGCTCGTTTCTTACAGATCTAAGTTGTTGTATTCTCGGTTGTCCATGGGTTTTGATCTACCAAACTGGCATATTTTCGAAAATAGATAGTTCTTGTGGTAGAGCTCCCCATTCTACACCATTCTGAACCATGGGAACCTCATTTCTGGATTGGAACGAAGGTTCCATAAGATCGGAGTTCGGAAGATGTTGTACGCTCACGTCTTTACGTGTCAGCATGAATTTGAGTTACGCTCACGTCCTTACGTACCAGCGTGAATTTTGAGTCACGCTCACGTCTTTACGTGCCAGTGTGACATTTGAGTTACGCTCACGTTCTTACGTACCAGCGTGAATTTTGAGTCACGCTCACGTCTTTACGTGCCAGCGTGACATTTGAGTTACGCTCACGTCTTTACGTGCCAGCGTGACATTTGAGTTACGCTCACGTTCTTACGTGCCAGCGTGAATTTTGAGTTACGCTCACGTCTTTACGTGCCAGCGTGACATTTGAGTTACGCTCACGTCTTTACGTGCCAGCGTGACATTTGAGTTACGCTCACGTCTTTACGTGCCAGCGCGACATTTGAGTTACGCTCACGTCTTTACATGCCAGCGTAACATTTGAGTTACGCTCACGCTGTACGTGCGTATGTGAATTACTTTTCATGCTCACGCTGTGTGTGCGTGCGTGAATTACTTTTCACGCTCACACTGTGCGTGCGTGAATTACTTTTCACGCTCACACTGTGCATGCGTGAATTACTTTTTACACTCACGCTGTGCGTACGTGAATTACTCTTCACGCTCACGCTGTGCGTACTAGCGTGAATCCCTTTATACGCTCACTCCTACCTACTAAACTTGGCATGACTTGTTGGCCTTAGCATAGACTTGGTGTAATCTAACCTGGGTGTTTCTATTTGCTCTATAATTTATTCATTTAATGGTGGCATGATAATTCTCCTATTATATCCTTACGCCTTTTTTTTATGAACTCGATAATCTTAGCATGTTAATATTTTTGATACATATGGTTGTGTAGAACGTGCCTTGTGTCTTGACTGGTTTATGGATACCCAGTAAGGATGGAACTTAACCCTGAGAGTTATAGACTCGACCCCATTTAATACTAATTGATTTTCATGCCTTGTCACCATTGATGACGATGGTTATCTTGACTAAAATTGATCATGCGTTCCTAAGTTGGAACTAAGAGACTGGCTAGTCGTCTTATTGAATTAAATGAATGAGACACATTCATGTTATGAACTATTGTAATCGATTAGCCGATCCCGAATATTGGCATACAGGCATGTGCAGGCTTCAATTTATTTATTTCTCTACAGAGCAGCATGTGTACTTTATGGTCAAGGCATGATTATTCTGTGGTTAGTTTTAATTGTTGCATTACGCTATGTAAGACCTACAACCTAACCGCACGGGTATTGTTGTAGAGTCGGACATATCGTACTTTGTACGGAAGTACTCATTCTGAATGACCATGATCCACGGCATGGAACTTCACTCAACGTAGCGACTATTAAGTCAAATAAAATAATGATGGCATGGAGAGAATGGATTCCCGAGTTCTTACATGGCAGCCCTCTTCGGGACTATTAGTGCCCGACAGGCCGACTGGTTCCCACAGATACTGTAAACCTGCCACACGGGCAGAGAGCAGTATCTGCTTATATTATTATTGTATATTGTATATTGATGACGGGCGTCCCGCTGGGACTCGTCTAATTCATGATTGGCGCAATTGATTGACTGGATAGACTAGCCTTGCTCGCACATAGTAAGAACTGAGGAATCTTTATTGCATAATTCCAAGATAACTTAGGACTCACAATAGCAAGCCATAGGAGTTGATTGGCCGTTCAAGATGATTTGTTTGTGTACTGTACCTACTCTGTTGCCTAACTGAGATGATCAGAATGTCAGGACATGACGGGCCAACTTCTGTCCTTGTTTGGTTGGGAGGTTGGTTCGAAGTGTCGTGATATTATGTGAATCCTAGTGGGAAGCAGAGATCTATTATTATATCCTCTTACTTACTGGTTTAATCCTTTATATCGTGCTTCCTTGTGGTACTTGCTATTAGAGGTCTAACCTCTCTGGTTTTGCATGGCCAGATTTAGAGCCGGTTCCCGAGGACTCAGCTTACTTCCACCTCCAAGATGGTCAATACTAGAGGAATGATCGCAGGAGGACTCGAGTGGGTTCCTTACTCCACCGCTCATTTTGTTATTTACTTTATACTTAGCCGTTTGGCACCGACATGTTAGTCGGATTGTCTTGTACTTACCTTTACATAATTGTAACTAAGTCAGACTGCAGCTGCTAACAATTGTGTATGCTTGCCACATCATCTGGCTATGTTTTGTAAAGCCAGATATCAAGAACATTTTGATTTAAGCGTATGGGATGCCTTACTGCTTTATCTTACATGTTCTCTATTACTGTTTCTTGTTTGAATGATTGAGACAATAGATGTAGAGTGACCATAGTAAGACTTTCATGTAGTATGCACCCCCTCGTCTGGTTAGACAGCATTGATCGTATTATACGGTATTCATCTACCCGTAATACGTAGCTGGCTGAGTCATTCCCCCGCTCTCTAGTATTCTGGTTCTGGGGCGTGACAGCTCATATATTTGCCCTTTTCCAGAAATTCTTGGAGTCTCAGCAGCAGATGCAGCAGAGCCAGTCTGCTGATATCCGACAGAGCATACAAGATACCAGTTGGCCAGGACGACAGTAGAGCTGGTGGCTGCTCAATCACAGGGAGGTCAGATGCAGCCGTATCAGCCGAGGACTCCAGACATCCAATCCTTTAAGAAGATGGGATCCCGAGACTTCAAGGGTACATAGGATATCATATACGCTGATGATTGGATAGAACACATTGAGGAGATATTCCGATTGGCACAGATACCAGCAGGATTACAGATCGAGGCAGCAGCCAGTCAGATGCTGGACTTGGCCCGTACTTGGTACCAGACGGACTCGAGGGTTGGTACAGTCGGTCAGACTTGGGCAGCGTTCAAGAAACTATTCAAGGATAAATTCTTTCCTGATACAGCACTCCGTGCTTTGGAGGCACAGTTCGAGAGTTTGGTTCAGGGGAACCAGGCCGTTGAGGAGTACGCAGGAGAGTTCTGCCGTTTGAGCAGATTCGTCGAGGATCTTACCAAGGTCGGAAAGGCGAGGAGGTTCCGCAGGGGTTTGATCAGGGAGATCAGGTCATATACTAAGAGCGACCGCGATGCCACTTTCGAGCAAATTCTGGTAGGAGCCATGACAGCGGAGGACGATCTTGGGATGAAGGAGAAGAGGATGCGAGACACTCAGGAAGCTAGTGGCAGTGTGGGCCCGGCCAAGAGGCCCTACCTGCAGATTCAGCAGCAGTATCTGCAGCAGATGCTACCCTTACAGTTTCAGCAGCAGTATTAGTAGCCGAGGGTCTACCTTCAGCAGCGACAGTTTCAGGACCGTGTACCCTTTCAGCAGGCGCAGCATCCATAGAGGCAGCAGCAGGCCCCGGGACAGTAGCTTGTTATCATTTGCCCTTTTTGCAAGAGACCAGGGCACGATTGGGAAGAATGTCGGAAGAGACTGGGCAGATGTTTACTTTGCGGAGGATCTGATCATCGGTTGAGAGAGTGTTCCGAGTCATCGGGACAGATAGTTCAGGGAGCAGGAGCTAGGGCTCCGGTAGGCCAGCAGAGGGGATTACCCTTACCGACTTAGCAGCAGAGATACATGCAGCATCAGCGGCAGGCCAGGGGAGGCCAGCAGGAGCGAGCTTTCGCCATGACAGTCGAGGATGCTCAGGCCGTTGGAGATCTAGTTGCAGGTTTCGTTCTTTTGAATCAAATTCTGTAATTGCCTCTTATAACTGTCTTGAAAATTCGATTCCTTCTATTCCTTGTTGATTGATCAACTTTGTTCTGTTGTTCATGTGTTATGTTTGATTTTCTTCTGAGATGAATCATATGGGCTAGGTCACCTCGGTTATGGAATCTAGAATCTTCGATAGTCGTGTTTAGCTGGCATAGTGAGGATATATAGTCAGATTTAGGACGTATTTATCGGGTGTGGGAATTTAAGGTTTTTGCTGCCAAGCATGCGGCAATGCAAAAATTTTAAATACCATGATTCTAGAGGTATGTGCCTTAGTCGAGGACTCTGTAATTATCGTAGCCTTGCTCACTAGCACGATGAAGATTCTGAGTATCATGATTTTGGACAGACGCATATGATTATCTGACGGTATGTTTGAGACTTTGATTGTGGGGTGTTTAACCTAGAAGGACTACTACCATTTTAATTTCGAGGACGAAATTTTTCTAAGGTGGGTAGACTTGTAACACCCAGTTTTCTAAAATGAGGGTAATTTTGAAATTTTGTATTTTTAATTATTTAATTATGACATTTAAATAATAATATGATTTTTGGTAATTTAATCATTTTTAAAAACTATTTAAATCATGACTTGTGATTTGGTGTGCAGCTAGTGAAACCGTAGAGACTGTCTGCTCTAGAGCCTAGCCATGTGATTAGGGTGTTTCAATTATCATTTTTAGTCTAGGGATAATTTTATCATTTTGACTTTTTAGAATTATTGATTTATTGAATGGACTAACGATTGTTGATTTGACTTTCACTAGTTGTGACTTAAGAGACTAACCTAAATGTTGACTCTAGTTAAGGTGACTTGATAGCATGGTGAGACCCTAATCTAACTTAAGTCAACCTAAGATAGTAATGTAGGAATCAAGACTTGAATAGAAGGCTTAGTGATTTGGTTAATAGGCTTGATACTTAGAAATTGGTTCAATGTCTAGTGCAAATAGGTCCATAGCCTATTAGACTCAACCCTAACCCTAACTATCACTTTATGACCAGCCACCTAGGTCTATTCTCCCTATAAATAATCTTTTCATTTATTGTTCTTGCCTCTTTATTGAGATTTTAACATTTTGGAGAAAGAGGTAATGTCATTTCTTTCCCAGTCCCTAGAGTCTTTATTTTAATTCCTTTTCCACTCTAGTCTCTTGCATTAGTTCCTAATATAGCCCTATTTCATGTTCATGGAGAAAAATATCAGGTTTGAACCAATTTGGAGCACTTGGCCATCAAGGAGAAACTCTCCTTTTTGAAGCTTTTTCATGCAAATTGCACATATAGGTAAATCCATATTTCCATCCACCAAATTTCGTTTTCTTTGCATGGATAGGAAGCCCTAGGTGTCCCCTAGCCGTAGGTATTGGATTTGTGTCGATTCGTGTCCGTTTGGTGTCCGTATCGAATACGTATCATGGTGTATGTGCATGTGTTTGATGAAATGTCACAAAGGTTTTTATTTTTGATTTTTGAAAATATAATTACATGGAATTATAGATCTATGTGTGTATAATATATTTTGTGAAGGCAGATATGGATTTCGTGTCGTATTCGTGTCAGAAATTGGACACGCACACACCCGCACAGCCCCGTGCACGTGCCCTGCTACCCCGTGTCCATTTCTCCCTGGATACGATACTTCGATACACGATTTTTGGTAAGGAGATGGAGGCCACGACTGTCAATGTGTCCCTAAAGTTTGGGGAGTGATGGTCGAGTATCGAAGGAGTTATTCGACCCGCACCGATTCATCCATGTCGTACATGCACGGAAAATTCGTACTGATACGGCCTCCAAACTCTTGACACGACTCTCGTGGACACGTTGCAGGCGGTTGGACACTTACTCCTACCCCTGGCGAACACGTGTACACGGCCACGTGTTCCCACATGGCCTGTGTCGTTCGTATGACATGCGTGCACACGTGCACGACACTGTTTCACTGTGTAAGCTCTATTATTTGGTTCTGTGTAAATTTCCAGTTTTAATGGTTTAATTATGATTAAATTGCTAATTTGAGATCCTAGACATGTTTGTTAGTATATGTTAGTTGATTATTACATTTTAGATTGGGTTGTTTTCCATGGAATGAGATTTGGATATATGGAATGGACTGTTGACTGATACACATTATGTTTCTATTTTTCCTAAACTTAATCCCTATTTAATCTATTATAGATTGATGTTTTTAGCTGCCAAATGATCCTACATGTCATTTAGTTCATGATTAGTTGATTTTACAAGTTGGATTGTGTTTTGTCATAGAATGAGAAATTAAACATTGTATTGGGTTTTCGATAAGGTATTTGACTGATACATTGTTCCTATAAAATCTGAATTGATTTCCATTCCTTTTAAACTAATTTTTGTAGTTTAGATTCATATTGATTAAATGCTTGGGTTAATTAGTTAATTGATTTTACTGTCTGTTCACTGTTTAAATCCAGTTTCTAATATTTTCCCCTCTTATTTCATCTGTGAATTGAATTGACAATAACTGAGATTTGGTTTCATGTTTTGTATTAGTTTTCGAATTGATTGATATTTGAATTTAGGTTGTTTATTTCAGGGGTTAGCTAACATGTTAGGATTTTAATTTACATGGATTCCGGTTTCGATTTCACCTTGGGCTTAGTTCAATTGATAACTGTCACACCACCTTCATGCATTGACACACACACACACAGAGGCCATAACCTGTGTTCTGTCACACTGAGAACCTACACACAGACATTACTTATTCACTGACAGCTAATACACACACACACACACACAAGGAACATAACCTGAGAACTGAGAAGCTGAGATTGACATGTTCTATTACACACACCTAAACTAAGATGCATTATGAGAACATAAGCTTCATATATATTGATTTATGAACACCTGAACCTGAGATGACTGAAGTACATTGCACTGTCTTTCTATCCAATTACACACATGCCACACCCACATGCCTAGGCTTAAATGACACACTTCACTCCACAAAATCTGAGATTTCCTTTCCTTGCATATAACTGAGAATGAATCCTGATATTGATACCTGAGACACACATTCCACACACATGAAAACTGAGCTGCCATGTTCATTACACTCTATACACACACACACATATGTTAAAACCTGAGAATGGCTTGCCTTTTTAGTTGGCCTATTGTTCCATTTTTATTTCCTTTCCCTTGTTTTCATTCCTTCCTCAGTTGGTTTCTTCTTTCCATTTGCCTTTTCTTTCATTTCCTCTTATATCCTTTGTATACCTTCACATATTAATACATATATGTTTCATACTTGTAGGTATCTTATATATTTCATATATGGTTGTTTGTTTATTTTCTCTATAGTTAATGTTGTATCTTTGTAGGTAACTGTGAACTTGAGTTCTCAGTTTTCTAATGCATCCCTTCCCTTTTCTTGCTTCCCTTTTGTTGTATTATATTGATACTTGTATATATTTTGGTATTCCTAATTGGTTGAGTTATAGGTTAGGCTATTGTATAGCTTGAGTTTTAGTATTAGTCTATAGGCTTGAGATATAGGTTAGCTAGCCTAGTATAAGTCCTTTAGGCTTGTATTTTGTGGTTAGGGCCTAGACTTGACTTAGTTTGACTGTATAGTTGACTGGAGTTGACCAAGAGTTGACTTTAGCCTAGTTTGACCTAGACAACATGCAGATGTATTGTATATTTCATTTACCATCCTGTGTACACATCTTGACTTGTGTTGCTCTAACTAGGAGTCAGGTACCTTATCTCGGACAGTACATTTTCACAGCTATTCAGATACCAGGCGAGTACATTCTCTGATCATTTCATAACTTGCTTAGAATTATATTCCTGCTCTAGTTTACCTTATTTGATGCTGTCACGATATTATCACGGATTGGTACTATATGGATCCTTTCATGCGATGTTATCCCATTCGAAAGCATCGGATACATCATGTCGTGTGTTTCATGTACATCGTGTATTCCTCGCTCTCATGTTATTCATGTTATCATGTGCTTCATGCTCGTTCGTGCTCGCTCGTGTACTCTCATGTGCTATCATGTTCGGTCGTATTTCTCATGTATCTCATGTATCTCATGTATAACCTATACCTCATGTGCACCCTTCATGGGCCTTCATATGGAATTCATGTGCACTCAGCTTTTGAGCCCTAATGTATTTTTCATGTACACCCATCTATGGGCTTCATGTGAAAACCATGTACGTAACATAACTTGTCTGGATCCTTGTGTATTGATTGGGGTATGGGGGAGTATAAATAGTCATGTGAACAATTCCAAAGTAGTATAGCCATATACGCCTCTTTAGTATAGTCATGTACAAATCCAGCCGTTCACATGTCGACTTTGTACTCTAAATCACTAGTCACTGGTAGCTCTCTACTTATAGTAGATATTTCTATTACAGTTCTCTTCCTGTTTACATCATGTACTTTCTTTCAGTTTCATGTATCGTACTCTCTTGTATGTCTATATTTTCTAACCTGTTATGATCTACGTGAGATGTATTGTGCTCGCTCCCGTCCTGACTGGACCTGTTGAAAATTTTACAGAGGATGATGAGGAACCCTGCACCCCTTACTTTGGAGCTTGCCTAGATGACACTCGCGATCTGGACCCCTGGGGAGGTTCAGGCAGCTGCTGAGGACGATACCTTGCTTAGTATAGATAGCTTAGACTGTTTTTCCTTTTCATGTTTAGTTGTTGTCCTTGATTTCAGAGTTGTATATTTTAGAGATGTTGAGACTGGTAGTTGTTGAAACTTATGTTATTTCATTTATGTTGTACCTCAGTTGAGGATTTTCTTATCTATTTTATCGTGCCATATTCTATCTCTAGTTGTGATTGAGTTGTACCTTCTGTGATTAGCCTCCAGTTGGAGATTATTCTATATTGTGTTAGTTATAGTTCATGACCTAGAACAACGTTCTACCGCCGACACTGCGGCGTAGGCTGGACGCTGTTACGTACTCGTACCCTTACGGTGGGTGCGGGTCGTGACACCCGGAAGCTCTGCTGGAGATACGGGTATGATGACCCCCTCAGGTTGGCCACTGTCATTTTTGAACGTTATGCGCTTAGGTCACTGGTGCCCAAGTGGGGACTATTCCAGATCCTATTTACTGCCAGGGCACATACGACGAAAGGTTTGTTCTCAACTGCATAAACACATTAGAATAGTTACGTAACTCTAGTCGATGTCATGTCACCCCCGTTTCATTAGTAGCTTGGGACAATGTCGCATCGCGGAATAGTATTCTACCCCTTGTCCTTTTTTGGTTGTAGGGGTAGTCCACTGTTTCGATGATGAGGTATTGGATCTTGTTACGATTGGGGCTATTTTACTTTACTTGTGATTTATGACATATTATATATATTCAGTTATGTGACATGTTCTTTATGTATCTTGTTATGTTCCTCTAAGGACCTGGTTATCTCTCCAGGTATGTGCTTTGTGTCCTTTCACAGGTGTCCTAGCCAAGGCCGTAATCTTCTCCATTCCTTCAAAGATGATTGCTCTTGGTTCTTCTTGCTATTTTATCGATCATTTTCTTGTATATTTTCTTTCATTTAAAATTGTTGGTAGTGGATTTGTCTCCGTCCAACATGTATAAATGACAAATTTCATAGTTGAATTTATTATTATTCTCTTATTTGGTGGATGAGATTTAGTTGTCTTGGTTTACTGCATATTACAGCTTATGGATACATACGAGGTTTCCATATATTGGAGTATTTTTCGTATGTTTGCAAATTATATAGACTTATTGTATGGACATCCCATGGGACATTTGAGAGAGAGCGCACCAACGATATCAATTTGCGGAAGCAACAGAGTTAAATAATTTAATCGAAAGTCTAAGGACGTAAAGTCGTGCTCTGATACCATTATGTCATGCCCCGCTCCCGCAGGAGCGATCGTCCTCGCAAAGACGTGATGCCGTACGAGCCTAGATTGCGCTCGTACAAGGCGGGTTCCATAACGGCCGATTATGTCGGCTACGACGGGGTCGTCGCACAGAAGTTCCAAGCAGAGACATTGAATAATAGCAGCAAAAATTTGAAGCAAAACACAAGTTATTCAAAAGAAGCTCTTTATTGTTATTGAAACAAAGATTGCAATGGGGTGAAAAGCCAAGATTACAATCACTCAAGATTACAATCACTCAAGCTCATTCTTATCATATTACAAGTTACTCGGCTCTCTCTCATCTCTCAATACAAGTCTTGAACCAATGGATGCTTCGGAGATGCGATGTTCATATATTATGTCCCGTATAAATCTAGTCTCCATGCGGTCGTACGTTTCGAATTGCCAAGGAACTCCGTGCCTCGACGCATCCAAGCGAGCTCCATGCCAGGAGCTTCTACATGTGCCTGCACATAAACACTGTATGGATGTTAGTACGCAACTGTACTGGTGGTGTGAGCTCATCGCCCACCCATATAAAACTGACACGTTAATTTACTTTATGTAATATAGTCCCTTTGTATTGCCTTTCTTCTCTTGCGTTAGGATCAGTTTTAGGACAAACACCTTGGCCTATTTTGTGTCTCAAGACCATCCCGTGCTTGCAACAACAACGTCAACTCGTACTTTGCCTCTAGACCCTTCTCGTACCGACAACGTTAACCTATCAAGTCGTGCTTGCCTTTTGGCCAATAATCAGAGATGCAACTACGTGATAGTACCCAATTTTTGTATAACAGTTTTGTATATTTGAGGCAGTGCCTCGCCACTTAATGACTTGCCTATACTCGTGTTGTGATAGCGCGGCCGTGCCTCATATTTCAAGGTCGTGCCCTGCAACTCATCATAACTTCCCTAAACCTGCCCTTCGGCCCTTCTCGACTTAACTCGAAACAACTCAAATCTTACTTATGCAAATCTATGTCGAGGACCTAACACTCGATGCCACATCTCATACCGAAGTACGGATCTTTACTTAGCCAAACCCTAGGCTCCTGAATTATGGTGCAAACCGTACATATATACCTTCCTAACACAACTCATGTCATACTTATATTTCCTTAGAATTGACCAACACTATGCATACAGATTGCCGCTCAGCATGCCAACTTATTTATATGAAAGGTCACTGGCATTAACTAGCCACCTTGGACTTAGCTAGGAGTAGGATGGATAACCACCGCAGGTAGCTAGCCCCAGTGACGGCCCATCAAACTCCTGGTGCCCTACCCAGCTCAGCTACTGGGTTTCCTCCATGGCTGGATCGGCACCTTGGCCCAGGCATTTCCGATCGAAGAAACCAAATCGCCCTTGTCGACAAGTTGTCCATGACCACACACCTACGATGGCTTCTTTTAGACTCACGTAAATGCATGGTCTAATCATTACGACTTAGTTTGCTTTGCTTTACTTCTTCTACGTTTCATACTTCTTCCGCAGAGCCCAAACCAGGGTTGCCTTGGCGACTGACCTACAGTCCCGATATATTTCTTCTTGGCGACTGACCATCATTTGAACTTAACATTGCGACTAACCATCGCTTAGACCTAACATTCTTTGAACTCAGGAAACGGCTACTGCATAGCCTTCCTACTTAACTTGAACATGACGTATTTTTTAAGTGCCAATAGACCGTGGCTAACTTTCCTCTGAACTGACTGTGTCTCATGCCTTAGACTGACTCACATTCTACGCGACACTATCGTCCAAGTCATAATTTATATGACGAGCCTTGAGATCGTGGGACTAAATAACTTGACAACCGCAGAAAGAGCGGGACAGTACTTGGAATGACTTCGGTCGACCGGCATAACTTTGCTTAACTTAATCGAGCCTACAACTTAACCCAAGGGACGAGCAAAGGCGATGCCAAGCCTTGCATCATGGAAGCGTGCATGCTTTATCGAGGATTTATGCCGGCGACGCCTATGACTTAGGCTAACTCATAGTTTTGTGGTGAAGTCCAACTTTTCCTCTTCCAAGCCACGGGATGAAGGACCGAGTGTTATTTTCAAACCACGCCGTGTACCAACTCTAAGCCAACCGTTGGACCTTTCCATATTCTAACTCAATTTGACTCGACTTGGGATTATTCCCTTAGCTATGTGGATTCGTCTCTTTTTATTATCAAGCCTACTTGTGTATTTGAAAACTTGCATTTTATTAGTGTGAAGCCCAAGCTGCGGCAAGTTCACCGAAGCCACCCACCTGATTCGAGGAGTCACCTCGACCGAGTGGGCCTTCGAGTTGTTGTTGTATGGCTAAGTTCAAATGTCGTTGGCGTTTCGATTCCCCCGATTGTCTGAGCGGGACGGAGCACTACATCATACACCTTTCAGAAAAAGTTTCATCCTCGAAACTAACTGAGTATACTTATCGACTTATACTTGATTCAACATTCAAGGACTCTCGCACGCACTACTCCTATGCGTTCCCTCAATCCGAGCCACGCTCGTGCTACCATCAATCTTTTCTTCACAACAGAATTTCAAAATCCACGATACTCTTCCATTCCTCTAGTCTCACTTGATTCAACGTACCACTTAGTTGGATCATGCACGTATTCCAGGCGTCCCCAAAATACATGCATTTCAGCCAAGCCTCATGATAGAGAATATGCCATCACCACTCGAGTCGGATCGTGCCATATTCAAGTGTTCTTGATATACATGCATGTCAACCGAGCCTCGGGAGTGGTGCCTCCATAATTTCTATCGCTCCGTACTGGGACGTCTGTCTAACCACTAGGCTATTTTTTTAGTCTATCATCAATCGTTAGTATTGGAATCATAGTTCTCAAGCAACAATATCAACACTGACCCCCTCCTAAGTTCAAACCAAGTTGATAATACGGGATTTTCTACCCAGGCTCGCATCACTCCGATTTCTAAATATCGAGCATTCCTACACATATCCTGACATTCGTCGTACGGGGTCCGAGTCATTTAGCAAAGCCATCCTACGACAACTCACATTCAACCAATACTCAACATGAACATATCACTCATCCAACACGCAACTTGTATAGTCTATCTTTTCAAACACGTTCGACATAATCCAAATATCAATCATTCTCAAGTCAAGCACGCTATGACACAATTTATTGCTTAGCCATAATTCATATTTCATGTTTCCTAAGTCGTTCATCACAATTCATGTATTTGATCATAAGGTCGTCTGACTTAATAATATGTTGTGCCCCAATCTCACGCGAGTTTGATTATCCATGGTGGGCATGAAGCACCATTCAACGCTTCCGTAAAATAATCATTCTCATCGGAGCGTAACTCTTGTTTGAGTCTAGACTAATTTATTTTTGATAAGCAGATCGGATCTATTCAATCCTCAAGTTTACTCAATCATCAATCGCAAGTCCAAACATTCTCAAATTTTTCTTCGCATCAAACCAACAAATCGAGACAATCAAAGTTGCCGCATCCTGATTTTTTGAGTTCGATCATTCCTGCGACATGAATCACCATGTCAGCGCTCACGCAGAACGATCGCCCCAAATCTGACACGATGCATGTACGAGACTAGAGTTGCACTCGCACAAGATAAGAATGTCGATGTTGTGGTTATACGCGTAACCATCAAGACACTTCTATTTTCATCTGTATTTATTTCAATCAAAATCCTAAATATAGCATTAGTCAGAACAATAACACTTGCACGATCGTCATTCCTCGAATTAGAGTGCCCCCGAGTTATTGCTTATCGATCTTTGATACGCCTCAATACCATCGATGATATGCGTAACCTGAAGATCTTCTTTGTAACGAATTTTGAGTTGTGCGAATAATGCTATCGTTCGACTGGATAATCTCCTCGACATTCAAATTCAAGTTCGATCATTATCCCTCGAATCTTTCACAACATCAATTTTCTCAAACCCAAATTCGCGTATTGTTCATTCGTCTATCTTAAGTCATCGAGCAATATTTTTCTTCAAATCACATCATTTCTTGCTAACCCAAATCATCTAGCAACATCCATCCCGATTCCTTAAAGTTATTCTTAAATATTTGAATCATTTCCATGCACGCTATCATACGGTCGTGCCAAATTTTTGTATACGATTCTTATTGATTTCCTCGATCGAGTCATCCATTCGCACACCTTAACTTTTCTTCGATTCAGTTTCACCTACTCAATCATTTTTATGTTTCATACTCGTGCAACCCTCAATCCCGTGCATGTTCCGTGCGCATCAATTTCTAGGTTATTCGAATTAACTCGTCAAATCTTAAGACTTATAACTTATTCAACGATACTCAATCTACGGCTTTGTATACACGCGACGCTTGCTGATAGACTCATTGACACCCTGTATCCTTAATCGATCGATCGACATCCCTGAGGCTATCACATACACCACTCAGGGGTGAAGTCATTCTAAAAATCCTCAATTTATCATTCGATTCACAATCTATTTTCTCGAATTTCCGTCTGAACGATTCCTTAAATTTTAAGCACGCTCATCTATAGCGCACTGACGTTATCGTCGCTCGATAGTACCCCTATTGCTAGTCATCCCACTTACTCAATCAAGTCCAAATCATTCTCGTCCGACACAATTCGAATCCCGCAACAGACTTTTCTAAGGTCGACGCAATGTTGGTGTATATGTCCAGCCCGATTTAGCCAACCGTGCTTACGCGAACCATCTTTTTGTTTTGTCAAAAACTGTTCTCCTACATTTTATAAATTATATAGACTTATTATATGGACATCATGTAGGACATTTGAGAGAGAGCACACCAACGATATCAATTTGCGGAAGTAACAGAGTTAAAGAATTCAATCAAAAGTTCAAGGACGTAAAGCCGTGCTCTGATACCATTATGTCACGCTCCGCTTCCGTAGGAGCGATCGTCCTCGCTAAGGCGTGATGCCGTATGAGCCTAGATTGCGCTCATGCAAGACGGATTCCATAACGGTCGATTACAACGGTTGCGACGGGATCGTCGCACAGAAGTCCCAAGCAGAGACATTGAATAATAACGGCAAAAATTTGAAGCAAAACACAAGTTATTCAAAAGAAGCTCTTTATTGATATTGAAACAAAGGTTACAATAGGCGGAAGGCCAAGATTATAATCACTCAAGCTCACTCTTCTCATATTACAAGTCACCCAGCTCATTCTCATCTCTCAATACAAGTCTTGAACCAGCGGATGCTTCGGATAGGCGATGTCCATAAATTATGTCCCGTATAAATCCAGTTTCCACGTGGTCGCACGCCTTGAATCGCCAAGGAACTCCGTGCCTCGACGCATCCAAGTGAGCTCCACGCCAGGAGCTTCTACCTGTGCCTGTACATAAACACTGTGTGGGCGTCAGTACTCAACTGTACTGGTGGTATGAGCTCTTCGCCCACCTATATAAAAGTGACACATTAATTTACTTTGTGTAACATAATCCCTTTGTACTGTCTTTCTACTCTTGCCTTAGGATCAGTTTTAGGACAGACACCTTGGCTTATTTTGTGTCTCAAGACCATCCCGTGCTTGCAACAACAACGTCAACTCGTACTTGGCCTCTAGACCCTTTTCGTACCGATAACGTTAACCTATCAAGTCGTGCTTGCCTTTCGGCCAATAATCAGAGATGCAACTACGTGATAGTACCTAATTTCTATGTAATAGTTTTGCATATTTGATGCAGTGCCTCGCCATTTAATGACTTGCCTATACTCGTATTGTGATAGCGCAATTGTGCCTTATATTTCAAGGTCGTGCCCTGCAACTCATCATAACTTCCCCAAACCTGCCCTACGGCCCTTCTCGACTTAACTCAAAATAACTCAAATCTTACTTATGCAACTCTACGTCGAGGACCTAACACTTTACGCCACATCTCATGCCGAAGCACAGGTCTTTACTTAGCCAAACCCTAGGCTCCTGAATCATGGTGCAGACCGTACACACATACCTTCCTAACACAACTCGTGTTGTACTTACATTTCCTTAGAATTGGCCGACACCGTGCTTGCGAATTGTCGCTCAGCATGCCAACTTATCTATATGAAATGTCACTGGCATTAACTAGCCATCTTGGACTTAGCTAGGAGTAGGATGGACGGCCACCGCAGGTAGCTAACCCCAGTGACGGCCCATCAAACTCCTGGTGCCCTACCCAGCTCAGCTATTCCGGTTTTCCTCCATGACCAGATCGGCCTCTTGGCCCAAGCATTTTCGATCGGAAGAAACCAAATCGCCCTTGTCTATAAGTTGTCCATGGCCACGCACCTACGACGGCTTCTTCTAGACTCGCATAAATGCATGGCCTAATCATCACGACTTAGTTTCCTTTCCTTTACTTCTTCTACTTTTCATACTTCTTCCGCAGAGCCCAAACCAGGGTTGCCTCGGCGACTGACCTACAGTCCCGACATATTTCTTGTCGACGACTGACTACCGCTCGAACTTAATATTGCGACTAACCATTGCTTAGACCTAACATTCTTTGGACTCAGGAAATGGCTACTGCATAGCCTTCCTACTTAACTTGAACATGACGTATTTCTTAAGTGCCAATAGACCATGGCTAACTTTCCTCTAAACCAACCGTGTCACATGCCTTAAACCGACCGTGTCTCATGCCTTAAATTGACTGAGCGGGACGGGGCATTACATCAAAAACCATTAAAAAATTTAGATCAAATTCTGGCGAAGAATATATATCCAAATCCTAAAACTCAAGGAACCCTTCCTCAATTATCATGTACCGAGACACCTGAACAAAATGGTGTCGCAGAACGTAAACATCGTCATATTGTAGAAACTACCAGAACCTTACTTATCTCATCCTCGGTTCCTTGTACCTTTTGGGGAGAATCCTTTCACACTTCTACTTATATCAAAAATCGCATACCCACATCGGTTACTTGTGGAATTTCTTCCTTTGAACGACTTTATCACACCCCTTCCGATTACTTCGAATTTCGTGGCTTTGGCTCAACGTGTTTTGTCCTTCTTCCCAAAAGAAAATGAGATAGACTCAGCAAGAAAACATCCATGTGTATTTTTTTAGGCTATGGTGTTCAACAAAAAGGTTATCGGTGTTATGATCCCTCTTCTTAGAAACTATATCTCTCGACATGTTACTTTTTGGGAGAAAATACCCTTCTACTCACTCCCAAAAAATCAGACAGAGATCTCTGATTCATTTCAATTTTATGATCATTTTATTGATCCACCATCTGATACATCTGAACATGTACCACAACAAGTAGAATATGTAGTAACACCACATTCTGATCCTCCTACACATGATTCTAATATGACATTTACAGATACTAATCTAACCATTGTTGAATCAATTTCTCCAGAAACTCATCCAGACCCTCCAATCTCAACCTGACCTATTCGTGAAAACACCAACCTGCTCACCTCTCGGATTATCATTGTTATATGTCAGCTCTTTTATCCCTCCATGAACCAACAACCTATCATGTGGCCTCTTCTGACCCTCTTTGGCAACAAGCCATGAAGGAAGAACTAACTGCTCTACAAGATACTAATACATGGGATCTTGTAGATCTTCCTCCTGGTAAATCTATTATACGATGTAAATTGATTTGCAAAATAAAATCAAAGTATGATGGTTCTATTGATCGATATAAGGCACGCCTAGTTGCAAAAGATTTTACCCAAGAACACGGTATTGACTATGAAGAAACGTTTTCCCCAGTTGCTCGTATGACTACTATACAAACTTTGATTACAGTTGCTTATATTCGTCAATAGAAGTTATATCAAATGGATGTCAAAAATGTCTTTCTTCATGGTGATCTACATGAGGAAGTTTATTTGAAACCACCCCCCGGTCTCCCACACTCTCCTCTATCACCTCCGTTTTTTGCTATACGTATTTCCAGTATACGTGTACGAAATTCTGACCTGTATTTTTACTTATCTTGTCGTGCTAGCTAATTTTAGTTTAACCTTGTTTAGGTTCATCATGGCATATTATTGGTTTGACTTGGTTCATTATTGGTTTGGCTTGGTTTATTTTTATGGTTCATCATGTAAACCCCTACCTACCACCATCTTCTATATAAATCCACCTACTTTTCTCTCTCCTCATTATTCCTCATAACTTCTTCTTCTTGTCCATTAAAACCTCTCCCCCTCCATAGGCAAGTGCATCTTGCTCTTACTCAAGAACCTATTTTTATGGTTCCAATGGATTCTTAGCATGATTCTAAACCACTTTATAACTTGAAGATTTTTATTTTGAAGCATAGATTTTTGTAGATCTAGGAAATGGCCCTTTTCAGATTTTTGAAGTTTTGATCTATTTAACTTCTTCATTTGCATGTTTTGATAGTTCCATGTCGTAGAGAATTTCTTTTTACCCCCATTTTGACCTAAGGAAGTCCGAATTTGGACTCCGAACGGAGAAATGACGGAGTTTCGAAGTTTTCGGCCATGGTTCGTTCTTCCCGGATTCTTCGGGAAGACGAACAGTGTACTGCTTGGGCGCATGGACTTGTCATGCGCCCAAAGCATTCTCCCCATCCTAGTGGGTGCATATGCCATTATGTGGGCGCATAGTGTGCCACATGTAGGCGCATAGACTCGTGTTGGCACATAAGCCTTCACGACTTGTCCCCTTTGCATCATTCACCCTTAGCCTTTGGCCACAAGGGGTTCAACCCATGATTGGGTGCATAGGGAACACCCCTTTGGGCGTATAGAGTGTGCCCCACCCTTCCTACTGGGTGCATGCCTATAGCCAGTGTGGGTGCATGACTTGTGTATGGCACATGGCCTTCACACATAATGCACCAACACCTTTTTCCATTTATTGGCACTTGGCTATGCAAGTGCATTGGCCATGTTGGCACTCATGATAACTCTTAGCTTGAACCTTGCGTCTGGATAACCTGGATAGTCTGCAGGGCTTGTGGCCATAGGTATACCTCATTGTATCTTGCTAGTAACTAGGCTTGTGATAATCCTAGTTAGTTAACTATCAAGCCGTACTCTTGCTTGGCCGTGAATGTTAGATGAAGTCCCATCTTGTCTAGTCTTGTCTAGACCTAGTACATGGCTATCTCTGGACATGCTTGTGTATGCTTTACTTTATCGATAATTGGTTAGAGGCTAAAGTTTCGTTCAGGTGAAGGGTTACAACACCAGTCCGTGTTTGGTTTACGTGTTGTAATTTGGTTACCGGAATAGTCCTTTAGTTATCTTATCGTTTATCACCCTGTTATCTTTAACTCATGTCTTGTGTTATTTCATCTATGAACTTTATGTGCTAATGTGCTGGTTTTAGTTCTTAAGTGAAGCCTTCTTTGTGGCACTTGCTCTTTCTGGGGTCTGATCCAGCTGATTTTGTATGGCCAGATTTCGGAGCAGCTTTCGAGGATCTTCCTGCCTTCCTGCCAGATGGTTACCACTAGAAGGAATCCTGGCAATGAGTGGATTTTTATTTTGCTCTTCCACTTCCTTGTAAAAATATTCTTTTGAGGTGTTTAGCCGTAGAGCAAGTGTTAGCTCCTTTACAACTTTACTTACTGTCTGCCTACGGGCTGTAACATGATTGACAAATCCTAGGGTTGATCATGTATGACTTAAACTCTTGCTAGTCTTCGTATTTTGTATGACTAGCTTCATGATCATCTGATTATGTATTATATGGGACGCCTTACTCTGTATGTCTGATGATTTACCATCTTGTTATATTTACTTGCTTGCTTGAGATTGAGACACTAGGCTTGTTCTTGACCCTAAGGGACTATTGGCTTATAGTAAACCCTCATTCATCTAAACAGCCGTGACCGTATTGCGAGGTGGAATTCACTTCAATGTACGTAGCTGGCTGTGTCTGTCCCTCGCTCTCCAGTATTCTGGTTCTGGGGTGTGACATCCTCATCAGGTTTGTAAACTTCGTCAGGCTCTATATGGTCTCAAGTAAGCACCTCGAGCTTAGTTTGAAAAGTTTTGTATTGCAATTACTAATTATGGTTTCACACAGAGTACACATGATTCTGCTATGTTCTTTCGTTCATCTAACAACGGTATTATTGTTCTTGTCATATATGTAGATGATATGGTCATTATATGTAATGATTTACAAGGCATTCATGCTTTAAAGTTATACTTAAGCACCTGTTTTGAGATGAAAGATCTAAGCATTATTCGTTACTTTCTTGGGATAGAGGTTGATCATACTTCCAATGGATATTTTCTTTCTCAAGTAAAGTATACATCTGAAATACTTCTTCGAGTAGGTTTAACTGATACTAAGACTGCAGATACTCTACTCGAATTGAACACAAAATTACATGCATCTGACGGCACCTTACTCTCTGATCCTACTATGTACCGCCAGGTTTTAGAAAATCTTAATTATCTCACTATTACTAGACCCGAAATAAGTCATGCAGTTCATATCGTAAGTTAATTCATGTCTTTACCTCGCACTGTTCATTATGCAGCCGTTCTTTGAATCTTGCGCTACTTGAAGGGCACTTTATATCAAGGACTATACTTATATTCTACCTCCACGCTTACTCTTCGTGCTTATTCTGATTCTAATTGTGTGGGAGATGTCACAGATTGTCGCTCTACCACTGGCTTCTGCATCTTTCTTGGTGATTCTCTCATTTCTTGGAAAAGTAAGAAGCAAACAACAGTTGCCTGCTCAAGTGCTGAAGCTGAATACAAGGCCCTTGCTCATACTACGTTTGGGATTATATGTTTACGCTGGCTACTTCATGACATGGGCATTGAACATTCATAGCTAACTCCTCTGTTTTGTAATAGTAAGAGTGCTATTCAAATAGCTCATAATGATGTCTTCCACGAGCGTACCAAACATATTAAAGTTGATTATCATTTTGTCAGGGATCATTTTATGAAAAGAATAATCCACCTGTCCTACATTACTTCAGAAGCTCAAGTTGCAATTTTTTTTTACAAAGACTCACCCCTTAGCTCGGTTCAACTTTCTCGTATCCAACTCAATATGTTTTCTAAACCATGTTGAGTTTGAGGGGGGATGTTAAGAAAAGAGTCATTACATAATTTTCTTGTTAGTATTTTTCTTCTTTATAACGTTACCGTTGTACTTTCCTTCTTTATAATATTATTGTTGTACTTTCTATTTGTTTTATTTGTATTCTCTATGAATTGAGGTTTTCCTCTAATAAATAAAACACACAGAAAATTATTCCATTATCTATTTTTAACAGTTGGGATCTTGTAAGCGGATATGGCATAGATGGGGATTGATCCTAGGGTTGATTTAATGAGTGTCGTCCTCCTAGCGTGGGATAGCGCTCTTGCTTTCCATCCTTTGAGGCATGCCCCGTATTGTGGACACACACAAAAAAGAAGTAGAAAATGATGTCTTTTATTTTATTAGCATAAGGCACCACAAATTGAGTACGCCTGAGAGCTCATGCGCTGAGGATCCCCGAGTACAAAAAAGAATTCTGGGGAATGGAACGATGGAGATCGGGCGACAGTTGCTCCTTTACTCCATTGACACTCTGATTACAAAAGTGGGAGAAAACCTAAGAAAATTGCTAACTCTGGACTCACTGGCAAGAAGTGCAGTAATTTGGCTCTTGAAAATGCTCTCCGTTCTGTGTTTTGAAGAGGGATTAGGCCCCCATTTTATAGTCGTTCTTGAGCTGGAATGATGTTATGCGCCCACATGAGGAAACACGCTTGTTTTTATGTGGGCGCATAGTCCTGCTTTGGGCGCATAGGATATAGGCGCATACAGGCTGCGAGATCGTGGGTTGGTCGTGATGTTGACGTGTGTCATTCCTCAGAACGAGAACACTGGAGAGCGGGGGAATGACTCAGCCAGCTACGTATTACGGGTAGATGAATACCGTATAATATGATCAATGCTGTCTAAAAGACGAGGGGGTGCATACTACATGAAAGTCTCACTATGGTTACTTCACATCTATTGTCTCAATCATTCAAACAAGAAACAGAAATAGAGAACATGTAAGATAAAGCAGTAAGGCGTCCCGAACGCTCAGTCAAAATGTTCTTGATATCTGGCTTTATAAAACATAGCCAGATGATGTAGCAAAGTATACACAATTGTTATCAGCTGCAGTCTGACTTAATTACAATTATGTAAAAGTAAGTACAAGATAATCCGACTAACATGTCGGTGCCAAACGGCAAGGTATTAAGTAAATAACAAAACGAGTGGGGAAGTAAGGAACCCACTCGAGTCTGCCTACGATCATCCCTCTAGTATTGACCATCTTGGAGGTGGAAGTAAGCTGAGTCCTCGGGAACCGGCTCTAGATCTGGCCATGCAAAACCAGAGAGGTTAGATCTCTAATAACAAGTACCGCAAGGAAGCATGATACGAGGAACTAAAACCAGTAATAAGAGAATATGATATATAGACCTCTGCTTGCTACTAGGATTCACATAACATCACGGCACTTCGAACCAACTTTCCAACCAAATAAAGACAGAAGTTGGCCCGTCATGTCCTGACATTCTGATCATCTCAGTTAGTTAACAGAGTAGGTACAGTACACAAACAAATCAATTTAAATGCCCATTCAACTACTACGGCTTGCTACTGTGAGTTCTAAGTTATCCTGGAAATATCCAATAAGGATTCCTCAGTTCTTACTATGTGCAAGCAAGGCTAGTCTATCCAGTCAATCATTTACGCCAATCATGAATCAGACGAGTCCCAACGGGACGCCCGTCATCAATATACAATATACAATAAATAATATAAGCAGATACCGCTCCCTGCCCGTGTGGCAGATTTGCAGTATCTGTGGGAACCAGCCGGCCTGTCGGGCACTTAATAGTCCCAAAGAGAGCTGCCATGTAAGAACTCGGGAATCCATTCTCTCCATGCAATCATTATTTTATTTAACTTAGTAGCCTCTATGTTGAGTGAAATCCCATGCCGTGGATCATGGTCATTCAGAATGAGTACTTCCGTACAAAGTACGATATGCCCAACTCCACAAAGATACCCGTGCGGTTATATTGTAGGTCTTACATAGCGTAATGCAACAATCAAAACTAGCCACAGAATAATCATGCCTTGACCATAAAGTACATATGCTGCTTTGTAGAAAAATAAATAAATTGAAGCCTGCACATGCCTGTATGCCAATATTCAGGATCGGCCAATCGATTACAATTGTTCATAGTTAATATGAACGTGCCTCATTCATTCAATTCAATAAGACGACTAGCCAGTCTCTTAGTTCCAACTAGGAACGCATGATCAATTATTAGTCAAGGTCACAATCAATGTTAATTAATGCCAAGATAACAATCAATGTTAATTAATGTCAACTCGAGACAGAATCAGCCAAAAGACATTATGGGCTAGGGTTTATGCGGCCGGGAAAATAAAAGCTCATGCGGCCAAAAATTGCTCATGCGGCGAGAATTTGCTCATGCGGCCAGAAATTGCTCATGCGGCCAGAATCTGCTCATGCGGCCAGAAATTGCTCATGCGGCCAGAAATTTAGTATTCTTCTCCTAATTTTCTGAGAATAGAACCATGGAAGCCATTGCTTCCAAGCTCTCTATATCCTTCATTCCAAGCCCAAATCTGGATTTTTATAGGTCAAAATGGGGTAGAACAAAATTTTCTACAACATTGAACCATCAAAACTTGAAAAATAACAAAATTACTAGATCAAAACCCAAGAAATCCGAAAATGCGTTAAACTTAGATCTACATGAAATGAGCCATAAAAATTGAAAATGCTAAGTACTAAAGTATCTAAGAATCTTGAAGGAAGACAATGGAACAACAAAAATGGAGATCCATCAAGAAGCAAGTTGGCACTTGCCTAGGCGGCTGGGTAGGTGGGGGAGAGTTTATGAGGAAGAAGAAGAGTTAATGAGAAAGAGAAGTAATGAAGAGATAAAAGGGAATGAGGCTTTAAATGAAGGAGTGGTGGTAGATGGGGAGCTGGGTTCATGTTGAACCATCCAAGGTCGAAAAATAAACCAACTCGGGCCGAACCCAAAAGCAAAGCAGAAGGTAAAATACTGAAAGTAAAATTGCAGGAAAATTAATTAAAATAAAATTAAAGGAATTTAAATACAGAACAATACATGATATATATATATATATATATATATATATATATATATATATATTAAATAAATATATTAAAGCAGTACATGAATTAAAATACATATTCTGGGAACGGGAAGTGACATCTCTACCCTCCTTAGAAAAATTCCGTCCTCGAAATTTCAAATCCAAGCAGGATAAGAACATCAAAGCTAAACTAATCTAAGTACAAGCAATTGGAGCAAGCAATCATTTTAAAATGTCAATAACAAGTAGTATATATATGTTTAACAATCTACGACATCAAGCAATTCTACTCATAAGGTGACAAGCATGAGGAGTTTAAAACAATCAAGGTATACAGAGAGAGATATACCTTGTGAGTCAAACAGGTGCGGATACCGTGATCGGATATCATCCTCACGTTTCCACGTTGACTCCCCTAAATAGTGATGACCCCAAGCAACCCGGAGAAGGCTAATTGTTCGGTTCTTGAGTATCTTCTTTCTTCGGTCCAAAATAGACACAGGCTGTTCCTCGTAAGACAGGTTGGTACCAACAACCAGCTCAGAATGATCAAGGATATGGCTTGGTTCCGATACATACCTTCGCAACTGAGATACATAAAACACATCATGCACCTCTCGTAACGAAGGTGGAAGGGATAAACGATAAGCAACGTCGCCTATCCTATCAAGGATGATAAATGGGCCCACGTACCGCGGACTCAACTTCCCTTGAACGCCAAACCTAATGACCCCACGGGTAGATAAGATCCGCAAGAACACGTGGTCCCCAACAGAAAACTCTAGCGACCTATGATGCTGGTCCGCCCAATGACGATGTCGATCTTGCACAACTCGAAGTCGCTCTCTAATTTCCTTAACCACTTCAACTGTTTGAACAATTATTTCTGGGCCTAGCATCTTCCTCTCCCTGATATCATCCCATGCTAGTGGCGACCTACACTTCTTACCATATAGAGCTTCGAATGGCGCCATCTGGATACCGGCTTGATAACTGTTGTTGTACGAGAACTCGACTAAGTGTAGGTGGCTCTCCTAAGACCCTCCAAAATCCAGAGTGTACGCTCGTAAGATATCTTCTAAAGTCTGAATTGTTCTTTCTGATTGCCCGTCCATCTGTGGATGGTAAGCCGTGCTAAATTTTAACTTGGTACCCAGACTATGATGTAAGCTCTTCCAGAAATATGATGTAAAATGGGTATCTCTATCTGACACAACACTGACAGGGACTCCATGCTGTCTGACTATCTGTTACATATACAACTCTGCCAACTTTTCTATAGATTGTCCTACTCTGAAAGGAAGAAAGTGTGCTACCTTCGTAAGCCGATCTACTATCACCCAAATGGCATCTTTACCACTTGGCGATCTCGGTAAACCGATCACAAAGTCTATTGTGATGTGTTCCCACTTTCATTCTGGAATAGAAAGTGGTTGCAATAATCCAGCTGGCCTCTGCTGCTCTGCCTTCACTTGCTGACATATCAAGCAACGGAAAACGAATCTAGCTATCTCCCTCTTCATTCTGTTCCACCAGAAGTGCTGTTTATTATCTTGGTGCATCTTGGTCCCTCCAGGATGTATAGAATACTGAGAACTGTGAGCTTCTGTCATAACCTCTTGTCTGATATCTCCACTAGGCACACATAGGCGCGATCCAAACCTAAGGGTACCATCTTCATGAATTTGCATCTCCTTTCTGAGTCCTGACTCACATTCTGCTTTAAGCTTCTGAATCCTTGGGTCCTGTGCCTGAGCTGCCTTGATCCTGTCTACCAAGTAGGATTGAACTTGTAGACTTGCCAGAATTCCTACGTCACTAGAAAGTATAACTTCGATACCCATCTCCTGAAGGTCTTCTAAAATATGCTTCTGGGTTGTCAACATAAATGTGCCGCCTCTCCTGCTAAGAGCGTCTGCTACCACATTAGCCTTGCCTGGATGATACTAAAGCTCCATGTCATAATCCTTGATCAACTCTAGCCATCTTCTCTGCCTCATGTTCAGCTCCTTCTAAGTAAAGATGTACTTCAGACTTTTATGGTCTGTGTACATGTCCACTCGGTCACCATATAAGTAATGCCTTCATAGCTTCAAAGCAAATACTACTGCCGCCAACTCTAAGTCATGAGTTGGGTAATTCTTTTCGTGGTCTCGAAGTTGCCTAGATGCATACGATATCACCTTCCTATGTTGCATGAGGACACATCCAAGTCCTTTACCTGACACATCATAATATACAGTAAAACTTCCGTGTCCAACTGGCAATATAAGAATAGGTACTGATATCAATTTTTGCTTCAAAGTCTCAAATGATGCCTGACATTCTGCCGACCAAACGAATGGCACATCCTTCCGTGTCAAGCAGGTCATGGGTGCTGAAAGCCTTACAAAGTCTGACACGAACCTTCTGTAATATCCTGCCAATCCCAAGAAACTTCGCACATCAACTACGGTCTTGGGTACTGGCCAACTCTCTACTGCTTCTACCTTCTTGTGATCCACTGCTACTCCAGCTCCTGATATGATGTGACCCAAAAATGAAATGTGATCCGTCCAGAACTCACGCTTGCTGATCTTGGCATACAACTGGTTCTCTCTCAGAACTTGTAACACTTTTCTGAGGTGGTCTTTATGCTCCTCTTCACTAGCAGAGTACACAAGAATGTCGTCGAAAAACACCACGACAAACTAATTTAAGTACGGCATAAAAATGCGGTTCATCAAATCTATGAATATTGCTGGAGCATTGGTCAAACCAAACGGTATTACCAAGAATTCATAATGCCCATACTTCGACCTGAATGCTGTCTTGGAAATATCCTCCTTCCGAACGCTCACTTGATGATACCCTGAACGAAGATCTATCTTGGAAAAAACTCTAGCCCTGCTCAACTGATCAAATAACTCGTCGATCCTGGGTAATGGATACTTGTTCTTTACTGTTGCCGTATTAAGCTTCCTGTACTCAATGCACAACCTGGATGATCCATCCTTCTTCCCTACAAGTACCACTGGTGCTGCCCATGGTGATATGCTAGCTTGGATGAACTTTTTCTCCATCAGTTCCTCTATGTGCTGATATACCTTGGCCTATTCTGAATCCGCCATTCTGTAAACTCGATCTGATATCGGTTTAGTTCCAGGTACCAATTTTATGCTGAACTCAATTTTCCTAACCGGTGGTAGACCTAGAAGTTCTTCAGGAAATATGTTTAGAAACTCTTCAACTACCTTCGGAACTTGAACTTCTTCCATTGCCGTCACTACTCCCTACTCTTGTTGAGTTGCCACTGATCTGACTAAGGTGAATCTCTTCATGCCTGGAATATCAAAAGATACACTCCCTCTACGATAATCTATTGTCGTATGACTGTCTTTCAGCCAGTCCATGCCTAAGATAACGTCGAAATTTCCAACAGGAAATTCTATCAACCTGGCGGGTAAGGAATGCTCGCAAACTATAACGCTACATGCTAGAATAATCCTACTAACTCCTACGATCCTATTACCAGTGAGTATATTCAACCTCTCTGGCAATGCCTCGAACTCCATTCCTAGCCGTGTCGTAAATTGTGCAGATATAAATGAGTGTGATGCTCCCGAATCAAACAATGCTACTGTAGGATATGAGGCAACAAGAATGTTACCTGCCACAACATCTCCCGATGCTAATGCCTCTTCCAAGGACAGAGTGATTGCCTGTCCTCGACCTCCTTGTTGGTTCCCATGCTGCGGCCTAGCCTGGTGCTGCTGCTGGCCCATTCCTTGATGATGCTGGGGTGGTCTATGCTGGTGCTGTTGCATTGGTGGTCCCTGCTGCCGAAACATCTGAGCCTGTGTCATGAACTGGCACTGTGCCAACGGTCTCACTGCTACCGCTGGTCCTCGATACTGTCCTGCCCCTGGTGCTGGCAGAGCAGGAAATTGTTGCACTGGTCCTCCTGACCTCGAACTCATGGGGCAGGTGGTAACCCGATGATCTGGATTTCCATATTTCAAACACTGTCCGTTCAATATACGACACACATCTCTAGTGTGTCCTACCTTCCCACAATAAGTGCAGCCCGCTGGGGGTTGCTGGTTCTTCCGCTGTTGTTGTTACTGTTGTCTTGGTGGTGGTGCTGGCCCTCGCATTGCCACATCGTGGATGCGAATGCCAAGGGATGGTACTGTTGCTCGGGGCGCTACTCCCCCTCCTCCTTCAATCTGACTGTGGGATCTATTCTGACCTCCAGTCCTTGCCGTAATCCTCTGATGGTGATCTCATGCCTTCGGGTTGCCGTCAATACCTCATCGAAAGTCTAGTAGTTGTGCCCTTCTATCAATTGCAAGAGCTCAAGATGAAACCCTTGATGTAACCTCATAGCCCTCTGTCTCTCTGTTGCTACCATCTCTGGGGCAAACCTGCTCAATCTGCAGAACTTTGCTGCATAGGCATCTACCGTCTTGTTGGTCTGCTTGAGGTTGATAAACTTCTGTTGTAGCTCAAACTGTGCCACAACTCCATAGTACTTCATCTTGAATCTTACGGTAAAATTGTCCCAAGCAACAGGACGTCTGATGCCTACTTCCTCTGATTCCCACCAATCACGTGCAAGATCCTGAAGTAACAACTTCACCTAATCCACACGTTCTTCCGTCGGTACCTTAGCTGCTGTCAAAATAACCTCAATATCCTTAAGCCATGCATCTGCTGAGATGGCATCTTCCGTGCCCTCGAAACGGTGGGGGTTGTACTTGCAAAACCTGGTTGATGCTTCTGAACCCTTGCCCCTCTTTCCAATGCCGTCTGCAACCCTTGGTTGAGTAGTATATTTTGCTCTTGTAACTGAGTGTGCATGTGCTGCTGGGCTAACATCTAGTGTTGCTGAGTATCCATCATCCCTCTCATGATCTCCAGAAGGGCCGGTGTGTCCACTTCCACTGGGGTGGGTGGAACTATGGGTGGTGTTGGAACCTTCGGATACTACGGTCCAGCTGCTGGTTCTACTATCGCTTCTTCTTGGATAGTCTCTTGAGGTAGCACTGGCCCCTGTAGCTGACCAATATGGTCAGGTTGCCCATGTTGCCCTTGTTGTTGCTATCCAGTTCTGACAGATGCGGACAACGTGCCCGTAAGGAAAGGGACAAATGAGCAATCAAATGACCGAACATGAAGGACCAATGAAGTCAAGGGATACCAGAATGTCAAGCTAGAGTTGAGAATCAACGAATCATGAAATCAAGGGGAAACATGTGTGATTGAGACATCCTATAAATCAAAACACCCCACAAGTCTGAAATCAGACCTGCATGGGCCACCACTAAAAACTTATCACACCCCAGAACGAGAATACTGGAGAGCGGGGGAATGACTCAGCCAACTACGTATTACGGGTGAATACCATATAATACGATCAATGCAGTCTAAAAGACGTGGGGGTGTATACTACATGAAAGTCTCACTATGGTCACTCCACATCTATTGTCTCAATCATTCAAAAAAGAAACAGAAATAGAGAACATGTAAGATAAAGCAGTAAGGCGTCCCAAACGTTCAGTCAAAATGTTCTTGATATCTGGCTTTACAAAACATAGCCCGATGATGTAGCAAAGTATACACAATTGTTATCAGCTGCAGTCTGACTTAATTACAATTATGTAAAAGTAAGTACAAGACAATCTGACTAACATGTCGGTACCAAACGGCAAGATATTAAGTAAATAACAAAATGAGTGGGGAAGTAAGGAACCCACTCGAGTCCTCCTGCGATCATCCCTCTGGTATTGACCATCTTGGAGGTGGAAGTAAGCTGAGTCCTCGGGAATCGGCTCTAGATCTGGCCATGCAAAACCAGAGAGGTTAGACATCTAATAGCAAGTACCGCAAGGAAGCACGATATAAGAAATTAAAACCAGTAATAAGAGAATAAGATATATATAGACCATTGCTTGCTACTAGGATTCACATAACATCACGACACTTCGAACCAACTTCCCAACCAAACAAGGACATAAGTTGGTCCGTCATGTCCTGACATTTTGATCATCTCAGTTAGGTAACAGAGTAGATACAGTACACAAATAAATCAATTTAAATGGCCATTCAACTACTACGGCTTGCTACTGTGAGTTCCAAGTTATCCTGGAAATATACAATAAGGATTCCTCAGTTCTTACTATGTGCAAGCAAGGCTAGTCTATCCAGTCAATCATTTTCGCCAATCATGAATTAGACGAGTCCCAGCAGGATGCCCGTCATCAATATACAATATACAATAAATAATATAAGCAGATAGCGCTTCCTGCCCGTGTGGCAGATTTGTAGTATCTGTGGAACCAGCCGGCCTGTCGGGCACTTAATAGTCCCAAAGAGAGCTGCCATGTAAGAACTCGGGAATCCATTCTCTCCATGCAATCATTATTTTATTTAACTTAGTAGCCTCTATGTTGAGTGAAATCCCATGCTGTGGATCATGGTCATTCGGAATGAGTACTTCCGTACAAAGTACGATATGCCCAACTCCACAACGATACCCGTACGATTATGTTGTAGGTCTTACATAGCGTAATACAACAATCAAAACTAGCCACAAAATAATCATGCCTTGACCATAAAGTACACATGCTGCTTTGTAGAAAAATAAATAAATTGAAGCCTGCACATGCCTGTATGCCAATATTCAGGATCGGCCAATCGATTACAATAGTTTATAGTTAATATGAACGTGTCTCATTCATTCAATTCAATAAGACGACTAGCCAGTCTCTTAGTTCCAACTAGGAATGCATGATCAATTATTAGTCAAGGTCACAATCAATGTTAATTAATGCCAAGATAACAATCAATATTAATTAATGTCAACTCGGGACATAATCAGCCAAAAGACATTATGGGCTAGGGTTTATGCGGCCGGAAAAATAAAAGCTCATGCGGCCAGAAATTGCTCATGCGGCCAGAATTTGCTCATGCGGCCAGAATTTGCTCATGCGGCCAGAATCTGCTCATGCGACAAGAAATTGCTCATGCGGCCAGAATCTGCTAATGCGGCCAAAAATTGCTCATGCGGCCAGAAATTTGGTCTTCTTCTTCGAATTTCCTGAGAACAAAATCATGGAAGCCTTTGCTTCCAAGCTCTCTAAATCCTTCATTCCAAGTCCAAATCTGGATTTCCATAGGTCAAAATAGGGTAGAATAAAATTCTCTACAATATGGAATCATCAAAACTTGAAAAATAACAAAGTTACTAGATCAAAACCCAAGAAATCCAAAAATGCGTTAAACTTAGATCTACATGAAATGAGCCATAGAAATTGAAAATGCTAAGTACTAAAGTATTTAAGAATCTTGAGAGGAAGACAATGGAACAAAAAAAATAGAGATCCATCAAGAAGCAAGTTGGCACTTGCCTAGGCGGCTGGGTAGGTAGGGGAGAGTTTATGAGGAAGAAGAAGAGTTAATGGGAAGGAGAAGTAATGAAGAGAGAGAAAGGGAATGGGGCTTTAAATAAAGGAGTGGTGGTAGGTGGGGAGTTGGGTTCATGTTTAACCATCCAAGGTCTGAAAATAAATCAACTCGGGCCGAACCCAAAAGCACAGCAGAAGGTAAAATGCTGAAAGTGAAATTACAGGAAAATTAATTAAAGTAAAATTAAAGGAATTTAAATACATAACAATACATGATATATATATATATATATATATATATATATATATATATATATATATATATATATATATATATATATATATATATATATATATCATGTATTGTTATGTATTTATATATATATATATATATATATATATATATATATATATATATATATATATATATATATATATATATATAATAAATATATTAAAGCAGTACATGAATTAAAATACATATTCTGGGAACGGGAAGTGACAACGTGGTCGCATGCTTCGATGCATGACTTCTCGTGGAGACTGACGTGGCCGTGTGCTTCGGTGCACGTTTTAATCAGGGCTTTGACTGAGTCAGGCTTGGGCGCATAGACATGTCTCAGGCTATGCGCCCTCCTTTCGGGGGAGCTAGTCTTGGGCGCATGAAGCTTCACTGACTGGGCGCATAGAGCTCCACTGACTGGACACATAGAGCTCCACTGACTGGGCGCATGGAGCTACACTGACTGGGCGTATGGAGCTTCACTGACTGGGCGCATGGAGCTTCACTGACTTGGGCGCATGGAGCTACACTGACTTGGGCGCATGGGGCTTTATTTGCTGAAAAACATTTATGCTTCTACAAGACCCCCTTCAAAGTTTTTGACACTTAAACAAGTTCAAAATACTTTGAAAGAAGCATGGATCGTCTTCTCGTGATACAATGGGTGCATAGCACGGCTCTCTCCTTGGACGCATAGTGTTTGGCCAGCTTGTCTGGGAGATACGACTGTTGAGATCTTCTTCGAAATTCGAACTGACAGATTCAACGGAACAGAATTTGAAGCGGTCCATCCTTCATACGTCGTCCACATCATCAAGGGACAGACCCATAGTATGCAGAGAGCTGATCCTTCACGTGGGCGCATAGGCTGTTGTGGGCGCATACAACACAATAGGCGCATACAACAGGTGGGCGCATAGGAAGTGGCCTGTGCCTATAAATAGACCCTGGAGGAGAGAGAAAGTTTATTATTCCTTTCTTTTTGAATTTTTCAGAAAACTCTTCGCCTTCTTTCTTTGAGAACCGTGTCTCCCAAGGTTGCCAAGAGATCCGCGAAGGGCAAGGGGATGCGTCGAGTGGCTCTCCTCCTGCGGCAGCATCCTCGGTAGTCCGGGACTCGATTCTGGGTGAGGGCCTGCTTTAAAAAACAAAGTCTCGAGCGTTAATTTATGACACTCAGACTTCTCTTATGCCTGGGCACTTGAGCCTAAGGCAACATACTTCTGTGAGCATCATTATGCGTCCACAGAAGTCATGCGCCAACACTGTGGTGTGCTATGCGCCCACATGTTGCCATGTTATGCGCCCTTTAAGCTGTGGCATGTTATGTGTCCACGTACTATTCATGTGTTTTGCGCCCACATGTCTTATTTTGGGCACATATTCCTTTGGACGCATAGCCCTTTGGGCGTATAGAATCCCTTCAGAACTTTGTTTTTTAACGAATTTCTGAACCTGCCTGTCTTTCTGTCCTTGCAGTGAATATGTTTGTCCCGGAATTTGACGATCCCTTTCGGCTCTGTTTATCAGGCCCTTGATACCTGTCCCATAACGAATATGATCAGCGTGGTTCAGGCCAAGATTAGTCAAAATCAGCCTACGAAGCGGACCCTCGACATACTTGAGCTGGATAAGTCCTTCTTGAGGCAGATGATTAATGACGAAAAGTTCATGGGTGGAGGGGCACGTCGCTTCAAGAAGTCGTATTTCCTGTTTGGTGATAGTGTGGGTTTTGAAGATGGCGAGACCATACATTTGAGAATCCCTATGGTGATCAATCCAAAAAATCAGAGGATATGGCTACCGTCGATGGAGCGCCATTATCCTTTGTCTGCTTTCACTGCCTTAGCTGTGCGGCGACGGATGAACTGGAAACTAAAACCTGAGCTCCCCGGAGTCATTTCTGGGAGAATATAGTTCGACTCAGGCGATCGGAGGAAAGATACTTTCAAATATGTCCGGGGC
Source organism: Iris pallida (assembly GCA_029216955.1). Lineage (NCBI taxonomy): Eukaryota > Viridiplantae > Streptophyta > Magnoliopsida > Asparagales > Iridaceae > Iris > Iris pallida. The sequence goes on from JANAVB010025798.1 coordinate 1,294,678, forward strand.
TCTGCGTCTTACTCTATGAGGAGACTGTAACCTGGTGCCGTAGTGAACGACATTCCAACTAACCTTCATTCTTATGCTGCTGACATGCTTAGCCATTTGATAATGACGGGGGATGTGTCATATCCCGCCGGAAAGATGCGGATGTTAGGCTGGAGGGATCCGTCTTTATTCTGGAGCAATCTCACCGGCTAGATACTTTCTGCATATGAAGCCACCCTGAAGACTGCTGGCCTTTACTATGCTATTAGGGCCACTCAATATGGTGTAAGGGTCAACTGGCTAATGTTTGTCTCTTTGGACGAGTTATATAACCTTCACACCTGTACCTTCTTTACTTCGGTTGGGGAGATAGGATTGGCTCTCCATGAAATGCAGGAAGTGTCGAAGCTTTCCTGGGGTACGGAGCCCTATGAAGAGTACGTGCCTTGTGATGAAGAACTCCGAGATATGAAGAGGAAAAACTCTGGGATGGTTGATGTATACAAGGAATTACTCTGCCACCTTCTTATCTGTTATATAATTAATAAGAAAGGAAGAACCGAGGGGGCCAATCCCCACACGAGAGCCTGGACGGGCTATATCTTTGCCAAGGAGAAGGGGAAGATCCGGTGTCATTTTCAATCTTAAAACCCATGACCAAGTCCAATATAGAAGCCCGGATGGCGGATTATGAGACATCGGATATTGAGGACAGTGATGATCCTGAGTCTCCGATTGGCCACTACTTTAGTTAGGCCGAATATCCGTTATCGGAGAAAGCTGTACTAGCAGCTTTCTTAATGATCTGGCTTCATGACTGCGTAGTCCCTGGAGGTTCAGGGTCCACTGAGAGAATAAACCGGGTTATGATACTTCCGACTGTGAAGCTGGCATTTGGTACCGTCTTGCATTGCTTCCCGCGATGGTCTGGGCCATTGGACGAGGTCTACAGGACTTTGTCAGGAATGCAATGACTCCCGACGGCGGTCCCCACTTTGCCTGAACTGAGCTTCCGTATCATTTCCTGATGGGGTGGCTGCTACTACATTGTCCTTTCCTAATGAATGCTGGACTGAGGGTAGACTCTTTGGCAGGAGACACCTTTCTTCGTAGATTTTACGATGCAGATTGGACCGTCACCGGTGTGCCTGCTTTCAGAAAGGCCTTAGGCTTCTTACAGAACTATGAGTTCTTCAGAGTATCTCCTTCGTCTGGCAGCAAAAATGTAGGAGATATCTTAGTGGATGAGGGGGTTCATGCCACTAATTTGACTGATGGGGCATTTTGCTGGCTTCAATCTATTAGACCATCGTATCTAGTGCTCCGAAGCAGGAATCATGTCTATCTGGAGCCGTATCAGCCGAGTCATTTTCATAGCAGTTTGGCTACGGTCAGCTCCTTCTGGGAAACTCTATCCCGTATATGGAGTCGATAGGCAGCTTGATTGATGGGGCGCGTGCTTGGATGTACTACAACGTCGGGTGCATAGGGGCGACCTTCACTCTGCCCTTGGACAAGCCTGAGACCCATTTGTGCTATGTTGTCGCCAAATTTTACTTTTAGATCAATACTTTTTATCCTCAGTATGATCGTGAACATAGCTTGATATTGGGGACTCGGTTTGGCCCCCTTCCTACGAAAAAGGTACCGAAGGGTCGTAAGAAGAAAAGTAATGTTCCCACCGTAAAACCAGCCGTAGTGCCACAGCCAGAAGCTATCTTTAGGGAGCCAACAGTGTCTCCGAAGGAGGATACGAAAGATGACAATTCTTCTCCTCTTAATCCTCCTCAGAAGAGGAAAGCTTCAACTGAATTGGCCCAGGAGCCAACCTTAAAGCGAAAGAAGAAAACTGTTGCCCTGAGGAGAGCTAAGGAAATAAGTGCTGGCTCGCCTCCCTTGAGGGGGTCCTCCCGGTAAACTGGAATAGGAGGAACGGCGTCGCGGGCTATTGTCATTCGAGAGGTTGATCCCTTCCTAGACTCCATAGCCATTATGGTCAAGCCTTTAGAATCTTTCTCACCCTTGCGTTTGTCCTTTACCCAGAACCCTGAATTTGAAGCTAAGGTTGGTGCCTCTTTATCTGAGGAGGTGGACGCGACAATGGTGTCCTCTGCCCGTCCTCAGCCGATGGATGAGGGCGGACCTTCTTCGGTTGTAAGAGTTGAGCGGGAAGATCGGGACAGAGGCCCGGACCATGACGGCGATCAGAAGATCAGTTTTTCCTATGATACATCTGTGGGGGATATGTCTGCAATAGGAACTGCAATGAAGGAGTTGGACGAGAACTAAGTCTAATCGGCTCATCCTCCTGCGGGTATGTTGTCTTTGTGCCTCTCTTCGGATGAGATTTTTCGACTTCGATTTTGCGTGCTTCTTGTGAAGCTGACCACGACTGTATGTTCCCTTGTAGACAAGGCAAAGAACCCCCCACGAAGATAGTCTCTGCCATTGGGAGAGGGACAGAAGTTGTCCCCGGCTCCTCCAAATCTACTGCTGTGGAGGGAGGTGTTGGTGAGCCGGTATTGGCTACAGTAGGAGAAGTTGAGCAGCCCGCTGAGGGATTGTTGCTGAATCGGCCCCTCTTCTGGCTGAGCTTATGGAAGACATCAGGCTCGATGGCACTCAGTGTCGTGCCCCGTCCCGCAAAGTCAATCGGAGGAATCAAAATGCCAACGACATTCGGACTTAGACTTGCAACGGCTGCTTGGAGACTCGCTCGGTCGAGGAAACTTATCACGCCCCAGAACTAGAATACTGGAGAGCGGAGGCAGACATAGCCAGCTACGTATATGAAAGTACAACCCACCTCGCTATACGGTCACGGCTGTCTAGATATATGAGGGTTTAACTACAAGCCAACAGTCTCTTAAGGTCATGAACAAGCCTAACGTCTCAATCATAAGCAAGTAAGTAAATGTTATAAGATGTAAGATCACCAAATATACAATAGTAAGGCGTCCCAAACATTACATATTTAGCTGATCATGAAGCTAGTCGTTACAAAATGTCAGGACTAGCAAGAGTTAAGTCATACATGATCAACCCCAGGATTTGTCAATCATGTTACAGCACGTAGGCAGACAGTAAGTAAGGTGCAATCGAGCTAAACAGGTGCTCGTCGGCTAAACGCCTCAAAAGAATATTTTTATAATAAAGTGGGAGAGCCAAAAATAACCTAATTTTTGTCCTGGTTACGCCTGGTGGTCACCATCGGGCTGGAAAGTCGGTAGATCCTCTAGAGCTGCTCCAAAATCTGGCCATAAAAAACCAGCTGGGTCAGACCTCAGAAAGAGCAAGTGCCACAAAGGAAGCTTCACTTAGGAACTAAAACCAGCAATTAGCACAGAAGATAATAATGATATAGTAAACTGGAGAGATATAGCATCACGAGGATATACGGTAAGATAACCATGGAACCATTCAGATAACCAGGTTACCATCCTTAAACCAAACAAGGACCGGGATTGTAACCCTTCATCAGAACAGAACTTGGTTTCTCCCATTTATCGGCAAGATAGTATAAGAAAATGAGGACATGTAACAATTTTGTACAGGATCAAGACTGATTATTCCATCCAATCAATCACGGCCAAGCAATGAGTACAGCTTGATACTTTAACTAACTAGGGTTATCACAGGCCTAGTTACTAACAAGATGCAGCGAGATTATTCCACAGCCATAAGCCCTGCAGACCATCCAGGTTACCCAGGTCAAAATATTAGGGGTTGAATTCAGGTGGGTACATCGTCCAGGAAACGCATGTACCCTTAAGTAGCTTGAAGGGTACAACACATGACAGTGTGCTGGAAATGTGCCCTACTCGACGGCAGGCTACAGATCCCAAGAGCGCCCAGGTAACGGGATTGCCTGTAGCTGGGAAATCTCTTCATGACTACTATGTTATTCTATTCATTAGCCTTAGTCCATTTCAGTAGGCACTCCTGACCGTGGTACTCAGGAGTCCCTTCCTAAATATGATGCAAGACGGGACTCGTTTATTGTACAAGCACAATCGCCCACGGTGTCCAGGTTAATTATACTTTATCATGTCATGTCATGGAGCCGTCGCAACAGCTTATCAGGATATATCAAGTCAGGTTACTTGTCAGGAGTGCGCTACGGCGGGCCACTATCATGTCATGTCAGGTTTACTGGGCAAGAGTGCACCACTACGGGTCACTGTCGTGTTCACGGTACAAGTGCAGGATAGCATAGTACAATCATTCATCAAAAGACCCAAGTACACTGAGGGTTACAAGACACGAGTTTAATAAATAATAATTAAATCAATAATTAAATAACCATGCAAGGAGGAGTCATGCGGCTGGATCGATGCGGGTTCATGAGATGGAAAACTATATGCGGCAGGATCAATTCTTGCGGCAGGAAAGGACTAGTCCCCATGCGGCCAGGAATGGAAGGGGGCGTATGCGGCTCAGTTAAAAGCCCATGCGGCTGGGTTCAATCAAGGGCGCATGCGGTCAGGAGAAAATAGGTGCCATGCGGCTCGCGAGGGAGGGGTCTCATGCGGCTAGAACGGACCCGGGTTCATGCGGCTCACGGAGCAAAGGTCCATGCGGCTCGTGGAACAAGGGTCCATGCGGCTAGCGGAGGTGAACACTTATGCGGCTGGGAGTGGACGGGGTCCCATGCGGCCAGGGGAGAAGACCTATGCGGCTCGGGAGGGATTCAGTCTCATGCGGCTAATGGGGAGGAGCCCTATGCGGCTCGGGAGTCGGGAGTACATGCGGATTAAAGGGACCAAAACTTATGCGGCTGGGTCAGCATGGCTCCATGCGGCTCGCGAAACAAGGGTCCATATGCGGCTCAAATCGTTTCGGGTCATGCGATTTGGTCTAAGTAACAGCGCATGCGACTGGAAGTCAAGTACATGCGGCCCAAATTCACAACTTATGTGGCTGATTTTCAACTAGCGCACATGCGGCTCAAAGTGAACCGTGGCCTATGCGGCAAGGAGGAAGGGCTGATGCGGCTAAGTTAGAATGACTTCATGCGGCTAGATTATCATGCAGCTGGGAAAATAGCTTGCCGCATGAAATTGTCATACGGTCAAGTCCATGCGGCTGGATCCTGTTCTTCTTCTCCATTATTCCGAGAAGAAGAACTAAGCAGCCATGGCTTCCAAGCTCCATGAAACCTTCATCCAGAGTCCAAATCCAATTTTTTATAGGTCAAAATGGGTCAGAATGAAATACTCTACAACATGAAACCATCAAAACTTGAAAATAATAAGATTAAGTAGATCAAAACACAAGAAATCCAAAAATGCCATAAATTTAGATCTACAAGCAATGAGCCATGGAAATTAGAAATGCCAAGTACTAAAGTGCTTTAAAATGCTGTGAGGAAGAGAATAGAAGAATAAAATATGGGTTCCTCCATGAAGCAAGATGCACTTGCCTAAGCTCTCACTCTCTCACAGGTAGGTGAAGAGTTAATGGTGGAGAAGAAGAAGAGTAATGAAGAGAGAGAAAGGAGAGGAGGCTAATAAATGGTAGTGGTGGTGGTAGGTAGGGGTTCACCCCTTGGTCCATATTGAACCAAAGGTAACTCCCAACCGAACCAAGCCAACCCAAACCAAGATGAACCAACAATGAAATACCCAATAAACCAGGCAAAGAGACATACAATACAAGATAAATACGTACACGTATTCCAAAATACGTAATACGAACAAGCGACATTACAACTCTACCCACCTTAAAAGAATTCTGTCCTCGAAATTTAATTAAGAGGCTAGAGAGACAAGGACAAGCTATACTAATCATAAGCAAGATATAACTAGGTAATTAATCAAGCAATCAATCATGCAAGCAAGAATTGAAGGCATGAGGCATAAGGAAGACATTATACCTCACGAGTCAAACAGGTCGGGATATCACGATCGGATATCGTCCTCACGCTCCCACGTTGACTCACCCAAAGAGTGATGACCCCAAGCAACTCGGACTAACTTGATAGTCTTGTTCTTGAGCATCTTCTCTCTCCGGTCCAAAATAGACACGGGTCTCTCCTCATACGAAAGGTTGGTACCCACAACCAATTCCGAATGATCCAGGATATGGCTCGGGTCTGGGATATACCGTCGTAATTGGGATACATGGAACACGTCATGCACCTCACGTAGCGATGACGAAAGAGCAAGACGATAGGATACATCTCCTACTCGCTCTAGGATATCGAACGGCCCTATATACCTAGGACTAAGCTTTTTTCGTACGCCAAAACGAATGACGCCACAGTTAGGCGAAATCCTTAGGAATACATGGTCGTCGACCGAAAACTCAAGTGGGCGCCGATGAGAATCGGCCCAATGGTACTGGCGATCTTGGGCAACTTGAAGATGATCTCTGACTCTCCTGACCACTTCAACTGTATGGGCAATCATTTTTGGACTGAGCATCTGTCTCTCTCTGACATCATCCCAGGCTAGCAGGGATCTGCATTTCCTATCGTACAGTACCTCGTACAGTGCCATCTGGATACTGGCCTGGAAACTGTTATTGTACGAGAACTCTACCAGGTGCATGTGATCTTTCCACGAACCACCAAAGTCAAGTGTACACGATCGTAACATATCTTCAAGAGTCTGGATCATGCGTTCCGACTAACCATCCGTCTACGGGTGATAAGCTGAGCTGAAGTGGAGATGAGTTCCCAAACTCTCTTGCAAGCTACGACAAAAGTGGGACGTAAACCTGGAATCTCTGTCCGAGGTGGCACTGACTGGCATATCGTACAATCTGACAATCTGCTTGAGGTACATCTCTACTAGCTGAGCCGTCGACTGACCAACTCTGAATGGAAAAAAGTGAGCCACCTTCGTGAGTCGGTCAACTATAACCTAAATAGTATCTCGACCAGCTGGGGATCTAGGTAATCCAGTCACGAAGTCCATGGTCACATGCTCCCACTTCCATTCTGGAATTGGCAAGGGCTGAAGAAGTCCAGCTGGCATCTGATGTTCGGCCTTGACTTGTTGGCAAACCAAACACCGAGAGACAAATCGGGCTATCTCCCTCTTCATGCCATTCTACCAAAAGTGCTGATGGATATCATGGTACATCTTCGTACCACCGGGATGAATAGAATACTGAGAACTGTGAGCTTCCGCCATGATCTCCTGTCTGATATCTCCTCTGGGTACACAAAGATGCTTACCATGTCGAAGTGCACCATCTTTATGAATACACAATTTCGGTCGCTGTCCTGCCTCACACTCTGCCCTTAGTCGCTGAAGCTTGGAATCCGCTGACTGAGCCATCTTGATCCTCTCAACTATAGTGGACTGAACTTGCATACTGGACATCAATGCCATACTGGAAGGAAGAACAGCTTCGATACCCATCTTCTGAAGATCTGCTAACAGCTCTGGTTGTGCTATCAGGAAATAAACTCCGGCTCTCCTGCTCAATGCATCTACTACGACGTTGGCCTTCCCAGGATGATACTGCAGGTTGACATCATAATCCACAAGAAGCTCCAGCCATCTCCTCTCACGCATGTTAAGATCCTTCTGGGTGAAAACATACTTCAAGCTCTTGTGGTCGATAAAAATCTCCACCCTATCTCCATACAAATAGTATCTCTACAACTTAAGTGCAAATACTACCGCTGCCAGCTCCAAGTCATGGGTAGGGTAATTCCTCTCATGATCACGAAGTTGATGCGATGCATAAGCTATTACCTTCCCATGCTGTATTAGAACACATCCTAAGCCTCTGCCTGAAGCATCACAATATACTGAAAATCCTTCTATCCTATCTGGAAGCGTGAGAATAGGAGCTGTCATCAAGCCTCGCATCAACTTCTCAAAAGAATCCTGGCACTCTGCTATCCAAGCAAACTGTACCTCCTTGTGGGTCAACTGCGTCAAGGGTGCCGAAATCCGAGCAAAGTCTGAAATAAATTGCCAGTAGTAATCGGCTAATCCAAGAAAACTACGAACTTCTGCAACTGTGCCGGGCACTGGCCACGACTCAATAGCCACGATCTTCTGGGGATCCACTTCTACTTCTCCTCTAGTGATGATATGACCCAAGTATGAAATGCGATCGAGCCAGAACTCGTATTTACTGAACTTGGCATATAATTGGTGCTTCCTAAGAATCTGGAGGACGATTCTGAGATGCTGCTCATGCTCTGCCTCACTCTTGCTGTAGACCAGGATGTCGTCCAGGAACATAATAATGAACTGATCCAAATAAGGCATGAAGATGCGATTCATGAGGTCCATGAATACTGCCGGCGCATTGGTTGCTCCAAAGGGCATAACAAGGAACTCCCAATGCCCATATCTCGATCTGAATGCGGTCTTCAGGATGTTCTGCTCTCTGACTCTGATCTGATGGTACCTTGAGCGCAAGTCGATCTTTGAGAATACTGCTTCCCCCTTGAGTTGGTCAAACAAGTCATCTATCCTCGAAAAAGGGTATATGTTCTTGATTGTCACTGAGTTCAAGGTACGATAATCAATACATAACCTGGACGTACCATCTTTTTTTTTACAAGAAGCATCGGGGCTCCCCAAGGCGATCCACTAGTACGAATGAATCCCTTGGTTCTGAGTTCTTCAATTATCTTGTACAATATCTCTAGCTCTGACGGTGCCATTATGTAGACTCTCTCTGATACTGGAACTATCCCGGGAATCAAGTCAATGGTGAACTCGATCTCCTGCTCTGGCGGCATTCTTGGAAGCTCTTCTAGAAAAATATCCGGGAACTCTTCAACTATCCGGGGTAACTGAACTGCTGCTACTGCCATCCGCAACACCGGAGGGGAAGGCTCAACTTCACCTCGAAAAAAGGAAAACTCTGGCTCGCCTGGAATGCTAAATACAAACCTACCAATATGGCAGTCTATTCTAGCATATTGGTTCCTCAACCAATCCATCCCTAAGACCACATCATAATCGGCTATAGGGAACTCTATCATTCTAGCGGGGAATTCTCTACCGCCAACTACGATCCAACACGAGGAAAACACACTATCTACTCCCACAAGTCCGTTACCAGTAAGTATATTAAGTCTTACTGATAATGACTCAGGCTCCAATCCTATCCGTGTCGCGAATCGTGCAGACATAAATGAATGCGATGCACCAGAATCAAATAAAACTGAAGCTGGAAAGGAGTTGACGAGAATTGTACCTGCCACTACCTCTCCTGGGGCCAATCCCTTCCCTGTGGTCATCACCATAGCCTGACCATGACCTTGGGGTACTGGTCCCCTCTGCTGAAATCCTCGCTGCCTGTTCTGGATCTGGGCTTAGGCTTGTGCATACTGCTGGGGGTGTTGCTGCTGGAATGCCTTAGACTGAGGCGGCAAGGGCCTCTGAGGCTGATACTGCTGCTGCTGGACTGGTGCGGGTCCTCTCACTGAAGAACTAGAAAGGTTGGATGACGATGAACCACTCCTATTCGGGCAGGATCCAATCTTATGATCTGCTGCTCCACAAGCCAGGCACAATTCCTGCGCCCTACGACATTCTGCCCCCACATGTCCTGGCTTCCCGCAATACGAACATCCTACTGCGGAAGAGGGCTTCTGCTTCTGCTGCTGAGGATACGTCGGGGTTGAATGCTGAACCGACGTCACTTAGGCCGCTCGCCTCGGAGCTCCAATAGTCAAAGCCCTGGCAGCATGCGACTTCCTGGACAGCATGCATTGTGCTTGTGTCCGTATAATATTGTTCACAAACACTTCTTTGTCATGTCTCCAAATCGTGTTAGAGAGTTGAACTATGTCTGATTCTTGGTGAGCAAAAGATCTATGGCCAACACTTATTGGTAAGGTCCATAATTTGATGTGTCCAATAAATGCTCAAGTGACTCCAACGTGATCAACTTGTTTTATTTCTTTTTGGTCTAGCATGGACTTGTTTGTGACCAATTTATGTTATAATGTTTTTAGGGTCAAATCAAAAAAATATATGATATACTTCTTACATATGTTGAAAGGGGGTATATTTACCAAAATAGGGGGAATTAGCAGTAGTGCTAATTGGGTTAACCTCGTCCTGGACAGCATGCGGCGTTGACGTCCTGGACGCTGATGTTGGTGCCCCAGACGAAGACGGGGACAGAGTCGTCGGCGGAGGGGTCGGTGACGGGGTCGGGACCGTCGGTATCGGAGGAGAAGGACATGGGGGTGGCGGGAGTGGCGGGGGTTGTGGGGGTCTAGGGTGTGGCAGGAAGGGGTCCGGTGGGCGGAGGATGGGGAGGGGATCGGCTGGTGGGAGTGGCGGCGGCGGCCGTACATCGCTTCGTCTGCCCTGTGCCCGAGGTTCAGCAGATCGGGTTGGGGGAGAATCTAGGGTTTGGTGGGGATGGAGGAAATTTAGGGTTCCAGATCGAGAAGCGGAGGAGGAAACTAAGCGGAGGACGACGATGTGGAGGATTGAAAGAAGGAGGAGGAGAAGCTTAGGGTTTGGTGAGAGGAGGGAAGGGGATGAGAAGGGGAGTGGAGCTGAGAGGGAAGAAGAAGGGATTTGGAGAGTGGATGAGAAGGGGGCGGAGGCTTGAGCCTCCAAATATCGCGTTGGTAGATAGAATTTTACAGAAAACTTAATTACAAGTTTGCCACCGCTCTAAAATATTAATAACGCTTTATTTTATAAACGTTATAAAAAGCCCAAAATTAGCCAAAACCGTCATAGAAAAAAGGTACTTCGAACTTTGATGACGCTTCTTTATCAGCCGTCATGAAATCCACATATCAAGCGTCATTAATAGGTCTTTTTGTTGTAGTGTACTGAAGACTGACTCATCTGGTCGTGAGATCGCTTCCGACCTCCGGTCCTATCCAGATTCTCTAGGAGGTATACTCATGCCTCCTAGCTACTCTCAAGACAGCATCAAAAGTCTGATGCTCAAACTGCTCAACTGCCAATAGGATCTCGAGATGGAGCCCCTGCTGGAATCGCTGAGCTCTATCATACTCGGTTGCCACCAAGGTGGGAGCAAACCGACTGGGCCTGGAAAACTCGGCCGTATATCCATCGACCGTCCTGCCCATCTGCTTCAGATTGGTGAACCTCGTCTGTAGATCGTACCGAGCTACAACATCAAAATACTTGGTCTGGAATCTCTCTCTTAATACTACCCAAGCAATGGGTGCTCCCAATCCAACAGCCTGCGTCGCCCACCAGCTGCGGGCAAGATCCAATAACTGCAGGAGCACCACGGCCACCTTCTCGTTCTTTGGGGTTCTGGCTGCTTCTAGAATCACCTCTGTATTCTGAAGCCAAGCATCTATGGCGATAGCATCTTCGCTACCATCAAAGAATGGAGGGTTCAAGCATTTGAAGCTGTTGGCCGCGCTGTTCCCTGGATGACCGCCTCTGGTCAAAGCATCTGTCACTGCCTGGTGCAAGGCATCTCCTCGATGATCCTGGAAAGCTATTAAGGTCCTGACTAGACATACCAAGGTGCCATTATCCGGCTCTGTAGGCTGAACTGGCTGGACTGGTGGCTCTCCTCCAATAGGCACAACTCTGAAGGCTACTTTCGAATGCTGGGCTTGATCTCCGAGTTGCTGCTGGTCCACGGGAGGTGCTCCGCCTTGCTGATCGGCCGGGCCAGGAACAATGCTGCTGAAGAAGACGACATAGGAAACAATAAGAAAGGACCATGACAGATCAACGATACAAACATGTGATCAGGTCAAGAATCCAGAGATTTAGAAGATACAAGTAGAGATCAAGGGCGAGTACTGATTGAGACATATATCCGGTAAACCCTCACATATCTTGATTTACAAGACCTGTATGGGCCACCACTTAAACTATGTCATGCCCCAGAACTAGAATACTGGAGAGCGGGGGCAGACATAGCCAGCTACGTATATGGAAGTGCAACCCACCTCGCTATACGGTCATGGCTGTCTAGATATATGAGAGTTTAACTACAAGCCATCAGTCTCTTAAGGTCATGAACAAGCCTAACGTCTCAAATCATAAGCAAGTAAGTAAATATTACAAGATGTAAGATCACCAAATATACAATAGTATGGCATCCCAAACATTACATATTTAGCTGATTATAAAGCTAGTTGTTACAAAATATCAGGACTAGCAAGAGTTAAGTCATACATGATCAACCTTAGGATTTGTCAATCATGTTACAGCCCGTAGACAGACAGAAAGTAAGTGCAATCGAGCTAAACAGGTTCTCGTCGGCTAAACGTCTCAAAAGAATATTTTTACAATAAAGTGGAAGAGCCAAAAATAATCCACTCGTTGCCCTGGTTACGCCTGGTGGTCACCATCGGGCTGGAAAGTCGGTAGATCCTCTTGAGTTGCTCCGAAATCTGGCTATACAAAACCAGCTGGGTCAGACCCCAGAAAGAGCAAGTGCCACAAAGGAAGCTTCACTCAGGAACTAAAACCAGCAATTAGCACAGAAGATAATAATGATATAGTAAACTGGAGAGATATAGCATCACGAGGATATACGGTAAGATAACCATGGAACCATTCAGATAATCAGGTTACAATCCTTAAACCAAATAAGGACTGGAATTGTAACCCTTTATCTGAACAGAACTTGGTTTCTCCATTTATCGACAAGATAGTATAAGAAAATCAGGACATGTAACAATCTTGCACACGATCAAGACTGATTATTCCATCTAATCAATCACGGCCAAACAATGAGTACGGTTTGATACTTTAACTAACTAGGGTTATCACAGGCCTAGTTACTAACAAGATGCAGCGAGATTATTCCACAGCCACAAGCCCTGCACACCATCCAGGTTACCCAGGTCGAAATATTAGGGATTGAATTAAGGTGGGTACATCGTCCAGGAAACGCATGTACCCTTAAGTAGCTTGAAGGGTGCAACACATGACAGTGTGCTGGAAATGTGCCCTACTCGACGACAGGCTACATATCCCAAGAGCGCCCAGGTAATGGAAATGCCTGTAGCTGGAAAATCTCTTCATGACTACTGTGTTATTCTAGTCATTAGCCTTAGTCCATTTCAGTAGGCACTCCTGACCATGGTACTCAGGAGTCCCTTCCTAAACATGATGCAAGAAGGGACAGGTTTATTGTACAAGCACAATCGCCTACGGTGTCCAGGTTAATTATACTTTATCATGTCATGTCATGGAGCTGTCGTAACAGCTTATCAGGATATATCAAGTCAGGTTACTTGTAAGGAGTGCGCGACGACAGGCCACTATCATGTCATGTCAGGTTTACTGGGCAAGAGTGTACCACTACGGGTCACTGTCGTGTTTATGGTACAAGTGTAGGATAGTATAGTACAATCATTCATCAAAAGACCCAAGTACACTGAGGGTTACAAGACACGAGTTTAATAAATAATAATTAAATCAATAATTAAATAACCATGCAAGGAGGAGTCATGCGGCTGGATCGATGCGGGTTCATGCGGTGGAAAACTATATGCAACAGCGCAGGAAAGGCCTAGTCCCCATACGGCCAGGAATGGATGGGGGCGCATGCGGCTCAGTTAAAAGCCCATGCGGCTGGGTTCAATCAAGGGCGCATGCGGTTAGGAAGAAATAGGTGCCATGCGGCTCGCGAGGGAGGGGTCTCATGCGGCTGGAACGGACCCGGGTTCATGCGGCTCGTGGACCAAAGGTCCATGCGGCTCACGAAACAAGGGTCCATGCGGCTAGCAGGGGTGAACACTTATGCGGCTGGGAGTGGACGGGGTCCCATGCGGCCAGGGGAGAAGACCTATACGGCTCGAGAGGGATTCGATCTCATGCGGCTGATGGAGAGGAGCCCTATGCCGCTCGGGAGTCGGGAGTACATGCGGCTGAAAGGGACCAGAGCTTATGCGGCTGGGTCAGCCTGGCTCCATGCGGCTCGCGGAATAAGGGTCCATATGCGGCTTAAATCTTTCCGGGTCATGCGGTTTGGTCCAAGTAACAGCGCATGCGACTGGAAGTTATGTCCATGCGGCCCAAATTGACAACTTATGCGGCTGATGTTCAACGAGCGCACATGTGGCTCAAAGTGAACCGTGGCCTATGCGGCAAGGAGGAAGAGCTGATGCGGCTAACTTAGAATGACTTCATACGGCTAGATTATCATGCGGCTGGGAAAATGGCTTGCCACATGAAATTGTCATGCGGTCAAGTCTATGCGGCTGGATCCTGTTCTTCTTCTCCATTATTCCGAGAAGAAGCACCAAGAAGCTATGACTTCCAAGCTCCATGAAACCTTCATCCAGAGTCCAAATCCGAATTTCCATAGGTCAAAAGGGGTCAGAATGAAATACTCTACAACATGGAACCATCAAAACTTGAAAATAACAAAATTAAGTAGATCAAAATCCAAGAAATTCAAAAATGCAATAAACTTAGATCTACAAGCAATGAGCCATGGAAATTAGAAATGTCAAGTACTAAAGTGCTTTAAAATGCTGTGAAGAAGAGAATAGAAGAATAAAATATGGGTTCCTCCATGAAGCAAGATGTACTTTTCTAAGCTCTCACTCTCTCACAGGTAGGTGAAGAGTTAATGGTGGAGAAGAAGAAGAAGAGTAATGAAGAGAGGGAAAGGAGAGGGGGCTAATAAATGGTAATGGTGGTGGTAGGTAGGGGTTCACCCCTTGGTCCATATTGAACCAAAGGTAATTCCCATCCGAACCAAGCCAACCCAAACCAAGATGTACCAACAATGAAATACCCAATAAACCAGGCAAGGTGACATACAATACAAGATAAATACGTACACATATTCCAAAATACGTAATACGAACAACAGGCATTACACAACTCCTCGCTCAGGTACGGTAGTTTCGATGAACTTGCCTCATCTTAGCATTCATTTAATAACTCGCATGTTTTCAACTTAATCAAGTTATGCTTGATAATAAAAGAGACGCATCCAAATAGCTAAGAGAATAATCCCGACGGATCGGAATGTCTTAGAACATGGAAAATGGTCCCACGGTCTACGTAGAAGTCGGTTCAGCTTGCTTTTAAAATGACACTCGATCCTTCGTCCTATGGCTTGGGAGAAAGAAGTTGGCCTAATTTGCTAAGTTGCCACGACACTCAAATTAGCCTAAGTCATAGGCGTCGCCCGTATGAATGCTTGATAATGCATGTACGGTCCCGTCGTCCAAGGCTTGGCATAGCCTTCGCATGTCCCGTAGGTTAAGTCATATTGCATAGCTCGTGGCTTAAGTCTAGGCACCTGAGAATTTGGTTGTTCAAGTTGAACGCGTGAATGGCATGTTCCATCGATGCGAAGCTTGGCGTAGCCTTTGCTCGTCAAGTCGTTGCGCAAATAAGTTAGGCAAAGTCATGCCGGTTGACCTAAGTCATTTCTAGCACTGTTCCGCTCTATCTGCGGTTGTCAAGTCGTGTAGTGCCTCGAGAAGAAGGCTCGTCGTATAATTTATGTGACTTGAGCGATAACGTCGCCTAGAGAACCAGGCCTGTCTATGGCATGAGCCACGGATCGTTAATGATAAGTATGCCACGGACAAGGAACACGTTATGTTCAAGTTAAGCTAGAAGACTATTTAGTAGTCGTTCCCTTGGTTCAAAGGACAGAATTCCATGCGACTGGTTATTGCCGAGATCGGTTGTCACGATCTGTACCCGGTTTTTCGGATACGAGATGTGTCCAAGCCAGCCTACGCCACAGAGTCGACGGTAGAACGCTATCAAGCCCGCAAGAAATAATTGCTCAAAAAATAAACTTTATTGCTCATTCATATTCTAAATTTTTTACAACATTTACAATATTTTAAATTAAAGAAAATATAAAGTCCTCACAATATAGAAAAGACAGTTAGTTCCACTATCTAGGTCGACCTCAGCATAGTACTAAGAGTGATTACGGCTAAACCTAAAGAATGTTGGTTTTCGGTCAGGAATGGAACAAGCACACAAATCGATGGTAATACAAAAATACAATAGAATTAACAAGACATGAAAATAGCATATGAGAGATGAAAACTAGGAAGTAACTGATGACATGGCAGGTGGCAAAGAAGACAAGAAAAATAAATAAAATACAACTACCTATGTGATGTAAAATATCCGTTTCGATATATGAATGGCTAGGGGGTAAATTCGGCACCCTGTACGTGTCGTGTGCAGCTGCTATTATTCACGAATAGACATCTTAGGATAGTTCTGGGTAGTCCACATGTCTACTAAGATATTTCTTCTCCCGACTTCTTCGTGTGATGAACGTGTCAACAAGCAGCAAGACATATGTATAAGCATAAAATAAAAACTACTATGAATCAAAAGCAATCAAAAAGTGTACTTGCCTGAGGTCCTTAGCTGGTGAAACCAATAATACTATACCACTCAATGAGCCACAATCAGTCAACACATGCAGAAGTCTCCAGATGCTGAAATAAATAGTACTAAAGCTTTCAGAATAATCAAATTAGCTAAAATTGCCTGTCCTTAAGTCCTATTCTGGACACAGGAGCAAAACGATAATTTTGGGTCAAAACGGTGTCCGCCGTTGGACCCGCTTTGTACCGAAAAGTGTGCCAGAGTCAACGGTCTCTAAAGTTATCAAACTATATGTCAACAGGTCCGGTTTTTCAATACGAACCCAACCATATGTCCAAAGGTGGATTCTGATGGGCCGTGCATAAAATTGCCCGTTGAGTCGGACCGTGGTGCCCACAAAATGGCGATCCAATCAACTGTCTCAGAATTGGACCAAACTTGGCATACATGAACAGAAAAATGATACGGTCCAGATGGCACAAGTTTCGTCTCGATCTGACGAGCGTACACAAATTAATTGGAGAATTTACGTAGAGTCCGATTCGATAAATTTCGACGGATACGTATCAAATTCGTCGCGCACACGCAACCAATTTGAATTCCGTCAAAGCCCACACGTCCGCGAAGTCGTTATGCACCTTTCGATGCTTTCGGTTCGTGACCATGTCGCCCGGATTGACGGGACGCACGTTGTATCGAGGGTTTTTCTAGTTTTTAAAACAGGTTTTTCGTGAACTTTACAATCAAAATTCTTTTCTTATAACAAATGATAAATTAAACTACCAGAAGGGTTTTAAAGCCCTACATGTGGTCTGTAATTTCTATTCAGCAAGTTACCAAAGATTGCTGCTAGATTAATCAGGGTTTATCTTCGAACTTGGGGGTTTGGGCTGCTCGATCCCCTATTTATTTACAAGTTTTTGACGATTTTTGTTTTGATTTAAAACCGATCCTAACATGAAAGGGAACAAACTATTTACTGGGATTTATAGGCGCTAGAGTTGTGTACATACCAGAGAAATAAAATCAAGAATCGGTCGAGAGACGAGGAGGAAAACTCCTCGCGAAGTTGGGCTTCTAACTGCTATTGTTGTTGTCGCTACCAAGGTCTGCCACGCGCGTGCGCATCCCCGCACCTGACCGGCCGGCGGTGGCAGCTCGCGGTGGCGCACGGAGGTAGGATGTCGGCGGTCGAGGTCTCCAGAGCGTGGGGTTAGGGTTTGAGTTAATATTTTGCTCTCGATCTCTCTATCTCTCTATTTCGAATATATATAATGTGTGCATGTGTGTTTTGTTAAGGCCTAAGGGCTCGGGCTGGGTTGGAATAGAATTTTTGTTGCTGGAAGTTCTTTGCTCGGGTGGGGCTCGCGCTCTGGTTCGAGCATGGGGAAAGCTCAGGCCTTGTTTTGCTGTGTTGGTCCGGGCCTCTGGGACTTAGGCCGGGCTGGGCTTTTGGTAAATTGTTTTGCTTTGTTTTTTATATATTAATATGTATATATGCGTGTGGGTATAAATACATATACGTATATACCTATATATATACATGTGTACCATGTCTATATACATACAATACAAGATATACATACAATAGTTTATACAATATATCTTATTATAATTTATATATATATATACAATATATATATATATATATATATTTTTTTTATATATTTTTTTTACAATAGTTTATACAATATATACATACAATATATATATATATATATATATATATATATATATATATATATATATATATATATATATACAACTAAAAAAAAAAAAAAAAATATATATATATATATATTTTTTTTTATATATATATATATATATATATATATATATATATATACAACTCACATATGTCTATATATATATATATGTACACATGATATAATACTTCCAATTTTCTATGAAAAGTCATGATATTAAATCTTCCTATTATAGGGTATTATAACAATATGTATACCGATAAAATATATTTATTATCAAAAATAGAGATAACCAATATTGATTATATGTGTATATATACACATCATTTGTCTTAACAATAATAATACAAAATGTAGGAGAACAAAATACAGTAATTCAATGTTAGATGTATTAGAAATTTCAGGTATAGCCTAAATATCGCCAACTGCCCAAGGGTAGCTAAGTATGGTGTTCATCCTATTTCTAAAATAGAATATCAATTCAAGAAAATATATATTATAAATATATAAATCCTTTATACACGAATTGCCTATTTGAACAATCAAAATTTATAACTGCAATATGTACGTCTACATGGACGACTTTGAGCACACTACTCGACCACATGGGTTTTGGTCCAGTTCGGCCTGAGTTCAGACTAATTTGGCACAACCGGGTCGTCTAAAGTCAATATATATTAAATAATATATAATTAAAATAATTTAAAAGGGTCAAGTCATAACTTGGCCTGGTTTTTCTAGTTCGGACATCCCTGTGGTTAGGCTTTCCCTGGCATGGCTAGTACACTAGTTAAGGCACACCGCTACTTCTTCCGTGCCAAAATTCCTAGTCGTTTTGTGCTTCATAACTCCACAAAGACTTAAGTCATCCACCGTAATAATTAACTAATTAATTATTTATAAAATTCAAAAAATCATATTTAAATCAAATAAATAATATAATAATATTTCAAAAAAAATTGGGAAGGGGAGTACATCGGTCTCGCTACTTTAAGTCTCGACAAGCCTCGTTCACGCGAGATCGGTCCCGCTACTTGGGAGTCTCGCTATGCCTCGATAAGTCTCGCATACGAGATCGGTCCCGCTGCTTGGGAGTCTCGCTAAGTCTCAATAAGTCTGGCACACGAGATCGGTTCCACTACTTGGGAGTCTCGTTAAGTCTCGATAAGGAAGTTCACGAGATCGGTCCCGCTACTTGGGAGTCTCGATAAGTCTGGATAAGCAATCACGCGAGATTGGTCCCGCTACTTGGGAGTCTCGATAGAAAGATGGAAAGCATGATCATGGTTAAGGAAGGACTTGATAGATTGAGTTGAGTCTGCATGGTCACTGGACAACTTGTCGACAAGGTGCAGTCTTCTCGAATGATCGCCGGGACACCGGGATCATGTCGGCCCGGGAGAAGCAAGACGGCTCAAAGTAGGATCCTGGATAACCGCATGGAAGATTCGGCGCCTCCGGGCTAGCTACCACGGAAAGACGTTCCGATATCCCCGAGCCTGGTCTAAGATAGCTTGACATTGCTAGTGACCACTCATATAGATGTGTCGGCAAGAGTGGCTATCCACGTGTATGTCTTTGGATTTCGTCGAGTACTAGCAAGTTATGTGTTGGGTTATCAAGTCATGCTTATTGCAAGCACAAGTCTCTAGTCGGCACGGGTTAGAGTGTGCACGATTGCATCACCAATCTAGAGCCTAAAAGATGGCTATAGCAAGGATACGTGCTTCGACATGAATGTGGTCTCATCTCGAGTTAAGTCAGGAAGGGCAGTAAGGCAACTTGTTTAAGTCTGGTTGATCTTGGGAGGCAAGGCCTCAACTTCATGGCACGATCAAGTCTACTGGCACGACCTGCACGAGTCGTCCCCTTGACGTCGCAGGCACGAGAATTGCTCTAGAGGCACTTGTGTCACGACCCGCACCCACTGTTAGGGTACAAAACGTAACAACGCCCAGCCTACGCCGCAGTGTCGGCGGTAGAACGCTGTCCTAGGTCAATCATCTAATAATATAAAGGTACCTGTACAGTTTATACTCTCCGAATGGAGGTAACATCACAACATGCTGTCTCAATCACATCTAAGGTAGAAGAATGAAGAACAGATAGATAGATAGTAACTCAAAGAGAACCATAGCATAGATGAAAAAGTCTAAGTGTCTAGTACAACATAATATCCAGAATGCCAACTCATAATACAAGTCTAAGAGTCTATACATCTCCACATCTCAAAATACAACTCAGAATGTGAGACAAAATGATATAGAAAAGACTGCCTAGACTAAACTGGTCTAGACTACTGGAACATCCTCCTCAGCTGTAGGTGGAACCTGCTGAGGGTCCTCAATACAAGTGTCATCTAGTCCTGCTCCATAATAAGTAGTCACCAGGGCCTCATCCTCTGTAATATTTTCAACAGGTCCAATCAGGACAGGAACGAGCACAATACATCTCACGCAGTTCATATCAGATTAGGAAATACGATACAGACAATAGAGTAAGATACATGAACTGCTGAAAGGAAATATACGCTGTAAAAGAGATAGCTGTAATGAAATATCTACTGTATATAGAGAACTGTAGTGACTAGTGATGTAGAGTACAAGATAGGCATGTGAATGGCTAGAATTTATACATGATTACACTACTGAGTTGCACATGATTACACTAGTTGGAATTATTCACATGTCCACTTCTACTCCCCCGTTACCCCAATCAATACACAAGGATCTATACAAGTTACGTTATTATACATGATATCACATGGGGCCCATGAAAGGGTGCACATGATAGTATACATGAGGGCTCAGTAAACATGAGAGTACATGATCACATGAGTGCACATGATAATGGAAGCATAGGTGTACATAATGATAGTGAAATACACGTAGCATGAAGTACCCGATGCTCCCGAGGGGGATAACATCTCATGTAAAGATCCATATAGTACCAATCCGTGTTACCAATGTGACAGCAACAAGTAAAGTAATCTAGAGCGAGAAGTAAAGCCTGAACAAGTATGAAACGGTCAGAGAATGTACTCGCCTGATAACTGAATGTCTGAAGAGGATATACTGTCTGAGGAGAGGTGTATGGCTCCTAATCAGAGCAATACAAGTCACAATGTATCCACAATGGTAAAAATAAAATGTACTATGCATACTACATGATTCTAGGTCAATCTGGTCAAAAGTCAACTCTTGGTCAACTCTAATAGTCAAACTAGATCACATGAAGTCATACTAAGTCAAATAAGGTCAAACAAGATCAGACAAGGTCAAACAAAGACTAGTCAATAAGGTAATTAGGTCAGACTAGTTAAACTAGTCATTTTAGGTTAGTCCTAGTCAAATCTAGGTCAATTAGGTCAAGGTTTGACCAATAGTTGACTTTGGTCAACAATGGTCAACAAGTTGGGTTTTGGGCCATTAGGGTTAGCCCCAAGCCATAGGCTAATGGTTATAGGTTTCTATAGGCTAGTTGCTATAGGTTTATATACAACCTATATTTAGAAGTCACAACTACATTCATATATCTATATATATCTATATATATAAATATACACTATCTATCTACTTCCTATATACTAATATGGGATACATTATATATATATATATACAAACCCATACTCACATATATACCTAATATATATTCATATATAGATAGCTATAATATATACATATATATACATTCCATATATATATATAAATATATATAACCCATATACCCTTAACTATATATACCAATATATATAAT
This sequence comes from Iris pallida, assembly GCA_029216955.1. Taxonomy (NCBI): domain Eukaryota; kingdom Viridiplantae; phylum Streptophyta; class Magnoliopsida; order Asparagales; family Iridaceae; genus Iris; species Iris pallida. Next base: position 1,316,390 of record JANAVB010025798.1, read on the forward strand.
TGTATATAATATATCATATATATATATAACATATATATATATATAGAGAGAGAGGGAAGTGAGAGGGACATAGAGAGAGAGAGGGAGAGAGTGAAAGAGAGAGAGAAGAGGACAGTGAGAGAGAGAGTCACTGCTGGACAGTAGGGAAGGGGGGGGTTCAGTATTCTGGAACCAAGAATACAGTCCCAAACACCCACACACAATAACATATATACATACATATGTATATATACATAACTCCACAAATACCCAACCAAATACTCCCAAAATTGACCCACACTCACATATACATATACTACACATTTACATACTAAAAATACACATATACATGTATAAATTATATCAAAAATAGATTTGAATTTCGTTTTTAGAAAACTGGGAACAATACAAAATCTGGAAACTGTTGAGACTGTGTACTCGACTAGGTAAACCTATTTTCTCATACAAAACCGAGCTAAGGCTCGAAACTCTAGGTTGGTAACACTAGCCCCACACATACCCTAGTGTCCTAGGTGCCTGACACGACACCACGACACGGTTTCATGTGTCCAACTCCCAAATTCCTCACTCGGGTAAACACAGTGCACACACTCACAAATACAGTGTCGTGCACGCGTGCAGTCCACTCTAGGACACACCACGAGACACGACACGTCTCGTGGTCGTGCACACGTGTAGCCCACGTATAGGGCTACACATTTGACACACTGTTACGTGTCCACGTGTCGTATAGGGTCGACACGAGACCCGTATCAGTCGAGGAAACTCGACTGATACGCGCGGTTTGGACCGCGTCGTGCAGAGATACACATGTCTCGTGCTCACGACACAGGATACGACGCATCTCGTGCTCGTGTCTTCATGTACGCCACATGAAGGGCTACACGTTTGTGTCATCACGAGGTGTCCACGTGGCGTGTCCGTGCGACACGACACGCTCGAAATGTGCTCTGTGCAGTGCGCACAGTGCAGTACAAAATCCGTGTTCGTGTCAGAGCTCTCTCGACACGACACGAGAGGTCGTGATATTTGAGGGGGGGCTTGTCAGTGATGGCCCCCTCCTCTGTGCAAATTTTCACGTCTCCACGTGTCCAATTCGTGGAGAAAACAGTGTCGGGTAGCAGGGGAACAAAATATGCACAGTGCTGTGTCCAACTCGTGTGTTCGTGTCCAATTTGGACACGAACACGACCCAATTTTGTGTTCAATCCAGTGGGGTTGTGACCTAGGTGTCTAAGGCTACCCAAAAACATATTTTGTTTCATATTTTAATAAAAACCAGTTCTTTGTGGCATTTCAACAAACACAGTTTCCTAGTCTAGGATACGTGTCCGATACGGACACCAAACCAACTCAAACCTTCACCAAATTTGTCCTACAGTACCCTAGTACCTAGATGCATGCAAATATGAAGACAAAACACAATATTAAAATGGTTTATGGACATTTACCTATTGATGTAAATCCAATGGAAAAACAAGGAGGGGGGTGTCCACTTCAACTTGGTGATGTCCAAAGCTCACAAAATCCTCGATAGCAGGCCCTAACTAGTACCCTCTAGTGTAGGGGAGTCCAATGCAAGAAACTAGAGGTGATTTGGATCTATATTGCTCAAGTTGTGGGTGTTTGAAGAAAATGAGATTTTTTAGGAATTAAATTCATGTAAATTATTCATGAATGAATACAAAGGGTTATATAGAAGTGTGTACCAGCTAGGGGGGTGCCCTATGGCCGGCCATGGTATGGGGGGGGGTGTCCTAGCCCTTCCTTCATGGCTAAGGCTTGGACTTTGTGTAAAGGTCTTGATATTTTGCATGGTTTAAGCAAAATATCAAATAAAGGTAAACTAGATATTTAACTTGCTTTAACCTATGACTAAATATCCATCATATAGCTTCTAGGTTAGTGGCTAACCTCTAGTTTAGGGTGGAATAGATTAGGGACTAGTCATGGTACTCAACCATGATTAAAATAATATTAAAATCACATAATCACAAATAAAGTCTAGTAAATTACCAAAATACCCTTTTGGCCAAAACCACTAATTTGATGTTCTAAGCCTATGGCTAAGCTCTCATGGTCATGGCAACTTCTAGGTTAGAGAAAACTAGGGTTTACACTAAGTTATACTAACCAAAATCACAAAGTCATAAGTCATGACTTAGCATGACTTAGAAAATGGTTTAATCTAACTAAAATCACCAGAAAATCATACCATGACTAAAATACCACTAACAAATAATAAAAATAATAAATTTTCAAAAATACCCCAATTTCAGAAATTTGGGTGTTACAAGTCTACCCACCTTAAAATAATTTCGTCCTCGAAATTTAGATGGTCGTACTCCTCCTAGGTCAAACCTCCAACAATCAGGGACGAAGCCACTACCTAGGCAACATACAAAGTCAACAAGCAAAATATGGGTAGTAGACCTATACTGGGTCATGTCCAAAAATTGGTTGGCAGTCTTAGGTCATAGGGTGTCCTTAATTCAAATCGAAATCAAAGTAGCTCCATGGGGTAAATCAGGATGGAGTCTCGGGTCAGGAAAATCGTACTAAGCAAATGAAACACATGATGGTATGCCTGAGTGGGACATTAAGGTCATGGGTGTACTATGTCATGTCTAGGTCATGTACGTGGAATTTGTTTTGGAAAAACAACTAGTCTTGTGCTCCAAATTTAAAAGTCACGGTAATGTGCCTACGATGATCATAATTTGGAGTGGGAAAGGCCTATGGCCTAAATTGAACCAAAAATCGTGATGAAATAGTGGTACCAGGGGGACAGGTTAAATGGAACAGTCTGCGGTCTCATCTAGGTGCACTAGTCATTCTAGATCAATATTGTCCTGTGGTATCAAAACGTACAAGCAATCTAAGGTGTCCAAATTTGGGAAGGTAAGGAAACAACAATCATCAAGACTATAGGGTAGTCTACCCTCCTATATGAAAATGGGTCATTAACAAGTGAGAAATCATTAAAGTTACCCTTCCATAAAAAGAAAATTGAAAATTTAGGTACAAACAATCACAATAGATTTTAGTCTTGACACGATCTAAGTTGATCAATTTTAGGATAAATCGAGATTGGGCAAGATGGAAAATCAATGAAATCAAGTATGAGCACGGGCATCCAATGATGAAGATCCAGGTCATGATTAAATTTTAATTCAATTGGATACGAATACGAGGTTCATAGGCGATAAAATAATTCCAAGGAGAATTGTCAAGGCTGTTGTGGATAAGATTCTAGGGTAAGTTTAACTGTATCTCCATCCACGTAGATTAATATATGAAAAAGCGAACCAAAATGCAATAGGTTGATCAGACCATCATGCGCCGGTTCTGATTAGACAATATGTTAGTGGGTGCGCACCCAATAAAATATATCATGATCAAGCTCGAAAAAGGATAAGCTTGTAAAACTAAGGATAAATTTGTAGCATAAGATATAAGTAAGGGTGGAATGATGAAAGAAGATACATAGTCCTGGTCATGGGCATAGACTAGGAAGATAAGGAAACAATAAATCACAGGGCTAAAAGGGTCACCATTCTATGGTCAGAGCTACTCTATCAACTCTAGGTCAAAAGGCATAACACATAAATTAATTTATTTAAGAGGAAAATTCTTGACAAAAGAGTTAGTCAAGAATTATATTAATAGCTAAAGCTACTCCTACTCCTACTCCTAAGTAAGAGATAAAGAAACAAACAAACAATCGAAAAAAACAAAAGAACTACCAGGTCAAAACTGATCACTAATAAAGAACAGGTAGGAGCAGATATAATTGGATTTTAAGATAGATATAATGAAGTAAGGTGGGAATGGAATTTAGAAGAACAGAACCTGCAAGCACATTGCCAACTGCCTGGCCATCCTCAACTGTCATGGTGTAAGCACGCCCCTACTGACCTCTTCCAGCCTGTTGCTGAAACTGCATAAATCTCTGCTGCTGTGGCTGTAACGGTCCTCTCTGCTGCTGATACCACGAGCATCCCGTCCTCTCTTGAACAACTGTTGCCGCTGAGTTTCCACTATCTGCTGGAAGAAGGAAAACAACTGTGCCACGTCCTCTGATCCTGATGACGACTGCTGCTGAAGAACGTTCGGGATGACAGAAAAAAGTCTCAGAGTAGGGAGAGGTGCACTCCCATAGGCTGCAGATATCCTAGCCTGAGCTGGCACAACAGGAACTGTAGTCTCGGGGCCCTGCTGATCAGGACGAGGAGTGGTAGACCCCTCAGTGGTATCTCCCTGATCGAGACGATGAGATCGTGTCTCCATACCCATCCTGAAGACAGATCAAACAAGGAATCAATACTGAGATATAAAATGATAATTCAAGGGAGGACAGTTATTCAAGGAAGCAAACCTTCAACAGGAATTTAGATGGCAGGAAACAGATAAGAGTTTTCTCATAATTGTGATTGAGTACCCTAAAAAAATAAAAGGTATCAATCTAACACTAAGAAATTAAAATCAACAACTACAAAATTTCAAAATCATCAACTAACACCAGGATTCAAAGTTCTACAGTGAATCCTCCAAAATCAAACTCAATCAAGGGAAAAGAAGTTTAAATCGTAATTTCAAAATGAGATTCTCAAGGGTCATCCCAGGAATCTCTCAAAGTATCCTAACAGTGATTCAGTATCCTCTCTCACTAAGCCTATTCCTCAAATCCTATCGCAGGCTGTAGTGATACTCTAGTTCGAATACCACTACATAAACTCGACCTGCATTGGCCACCACTAAAAACGTGTCACGACCCGCACCCACTGTTAGGGTACAAGAACGTAACAACGTCCAGCCTACGCCGCAGTGTCGGCGGTAGAACGCTGTCCTAGGTCAATCATCTAACAATATAAAGGTACCTGTACAGTTTATACTCTCCGAATGGAGGTAACATCACAACATGCTGTCTCAATCACATCTAAGGTAGAAGAATGAAGAACAGATAGATAGATAGTAACTCAAAGAGAACCATAGCATAGATGAAAAAGTCTAAGTGTCTAGTACAACATAATATCCAGAATGCCAACTCATAATACAAGTCTAAGAGTCTATACATCTCCACATCTCAAAATACAACTCAGAATGTGAGACAAAATGATATAGAAAAGACTGCCTAGACTAAACTGGTCTAGACAACTGGAACATCCTCCTCAGCTGTAGGTGGAACCTGCTGAGGGTCCTCAATACAAGTGTCATCTAGTCCTGCTCCATAATAAGTAGTCACCAGGGCCTCATCCTCTGTAATATTTTTAACAGGTCCAATCAGGACAGGAACGAGCACAATACATCTCACGCAGTTCATATCAGGTTAGGAAATACGATACAGGCAATAGAGTAAGATACATGAACTGCTGAAAGGAAATATACGCTGTAAAAGAGATAGCTGTAATGAAATATCTACTGTATATAGAGAACTGTAGTGACTAGTGATGTAGAGTACAAGATAGGCATGTGAATGGCTAGAATTTATACATGATTACACTACTGAGTTGCACATGATTACACTACTTGGAATTATTCACATGTCTACTTCTACTCCCCCGTTACCCCAATTAATACACAAGGATCTATACAAGTTACGTTATTGTACATGATATCACATGGGGCCCATGAAAGGGTGCACATGATAGTATACATGAGGGCTCAGTAAACATGAGAGTACATGATCACATGAGTGCATATGATAATAGAAGCATAGGTGTACATGATGATAGTGAAACACACGTAGCATGAAGTACCCGATGCTCCCGAGGGGGATAACATCTCATGTAAAGATCCATATAGTACCAATCTGTGTTACCAATGTGACAACAACAAGTAAAGTAATCTAGAGCGAGAAGTAAAGCCTGAACAAGTATGAAACGGTCAGAGAATGTACTCGCCTGATAACTGAATGTCTGAAGAGGATATACTGTCTGAGGAGAGGTGTATGGCTCCTAATCAGAGCAATACAAGTCACAATGTATCCACAATGGTAAAAATAAAATGTACTATGCATACTACATGATTCTAGGTCAATCTAGTCAAAAGTCAACTCTTGGTCAACTCTAATAGTCAAACTAGATCACAGGAAGTCATACTAAGTCAAATAAGGTCAAACAAGATCAGACAAGGTCAAACAAAGACTAGTCAATAAGGTAATTAGGTCAGACTAGTTAAACTAGTCATTTTAGGTTAGTCCTAGTCAAATCTAGGTCAATTAGGTCAAGGTTTGACCAATAGTTGACTTTGGTCAACAATGGTCAACAAGTTGGGTTTTGGGCCATTAGGGTTAGCCCCAAGCCATAGGCTAATGGTTATAGGTTTCTATAGGCTAGTTGCTATAGGTTTATATACAACCTATATTTAGAAGTCACAACTACATACATATATCTATATATATCTATATATATAAATATACACTATCTATCTACTTCCTATATACTAATATGGGATACATTATATATATATACAAACCCATACTCACATATATACCTAATATATATTCATATATAGATAGCTATAATATATACATATATATACATTCCATATATATATATATATATATATATATATATATATATATATATATATATATATATATATATATATATATATATATATATATATATAACCCATATACCCTTAACTATATACCAATATATATAATTGTATATAATATATCATATATATATATATATAACATATATATATATATATATATAGAGAGAGAGAGGGAAGTGAGAGGGACATAGAGAGAGAGAGGGAGAGAGTGAAAGAGAGAGAGAAGAGGACAGTGAGAGAGAGAGTCACTGCTGGACAGTAGGGAAGGGGGGGTTTCAGTATTCTGGAACCAAGAATACAGTCCTAAACACCCATACACAATAACATATATACATACATATGTATATATATACATAACTCCACAAATACCCAACCAAATACTCCCAAAATTGACCCACACTCACATATACATATATACTACACATTTACATACTAAAAATACACATATACATGTATAAAATATATCAAAAATGGATTTGAATTTCGTTTTTAGAAAACTGGAAACAATACAAAATCTGGAAACTGTTGAGACTGTGTACTCGACTAGGTAAACCTATTTTCTCATACAAAACCGAGCTAAGGCTCGAAACTCTAGGTTGGTAACACTAGCCCCACACATACCCTAGTGTCCTAGGTGCCTGACACGACACCACGACACGGTTTCACGTGTCCAACTCCCAAATTCCTCACTCGGGTAAACACAGTGCACACACTCACAAATACAGTGTCGTGCACGCGTGCAGTCCACTCTAGGACACACCACGAGACACGACACGTCTCGTGGTCGTGCACACGTGTAGCCCACGTATAGGGCTACACATTTGACACACTGTTACGTGTCCACGTGTCGTATAGGGTCGACACGAGACCCGTATCAGTCGAGGAAACTCGACTGATACGCGCGGTTTGGACCGCATCGTACAGAGATGCACATTTCTCGTGCTCGCGACACAGGACACGACGCATCTCGTGCTCGTGTCCTCGTGTACGCCACATGAAGGGCTACACGTTTTTGTCATCACGAGGTGTCCACGTGGCGTGTCCGTGCGACACGACACGCTCGAAATGTGCTCTGTGCAGTGCGCACAGTGCAGTACAAAATCTGTGTTCGTGTCAGAGCTCTCTCGACACGACACGAGAGGTCGTGATATTTGAGGGGGGGCTTGTCAGTGATGGCCCCCTCCTCTGTGCAAATTTTCACGTGTCCACATGTCCAATTCGTGGAGAAAACAGTATCGGGTAGGAGGGGAACAAAATGTGCACAGTGCTGTGTCCAACTCGTGTGTTCGTGTCCAATTTGGACACGAACACGACCCAATTTTGTGTTTAATCCAGTGGGGTTGTGACCTAGGTGTCTAGGGCTACCCAAAAACATATTTTGTTTCATATTTTAATAAAAACTAGTTCTTTGTGGCATTTCAACAAACACAGTTTCCTAGTCTAGGATACGTGTCCGATACGGACACCAAACCAACTCAAACCTTCACCGAATTTGTCCTACAGTACCCTAGTACCTAGATGCATGCAAATATGAAGACAAAACACAATATTAAAATGGTTTATGGACATTTACCTATTGATGCAAATCCAATGGAAAAACAAGGAGGGGGGTGTCCACTTCAACTTGGTGATGCCCAAAGCTCACGAAATCCTCGATAGCAGGCCCTAACTAGTACCCTTTAGTGTAGGGGAGTCCAATGCAAGAAACTAGAGGTGATTTGGATCTATATTGCTCAAGTTGTGGGTGTTTGAAGAAAATAGGATTTTCTAGGAATTAAATTCATGTAAATTATTCATGAATGAATACAAAGGGTTATATAGAAGTGTGTACCAGCTAGGGGGGTGCCCTATGGCCGGCCATGGCATGGGGGGGTGTCCTAGCCCTTCCTTCATGGCTAAGGCTTGGACTTTGTGTAAAGGTCTTGATATTTTGCATGGTTTAAGCAAAATATCAAATAAAGGTAAACTAGATATTTAACTTGCTTTAACCTATGACTAAATATCCATCCTATAGCTTCTAGGTTAGTGGCTAACCTCTAGTTTAGGGTGGAATAGGTTAGGGACTAGTCATGGTACTCAACCATGATTAAAATAATATTAAAATCACATAATCACAAATAAAGTCTAGTAAATTACCAAAATACCCTTTTGGCCAAAACCACTAATTTGATGTTCTAAGCCTATGGCTAAGCTCTCATGGTCATGGCAACTTCTACGTTAGAGAAAACTAGGGTTTACACTAAGTTATACTAACCAAAATCACAAAGTCATAAGTCATGACTTAGCATGACTTAAAAAATGGTTTAATCTAACTAAAATCACCAGAAAATCATACCATGACTAAAATACCACTAATAAATAATAAAAATAATAAATTTTCAAAAATACCCCAATTTCAGAAATCTGGGTGTTACAACTTGAGTTTAAGTAAAGGTCTTGGCACGACCGAGTATGCATAAGTTGCTCCTCGGCGAGGTATTGTCTCGAATATGTTGAAGTCTCGAATAGAGTATCGCATGACCATGTCGTCGCGTTACCAAGTATAGGCCAAGGCGTGGTTGTCTTAAAATTGATCCTAAAGCAAGACTAGAAAGACAATCGAAAGGGATTTAAAGTGCACAAAGTAAATAAACATGTCGGTTTTGTATGGATGGGCGAGGAGCTCACTCCACCAGTACAGTTGAGTACTGACACCCACACAGTTTTTATGTGCAGGCACAGGTAGAAGCTTGTGTCGTGGAGCTCGCTTGGATGCGTCGAGGCACGGAGTTCCTTGGCGATTCGAAGCGTGCGGCCGCATGGAGTTAGACTTATACGGGACATAATATATAGACATTGCCTTCCGAAGCTTCCACTGGTTCAAGCATTTGTATTGAGAGATGAGAAAGAGCAGAGTGACTTGTAAAATAAGAGAAAAGTGAGCTCGAGAGACTTGTAATCAAGGCCTTGCGCCCATTGTAATCTGATTGTTCAATATCAATAAAGAGTACTTCTGAGTAACTTGTGTTTTGCCTTTAAATTTTTGCTGTATGTTTCAATATTTCTGCTTGGGACTTCTGTGCGACGACCCCGTCGCAGCTGCTGTAATCGGCCGTTATGAAACTGACTTGCACGAGCGCAATCTAGGCTCGTGCGGCATCATGCCTTAGCGAGGACGATCGCTCCTACGGGAGTGGAGCGTGACATAATGGTATCAGAGCACGGCTTTACATCCTTGGACTTCAAGTTGAATCTCTCAGTTTTGAAAGCTCGTTCATGGAAAAAAAAAGTATCCTCTCTCTCTCAAATGTCCCTCGGTATGTCCATACAATAAGTCTAAATATTTTCAAAAGCTCGTATAAGTGTTCAATTAAACGCATCGGTAGACCTTTGTGCCGAACGGTGTCGAACTTGACTTGATAGAAAATACATGCTAAAGTTAGCAAGTCGCGTGAGTGCCTAACTAGTCTTTCGTCGATATTAGCAAATGAGCGTGCAAACTTGGAGTATAGTCCCCACGGGATAGCTATGCACACGGCCTTTTGGCTAAGTTGTGTCGCTTGTCACGTACCTCGACTTTTTGGTGCATGCAAGTCACGAGCAATATTATGTATCGCTCGGTCGGGAACGGAGATTCATTTAGAGTGTGTATCGATAGAAACGCTATCGAACTAACTCTTAGGCGTACACGAAGGATCGATTTGGATTTTGAGGAATAGTACGAATGACTTATTACGTCAAGACGCGTGAGCGATTACGCTAGAGATTCGTCGACCGAATCTGAAAGATGTTTTAGCGAATAGTGCGAACGTGATTATGGATTAAATTGGATGGCTCGAATCCTGAGTGGTGTATGATTTGTCTTGGAAATCATTCAAGCAAAATTGAGGATTACGAGTAAAACAACACATATGTCGGCGAGGCGATGCGATCATACAAAGTCTTAGAATGCGTCATGCTTAGTTGGTCGTGACTTCGAATGTTCCGAACGAGATATCGTTCGAACAGCTTGTGAATGGGCAATGCGAGTTAGAAAAACGATTCGAAAAGATGAATAAAAGTGAATGTCTTGATCGGGGAAGCCTAGAGGATCGTACTTGTGATTTCAGAATAGATCGAATGGAATTGTGGGATATCTAATTCGGACAATAGCATCAGTTGTACAACTCAGAGTCCGTTACAAAGGAAGATCGTCAGGTTACGTACATCATCAATGGTATTGAGGCGAATCAAAGATCGATGTACGATAACTCGGGGGTACTCTGATTCGACGAACGTTGATCGTATAAAATGTCATTGTTCTGATAGATGCTATACTCGGGATATTGAAATGTGTCAAAGAAAAGATAAACTTGGCTCGAGAATTTTCTAGTTGACCGAATTACGATCAGACTATCGATCTTGGCTTGGACGAGAATGAAATATTTGGATTTGCTTCGATGACAACCACAATGTTGACGTTCTTGTCTTCTACGAGCGCAACTCCAGCCTCACACATGCGTCATGCCGACTAGGGCGATCATCCCGCGTGAGCACTGGTATGGTGATTTATACAGCGGGAGTGATCGAACTTGCATGGTGCGACAATTTGATTTCTTTAACTTGTGGTTTGACGCGAAGGTAGACTCAAGGATGACTTCGTATGCTTGATGAATTGAATTTTAGGATTGAGTAGGTCCAATCCGCGTATCGAGAATGAATTAGTCTAGACTCAAGCAAGGGTTACGCCCAGATGAGAATGATTATTCCGTGGGAGCGTTGCATGGTGATTCATGAACCACCATGGATAATCGGACTCGCATAAGATTGGGGCGCAGCATATTGTCGAGCTAGATGACCTCGTGATCAAATACATGAATTGGCTAGAATTGGTGAATTGAACAGGTTCGAATTTGTACAACGAATGTCTTGATACGAATTAGTTGATCATGCTCGATGTTTAGAAATCTGAGTAACGCGAGCTTGGGTAGAAAATCATGTACTATTGACTTTGGTTTGACCCTAGGATTGGGGTCAGTGTTGGCATTATTGTTGGGGAACTATGATTCCAATCATGACATTGACTTTAGCCTTGAGAAATGGCCTAGTGGTTAGGCGAGACGCCCCTGTTTCAAGGGTTGCAATCGAAAGATCGATCATGAGGATTGGCATGGATTGAAAGAGTGAATAAAGAATAGAAAACCTTGTTCATGAGATTCGACTGATATGCATATATTTCAGAGATGTATGAGTAAGTGCACGATGCGACTCGAGTGAGAATGACGAATTCTCTATCATACGGCTTGGCTGAATGCATGTAGTTTGGGGACGCCTGGAATGCGTGCATGATCCAACCAAGTGATACGTTGAATTCAAGTGAGACTTAAGGAACGGGAAAGTGTCTTGGATTCAGAGATCGTATTAAAGGAAAGATTGATACTAGTACGAGTGTGGCTCGAATCGAAGAAACACATAGGTGGAGTGTATACGAGAGTTCTTGGATCAAGTGGTCTAAGTGTAAGTAATCAGTTAGTTTTAAGGACGAAACTTATTCTGAGTGGTGTATGATGTAGTCCCCCGTTCCGCAAAGTCAGTCGGAGGAATCAAAATGCTGATAACGTTCGGACTTAGCCTTGTAACAGCTGCTCGGAGACTCGCTCGATCGAGGCAACTCCTCGCTTAGGTAGGATAGTTTCGGTGAACTTGCCTCATCTTAGTCTTCACTTAATAACTTGCATATTTTCAACTTACACAAGTTAGGATTGATAATAAAAGAGACCATCCACATAGCTAAGGGAATAACCCGACGGGTCGGAATGTCTTACAACATAAAAAATGGTCCCACGGTCTGCGTAGAAGTCGGTTCAGCATGCTTTTAAAATGACACTCGATCCTTCATCCCATGGATTGGAAGAAGGAAGTTGGCCTAAGTTGCTAAGTTGCCATGACACTTGAATTATCCTAAGTAATAGGCGTCGCCCGCGTGAATGCTTGATAATGCATGCACGGTCCCGTCGTCCAAGCCTTGGCATAGCCTTTATATGTCCCGTAGGTTAAGTCGTATTACACGGCTTGTGGCTTAAGTCTAGGCACCATAGAACCTGGTTGTTTAAGTTGAACGCATGTACGGCATATTCCCCAGATACGAAGCTTGGCGTAGCCTTTGCTCATCACGTTGTTGCGTAAATAATTTAGGTAAAGTCATGCCGGTTGACCTAAATCATTTCTAGCACTGTCTTGCTCTATCTGCGGTTGTCAAGTCGTGTAGTCTCTCGAGAAGAAGGCTCGTCGTATAAAGTATATGACTTAAGCGATAGCGTCGCCTAGAGAACCAGGTTTGTCTAAGGCACAGGCCACGGATTGTTAAAGATAAGTATGCCAAGGACAAGGAACATGTTATTTTCAAGTTAAGCTAGAAGACTACTTAGTAGTCGTTCCCTGGGTTCAAAGGATAGAAGTCCATGCGACTGGTTGTCGCCGAGATCGGTCCCGCTACTTTAAGTCTCGATAAGCCTCGTTCACGCGAGATCGGTCCCGCTACTTGGGAGTCTCGCTATGCCTCGATAAGTCTCACACACGAGATTAGTCCCGCTGCTTGGAAGTCTCGCTAAGTCTCGATAAGTCTGGCACACGAGATCGGTTCTGCTACTTGGGAGTCTCGTTAAGTCTCGATAAGGAAGTTCACGAGATCGGTCCTGCTACTTGGGAGTCTCAATAAGTCTGGATAAGCAATCACGCGAGATTGGTCCCGCTACTTGGGAGTCTCGATAGAAAGATGGAAATCATGATCATGGTTAAGGAAGGACTTGATAGATTGAGTTGAGTCTGCATGGTCATTGGACAACTTGTCGACAAGGTGCAGTCTTCTCGAATGATCGTCGGGATACCGGGATCATGTCGACCCGGGAGAAGCAAGACGGCTCAAAGTAGGATGCTGGATAACCGCATGGAAGATTCGGTGCCTCCGGGCCAGCTACCGTTGAGGGACGGTCCGATATTCCCGAGCCGGGTCTAAGATAGCTTGACATTGCAAGTGACCACTCATATATATGTGTCGGCAAGAGCGGCTTTCCGTATGTATGCCTTTGGATTTCTTCGAGTACTAGCAAGTTATGTATTGGGTTATCAAGTCATGCTTATTGCAAGCACAAGTCTGGAGTCAGCACGGTTTAGGGTGTGCACGGTTGCATCACCAATCTAGAGCCTAAGAGATGGCTATAGCAAAGATATGTGCTTCGGCATGAATGTGATCTCATCTCGAGTTAAGTCAGGAAGGGCCGTAAGGCAACTTGTTTAAGTTTGGTTGATCTTGGTAGGCCCGGCCTCAACTTCATAGCATAATCAAGTCTACTAGCATGACCTGCACGAGTCGTCTCCCTTGACATCGCAGGCACGAGAATTGGTCTAGAGGCACTTGAGTTTAAGTAAAGGTCTTCACACGGTCGAGTATGCATAAGTTGCTCTTCGGCGAGGTACTGTCTCGAATATGTTGAAGTCTCGAATAGAGTATCACACGTACATGTCGTAGCGTTACCAAGTATAGGCCAAGGCATCGTTGTCTTAAAATTGATCCTAAGGCAAGACTAGAAAGACAATCAAAAGGGATTTAAACTGCACAAAGTAAATGAACGTGTCAGTTTTGTATGGGTGGGCGAGAAGCTCACTCCACCAGTACAGTTGAGTACTAACACCCATACAGTTTTCATATGCAGGCACAGGTAGAAGCTCATGGCGCGGAGCTCGCTTGGATGCGTCGAGGTACGGAGTTCCTTGGTGATTCAAAGTATGCGGCCGCATGGAGTCAGACATATACGGGACATAATGTATGGACATTGCCTTCCAAAGCTTTCGCTGGCTCAAGCATTTGTATCGAGAGATGATAGAGAGAGCATAGTGACTTGTAAAATGAGAGAAAAGTGAGCTCTAGAGACTTGTAATCAAGGCCTTGCGCCCATTGTAATCTGATTGTTCAATATCAATAAAGAGTACTTCTGAGTAACTTGTGTTTTGTCTTTAAATTTTTACTGCATGTTTTAATATTTCTGCTTGGGACTTCTGTGCGACGACCCCGTCGCAGCCGCTGTAATTGGCCATTATGAAACTTTCTTGTACGAGCGCAATCTAGGATCGTACGGTATCACACCTTAGTGAGGACGATCGCTCCTACGGGAGTAGGGCATGACACTCAGGGCCTTGATATCGTTCCTCTTGAACAGTCTGGGCCTGCTTTTGAAGGCGCAGTCCAGGCTGGAGTTGAGCAAGCCGAAGTTACGAGATTACAACCCATTCGCCTTTCTCTCCTCCTCTTTGGTTACTGATGTGCATGTTGTTTTCCTTGTCAGGTCGGCTTCTGGTCAGGTATTCCTCCCTGAAGTGGAGGAAACTTTCCAAGCTTCTTCTCTGACCACCTCCATCGAAGACGACGAGATAGCCCAGGAAGTTGTCAGAGCATTCTACTCGGTGCTAAAGGTGAAGCTTCCTGGAGTCTTGAATCGGAATGCTGCCTTCGGCCCTGTGAAGTCTGTTGCCAAATGTCAGGTAGCGGCCCTCGAGAGCATAGTCGGCTATGAAGAGCAGGCCAACATTCTGAGAAAAGTTCTAAACGACCTGGAGAGTCAGGTGGCCAGGTTCCGGGATGCCAAATAGCGGAGCCCGACGTCACTATTCTGCGCAAAGGACGAGGCTTTGATGACATATATTATGGAGGAGAAGGCTACCTTCCAGGTAAGAAAGGATGCCCTCGCTCGGGAGATTGGCGAGCTGGCTGACTAGTATGACCAGTTCAACGCTGCAAGTGAGGCACGTGTTGCCTCGAAGAACAGGCTGGCTGCACAGATCACTGAAAAGCACAGTCATATTACATATATCAGGAATGAGATCACCCAGCTGGAAGCCGACTTGAGGGCGGCGACATCTGAACAGGAGGATTATTTGTCCCAGGCTGCCATGACTGCCACCACTTTTGTCTGTTTAGAAGAACAACTGGCGAAGCTTGAGGAAGAGCATCAGAGTCTGATCCTCTTTGAAGATGAAGTCGCTCGTCAAGAAGAGGCACGGCGTCGAGCTGCTGTGAAGTCTGAAGCCGAGATTGCAGCTCTGAGGGACAGCATCAATCGCCTGTGTATCCCGTAGATTTTTGAAACTCTTCTCTCTTTTTTTCCATCACAACTCTTGTACATTTTTTCCATCTTTTTATAAACGTTCAAGTACAAAATAAAAACTCTTTCTAGAAGTGAATGTGATTTTGTTGAAATATCGATGCTAGAGGTAATATGGATATAGCACAGATATTTCTGGTGGGTATTCCGCTGGAGAATTTTTGATGTGGACCTATTATCTGATTTATATCCAAATTATTCGAATATGGATAATAAGTTGAACGAAGCTGCTAGTAGAGATAATATGGACGTAATAGCAGAGGATGTTCTATATCTGACCAGAGGTAATATGGACGTGGAAAGATATATAACGTTAGGTGGGAGTGGATAATTCAGAGGTAGTAGGGACGTGATTATCCTTGATGAATGCTTTGCTCAGAGGTTATATGGACATGGCAAAACATAATCATTTTACTGGAGAAATAATTATCGGAAAACAATTCAGAGGTAATAGGGACGTGACTTGTTTTCGTCAAACCGAGTTTGGACAGAGTCAAAAACGGGAATGATTCCACTGGAGAAATATTTTAGAGGACCTATTATCCAGGGCGTATTCAAGATTCTTGAAATACAGATAATAATTAGATAGTTTTTTGAATCATATAAACATCATTTTGTACATTTATATGGCTGAACATATGTGAACATTATATAAAAGAGGTTACACATAGTATTTCTTCAGGAACTTTCCATTGATAGGCATCATGAGCAAGTCACCATCGGGCTTGGTTAGCCGGTAGCACTGTTAGAATACACCGATTCTATGACGAAAGGCCCTTCCCATTTAGGGTAGAATTTTTTTTGTTTTGTTTGTCATAACCATTGGTCTTCTCACTGCTAAGACCAGATCACCGACTTTGAAGATCCTTTCCTTTACTTTTTTATTGAAGGCTCTGGAAAGGCGTGCTTGGTATAGCTCAATGCGCTGCTGAGCAAACAAGCATTTTTCGTCTAGCGCTTCGAGCTCTTGGAGTCGCAGACGATAGCTCTCTTCAGTAGTTAGCTCGCTGGCTAGGGCTACCCGAAGAGAAGGAATCTGGATTTATAGGGGAAGAACTGCTTCGCTCCCATAAACCAGAGAGAATGGCGTACTGCCTGTTGGAGTCCGAATCGTTGTGCGATAGGCCCATGTTTCACTTAACAAAATGCCTAAAATTGGCTTTTGAAATAAAACGAGAAAAGTATAAGAAGTACAAGTTGTCTGGGAAGTATTGCTATGGAAGTCTGATCTGAAGGTGATCACTTTGTTCCTTGGACCATACGATGATGATGAAGAATACTACTGGAAGATGAACAGCCGGAAGAACTAAGTCACCAGAAAGGTATCGACGTACTTGGGCACTGATGGCGAGGTCGAATGCTTTCTTGCTTTGCTTCACTCTGTTCTGGAAGAAAGGTTGAAGAAGAATGCTCTGGAAAATCAAAGTCTCTGATGTATTCTCTCATGTCTCTCTGATCCCCTTTTCTGATTCTAAAAGTCAGTCTATTTATAGACTAAAACACATCATGCATAAAAAGCATCCAAATTGGAGTTTTACGCTAGCAACTGTCATCCATGAACTTTACGTGGGATGACATGTGTCCCATAACTTCAACAAAATAAGAAGGGCACGTACACACATCCTTCGATAAGTATGGCATGAAAGCCACGTAAGCAATCCACGTTCTCATATAGCTAGAAACAATCGGGCGTAAAAATGACCCAAAATACACTTCCAGCGTAAAGTAGTAGACTAGGCGTAAAATAGCCCAAAAAATAGACTTCTCGCATAAAGTGGCTGATAAAACAGCCTTGAGCGTAAAAAGTAGCCCAAATAAACTTTACGCACACGTCAACTTTGAGCGTAAAAAGCTCACATAGTATTCATGCGTAAAAGAAGCTATCTTTTGAGTATAAAGTAACCCAGTCTACACACTAAACGACAATGTTAGTTTCTGTGTAAATCAAATCTCTTTGAATTCTGTGTTATACGCTATCAGTAAATCATTATGTCAGAATCATCATCACTTGCATTAAATGCATGATCTGACAGCCTGTCCCCAGTGTAAAGTAGCTTGCATAAAACAGCTCACGTAGAGTAGCCTGCGTAGAATAGCCTGCGTAGAGTAGCCTGCGTAGACAACTTGTTGAGCGTAAAGCTCTATTTCTTTGACTTGGTCTATGAAGTATTTTTTACGCTCCTACAAGACCCCCTTCAAAGTTTTCAAATATTTTCAAAATTTTGAAATACTTTGAATAGAAGCGTAAAAATCGGGATTTCACCAGTCAGCGTAGAGTTCGGGATATCCAACGGTCATCCGCGCAAAAGTCGGGATATCCAACAGTCGGCGTAAAATCTGGGAATTTGAACCGATTTAAAATTTTCTATAAATAGGGCTTTTCGAAGAGAGATAAGACTTTACTTTGTCTTTTCAAAATCTCAATCTTTCTTCGCTCTTCTTCCTTCTTCTACTCTTGCTTTGATTCGATGGCCCCCAAGAAGTCGTCCACCGCCGGTAGCAAAGGCAAGAAGCCCGCAATCGATTCCTCGTCGGTCGACCGCGCGCAAAATCCCATCCGGTCGTCAGCAGCGTCTCGGCAAAGCGACCCCGTCGTGGCTCCTCCAATGAGGGGTAAAGCACTGCCCCTTGGCCGAAAACTCGTCGGAGAAGAAAACCTAAATCTTTTATTTCACGCCCACGTTATACGTGTCAGCGTAGAAATTAAGATAACAAAAAATACGCCCACGTTATACGTGTCAGCGTAAAATTAAAAAATATGCCCACGTCTATACGTGTCAGCGTAAAATCTAAATTACGCTCATGTCTACACATGCCAGCATAAAATCTAAAATACGCTCATGTCTATACCTGCCAGCATAATTTTTAGAATACGCTTACATCAACATGTGCCAGCGTAAAATTCATAATACGCTCACATCAATATGTGCCAGCATAAAATTTTGAATACGCTCACATCAACATATGCTAGCGTAAAATTCATAATACGCTCACATCAACATGTGCTAGCGTAAAGTTCATAATAAGCTCATGTCAACACATGCAAGCGAAAAATTTCGAATATGCTCACATCAACATGTGCTAGCGTAAAATTCATAATACGCTCACATCAACATGTGCTAGCGTAAAATTTTCACAAAATGAAAGACTTTGTATAAAACAAAGACTTTTTTACACTTTTAAAACTTTTTATCAACTTTAATAAGTGTAAAAGTCAAAGTTTTTACTCTTTTTATGTAAAACTTAGACCAATTTATCTGCGTAAAAATTTTAAATTAGATTTTCACTTACTTGAATTTTCTTTTTTCTTTTGGCAGTGGACTTGCAAGCTCATCCACTTGCAAAAGTCTTTGGCTCATCAGTTGGTATGGTGGGCTCGAATTATGTGGAGAATCTGTCTCACGTAGCATTTCCCCAATCGAATCCAGACAACCCCGTAGAGAGAGCACAATTGATAGTTGCCCAAGGGGATAGAATGTTGTGATCCATGATTAATGGAGAACTGTTGACTTCACTGAATGAACAATAATTTGCAAAATCGGCTTTCTTATTTGGGGATGCAATAGACTGCAAATCGTAAACATACCCCAAAAAGGAGTCTTGGGTGTTCAAATCCGGAGATAGAGCCATGTATCTTCCTGACATGGACAGAGATTACCCCTTGTCCGCATTCATCCATGCTACCCACCCCCGTCAAATGCTGTGGAATCTGACTCCCAGCTGTTATGGAAGACCGGGTAGAATCATATTCAAGAGGGATCAAACCAATGATATGGGGTATTATATTAGTGTCCCTAACGGCGGTGTTGTTCCTTTCTCTGGTCTTTTGTCAGGATTTACTCCGAGTGAAGATTCGGGTTTAATCCAACCAGTGCAAATCCAGATGTTCGTCAACAAGTTTATAAGGGCTGCGGTCCTATATCCCCAGACAAACCCCAGGCTACCGGGATGGTTGACTCCATTCAACCAGAACTGGATCCAGATTAGTGTTTGGATGATGAAGAACTTCCAGACGGAGTTGAGAGAAATCGGCTTGTATGAAGCAGTGGCTTCAACTAGTCAGGGTATACCATAGAACGGTAACTTATTCATGGCCCTGATGGAGATATACATAAGTTCAACTGGAACTTTTACGACCCAAAAAGGTGAAATGGGTCTCGCACTCCATGAGATACAAATCATCTTGAAGCTACCAATGGAAGAAGCACCATACGAAGAATATGTTCCCTCCAACCGGGAACTTATTGAAATCAGGAAGAAAAACCCTCAGTTGGTTGAGGTGTATAAAGAATTGATGTGCCACTATATGATCTGCACTACTATGCATGAGAGTGGATCTCATCTAGCATACATTAACAAGTGGACAACGTATCTCTTCTTTCATAAGGATAAAATATCCAAGGATGATAAAGAAATATTCCAGGAAAACAAAGCTCCAGCTATCAACACTGGTTCAACAATCTCCGTTGACAAAATTTGGGATATGATGACTATTTACAAATTTCCAAATAAATATTTGTCCACCAAGACTGGGGAGTTCCCTGCTGGAACCAAAGCTTTAAACTTCCTCAGATACGGCAGCCAAAGAATCTCTAGAAAAGCCTTACTGGCAGGCTTCCTTTCTTTATGGTTGAGAAGATGGGTTGTACCGGGGACCGGTACAGTTGATACAATCCACCGTAACGTACTATGGCCAGCAGTACGTTTGGTGTTTAAAGTCAGAATCAACCTGCTATCGGAAATGGTATGCCGAGTAAACACATGTTTGAGGACTTTTGGTGAGGAGCTAATCAACAACGCTCCTCATCGAAATATATTCCATGTTTGCCATTAAAATCTTTTGATTATAAATTTTAATACAAATAGAATAGTGTTACAATATAGGACTTAGACGTAGTCCTAGGAGTACATTTTTGTTTATCTGGGTCCCTTGTGCCGATAGAGCGAGTGGTAATGCATTAACTCCGTTGACGATCTGACGACGGTTATCGGTTCTCTGAAGGTTTGGATTGCTCTGGGTGTCGGGGCTTGCTGAGAGGAGGAAGACGTTGAGTGTCTGTATCTGCCTCTCTGGTTGTGCGATGTCTCTGTCTGTCAACGAATGTTCATCTCTGTGTGTGTGTAGGTGTGTAAGAAGGAAATAATCCCTCTCTTTATATAGTCTGCAGGTCGGCTGCTCATGTGCGCATATATAGGATGCACCTGGACGCGGGGACGCCACGTGGTGATTGCTGATGAAGGCGCATTGACGATGCGTCCTGATTAAGGGGTTGAATTCTTCATACTGCTGTTGTGGGCCGGCACGTAGCAGAGAAGGGGATTTTTCTGTTGCTGAGATCTTGGGTGAATCGAGTCAAAGGACACGTGTCATCGGCCCATGGCTCGGAGATCTCGGATTTGGTGGGGAATGATCTGGTAGGATACGCCTGGGATTGGGCGCATGAGGAGACTTTGGCTCATTATCTTTGGGAGTCACGAACCATTCAGGGTGCATGGCTTTCGAGGCACATGCGAAGCTCCAGTAGTGACTTTACTTCTGTCTTTAGGGATCAGAGAGAAGTCTGGGACGCATGGATTTTGAGGCGCATGCAGAGCTTCAGTAGTGACTTTACTTCTGTCTTTAGGGATCAGAGAGAAAGTCTGAGACGCATGGCCTTTGAGGCGCATGCAGAGCTTCGGGCACATGGCCGCGGAGACGCATGCAAGTGGTTGGACGGCCACGTGGCTTGTAACCGCCGGAGGAAAGTAATGATGATGCTGACGTTGGCGACGCTTCATTTTCTAAAAAAGCTGTCAACTGTTCAGTCCTTGAGAGGCGTGCTGCCAACTCTGTCAGACTTCAGCATTTAATGTTCTTTGACAGATGATGGACTGTCAGAGTGGGCGCATCGATCGACGTTCCACTAGGCGCATGGGGCCGCATGGGGGCGCATACTTGTGAAGTGCTTGGTGCTGAAGGGCGCGTCTGTGTGATGTGCGTTCTGGCCGGCGCATCCGCACCGCTTGACACGTCTTTTGGTGCGACTGTTACGTTCTTCGAGTGCTTTAAATAGCCGTTTTTGACTTGGCTGAATTTGAAGCGTCAGGTTCATCCATTTAATACAAATTTATTGCACGGGATTCGGAGAGCCATCTACTTGGTGCATGGGTTTGATTTGCCCGGCCTATAAATAGTGGTATAGAGAGAGTTTGTTTCTCGTTCTCTCACGTTCTCCCGAAATGAACTTGTTTACTCGAGCATATTCTGTTGACGAGATGTTCCTGAGGGTGAAGATGCAACGTAATGTCTTCATTGATGCACTCGAAGGTGACTGTTACATCTAAAAGTCAGAGTCGAGGGCTTCTGAGGCAGGCAGAAGGTGCCTGTTGCATCCAAAGATAGGGATGCACGAGCCTCATCTCCGTCATGTGGGAAAAGTCGTAGATCGGAATTGCGGTGCTGCGGCTTTGGGGGCTCTTTCTTCCTTCAAAATGGGTGTTGCCCATTCTGGTTGTGTTGAAAGCTGCTCCTTTAGCCGTGGTTTCGATTACGGTCTTCCTTCGTCTTTGGAGGCTTTTTCGAAGCCTCTCCTGGCCACAGGTTGGCTTACGGTGCTCTTCTCTTCCTCGGTTTGGGGAGCTATTCCTCCAGCTAGAGGGTTGATTGCCACCTTCGTTATGCTCAATAAATGCTTTATTAGTCGAAGCATTTAGACGGCGGTGAGCCTGGCTGGAAGAGTGGCACATAACTGAGCTGCTGAAGGGATGCACAAAACTGAGCTGCTGAAGGGATGCGCCCGGTTGGGAGCGCATGGTGGGGTACGCCTGAGAGCGCATGGTGAGATGCGCCTGTTCAAGAGCGCATGATGATGCTGCGCCTGGCTGTAGACTTAGGGTCTTTTTTTGTAGAAGTTCTCCTTTGTACAGCCCTTTTTAAGACATGTAATAGACTTTTATATGAAATAAAAATCTCCTTTTAATATCTCTATTCTTGTCTTTCTATGTCCAAGTACTTTTGTCTAAACTTCCTGACGCATGTAGTGTTTGGCGCATAGGATTTCTGATCGTGAAATTCCATGCTTCTACAAGACCCCCTTCAAAGTTTTCAAAACTTTTTTGTCAAGTTTTGGAATACTTTGAATAAGAAGCATGGTGGTTGGAGCGCATGTCTGTTCGGGCGCATGGATACTCCGCGCATCAGTGGTGGGGTACATGCTCTTCTCAGTTAATGCAAATGATAACGCCTTGATAACCAAGAAGATTAATGATGATCTTTTTGGTTTTATCTGCAGTTATCTCTTCACAGAACCCGAAGCGGCGACTGAGGTCACACTTCATCGGTTCATGCGTGCGACTGAGCCTATAAATAGACGTGAGGAGAAGAGAGAGAGAATTCTAGCCTGATTCCTCTCTTTGCTTTTGTCTTTTAGAGTTCTTCTTCGAAAAACCCTAACTTTCTCCTTTCAAGAAATGGCTCCCAAGACTCCTCGTGGCGGTGCCGGCAAGGGAAAGGAGCCTGCAGAGTTCGCCGAAGAAGACGCTCCTGTCACCATTGTGACTCCGGCCGACGTTCGGCCTGCGATGACGGGTGGGTGTCGTCCTTTCCACTATTTTTTTTGTTCAGGCGAGTATTAGATCATACGGCTGAGTTGGTGTGCTCTAACTCATTGTTACTGAAGCGCATGGACCTCTGTCCTGATGATGCGTCGAGGTTTTATCCCACCGACGTGCATGGGTTTAGGCCCTTATTATGCACCAAGGTTTAACTGCTAATGCGCATGGGATTACACCCTGATGATGCGCTGAAGCTTCACTGCTGACGCGCATGGGTTTGTACCCTGTTAATGCGCCAAAGCCCTACTGCTGATGCGCATGGGTTTACATCCTGATGATGCGCCGAAGCCACACCGTTGATTCGTATAGATTTACACCCTAATGATGCGCCAGGCTGCTTGACACATTTTGTCTTCTTAAAGCTTTTTTGCCTGACTTTTGTTTTTATTGTATCAGTGTCGATGACAATCCCTTTGCTGAATGATGTCCTTTTGGATGCTTCTCTTTGTCAAATGGGAGTTGATTTTGACGAGGAGGTTATCAACCCTGCGAAGGATGCTATCCTGCAGAATCAACCTCCTGAGAGAATACTGCAGATCCAGAATCAGTTGCCGATTTTTCTCCAGAGTATGATGGAGAGCGGTAAACTGAAATCTGCTGAATCCGAGGATGTGACCTTCTTAAAACCTGCCTTTTTGTTCGGTGACCGCCTGATCTCCATCGAGGCGAAGATACTGAAGATCAAAGAAGACTGGTTCTTCTCTGCGAAGGGCATAGTTCTGTATATGCGACAACTTGATCGCCAGTTGCCGCTGACGGTCTTCAATCGTTTAGCTTCCAAGAGGAGGATGCCCTGAGAACTTACTCCTTCTCAAGGAGGGGCATTGGGAGGTACTCTTTCGATTGATGCTACTTCGAATCAAAGGGATACCTTAGCCGCTTCGCATACTAGACCCTCGTTTAGTTGCAGAACTTTGCATCCTGGGAGCCTTTATAGTGAGGTTCCTAATGACACCTTTGTCTTCAGTGCTTCGACCTTTGCAAATCGGATGCTCACATCGAGGGTCATATATCCGAAACGTAGCTTTAGGGTTGAAGGTTGGTGTCACCACATGCCGAAGTGGGACGACTTGACCGTTTGGGTGTTGTCGAAGTTTAAAGTTGAGCTTAAAGAGATTGGGCTGACGGCCGCTGTCCGTGCCACACAGGCTGGCGTGGATCTCAATAAGCATATGTTCCTCGCTCTTTTGGAAATGTTCAATACCCAGACTGGTACTTTCTTTACTCCAGTGGGAGAGTTGGAATTGGCTCTCCACGAAATGTACGAGGTATCCAGGCTTTCCTGGAGATCTGAACCGTACGAGGAATATTTTCCGTCAAACGAAAAGATCCTTGTCTTGGAAAAGAAGGACCCGGAGATGATGGTTGTCTTCAAAGAGGTAGCGAGCCATCATTATCTGATGCAACGGAGGGAGAAAGGCAAGTCTCAACCTCATGTGACTGCTTGGAGGGATTACGTCTTCAAGCAGGATTTGGCGGATTCTTCGAAGATTCGGTTTATGACTCCGCAAGGGCTGAAACCCGCGGAGTTGACCTCTGAAATGAGCCGGTTGGACGAGAGGGCCCCTCGTTCAAATGAGAGTAGCGAAAATACGTATAGCTGCTTCTGGCACTGTGCACACCGGATGTCATCTAAGGCAGTATTGGCTGCTTATTTGATGATATGGCTCCGGGATTGTGTGTTCACGGGCGGATCAGGTTCCGTGGAGAGGGTACACCGGAACCTCATTTTGCCAGCAGTGAAATTGGCTTTTGGTCGTCCTTTGGCTCTTATCCCTGCGATGGTGTGTAACCTGTTGCGGGGATTGAGGACCTTTGCTGAGGACGTGATCCATGAGAGAGAGGTAGAAACGACAACTTTCCCCGGGCCGAACTACCATTCCATTATCTGATGGGATGGTTGATTCTTTATCACCCGAACGTGATGAGTCCAGGCTCGGAGGAGGATCACGTTGAAGGTGACGCCTTTATCCGTCGCTTCTACAAGAGGAAGTGGTTGCACACTGGTGTCCTCGTCTGCAGAAGAGTTTTGTCCTATCTTCAGGGGTGGGAGATTGTCAAGGTCAGTCCCATCTTCAAAGATTTCGAGGCCGACCAAGATTTAGACGACTTTGGTAAAGATGCGATTACTCTGCCGAAATAGGGTTTTCGTTGGTTGTAAAGTATTCGGCCTTCCCACTTGGTCTACCGCAACCAGAATAGGTGTTATCTGCAGCCATATCTGCCAAGCCGGTTTGCTCGCCAGTTCGGATACTCCCAGTTAATGTTACGGAACCCCAGTAACAGTTTGGGGTTTGTCGGGAGTTTGCTGGACAGAGCCCGGGACTGGCAATATTATAATGCCGGGTACACTGGTGTTCATTTTACTATGCCAGTTCGCAACCCTCGGCCACAAATCCTGTATTCAGCCGTTAAACTGTATTGCACCATGAATGCTGTGTCTCCTGGTTATGATAGGGAGACCAGTTTCATCATTGGAACTCAGCTTGAGGCTACGATAAATATGTTGGCGGTGGCTCGGTCATATCGTCCACCAGAATTAGCGGGATATCGGGCTGCTGTTGTAGCATCAGTGAGAGATCCCCCTGTTGGGAAGAGACGGGCTGACGCAGAGGCCGGTTCGTCCGTACTAAAAAGGCCGAGGAAAGTGACGACTCCAAAGGCTGCGTCACTAGAATCAGTCCCTGCTGAGGTAAGGAGTCCTCTGTAATCTGGCTCATCATGTTATTTTGGTAACTTGTACTTTTCTTCTTGCAGGGATCGTTGAAGAAGAGAACCCGTGTTTCGAAACCGGGTGTCAGTAAACCGAAGGAGGTAGCAAGCTCCTCTGATGAGCGAATTCCTCCGATGGTAATGTCTCCAATGGAGGAGAATCCTGAAGATGTTATTCCTGCGGAGATTTTAGTATCTCCGGACTCTGTCGGAAGAGATGCTGAGGTTACCGTAACTTTCGGGATGGTGCAAGCCGCCGTGGGGGCCTTGGACATTGAGGGTCCTGACACGGGACTTCCTGATGATGAAGTGGGGTGGAGTTCGTCGTCTTCGGATGACATTCTTCCAGCGATGCGTGAGTCTGTTGCGGGGGCAACAGACGTGATTGCAACAGAAGAGAGGGTTGATTCCCCTCCTTGTCATGATACGGGGAGGTCGGTCGAAGCGTTGCCGAGCCCTACCCCAGGCTCAGCAATGGAAGCTGAGGTGGCTGCCGACCGGGAGGTGGCTGCCGATCGGGAGGTGACGACAAATTTGGTCCCCGTGGAGGGATTCGATGATGAGGGGGAGACTCGTCTGCCGAGCCCTACCCCAGAAGACGTGCCCCGCCGGGAAACAGGAGCTGATCTGGTTAGCGTGCCAGAGGAAGGCTCCGTGCTGGTTATAGATCGCGCCTCGATGGAGGAGGAGGCAGCTCTGGATGCTGATAGTCCCTTTGAGCCGGGAAAGGGCAAGGGCTTGTTGATGCAAGAGCCCTCTGTTGCTTCTTCGACTTGGGGGATGATATCGACACCCCACCCAACTCCTTCTGCACTCTTGGCATCTGGCGCTGGTGGTGGAATTCAAGCTCCTGGTGTGAGAGAGTCTGCTGAGGTTGATGTTCAAACCTCGCAGAATGAGATAGGCGGGTCTTCTTCAGGTCCGCCATCCAGGGTAACTCCTACAACTCCTGCCATGACACCACAAGTCCACAAGTATTGGCGAATGCGGATGAGTATGTTAAATTCATCGTTGAGGCAGTGTATAAGATGCTATAGAAGGGTGTGTCGACAGTGATGAACACCAATGGGAGTTTTGCGATGGCAAAATCTATGGCGCTTCCACACATCAACCTGATACGTCTCCACCAGGGCCATGATCATATGGTTGAGATTCTGGAGGCCTCGGTGACTGAGCTGGATCAACTGCTTTCCGAGTTTCAGCGTATCCAGCAGAATGATCTTTCCGCCCTGATAGACGCGGAAAAGGAGAAGCTGATTGCTGAAATTGAGTCCTCTTATCAGGCCACCGTGGGTGTCTGGGAGCAAAAAGTGGCTGAGACTGAAGCTGCAGTGGAGCGGTTGTCTCAGTCTACGCAGGAGAAGGTGGAGTTGCGAACTGCGTTGGACGCTAGTATCGCGGAGGTTGATGCCCAGATTCGCCACCTTAAGGACCAGCGGGCCCGACTCCTATTGGATGCTGAGCGTGCCCAGGCTGAACATGTAGCATTCAAGAAGGAGGAACCAGCTTTCATCCACCGGGCTCTTACTCTGGCTCAGCAGCGGCAGCAGCTGGATGAGAAGCATGAAGATGACACTTCTCCAGAGGCCATAGAGGCGATGCATCAAGAAGCTGAACGTCGGGTCCTAGCGACTGTGGAGACTCGAGCGACAGACTTGAGGCGCCGGATTGAAGAGCTTTCGGCTAACCCCGGAGATGTTTAGGGGTTGTAGTCTCTTCTTTTTGTGTTTTTGCAACTCTTGCTAGGGAGGGTGTAATCCTTTACTCTCTTTTTTAGAATAAAGAAATACAAAGATTTTTGTGATGTATTCATTTTCGCTGTCATGAACTTGATAATTTGGGTGGACCTATTATCTTTTGTGCACCTTGGTTTTTAGGTACAGATAATAAGTTTGAGAGAACCAACATGTTTGCTCAGAGGTGATGTGGACGTGGCAAATATGGGATTGAAATGATGGAATCTTCCTACTCAGAGGTGTTATGGACGTGGTAGGAATAATTCTGGGGGATATGCGGAACTACTCAGAGGTAATGTGGACGTGGAACTTCTGCAATCAATGTACGGCAACGCAAGGGTTGTCTGCACGGGATGTTTACTCAGAGGTAATGTGGACGTGGTAAACATGATGGGCAGCATAGTCTTACGGAGTGTAAGATTCTGCTTTGTAGGGCGTAGGGGGACAACTCAGAGCTGATGTGGACGTGGTTGTCCTTCTACTGGAGGTTGCTACGGAACAGCTGGGTTCCGGAAGCGTCTGATTTTGTGGAAGTACATGTCTGAAAGATGTCAAGAGTAGTACTTCTTTAGGAACTTGTTGTTGATGGGCATCATGAACAAGTTCCCATTGGGTTTGGCGAGGCGGTAAGCACCGTTTGAGTATATCGTCTCTATGATGAAAGGTCCTTCCCACTTGGGCTCGAACTTTTCTGGTGTCTTGTGAGTCAACACCATCGGCCTCCTGACTGCCAGAACCAGGTCGCCTTCTTGGAAAGTCCTTTGCTTGACCTTCTTGTTGAAAGCCTGTGATATACGGGCTTGGTAGATTTCAATACGTTGTTGAACTAGGAGACGTTTTTCGTCAAGTGCCTCCAGTTCCCGCAGACGACGACGTTGATTGTCCTCTTCTGTGAGTTGGTTTGTGATTGCTACACGGAGTGAGGGTATCTGGATCTCGAGAGGTAGTACCGCTTCGCTCCCGTAGACCAGGAAGAATGGTGTGTTGCCCGTCGGGGTCCGTACTGTAGCGCCCCGCTTTCGATAGACGACGGAACTTCATAATATGCTTACGTCGAGTCAGATCGACCGGGAACTTAGATGTCCATCTGACTCGATCGCTAAGCTTGGTGAATGTTAACGCCTTGAGGCATCGATTCAAATCGATTTGGACGGAAGTTACGAGAATCGATCCAACTAATGGAACGACTTCTGTTGGAATAAGTCCTAGATGTAGCGGGCTGCGTCTCGGCGAGTGAGCTCTCTATAAGAGTCCCTTCGACGGGACCGGACCGCTGTATGGTTTTCTTGGAGCTTTGCCGCTGGGCTTGATTGAAGTTCTTTCGCGTCATTTTCATGGATGCAATTACAAATTTCGATGCAAGGAGAAAAGAAGGAAATCTAACAAAGTATTGGTGCCATTGCAGGAGCTCGCGTAACTAAGGATTGATGTTGCGTAGCGCTTGGACGATCGGTACGAAGCAAAGTAATCGGTGGGTGATTCGGCCCCTTCTTTTCTACTCTGTCCCGCAAACTTATTCCTTGCTTCGAATTCATTCAAATCGAACGATGCCAAGTTAATTGCATGCCAATCCACTAAGTCCAAGAACTCGGGAAAACATATCGATTTAGAGAAATTTACTCTGAAAATACAAGTCTATCACATAAACCAGAAAGTTTAAGGTTCTAGTAAAAAGATAGACTATTTTACGTGCTGCAAATTATTATGAAACGTCGATCGTGGGTTATGATGCCTCGGACAATTTGGTGCCTACGGGACGCTAAATCGGAGTACGGCTTGGGAAAAATAAAATGTTGCATGAGTTGGGGAAAATGATAATATCGTTCAATACTGTCCACGCTATACAAAACTGGTTGCATATATAAACTATTCACGCATTGGCATGGTCATGGACAGCTTGTGCACAAGTTGATATTTTTCTCGAATCGATTCCGGGCATCGGAATCGACTCGACCTAGGGGGAATGATTAATCGTGCTTCAGTACTGATGCATTTCGGAACTGTCAGTCAGGCTTACAACCTAGACTGAGGGGGCCGAAATGCCATTGAGATAGTCCCACGTGATGTGTAACATCAATGACCGCATATAAGATAGTAGCATGCTCACCTATTGTCTTATGCAGGTGTAAATATTATCTCTGTTTTTATGCAGGGACGAGCACGGCCGTGGTAAGAAATATGATAAACTGCGATGGTTCACTGTATGCTTTATTACGCAAAGATGGCTATCGAATATGAACTGAATTCGTTTAGTTCTAATAGAAAGACAACTCTAAAGCATGCCTACCCTAACAATCAGAGTCGGTTTAGACGAGTGGGTTCGTCTCGTCCACTTAGCAAATGTGCTAATCCTATTCCCCCAATTTCCTCAGGTGCGATGGGCGCGCTCAACTAAACTGGAGCTGAAGTACGGAGAGGCGTTTTGAAGCTTTTCCTATGCTGAAGTATTTTGAAGCCAATTCAAGTCGATGGCTTTGTATAAAGGGGCGAATGTATGGGACGGCAAGCGTAGTTCAGGCAACTTATCGAATGTATTTTCTTTATGTTTTTAATCAATGTAGCTGTAATGGCATCCAATGTAATTACGACTTGTACTTCATTGCAAGCTATGAATGAAAAGCATTTCTATCTTCCTATACTGCGTCTTATATTCTGATGTGAATTGTGAAGTTTCGACTTGGCGTATTAATATCAAAAATGAAAAGATAACCATTTGAGAACTTGTCATCTTGTCTTGCACGAGCGCAACTCCAGGCTCGTGCGGCATCACGCCTTAGCGAGGACGATCGAATCGGCAAAGTAACACCGGGGACGAACGGTTTGTCGACTCAGGGCGTGACAAATTGGTATCAGAGCTCAGTTATGTTTCTTCGGATTTTCAAAATATATTTCATTGTTGGAATGTCCGTTGCGATGGCTTGATTGAATGCTTGTCGGCATGCTGCGTGAAATACAAGTTCCATACAGGTAAGCCGTAGATATTTTTGAAAAATACTAACGGATTTACACTGTTTGTAGGAATGACTAAGCGAGATAAGAAAATTGCCGGCCCAACAACCCAAACCGTAGATAGTACGTCGAGCACAAAAAGCACTGGCCCTAGCGAGATGACTATGAAGAAGATGCTACAGTTGATGGAACTGCAGTAGCAACAGCTTCAGACATAATTTAAAGCCCAATTTGAGGCGCAACAAAAACAGATGAATGCCCTGACTCAGATAGTGAGCAGAATGGCGGGCAATACCAAGACGACGGACGAAGAGCCCGAAGAAAAGCAAGGTGACTAAGAAGAAGACGAAGAGGAAGAAGGCTCCCCGTAAATGATGAACTCTCCTTCCATGTTCAAAGTGAAGGAGTTTCGCAAAATGAACCCACCAAAGTTCAACGGCCGAGCAGAGCCCGACGTGATAGTAGGATGGCTCGCAGAGATGGAGGACTTATTCGATCTCCTCTGCATCGAAGGGTCCCAGAGGGTGGCCTGTGCGGTGCTGCAGTTACAACTAAGAGCACATGACTGGTGGACGGCGAAGAAACAAGAGATCTGTGAAACCGATTCCAACAAAAAGATTTCTTGGGAAAAGTTCAAGACAGTCTTCCTTGAGGAGTACGTTCCACGCGCCATCCGTCGACAGAAGGGGGATGAGTTCATGATGTTGAGGCAGGGGCATATAAATGTTGAAGATTATGATACAAGCTTCTCAAAACTTGTAAAATTTGCCGGCGCCTTCCTGCCTAACAAAGAAGAATGGTACAAGCATTTTCAGCAAGGCCTCAATGAAGAACTGCGTAGGGACGTCATGAACCAACGATGCCAAACTTATCGTGAATCCTACGAAGCCGTACTTGATAGCGAGCGGATCTTTGGCCGTATGTCGCAAAGGGCCATGCCTGTCGTTCGTAACAACTTCAACAAGCGTCCTAACGACGCCGGGGGATCGGGAATATCTAAACGTCCGAACACATTTGATAACCGGGGCCATGGCGGACCACATTGCAGTAGATGCGGTAGGCGTGGGCACCGAACCACCGATTGCTTGACAAGAGCCTGCTTCAAGTGTGGCGAGGTAGGCCACATAGCAACATATTGCCCGTAGAAAGTTCAGAATCAACATAACCCACCAAGGAATATTTCGAATCCGCATAAAGTGTCGATACTGCAAGTCGCGAATGCGGTGCCCGTCAACCAACAGAACCAACGCCACGGAGCTCAAGGCCGAGTTTATGCCTTAACTCGGGACGAGGCGCTTGCGTCCGATACGGTTGTAACAGGTATATTACTCTACAAAGATATACCTGCTCGAGTATTATTCGATTCGGGTGCGACGCATAGCTTTATATCTGCTGATTTTGCGAGAGAAAATAAAATAACCATGCAATCACTAGATATAAATATTAGCGTTAGCACTCCGGCGGGAGTCGATATGCCCGCAAACTTTAATTATAGGGATGGCCATATTTGCATCGGAGGAAGATATCTATCCTTGGATGCCGTCGTACTAGACATCAAAGATTACGACGTAATCTTGGGCATGGATTGGTTGGGCGCTTGTCGTGCAATGATCGAGTGTGCGGAGAAGAGAGTGGTGTTTTGTCTTCCTGGCGAGACAGAGTTCTCCGATTCGTGCGGTACGGTCTCGAAGACGGCGATAATGGTGTCGGCAATCTCGGCTAGGAGTATGCTGCGTTCCGGTTGCGCGGGATACTTGGCATCAGTCCGAGACACGCGGAAGGATAATACAAACATAATACAGACTGATGTTATAGTAGATTTTCCCGACGTTTTTCCTGACTAGATGCCAGGGATGCCGCCGGATCGAGAAATAGAATTCAACATCGACACCTTTCCAGATACATGGCCGATATCCAAGGCACCTTACCGAATGTCTCCAGCAGAACTGAAGGAGCTGAAGGTGCAATTACAAGAGTTACTAGACCACGGATTTATTCGCCCTAGTGTCTCTCCATGGGGAGCTCCCGTACTGTTCGTGAAGAAGAAGGATGGGTCGTTGCGGCTATACATCGACTATCGGAAACTCAATAAGGCGACCGTGCGAAACAAGTATCCTTTGCCGTGAATCGATGACTTGTTTGACCAACTGCAAGGCACGACAATATTTTCAAAAATTAATCTTCGTTCAGGCTATCATCAATTAAAGATCAAGTCCGACGACATATCGAAGTCTGCCTTTCGCACTCGATATGGTCATTACGAATTCCTCGTCATGCCGTTCGGTTTTACGAATACCCCAGTCGCGTTCATGGATCTGATGAAACGAGTCTTTCGACCTCAAACAGATAAATTTGTAGTCATATTCATCGACGATATCCTTGTCTACTCAAAGAATCGTGAAGAACATGCGGAATATTTGAAGGCGGTACTGCAGATTCTGCGTGAAAACAAATTGTACGCCAAGCAGACTAAGTACGAGTTCTGGATGAGTAGCATGACAATCCTCGGGCACGTAATCTCTGTCGAAGGTGTCGCGGTGGACCCAAAGAAGATTGATGCGGTGGTGGATTGGAAATGACCTGCCTCGGCTAGCGACATTCGGAGTTTCCTGGGCTTAGCGGGCTACTATCATAGATTCGTGCGAAGCTGCTCAAAGCTAGCGTCGCCTCTGACTCGCCTCACCCAGAAGGGAGTAGTATTTGAATGGAGCGACGACTGTGAATCCAGCTTCCAAGAGTTGAAGCAACGGCTCGTCTCATCTCCAATCCTTGCACTTCCAGATGGTCCAGAAGGCTTTCAGATATTCAGCGACGTGTCGGGAACTGGCCTCGGGTGCGTACTCATACAGAGAGATAAAGTCATCTCCTACGCTTCACGACAGTTGAAGCAGCACGAAAAAAACTACCCGACGCACGACCTAGAATTGACGGCGATCGTCTTTGCGTTGAAGTTATGGCGGCACTACCTCTATGGTGTGGCATGCAGAATCTACACAGATCACAAAAGTCTGAAGTACTTATTTACGCAATAGGAACTCAATCTACGATAGCGACGTTAGCTCGAACTCATAAAAGATTACGAGCTAATGATCGAGTATACACCGGGCAAGGGAAACGTGGTGGCCGACGCACTCAGCAGAATGTTTATGGGAACACTGGCCATAAACAAGGAGATACAGCGAGACCTTGAAGCGAGAGGTATCGAACTCGGAATTGAGTATCGACACCTGCACCTAGCTCAACTGAAGTTAGGATCGAGCCTGCTTAGCAAGATAATGACCGCACAGGGGGACGACTCATTCCTGAAGAAAATGCGCGAGCTGATTTCAACGGGAAGGGCAACTGACTTTGCGGAAGACGGAGACGGGACGATGCGACTAAAGGGAAGGCCCTGCATTCCTGAAACTGCCGAACTCAGAAAAAAATTCTGACGGAGGCGCACTATGCGAAGTACTCGTTACATCCTGGAAGCACCAAGATGTACAAGGACTTACAC
Source organism: Iris pallida (assembly GCA_029216955.1). NCBI lineage: Eukaryota > Viridiplantae > Streptophyta > Magnoliopsida > Asparagales > Iridaceae > Iris > Iris pallida. The sequence continues at coordinate 1,350,556 of JANAVB010025798.1, forward strand.
ACAAATTTTTGGTGGCACGACATGAAGAAAGACGTGGCTACGTTTGTATCGCAATGCATGGCGTGTTAGCAGGTGAAGGCGGAACACCAGAGGCCAGGCGGAGAGCTGCAGAACATCGCCATTCCCGAGTGGAAGTGGGACAATATCTCGATGGATTTTATTATGGGATTTTCGAAGACGCCGCGAGGGAATGACGCGATTTGGGTCATTGTTGATAGATTGACCAAGTCGGCTCACTTCATTGCAATTAAAGTAGGATGGAGCGTCGATCGGTTAGCACAAATCTACGTCGATGAGATTGTTCGACTGCACGGGGTACCGGCCTCAATAATTTTGGACAGAGACGGGCGATTCCTATCGCATTTCTGGACGAGCCTCCAAGCGGCGATGGGGACCAAACTGAACTTTAGTTTGGCGTACCATCCCCAAACAGACGGTCAGACAGAGTGAGTCAATCAGATTTTAGATGATGTGTTGCGTCTGTGTGCGATCGACCTAAAGACTAGTTGGGATACGCATTTGCCGCTTGCGGAGTTTGCATATAACAACAGTTATCAGTCGAGCATTCAGATGGCTCCATACGAAGTGCTCTACGGGAGGAAGTGTCATTCGCCGATATGCTGGGATGAAGTCGGAGAGCGTCAAGTGCTTGGACCGGAACTGGTGGAGCAGGCCGTCGAAAAGGTCCGCTTGATTCGAGATAGACTCTGCATCGTGCAAAGTCGACAAAAGAGCTACGCAGATCTTCGTCGACGACCGCTAGAGTTCTTGGTCGGGGACCATATATTTCTGAAAGTAACGCCCATGTGCGGTGTGATGCGGTTCGGCGTTAAAGGCAAGTTGAGCCCGAGATTTGTAGGCCCCTTCAAAATCATTGAGCGAGTTACGACGGTTGCTTATCGGATCGTACTACCTCCTGCCTTAGCTGACGTGCACGATATTTTCCATATTTTATAACTTCAAAAATACGTGCACGATCCAAGTCATGTGGTAAGCTTCGATCAGTTGGAGCTACGTACTGACTTGTCTTACTCGGAGGAGCCTATTCAAATTTTGGACCGCAAGAAGAAGGTACTGCAAAATCGGTCGATGTCCTTGGTCCGCGTGCTTTGGCGGAACCATACAGTCGAGGAGTCGACGTGGGAGATGGAGGCGGAGATGAAAGAGAAGTACCCTGCGTTGTTCGTTTAAATTAAGGTCAGACCCTTGTTCTTAAGTTTCGGGACGAAACTTTTTCTTAGTGGTATATTATGTAGCGTCCCGCTTTCGATAGGCGACGGAACTTCATAATATGCTTGCGCCGAGTCAGATCGGCTGGGAACTTAGATGGCCATCTGACTCGATCGCTAAGCTTGGTAAATGTTAACGCCTTGCGGCATCGATTAAAATCGATTTGGACGGAAGTTACGAGAATCGATCCAACTAATGGAACGACTTCTGTTGGAATAAGTCCTAGATGTAACGGACTGCGTCTCGACGAGTGGGCTCTCTATAAGAGTCCCTTCGACGGGACCGGACCGCTGTATGGTTTTCTTGGAGCTTTGTCGCTGGGCTTGATTGAAGTGCTTTCGCGTCGTTTTCATGGATACAATTACAAATTTTGATGCAAGGGAAAAAGAAGGAAACCTAACAAAGTATTGGTGCCATTGCAGGAGCTCGCATAACTAAGGATTGACGTTGCGTAGTGCTTGGACGATCGGTACGAAGCAAAGTAATCGGTGGGTGATTCGGCCCCTTCTTTTCTACTCTGTCCCGCAAACCTATTCCTTGCTTCGAATTCATTCAAATCGAACGATGCCAAGTTAATTGCATGCCAATCCACTAAGTCCAAAAACTTGGGAAAACGTATCGATTTCGAGAAATTTACTCTGAAAATACAAGTCTATCACATAAACCAGAAAGTTTAAGGTTCTAGTAAAAAGATAGACTATTTTACGTGCTGCAAATTATTATGAAACGTCGATCGTGGATTATGATGCCTCGGACAATTTGGTGCCTACGGGACGCTAAATTGGAGTACGGCTTGGGGAAAATAAAACGTTGCATGTGTTGGAGGAAATGATAATGTCGTTCAATACTGTCCGCGCTATACAAAACTGGTTGCATATATAAACTGTTCACGCATTGGCATAGTCATGGACAGCTTGTGCACAAGTTGATATTTTTCTCGAATCGATATCCGGGGCATCGGAATCGACTCGACCTAGGGGGAATGATTAATCGTGCTTCGGTACTGATGTATTTCGGAACCGTCAGTCAGGCTTGCAACTTAGACTGAGGGGGCCAAAATGCCATTGAGATAGTCCCACGTGATGTGTAACATCAATGACCGTATATAAGATAGTAGCATGCTCACCTATTGTCTTATACAGGTGTAAATATTATCTCTGTTTTCATGCAGGGACGAGCACGGCTTCGAAAGGGAGTAGGCGTGCTAGATGACCAGCTGATCGGAAGAGACCAAGACTACCCCCATTCCTGCGATAATTTGGCCTTTGGGGCCTGTTCTTGAAGCGCCATCGAAAAACATTCGCCAGACGAAGCTTTCTTCGGTGACGTTAGATTCTTGGACCTCATCCAGGATGTCTTCATAGAGTCTGGATGACTCCGGGATGGGGTGTGCAGCTAAAAAGTCGGCCAGAGCTTGACCCTTGACAGCTTTTTGTGGAACGAACACCATGTTGTATGGCGTTAGCAGAATCGCTCACGTAGCTAGCCGGGAGTTTAATGACCCTGGCTTTGTCATGAGAACTCTGAGTGGATTGACTCGGGAGATGACGTGAATCGTCTGGCCCGAGACATAATGGCGAGTCTTCTGGATGGCAAATACCAACGCCAAGCACTCCTTTTCAACGAGGTTGTACCGGTGTTAGGCCCCGATCAGTGTTCTACTGAGGTAGTAGATAGCTTGCTCATAGCCTGTATCGCTGTTCTGAGCCAGCAGAGCGTCGAGGGAATGATCCATGGCACGGACGTAGAGGAGGAATGATTTGCCGACGACGGGCGCCACTAGGACTGGCGGACTCGTCAGGTAAGCTTTCATGTCGTCGAAAGCTTTTTGGCATTCCTCTGTCCAGACGTAAGAGACTTCCTTCTTCATAAGCTGAGTGAAGGGTCGACATTTTTCGAAAAGGTTTGCGATGAACCTCCGGATGTATGCCAGACGCCCCTGCAGGCCTCAAAGTTCTCGGAGGTTCTTCGGAGGGCCCATATCGAGGATGGATTTGGTCTTCTCGGGATCGACATGAATGCCTTTCGCCGTGATAATGAAGTCCAAGAACTTTCCGCTAGAAACCCCTAAGAAGGATTTAGCGGGGTTCATCTTGAGTTGGTGCACCCGCATGAGATCGAAGACTGTCTTCAGGTCTTGTAGGTGATCTCCTTTGAGACGACTTTTGACTGTAATGTCGTCAACATAGCATTCGACTGTCTTGCGAAGATGCTGACGGAAGATGGTACTCATAGCTCGTTGGTATGTAGCACCAGCATTTTTCAAGCCGAAGGGCATCACTGTGTAAAAGAAAACGCCCTTTGGAGTCCTGAATGACGTATGTTTTGCGTCATCGGGGAACATCTTGATCTGGTTGTAGCCCGAATACTCGTCCATGAAAGACATCCGTTCGAAGCCACATGTGTTCTCGATCATTACGTCGGTGATTGGAAGCGGGAATTCGTCCTTCGGGCAGGCGGAGTTGAGATCCCTGAAGTCGATGCAGACTCGAATCTTCCCATTCTTCTTGGTGACAGTGACAACGTTGGCCACCCAGTCCGGGTGTTGTTCTTCACGAATGAAGCCGCTGGTCAAGAGTTTGTCCACCTCCTGATCGATGGCGTTCATGATGTCCGGACGAAAATGTTACTATTGTTGTTTGATAGGCTTGGCATCGGGTAAGATGTTGAGCCTATGCATCGCGATCTGAGGATCAAGTCCTGGCATGTCTTCGTAGCTCCAGGCGAAGACATCGATATATTCTTTAGCTAGTTGGATTAAAGACTCCTGGTCTTCTCCTTTTAGGCTTTTGCTGATGAAGATGGGTTTGGAAGAAGATCCATCCCCAAGGTCGATCTGCTCGACTTCGTCTTCGGTAGGAGGTTTGCGTAGCTCAAAACGAGACTCCCATTGTTCTCCTAAGCGTTGCGCCCAGGGTTCTTCTTCGAGGAATTCCGGCACTTGATCTTCGCCTTCATCTTCTTGAGGTTGAGTGGATGTCATGTTGGCTGACAGCACTCTCTTGAAGACTGAGCCGATACTGGTATCGGAATCCCAAGTTGATGCTTCAGACGAATGAGAATGTTCTGCTTCTTCTGCCCCCGAACACTCTGGAGTTGACGGCAGCGTGACATAGCCTATCCCCCGTCGAGTCTGATTATAGTAGTCCTGCGGCTTTCTTTTAGGTGTTGGAAGCCGGAGAGGAAGACGTCGACCCTTGCCGTAGTTCAGGCCTTTGTTGCTTTTTAGGTCGTAACCCATCTTTTGGATGAGGTACTTTGCCTTGTCCGTGTACCGATAGACTTGTATTCTGTCGGTATCTGGTTCTGGCTCGAGTGGCGGGAGGTCTTAATGACACTCAACTTTGCCAAAAAATGATGGATTCTTCGTCTCGACTCCGCGGTAGGACTACAGAACAGACTCCTTGGAACGGGACTACTCTATTTACATGATGGACAGTCGTTATTTGTGTTTGCAACGACCGTAGAGTGTTATCTAATGTATACATGGCATTCCAATGTGGAAGACTAGAATAATTAAAAGATACTCTATTATTGATGAAATACGAGATTTTATTCCGCGGGATTACATTGTCCAGAGAGGGTGCGTCTATATCAGCAGAGATACATTCCCCTAGCTCTTCATCTGTGAGTACTGGGATTGGATCGGGAGAGTCCACCACAGCTTTGATTTTGGGGTCTGAGAGGGCTATGTGGGCCTTCTCTGGCAGCTTGGATTGCGGCGGCTTGCCCTTTAGACGCACCTTCAGAGGTGCCTCAACCGCGCCTTCGGTGATGGGTGCCTTCCCCTGTAGTTTTGCCACGAGGGGAGCCGATGTCTGAGGCGGCTTTCCCTTGAGTCGTATCTTCAAGGGAGCTTCAGGAGTAGTTGGTACTTTCCCGGGTAGCTTGATGTTCATGGGAGACAACTTCTGAGGCGGTTTGCCTTTGAGTCGGATCTTCAAAGGAGCGTTGGGAGTCATCTCAGGCTCCATATTCGGCTCTGCTGCCGTTTCTACCTCGTCGTCAGCATCATTGGCTTCCTTCTCGTCAGGTGATTTGTACAAGTTGGAATCAGTGAAGTAGGTTTCAACCCCTTTGAAAGGGTCAATGTTCGCGAACTCTGTCTGGATGACGTCGTTGGTGGACACGTACTTCATACATTGGTGGAGTGTGGATGGCACCACCATGTACTGATACAGCCATGGACGACCCAACAGGAGGTTATAGTTGACGTCGACGTCCACGACGTAACAAGTCACCTCAGTTCTGAGGTTACCGATATGGCACTTTAGTCGTATCTTGCCAGTGGCTCGCTTTTGCTAGCATTGAAGCTACTGATTGTTGTGTTGGATGGCGCTAGTCGGTACATTGGGATCCCCAGTGTTGAGAGCAGCGTCTTCGGAATGATGCTGAGGGAAGACCCCGGATCGATCTGAATCCGCTTTATCTTGACAGAACCGATATACCCTGTATAATACAGCGGCCTGTTGTGTCGGTTGTGCTTGAGCAGCATGTCTTGTTAGGTAAAGGTTATATTGGGGATAACCTCATCCGCATAATGACAGTACGCACATGTAGTTGGGAGATCTTCAGGCTGCTTGACCTGACTGATGAAGGACTCAGCATTCTTCAGGGCCTCACAGAGAGCTTCGCGAGTGTCGTTGGAAAGACGAAGGAGCTCAAACAGAGAAAGACGGGCAGGAGTACTGGCCAGTTGTGCCAGTATGTAGAAGTTGTGGGGCTTGGCTAGCCCCGAAGCATTCTCCTTTCGCAGAGGCCTGTCGAAATGAGCCTCTACATGCTTCTTCTTATTGGCTGCTGAGGGCTTAGACGGGCCCTCTTCCTGGGCAGCAGGGATGGTGCAGGGAGGCACCACCTCGACGGCAGCTTCGTCGGGTTGGGCGTTCTGTTGTGAACGCGTTTGTACAGGAAGAGCCTCTTCTGCGGAGGAAGAGACCATGCGGCAAGACTTGATCTTCCTGCCTATGGTTTTGGAGGCAGAGCGTACCTCCGGTTGAGTAACCTCAGAGACGAGATCAGGGTGAACCCACAAGATCTCTCCTCGAGATATGGTGAGTGGGATGAGTCCACTCACGTTGTCACGAGAAGGTGGTAAGTTAACCACCTCCATTGTCGCCTTAGGGATGGGGACGACACCATCTTATGTTGCAGTTGGCGGCAAGGTGCCGAACTGGAGCGACACCATGTTGGCTGAAACCGTCTTCTCTTCGTAGTCGACGGAGATAACATCCGCATTGATCATGCGCTGGATGTAATTTTTGACTACGTAGCAGTCCTTGGTTGGATGTCCGACAAATCGATGGTAGTGACAGTACCTCGAATTGTCCACTTTTTTGACCTCGTTCGGACGCTTCGGGTCCGGCAACTTGATCTTGTCACCCTGCTTCAGTATCTCAAAGAGTTGCAGGGTATCTTCATCGTTGAAAGAGTACACCTCCTTTGGCCTTGGTACAAGTGGAGGCTTCTGAGTAGGTGCTGATGCACCTTTTGAGGCATTGACAGTCAATGCCTGTTTCCCCTTCGTCTCTCGTCCGGGGTTGTTGGCTGCAGGCCGCTTCCTCTTGTCTTCAAAGGCAGGAAAACTGACTCCCAGAAGACGAGCATTGGCCGCCTTCTTTTCTGCGGCCTCGGCTTCGATGATCAGGGAACTCCAGTCGGAAGGAGGAGTAGAGTTAAACCAGAGTTTGACTGCAGGCAGCATGTTCATGCTGCAGGAGGAGAGGAGCGCATGTTCTGGCATGCCCGGGGGCAGTCTGAAGCAGGCCTGTCGGAAGCGTTCGATGAATACCCGAACTGTTTCCTTCTCCTTCTGGCGTATCTCTATGAGGGACGCCATTGTCATGTCCTTCCCGCCGTCGTAGAAACGGTCGAAGAAAAGGCGCGTCAAATCATCGAAGGAAGATATAGAATTGTCGGAGAGGCTGCAGTACCAATCGTACGCCACTCCTTTCAGTGCGCCGACAAATATGCTGGTGAGTAGCGCGTCCTCCTTCGGAAGATGTCCCGTTTGGGACTGGAAGTACGTCAGATAGCGACGCGGAGACTCCTTCCCGTCATACGGTGTCATTATTTATAGTTTATATTTAGGAGGATAAACCACTTTGTTCCATTCGAGGGGATAAGGTTGGGGGATGCCCATCTTTTGGCGCTCCTCTTGTCTCGTCTTGGACTCAAAGCGCTCGTGCAGGTCCCTGATCATCTCGACCACGTCTTCCGTGGAGCTGGGAGTCGGGGAAGGTGGTACCATCTGGAGTTGAGCATTTGAGGGCTCCGACGTTCGGAGGGCTTCGCGACGATCCGTACCCAAGGATACCCGTTGAGGGGGTACACTTGACTCTCCATTGGCCCCTGGGTCGGGACCGGTAGAAGGTGTCCTGGCCAAAGATGACCGTATCTCAAACACTGCTTGAGTCAGTATTTGCATAGAGGCAGAGAGGGTTTTGAGTCCTCCCTCCAAGGTATCCATGTGCTGGACGAGGTCCGCTGGTGGCGCATCCGAATCGGCGTCACCCCCAGTCATATAGACTGTCATGACACGGCTGGAATCGGATGGCTCGGTTGAAGCTTCGCTTTCGGCCTCACTCTCATGTAGAGGAGTTGTTGTTCCCGGAGCTTCGTCTTGGCTACCCCCAGCTATGTTCCTGAGGGCTTCTTTGTCTTCAGGACTCGGATCCGCAGGGGCTAGACTACCTCTAGCTAAGTTTTGGAGGACGCTTCGTCTTCGGGAGAAGTATCCAGAAGGGCCTGACTACCCCCAGTCATGCCTTGAAGGACTTCTTCATCTTCGAGATGCAGGTCCACAGGGGCTAGACGACCCCCAGCTATGTCGGGGAGGCTGACTTCGCCCTGAGGATGAAGATCAACCCTAGCTGTACTTTAGAGGACACCCTCATCTTCGGAAGAAGGATCAACAAGGGCTTGACTACCCCCAGCTTCCTCCAAGAGCTTCTTCCTCCCCCGAGTGCCTTCGAACACTCCGGAGGACGAGACGGTGTTTTGGATTTCCTCGGCTGGCTCTTGGACGAGGAAATGCCAGTCGTCTTTCGGACTGACGAGGAGTTTGAGATTACATTACATGAAGCAACCTCTAGTTCTGGCTCCTCTATTGTTGACACTTTCTTCCCAAGGCGACGTCGGAGGGGTGTCGATGACTGCAGCCGCTAAAACACCGACTGTCTTGGTGGGACTGCTGACTTGCAACAGCAGTTGATGGTGACCACAGCACAAGTGTGCCCTGTGAGGGGCGCATCATGCTTGACAGTCGAATCTCCTGATCGGATAATTCGACATGAAGACGAGACGACACCGATCTCGTGGGCGACATTAAGAAAAGCGTTTGAGACTAAATATCTTTCTGTATCCGTGCGACAGGAAAAAGAAAATAAATTTATGCAGTTGAGGCAAGGGAATATGACAGTACGATAGCATGCGACCAAATTCAACAAACTGGCCAAATTTGCTAGAGCATATCTACCTATAACTGCAAGTCGAGCTCGACGATTCGAAGTGGGCCTGCGTTCCTCTATTCGTGTCCATATTTCGGTGCATGAATACAAAACCATGGGCGAGGCACTCAACCATGCCCTCCGTCTGGTGTCCGAGTATCCTCCTGCTACTACAGGCGCTGTTCACTTTAGTAACAAATGCCATAGTAATACGGGAGGCAACAATGCGCACAAGCATCAAAACTGCGACAAAGGAGGTGGCAACCAGGCAAAGGATCGAATAGTCTGCAATTTCTGCCATAAGGAGGGGCACGTGGCCAACGAGTGTCGATTGAAGAGTGGAGCATGCTTTGGGTGCGATCGAACAGACCACATTGCACACAACTGTCCGAAGAAGCCGAACCAGCGCCCCTAGCAGCACCAACAAAACCAGAACAAGCACCTCGGGCTGTCACGTCCCAGAACCAGAATACTGGTGAGCGGAGGCAGACATAGCCAGCTACGTATAACGGAATGGGATCCACACCGCTATACGGTCACGGCTGTCTAGATATGTGAGGGTTTCACTATAATCCATCAGTCTCTTAAGGTCATAAAATAGCCTATTGTCTCAATCTCAACCAACTAATAATAATCACAAGATATCAGATCTCCAAATATACAATTGTAAGGCGTCCCAAACATTACATATCCAGATGATCATGAAGCTAGTCGTTACAAAATGTGAGGACTAGCAAGAGTTCAGTCATACATGATCAACCCCCGGGGCTTGTCAATCATGTTACAGCCCGTAGGCAGACAGTAAGTAAGTACAATCGAGCTAACACTTGCTCGTCGGCTAAACGCCTCAAAAGAATAGTTTACAATATTACAGTGGGAGAACAAAAGAAACCCACTCGATGCCCTGGTTACGCCTGGTGACCACCATCGGGCTGGAAAGCAGGGAGATCCTTTGGTGCTGCTCCGGTATCTGGCCATACAAAACCAGCTGGGTCAGACCCCAGAAAGAGCAAGTGTCACAAGGAGGCTTCACTTAAGAACTAAAACCAACAAATCATTAGCATTCAACATGTAAGAAAATAATAAGTAACACAGATTGAGGTTTGTGCACTACCAATGCACTTATCCCAATCAGAGAAAATAATTAAGTGAGGCATCATTGACATAAAAGAACTGGAGAATCATGCTAAATAAAATATAGCTGGACAATATATGAAGAGAAAATGAAGGTACTATTCCGGAAGCCAGGTTACAATCCTTAAACCAAACAAGGACCGAGATTGTAACCCTTCACCTGAACAGAACTTAGTCTTTGATCATTTATTGCTCAAGGTGCCAATCATTAAGGTAAAAAGAGAGAGTACAATGATAAAAGTGACAATGAAGAGTGCAATACACTAGAATGACAATAGAGTACAATCGTTATAATAACAATCTGGAGTGACAATCATTATAGTGACAATCTGGAGTGACAATTATTCTGGTATAATCTTTCAATCAATCACTTCTAGAAAATACTATACTGGACTAGACTCCATCCAATCAATCATGGCCAATCATTGCCTACGGCTTTCTACATTAACTAACTAGGGTTATCACAATCCTAGTTACTAGCAAGATGCAATGAGATGCTCCAAGTAGTCACAGGCCCTGCAGCTATCCAGGTTATCCAGGCAATCATTATAGTGACAATCTAGAGAGTATAATGCATTAGAGTGACAATAGAGTTCAATCATTTAAGTGACAATCAAGAGTGCCCCACATAACAGTGGGCTGGAAATGTGCCTTACTCGTCGGCAGGCTACAAGTCCAAACATTTGCGGCCGGGATAACGGGATCGCCTGTAACTGGGGAACATCTCTTCATGACTAGTGAATTATACTAATTATTAACCTGAGTCCATTTCAGTAGGTACTCCTGACCGTGGTACTCAGGAGTCCCCTCCTAGATATGATGCAAGACAGGACTGGATTTTTTTGTACAAGCACAATCGCCCACGGTGTCAGGATTAATTAAACAGATCATGTCATGTCAGGTAGCCGTCGCAACAGCTATTCAAGATATATCAGGTTAGGTTATCATGCCAAGTGTACTTTGTCAGGAGTGTACCACGACGGGCCACTATCTGGTCATGTCAGGCTATTATGTCAGGAGTGCACCACTACGGGTCACTATCACGTCATGCTCAATTATCAATTCCAAACATATCAAGTAATTCGTGATTATCAAGTTCAGGACAAAAGGCGTAAGGATATAAAATGGACGTAAAATATCTAATAAAATACCAATATACAGGGCTATAGAAGAGCCAAGCTTAAGGAAAATAAAACCAAACTGGCACGCTGACATAAGACCAAGTCAGCCAAGGGCCATACGCTCAGGTCATACGCTCAGGTCATACGCTCACAAAAGGTAGCGTATGCACTCCATACGACTTCTCGTCACACAAGTCAGCGTATGCAAGCCATACGCTCACAAAAGGCAGCGTATGGGGTCCATACGACTCCTCGTCACACAAGTGAGCGTATGCAAGCCATACGCTCACAAAAGGCAGCGTATGAGCGTATGCAAGCCATACGCTCACAAAAGGCAGTGTATGGGGTCCATACGACTCCTTGTCACACAAGTGAGCGTATGCAAGCCATACGCTCACAAAAGGCAGCGTATGGGATCCATACGCTTCCAAAAGGCAGCGTATGGGGACTGCGCTGCACTAAAGAGCGCGCACAACTCAGTGGCACAAGCTAAAAAGCTCGAGCACTGCTCACTGTCTTCTCCAAAACAGCAAGAACAGCAAGAACTCTAAGGTTAAATCTAAGCTTCAATTGTCCAGATCTTGGTCAGAATAAGTCCGAATCCAACTTTCCAAAGGTCAAAATTGGGTAGAATGAAATTCTCTACAGCATGGAACCATAAAAACTTGAAAACAAGGAAGCTTGATAGATCAAAACCACCAAAAATCCGAAAATAGTAAAACTCTAGATCTACAAGAATCAAAGTCTCAAAATGGAAAATGACAAGTTCTAATATGGTTTAGAATCATGAGAAGAAGCTAATGGAACCATAAAAATGAGTTCTCTTGTGGAAGCAAGTTGCACTTGCCTATGGTTGGGGAGTTGTGGAGAGGAAGGAAGAAGAAGAAGAAGAAATAAATGAGAGTTATGGAGGAGAGAGAAGGTTGGTGGGGAAATAAATATCATGGGTGGTGGTAGGTAGGGGGTTCACCTTGGTCCATGATGGACCAAGCAACCAGCCGGCCAAACCACGTCAACCCAAACCGAGAGTAAACCAAGCCCAAATAAACCAATGAACCATTAAAACCAATTAAACTATCAATGCCAATAAAACCATGCCAATGCAAAATAAACCAAGATAACTAACCATGAATAAATAAAATATGGGTCCAAAACACGTATACGTACACTAAATACGTATCACGAATTTGGGACATTACATCCTACCCACCTTAAAAGAATTCCGTCCTCGGAATTTAATCAAGAGGCTAGAGATGTAAGGGAAAGCTATTCTATCATAGGCAATCTACCACTACCAATCAATCATACAATCATTCATGCAAGCAAGGATTCGAAGCATAAGGCATAAGAAAGATATTACACCTTACGAGTCAAACCAGCCGGGACGACCTAATCAGATATCATCCTCATGCTCCCAAGTTTGACTCTCCCAAAGAAGGATGACTCTAAGCAACACGGACTGAACTGATAGTCTTGCGCTCGAGTCTCTCTCTTTGGTCAAACATGGACACGGGCCTATCCTCATACGAAAAGGTTGGTACCAATAACCAGTTTCGAATGACCTAGGATATGGCTCGGGTCCGGAATGTACCGTTGTAATTAGGATACATGAAATACGTCATGCACCCCGTATAATGACGGTAGAAAAGCAAGATGAGAGGACACATATACCTCTCGGCCGATTCTGAACCTGAGCCTGGGCTAGGGCAAACTGCCGCGGGTCCTGTTGCTGGAAAGTCTGGGCCTGAGTCGGCAAGGGCCTCGGGAACGGGAATTGCTGTTGCCGGTGAACTGGAGCTGGTGCTGGTGCTGGTGCTGGTCCCCCAACCGAAGGACTAGATACTGTCGATGCTGAATCAACTCTGAAAGGGCAGGACCCCACCCTATGGTCCGGTGCTCCACACAATAAACACAATCCCAACGCCTTGCGACACTCTACTACCACGTGTCCAGGCTTTCCACAATAAGAACAGCCCACGGCGAAAGACTGTGCTTGCTTCTGTTTCTGTGGAGAGTACGTCGGGGTTGAGTGCTGGACCGACGTAACTGAAGCTGCTCGCCTCGGAGCTCCAATAGTTAAAGTCCTGGCTGCCGGGGCTGGGGCTGAAGACTGATTCATTTGACTATGGGACCGCTTCCGACCTCCGGTCCTGTCCACTATTCTCTGGGAGGTATACTCGTGCCTCCTTGCTGCTCGCAACACCGCATCATAGGTCTGATGCTCGAACTGTTCTACTGCCAATATAATCTCCAGGTGAAGTCCCTGCTAGAACCTCTGCGCTCTGTCAAACTCGGTTGCCACCAAGGTGGGAGCAAACCGACTGAGTCTGGAAAACTCGGCCGCATAACCGTCGACCGTCCTTCCCATCTGCTTAAGATTACTGAACCTGGTCTGCAAGTCATATCGAGCCACTGCATCATAATACTTGATCTGGAACTTCTCGCTGAACACTGCCCAGGAGACAGGTATTGCCAATCCCACTGCTTGTGCGGTCCACCAACTGTGGGCTAGATCCAATAACTGTAGGCGTACCACAGCCACCTTCTCGTCTTCTGGAGTCTTCGCGGCTTCGAAAATCACCTCTATATCCTGTAGCCAAGCATCGGCAGCAATGGCATCCTCACTGCCATCGAAGAAGGGAGGGTTCAGGCACTTGAAACTGTTGACCGCACTGTTCCCTCGAGGACCACTTCTATTCAGAGCATCTTCCACTGCTTGGTGCAAGGCATCGCCTCTACGATCTTGGGAAGCTAACAATGATCTGATGAGACCCACCAAAGTACCATCATCAGGATCTGCAGGCTGGATTGGCTGAACTGGCGGCTCTCCTCCAGTAGGTACGACTCGGGAGGCTGCTCCTGAGTGCTGGGCCTGATCTTCTGGTTGCTGTCGGTCCACGGGAGGTGATCCGCCTTGCTGATCAGCAGGTCCAGGTTCAAGGCCGCTGAAGAAGACGACATGGGAACAATAAGGAAGGACCAGGACAAATCAATGATTACAAGCATGTGATCAGGACAAGAATTTCAGGAATCAAGAGGATACGAGCAGAGATCAAGGGCGAGTACCGATTGAGACATCTATTCGGTAAACCCTCACACATCTTGATTAACAAGACCTGCATGGGCCACCACTTAAACCATGTCACGCCCCAGAACCAGAATACTGGAGAGCGGGGGCAGACATAGCCAGCTACGTATAACGGAATGGGATCCACACCGCTATACGGTCACGGCTGTCTAGATATGTGAGGGTTTCACTACAATCCATCAGTCTCTTAAGGTCATAAAATAGCCTATTGTCTCAATCTCAACCAACTAATAATAATTACAAGATATCAGATCTCCAAATATACAATTGTAAGGCGTCCCAAACATTACATATCCAGATGATCATGAAGCTAGTCGTTACAAAATGTGAGGACTAGCAAGAGTTCAGTCATACATGATCAACCCCCGAGGCTTGTCAATCATGTTACAGCCCGTAGGCAGACAGTAAGTAAGTACAATCGAGCTAACACTTGCTCGTCGGCTAAATGCCTCAAAAGAATAATTTACAATATTACAGTGGGAGAACAAAAGAAACCCACTCGATGCCCTGGTTACGCCTGGTGACCACCATCGGGCTGGAAAGCAGGGAGATCCTTTGGTGCTGCTCCGGTATCTGGCCATACAAAACCAGCTGGGTCAGACCCCGTGCCACAAGGAGGCTTCACTTAAGAACTAAAACTAACAAATTATTAGCATTCAACATGTAAGAAAATAATAAGTAACACAGATTGAGGTTTGTGCACTACCAATGCACTTATCCCAATCAGAGAAAATAATTAAGTGAGGCATCATTGACATAAAAGAACTGGAGAATCATGCTAAATAAAATATAGCTGGACAATATATGAAGAGAAAACGAAGGTACTATTCCGGAAGCCAGGTTACAATCCTTAAACCAAACAAGGACCGAGATTGTAACCCTTCACCTGAACAGAACTTAGTCTCTGATCATTTATTGCTCAAGGTGCCAATCATTAAGGTAAAAAGAGAGAGTACAATGATAAAAGTGACAATGAAGAGTGCAATACACTAGAGTGACAATAGAGTACAATCGTTATAATAACAATCTGGAGTGACAATCATTATAGTGACAATCTGGAGTGACAATCATTCAATCATTCTGGTATAATCTTTCAATCAATCACTTCTAGAAAATACTATACTGGACTAGACTCCATCCAATCAATCACGGCCAATCATTGCCTACGGCTTTCTACATTAACTAACTAGGGTTATCACAATCCTAGTTACTAGCAAGATGTAATGAGATGCTCCAAGTAGTCACAGGCCCTGCAGCTATCCAGGTTATCCAGGCAATCATTATAGTGACAATCTAGAGAGTATAATGCATTAGAGTGACAATAGAGTTCAATCATTTAAGTGACAATCAAGAGTGCCCCACATAACAGTGGGCTGGAAATGTGCCTTACTCGTCGGCAGGCTACAAGTCCAAACATTTGCGGCCGGGATAACGGGATCGCCTGTAACTGGGGAACATCTCTTCATGACTAGTGAATTATACTAATTATTAACCTGAGTCCATTTCAGTAGGTACTCCTGACCGTGGTACTCAGGAGTCCCCTCCTAGACATGATGCAAGACAGGACTGGATTTTTTTGTACAAGCACAATCGCCCACGGTGTCAGGATTAATTAAACAGATCATGTCATGTCAGGTAGCCGTCGCAACAGCTATTCAAGATATATCAGGTCAGGTTATCATGCCAAGTGTACTTTGTCAGAAGTGCACCATGACGGGCCACTATCAGGTCATGTCAGGCTATTATGTCAGGAGTGCACCACTACGGGTCACTATCACGTCATGCTCAATTATCAATTCCAAACATATCAAGTAAATTCGTGATTATCAAGTTCAGGACAAAAGGCGTAAGGATATAAAATGGACGTAAAATATCTAATAAAATATCAATATACAGGGCTATAGAAGAGCCAAGCTTAAGGAAAATAAAACCAAACTGGCACGCTGACATAAGACCAAGTCAGCCAAGGGCCATACGCTCAGGTCATATGCTCAGGTCATACGCTCAAAAAAGGTAGTGTATGCACTCCATATGACTCCTCGTCACACAAGTCAGCGTATGCAAGCCATACGCTCACAAAAGGCAGCGTATGGGGTCCATACGACTCCTCGTCACACAAGTGAGCGTATGCAAGCCATACGCTCACAAAAGGCAGCGTATGGGGTCCATACGACTCCTTGTCACACAAGTGAACGTATGCAAGCCATACGCTCACAAAAGACAGCGTATGGGGTCCATACGACTCCTTGTCACACAAGTAAGCGTATGCAAGCCATACGCTCACAAAAGGCATCGTATGGGATCCATACGCTTCCAAAAGGCAGCGTATGGGGACTGCGCTGCACTAAAGAGCGCACGCAACTCAGTGGCACAAGCTAAAAAGCTCGAGCACTGCTCACCGTCTTCTCCAAAACAGCAAGAACAGCAAGAACTCTAAGGTTAAATCTAAGCTTCAATTGTCCAGATCTTGGTCAAAATAAGTCCGAATCTAACTTTCCAAAGGTCAAAATTGGGTAGAATGAAATTCTCTGCAGCGTGGAACCATAAAAACTTAAAAACAAGGAAGCTTGATAGATCAAAACCACCAAAAATCCGAAAATAGTAAAACTCTATATCTACAAGAATCAAAGTCTCAAAATAGAAAATGACAAGTTCTAATATGGTTTAGAATCATGAGAAGAAGCTAATAGAACCTTAAAAATGAGTTCTCTTGTGGAAGCAAGTTGCACTTGCCTATGGTTGGGGAGTTGTGGAGAGGAAGGAAGAAGAAGAAGAAGAAATAAATGAGAGTTATGGAGGAGAGAGAAGGTTGGTGGGGAAATAAATATCATGGGTGGTGGTAGGTAGGGGGTTCACCTTGGTCCATGATGGACCAAGCAACCAGCCGGCCAAACCACGTCAACCCAAACCGAGAGTAAACCAAGCCCAAATAAACCAATGAACCATTAAAACCAATTAAACTATCAATGCCAATAAAACCATGCCAATGCAAAATAAACCAAGATAACTAACCATGAATAAATAAAATATGGGTCCAAAACACGTATACGTACACTAAATACGTATCACGAATTTGGGACATTACACGGGCTCCACAGATTGCACAACAAAATGGCCAAGGCTGTCGCCCCAATGCTCCGGGCTGCATCTACGCCATGACTCAAGACGAAGCATTCGTCTCTGAAACAGTTGTATCAGGTATACTACATTTCAATAACAAACCTGCTCGTGTATTGTTTGATTCAGGTGCCACGTATAGTTTTATATCGGCGGACTTCACCGTCGAGCACAAATTTTCCCTGACACCACTGGATCTCGATCTTACTGTTAGCGTACCGTCGGGCATGCCACGACTTGCAAATTTAGTCTGTGAAGACGGAATCATCTGTATAGGTGGTTAAAAGATCAGTCTTGATACGATAGTTCTATATATTAAGGACTACGACATTATTTTGGGGATGGATTGGCTCGGCCCGTGCAATGTAACCATAGACTGTGCTGAAAAGAGGGTCACAACTCGCATACCTGGAGTGCCTGAATTCTGTTATTCGTGTGTGTTGGCCCAATGATTGTATCATGTTTTTTAATATGGTTAATAGGTTAAGTTTAGCATTTCATTATCACTAATCTTCATACTATCACTATAGCATTTCTACTTATACTTATATCTTTGGTGATATGTGCCCATTGGTTTACATCTTAGTGATATGAGCTTATCTATCTTAAATTTAATTGGGTTGCCAAAATCAAAACTATGTTTTTGATTGTGGTCATTCAATTAAGTTTAATCATTCTGATATCACTAACATTTATGCCATCACCTTAGCACTTATACTTAAACTTTGCATAGTCCTAATGTGCTTTAATTTATCATACTTGCTACTATGGATATTGCTTTGTTCGTCTAACATGTACATACAGAAAAGCAATAAGCAAGATCAACGTGGACATATGCAATGAAGAAATCATGGTGGGCCAAAGACGACGGATCCCACAAGATTTCTTTGAACCACCCGACGACATCTCTGGAGCCACGCACCGGGGGTTCCGCTGCCCGGTCAGCGGACGGGGGTCGAGGGGGCAGCGCCCCTCGTCGGGGGTTCGGGGGCGAAGCCCCCAAAAGGTATTCGGTTTTCGCAAACTGGATATCTTTGGACAGCTGCCGCCAAGGGAAAAAGCCAGCACCTATCAAAGGAAGAAGCCAAGCCATGCCATCATCATTTCAAGACTCTGAAGAAGCCTGCACCTGCTACAGTATATCTGGAGTCTGTAATGAGTCTTAGGAACCATTGTAAACACAAGAAATGGATGGCAAAATCGAAAGCTAGGGTAGATAATAACCCAGGACAATCTTCAGAATCCTGGCGGATAATCCGGCGGATCTCCGCGGAAATCCGACGGAAGATCCGAATGGTCTCACAGAATACCTTCTGTGAGTGTTCGGATTATCCGGCGGAAAATTGCGGAATTTCGACGGATTTTCCGCTATATGACCGTTTGCATTCCAACGGTCGGATTTTACGAACGATTGATCCCAACGGCTCTTTTTATAGCCGTTGGACTATTCAGGCGGATGATCCGGCGGATTTCCGCGGAAATCCGGCGGATGATCCGTCAGCCTGAGAAAGTTGCATTATTGCACTTTCCTTTGCTTTGGTTATAAATAGCCTTGAACCCCCTTCATTCAAGATTGATGCTTTGAGCCTAAAAATTTCCAAACCACCAAAGCTTATCCACATACAACTCTACAAAGCCTTCATTTGCCATCTACAAATTGTGTTAGAGTTATTGAGTTGAAAAGTGAGATCTTTATCCTATTGTATAAGGAGATCAAAACCTATTGTGAAAGGTTGAAGTTGGAGAGTCTTCGTATCCAAACTCTCGGTTGAAGTTGGAGAGTCTTCGTATCCAAACTCTCGGTTGAAGTTGGGGAGTCTTCGTATCCAAACTCTCGGTTGAAGTCGGAGAGCCCTTCGGATTAAAGCTCTTGTGTAAGAAGTTGGCGAGTTCTTCGGATCCAAACTCGTGTGTAACTATTTGCTCAAATAGTGGATTAAAGCCGGAGAGAGTTCCGGGACTGGACTGCCTCTTAGGAGGATACCAGGATATATCGGGTGTCGGTATTGTGTTTGCTTCTTCTCTTGCACTTATATTTTTAAATTGCCAATTTGCCTGTGCTAAGTGCTTGATTAGTTAGCTTGACCCTATTCACCCCCCCCTCTAGGGTTCCTACAGTGTGGTGAGGCATCGCTGACCTACATGGTGATCTTCGTAAAATTTGCTCAACGAATGCTGTATTCCAGGTGTGAAGGCTATCTAGCGTCCATTCGAGACATGTGACAGGATGGTGCAAACGCGGGTCAGACTTGCATTTTTGTGAACGTTTCGAGGGGTTTTCATGACTTGCGTATGTGATTGCAGGTGATCGCGTAGGCGACGTCAGCGCAGCCAATCGATCCCTCGCTTGAAGCAAGTCTAAGGCGAGTGGCTGACCTCATTTACCTCAACCCTCTAAAATCAATATGAAGTTAAATGAATACTTGTCATCATAGTATAGAATCAAAGAAATCATGGCACAATTCTTCACAAAACACTTGTTATCAAACTGCCGATATTGAAAATTGAAACGTGCTTTCTTATGCAATTCCACTTAGCCTATGCCAAACAATGAATGAATCGATTAATGTTTATCACAACGATATGGCTAAGTGAGTAAATCGACTAAATTCAAAAGAAAGGATAAGTTTTGCAACTAAAAGAGAAAGGATAAGGTTCTAGAAAAGAGATAGCATTTTTCAAGACTCTGCAAAATAGTCATTGGACAACTTGTCGACAAGGTGTAGTTTCCTCGAACGTTTGCTTAGGCTAAGGGACCGATTCGGCCCGGAAGGAACGAGTATAGCAAGCGCCAGCCTTACATCGGCGTGGGTTATTCGGGAACTTTCGCACAGGGCTTGCTATCCGCCGCGAAAGGGTCACCGTCTAACCCAGCTATAGTCCGTGATATCTTGACATTGCCAATGACCTTCACACCCTTTCTGGGCTTAACTAATGCACGTGACATGAGATGAATATGATAGTGCTCAATGTATACAATTTTATATGCTTGCCTCAAAACATGTTAACATACAAATCGATCAGGATGGTTAGAAAGATCATAGAAATAGCTAGCTAACATATTTATAAAACTGGTTGAATCAAATGCAGATCTTGGATTTTAATTAGCCATTCACCAGTATATGTGATCGTACTGATCCTCACTCTTTGCAGGTCCCGTGAATCAGGAAGGACGCGCCAACTAGCTCGGCGACGTTCGTGATTTTGAAGCTTCGGCCGCGCGTCGAAGACTTTTTCCGCAACTCCACTTTTGAAGACTCTCAACTGTCCAAGAAAGATGGCTCAGCGTCCCTCCATTCCAGGTTACTGGAATACTGTGTTATAAATTAAGGGATATGTGGGATGTATGGAACGGCTATCTCATCGGCACTCTTTTGTAATTGAGTCATGTTGTAGCCCGCGCGACATGAGTCCTGTACTGGAGTCTATAAATGATGTATATTATCAATAAAGATCAAAGTTCTCTCTATTTAATGTGTGATTCAATTTGTCTGCTTGCTCTCTTAAATCTTGTGTTTCGGATTACCTTATGACTATGTCTTGTGCGATCTCAAATTAGGTTCGCACGGCATCACGCCCGGAGGACGACTATCGATTCGACGGAATCGGAGCGTGACATGTGCCTACCAGGGACAAACGCATTCTGATAAGGAGAGATAATCTTGTCCATCGTGGGACGGAGGTGGGCGGTCAGGAGTTTTGTAATGACTTTGCAGGATACGTTGCATAGTGAGATAGGACAGATATCCGAGGGGGATGTTGGAGCTCTGGTCTTGGGGATAAGAACAATGTTGATATGGTTCATCTCTGGAGGGAGGAGGCCTTCCACGAAAAAGTTTGCACTATGGTGATCAGATCAACGCCTTCCACGGAAAAGCTTTTTCGTTAACGTCGTTAACGGAGAGAAATTGAATGATAAAAATATAATATTAAAAATAAAAAATGCACATCCGATAGAGGTTTTGATGTTTTTTTTTAATTTCTAAAACTTTGATGTTTAGACTGAATTTATATAACTTTGGATGCTCTGAATGAAAATTTTCGAAAATATCTCAAAAAAATCGGGAAAATTTATGAAATACCCAAAAAACGAGAAAGTTTTATGAAAAACCCACCGCACAATAACATTTCATCGCGTGCCCAGAATTAGCAAAAAATATATAAAAAGGGTTCCGAATGACCTTTTTGCCCTTCCTTCTAATTTATTGAAAACACCCACGAAACTACTCTTAAAAAAAGTTTCGATACTTCATCTTCTTCCATACGCTGTTCACTTTCGAATCTAGTTTTTCTCCTCAAAAATCTTCAAAAACTCGTCGAAAAATTTCGGAAAGACCGAGACAAACGACAAAAGTGCTAAAACGGAGGTCCAAACATCATTTTTTTTGCGATTCTAAAATTTTGGAAGGTCGTCTAACGGAAAAACAATTAATTTCAGGCTCCTCGAAGATACGCTCATTTTGGGACAAACCTGGCCTCGTTTCGACCTCTCAGTCAAAAGTTATGGCCCTTCAAAGTTTCAACTGACCATAACATGCAGGAGTGGTCATTCTCCGTGTTAGAACATGGAAAATGTTAATTTCGCATGAGTGTGGCCATTCTCCGTGTTAGTAACACGGAGAATATCATTCTCTGTCTTAATTTACACGAAGAATAGTCATTCTCTGTGCTAGTAACATGGAGAATGGCATTCTCCGTCTTAATTTACACGGAGAATGGCCATTCTCCGTGCTAAATTACACGGAGAATAGTCATTCTCCGTCTTAATTTACATGGAGAATGGTCATTCTCCGTGTAATTAAGCACGGAGAATGGTCATTACAGTGTTAAAATGCAGGAGAATGGCCGGAGAATGCTATTCTCCATGTTAAATAAAACGGAGAATGGCATTCTCCGTGTTAAATAAAACGGAGAATGACCATTCTTCGTGTAATTTAGCACGAAGAATGGTCATTCCAGTGTTAAAACGCAGGAGAATGGCCACTCTCCGTGTTAGAAATACGGAGAATGTCATTCTCCGTGTTAAATAAAATGGAGAATGGCATTCTCCGTGTTAAATAAAACGGAAAATGACATTCTCCGTTTTATTTTACACGGAGAATGGCATTCTCCGTGTTAATTTATACGGAGAATGGCATTTTTCGTGTTAATTTATACGGAGAATGGTCATTTCCAGTGTTAAAACGTAAGAGAATGACCATTCTCCGTGTAATTTAATATGGAGAATGGCATTCTCCGTTCCTAAATTACACGGAGAATGGCCATTCTCCGTGCTAAATAACACGGAAAATGGTCATTCAAATGTTAAAACACAGGAGAATGGTCATTCTCCATGTTAGAAACACGAAGAATGCCATTCTCCGTGTTAGTAACACGGAGAATGCCATTCAACACGGAGAATGACATTTTTCTTGTTAAAAATGCCGGAGAAAGACTATTCTTCGTGTGATATCGACGGAGAACAGTTGACAGAAACCTAATTTTTTATTTTTTTATTTGTGGAAAGAAATTTGACATGAATAAAGATTCAAGAGTTTTCTTTCTTCTTTCAAAACGATGCTAACTCTTATGGAAAAGAAGAAGAAGATCTTCTCTCCATAATTGACCTAATTGTCGTCGAAGAAAAAGAAGAAGAAGATGATGATGAGCGATGATCGGAGTTCGACTGAAAAAAAAAAAGCATGGTGAATTACGAACGATCTTTACAATCTCTGCTGAAGATTAGAGCAATGGAATTCAGATCTCTCGTGAAGAAGAAGAGAATCGCAATTCAGATCTGAGTTTGTGCGTAGGGGTAGTTATAGTATTAATTTTGTAAATACAGAATATTTAAAGAAAATCTTGGAATACTTAACGTGAAAATATATAATTCTGAGCATTTCATAAACCCATCGTGCGGATGAATTTTTATAAAAACTAACCCTAAAATTGGGTTTCTCCGCAATTTAAAAAAAAAAAAAAAAAATTCTATAGTGATGCTCACTGCTGGTGATAAGTACGTACATATGGGCCAAAATCCACATATGACGGTGGGACCCACTCAATTGGGTGGGCCAGGTGCTCTGAGAGAAAACTGCCAGCCTCTGCCAGCCTGCCATTTATTCCGGGGTGCACGCATAAGATCATATCCAGCATCTAACGCACCTCTCTCTCTCTCTCTCTCTCTCTCTCTTCCTTCCTATATATATGCTCCTCCTCTTCTCCACTTCCCTCTCCATCGACGAAAACCGAAATCCAACAGAAAAGGGAAGTGGGATGGAAGTGTCCGGACGTGGATTCCAGGACCTCCCCGAGGGGTGCATCGCCCACGTGATCTCCCTGACCTCCCCCCGCGACTCGTGCCGGTCGGCCGGGACTTCGACCGCGTTCCGGGCCGCGGCGGAGTCCGACACGGTCTGGGACCGGTTCCTCCCGTCCGACATTTGCTCCGTGCTCAGCCGGGCCGTCGAGCCGGTCGAATGCTCCTCGAGGAGGGAGCTCTTCTTCCGCCTCTGCGATCCCATCCTCATCGACGGTGGCAGAATGGTAAATATCATACAACACTCGTGCTCTCTCTTTTTTCCCCTTCTCTTGATTAATTATTTTAGGTCTCAAGTATTTTCCAAATCTTCCATTAACAGTGCCGCGTCCGTGTCCCTGTTGTGTCGGACACGTACATGACGGCAGAAAACTCCATATTATCCTATGACAACACGGCGCCCAAAAAAAATCAATGCTGTGTTTGTGTCGCTGTCTTTGTATCACGACGGATGCTTCGTCTAAGGACGGACGCTCCATAAAAGACGCGGATCGGACACGTGTAGGAGACGCCATAGAATTCAGAAATATACTAGAACACATTAAGATAGGATAGGTGTCGTGTCCGTGATCTTACGTGATGTAACCGTGTCCGTGTAGTAGTTTGTCGTGTTTTCGTCCTTCCGACGTAGGTAGCGAACACTGAAAAAAGTACTCTGGAATTTGCTACTAAGGGTCTGCTTGGATTGGGAAAAAAAATAAGTAGAGTTAAGTGGGGTTAAATGAGGGAGAGTTAAGTGAGGGGGAGTAGAGTCAATATATAGAATCTTGTTTGGATTGGAGGGAGAGTTAAGTGAGGGTTATTTAATAACTCCTGATTGGATTGGAGGTTTTGAGTGAGAAGAGAATTAATAAAAGTATGATAGTTACCAAAATAACCTTATTAGTTATTACATGTGTCATAAAATTAAATTTGATTGAAATTTTAATTATAACTTGTCAAAATATCTTCACAAATTAGGAAGGTACGGAGCAACATGTTGAAAACAAAAAAATGGAAGAAAAATCATGATATTTTATAGAACAAATGAGGGATACTTATGACTTTTTAAACAAAACCTCTCAATCATCCTCCTTAATCCTCCGATTTTATTTTTCCCTCACTTAACTCTCTTATCTCTCAATCCAAGCGGACCATAAGTGACTATCTTTGGTTTCTCTTTTCTTTAAAAAAGAAACCTTTTTGAGTCGGAATCTCTTTGTCTTTGTGAAAAGGCATGGGCTTGAATATTAAAAGTGTGTATATATATATATATATATATATATATATATATATATATAGAGAGAGAGAGAGAGAGAGAGAGAGAGAGAGAGAGTGAAAAAAGAGAGAGAGAGAGAGAATAAGGTGAGGTGCCACCCAAAGGGTGGCACATCACCTCCCTTATTCTCTCTCTCTCTCTCTCTTTTTTTTCTCTCTCTCTCTCTCTATATATATATATATATGCTGGAATTTGCTACTAAGGGTCTGCTTGGTAACAGTGTTTTTCCACCGGTTCTTGGGTGGCTGGGTGTTTTTGAACCAACTGTATATGAAAATTTGTGTTATTTTTTTTGAGTCTCTGGTTTTGGTAACTCAAAAATCTTTCAAAATCGTGTAATGTAATTTTTTGTAGCTTTATAACCACCCCAAGTCGGTGGGTTTTCAGGGGTTCTATTTTTTATTCTATTTATATTTTAACCAAAAGTATATAATTATTACTAATATCCTTTCCTTGGTGATAAACTTTCAGAACCGTCACTTAGTGCTCAATGAATTACCAAGAATGGATTGGACTGTTTTAAAAGCGGATATTTAAAACCGACTCTCATGACTCTAAAAAGCATTCCATAACTGCTACCTTACAATATCTTTGGTTTCTCCTCTCTTTAAAAAAGAAACCTTTTTGAGTCAGAATCTCAGTCTTCCTGCAGTCTAAAAACATTCCATAACTGCAAAGGCACGGGCTTGAATATATATATATATATATATATATATATAGAGGATGAGGGAGGTGAGGTGCCACCCTATGGAGGGTGTCTACTTGTCACCCTTGATGATAGCATGGGGGGGTGACAAGTAGACACCCCCCGTGAGGTGGCACCCTACCTCCCTTATTCTCTCTCTCTCTCTCTCTCTCTCTCTCTCTATATATATATATATATATATATATATATATATATATATATATACCACACACACACACATATGTGTGTGTGTGTGTGCGTGTGTGTTAAATTGGCATAAATGTTTCATGTTACAATCTTAACTTTGGGATTTATCATTTTCTGCTGTGTGTTGATGGATGCAGAGTTTTGCACTGGATAAGTCGAGCGGAGCGAAGTGCTACATGCTGTCCGCAAGGGAGATGAAGATTGTATGGGGTGATACTCCTTCCTATTGGCACTGGCTTTCTGCAGATGACTACAGTTATGCAGATGAGTACAGTTTTGCAGATGACTACAGTTATGCAGATGGGTACAGTTTTGCAGATGACTACAGGTATATATATTGTTACTTGTTCTCTTTCGTTAGGAGAAATTATTCGGTGGTCCGGCCTCACCACATGGTAGTGGTGGGAGGCCTTGCTCTTCTCCAATAGCAGCATGACGCTGACACACTACCGGGGAGCAAGCAGCATGACATTACAAGAGTAATGTGTCCTTGTGCTATTGGAGGAGAGCAAGGTCTCACCACCCTCGTGTGGTTAGGGTGGTGAGGCTGCCCTACTGAATAATTTATCCTTTAGTAGTTAGTACAGATGACTACAGGTATATATTGTTACTCGTTCTCTTTTGCTGTTAGTTATAGCTCTACTTGGTTTGATTCTTGAAATGGAGAATGCTGAAAGTTCTTTACATACCAACAACAATTCAAATGAATGATGTAATGATAAGAACTAGTCGTAATTAATGGAAAGAGGATAGGAACCAATGTTTGGGTTAAGAGTTCCTATTCATCACAGGAATAAACGTTATTATTACTATTTATATTCTCGGTATAACCCATAAAGTGTCCTGATCAAGATCATGTAGCTATGCTATAGTTTTGCCATAACCAACACCAAACTGTCACTAGGAGTTTTAGGTTTCCTACTTCATATAGTTTCTTGCCTATATACACATTTTGTTTTATTAAAATTTCACGAGCAAGTAGTAGTCTATGGTCAAGGTGTGAGATGGGCGGGGCGGCCCGCAACCCGGCCCGGGCCCGGCCTAGTCAAAGCCGGTCTCGGCCGACCCGGTCGACGGACCGGCCCGGTTCGGCCCACAACTTCAGCGGTCCAGGTTGTGTTTGATTATTTGGCCCGAAAGCCCGGCCTGGCCTGGCCCGACCCTGTTGAGAAACCGGTCCGAACCGGTTTGGCATGCTAAGCCCGATCGACCCGGCCCGGGCCCGGCCCGATCGACTCGGCCCGGCTCTGCCGAGTTTGCTAGCCGGGTTCAGACCCGGTCCAAATCCGGATCAACCTATATATATATATATATATATATATATATATATATATATATATATTCGTTAGCATATATGGTACTTATTTAAAGACGATTATTTTTAGTATTTTACAATTAAATTCATTTATAAAAATTAATTGATAGTCATTCAAATTTTTAGTATATATAGTAGTTATTCAAATCATGTCATTCGTCTTTTTTAGTATATGATAATTAAATCTATTTATAAAATACGTCTTTAAATAAGTAGCATATATGTTAATAATTTGAATGATTATCAATTATTATTTGGTTACAATTATGGTAGTAAAGTGGTCCATTTATAAGGAAACTGGTCCATTCATAGTTTATGATACCATGCAAATTATTAGCACATATGGTAGTAAAGTGGTCCATTTATAAGAAAACTTAAATTCAAAATAAAATGGTCTCTTTTTTTTCCTATATGGTCTATGGTTTGTCAACATAATCATTGGTTCTCTTTGCCAACCAAGGATATGAAGTAAAGGTTAGCATATAAACATAATTATTTGATTACAATTTAGGAAACAATAGGTTTTAATTAAACTCTTTTTTTCATTTATAGTCTAATCATAGGATTAATAATAATTTTCTAAATAACTAAGCATTAATAATAATATACTTGTACATTACTTGTACATTCATTTAGAAATTTTCAAAATTTTATTATACTAAGCATTAATAATAATATACTTGTATATGTTTTTTTTACAATTCATGGTTCATTTAGCAAAATACTTGTACAATTCATTTTTACATGTGTTTTTATACTTGTACATGTGTTTTTATACTTGTACAATTCAATTTTATTTATACTAAGCATTAATATTATTATACTTGTATGTGTTTTTATACAAAATTTCTAAACATTAATAAAAATGTTTTTTAATTATATTAATTTAAATTATACCAACTATTATTTTCTAAATTTTTAATACATTTTTTTTTCGAAAAATTGGGCCGGGCCGGTCCAACCCTGAACCGGCCCGGACCAGGCTCGGTTCATCCCGGCCCGCCCAAAACCGGGCCATGGGTCCGGCTGGGTTCATATTTTTCGAGTCCGACCTGGCCCGGATCGGCCCGTTCTTCATTCTGGGTTAAGCCCGGCTCAGGCCCTGTCAAACCTGGGCTCGGGCGGGCCCAGCCCGGCCCACAGAACACCTCGAGTCTATGGTGGTAAGTGAATACTGTTTTAACCAAGAGAGGTTTCAGGTTCGGATCTCTTTAGCCACATTACTTATCAATAAATTGTGAGATTTTTGATGGAAGTGTGGAAACCCGAAAGTCTGAGAGGTAGACTCAAAACTGCCAAAACTGCCATACAAATTCAGATAGGGTCTGTATATGCACAAATCAATTTTCATAAAATGTGACAGATACTGACATATGCAAGGGGCGTCTATTTTATCTTTGTACATGATAAGATGTCTCCCCCCCCCCCCCCCCCCCCCCCAATGCAGGATTGAGGCGAAATGTTAAAAAGTTCAAATTGATAGGAAAAGTTTACTGTCAGTTCAGTAAAGACAACATAATACTTCTATTGATTCATATTGAGCTCTCTAGAGTAAAAGCCCTGCTGATACTGTGGGTGTTGCTGAACAATTTACATTGCATAAACTAATATATGTATGCAATAACAGCTACATACCCCCTTTCCAACGCCACCTCTACCAGAAAAGGGATTATATGGCATTAATTATCACATAGGTTTGGTTATAAACAAAATTGACATTGCATTGAATTTTACTAACATCAACTTTTTTTTATATCCCAGTTGAAATGCATCCTTGTCAGGATGCGTGCATCAAACAGTACATTCATTTCTTTTCTGAACTTGTATGTGTTTTTATTATATGCTGGAGTACTCTTGAACAAAGAAATTTCAGATGATGAAACAAGCAATAATAAGTTCTATTTGAACCTTTTGGAGAATACTATCATCATTTATGTTTTTAATTGAGTACATGATTCGCATGCCTAACAGTGGCAAATATTATTGGCATAAAATGTAAAGGATATTGTTGCATACTATAGTTGGTTATTATTCTAAAAATGTACTCTCCTAAAATGTAGGTACAGTCTATCACTCCCTCCAGCCCGTTTCTCAGAGGTGGCTCACCTGGTAGGCGTGTGCTGGCTAGAGATTGGGGGCAGTATCGATAGACAAGTTCTCTCTCCAAATACGACATATGCTGCTCATCTCGTCTTCAAATTGGTAGGAGAAACTTCTAGCTTCACCCATCCACCCCAGAAGGTATCAGTGAAGGCAGGAGACAATGAATCTTCGCACACAGTTCGTCTGCAGCCACCTACATTCAACTATCGGCGTCATTACCCTCATGGATTACTCTTCGATGACGATGAGGAGGAGGAAACAGAGGAGACGACAGAGGGGGACGATGCTAGTCTCCCATGTTCAAGGGCTGATGGGTGGATGGAAGTTGAGATGGGTGAGTTCTTCAACAAGGAGGGCGAGGATGGAGAGGTCGAGATGTCTCTCATGGAAGTTGAAGGAGGGCACTGGAAGAATGGACTCATCATCCATGGAATTGAGGTGAGGCCAAAGAAGAATTAAAGAGAGACTTTTGTTTGCAGAACAAATATTATTAGGTGGTCTTTTTCTTTTTCTTTTTTTTTCTTTTCTCAAAATTAAGCACATTGTTGTCATATGTACTGTGTTTGAAAGTGTTCTCTGTTCCTATGATTTTTCAAAATTTTGTTGGATTTCATAATGTGATTCTGATGATGTTGCCAGTTGTTTCACGCTTGCTTGTACATACGAGTTTGAGCAACTACTGAGAAGTGATGAAAGAAATGTGGTCAATAATACTCTTAGATTGGGAACACCATTTGTTCACAGTGATTCATCGGGGATATGTTTGCGAAAGATTTCACTTACATGAATCATGGAGTTGGGGAAGAGACTGAACACAAATATGTTGTACATGCTCCAATTTAGCATTAGTCCAACTTGTTTATAGAGTTACAGCTGTGCGGTTCGATCTCATGTCTGGATCTGTGCGGTTCGATCTCATGTCTGGATCTGTCATTGAAATCATAGCATGTCCATACCACTTCTTAGCAAAGGAGATGATTGGAATGGTCCATTCCATAGGTAGGTAAGGATTAAAATAGTATAAATTTACTTATTAATTGATTTGGATCCTAAGTTAGGGGTTGTTAATTATTATTTTTTCCATAAAATTGATTAATGTTCTATATTTAGGAAAGCAATAGTCGTTGAGTGGAAGGACTTTTTGCTCAATAGTGAAAATGATTTTGGTGATAACATAGTATTTTAAGATTACAGTAACAAGTGAGGTGAAGATGGAAATATGAAATGGTGAAGACCGTATTTTAACATTTGATGGTTTAGAAGAATAATACTGATCGTGAATAGATATGTAGGGCACCTGCATATCTTAGCTGATAGAGTCAATATGATAAGGAAAATGCCAAGTCTAGAACCAGCCTTCTTACAACCCCCCTCTCTCTCTCATCCCTTACACATGGGTCCCTCCACCCCTATCACCCCCTGCTACATGGGCTCCATTCGACCCCACCATTTCCCCCTCCTCCAATCGAAGACGGACATGTGGCAGTTGTCAGTTCAGTCAGAAAATTATAAGCATTTGATTGTAGGTATTAGCAAAGCTCATATGATAATGACCCTGCTCAACATTAGTGCAACATATGCCACAATTGTACAGCACCTTCCATCATTGAAGGAACCATTTCAATTCTGGCCGTGTGGACATTGTCATACAGAAAAGTACTGAATGCATGAAGTCCCACATATCCGACATTTAGCAGCAGCTGCTCAGCGTGATTGTCTACTTTTCGTTGTCCTCGATACAGATAGAAGCGGTTCTTTTTGTTTCACGAAAAAGGAAAGAAAATCAATGTTTTCTTCTTTCCCTTCCTTTGGGAATTTATAATTTATATTCATTGTTCTTTTCGGTGTTTAAAGAGGCTAAGACAATTAAAAAGAAAAGTTAATTCTCTATAGCAGAAAAGTGAATTCTTGGTTGGATGGTGGAACTATTTTTCCTTCTATTTTCTTTCCTTTGTAAATCATTTTACTTTTATTATACTTTTCTTTAACATCCAAATATAGGACATGAGACCTTTTTTTCTTTCCAATTCTATGGTTCCGTGAAGGCCTTGTTTGGTTCGGGGAACGGAAAAAAAAGGAAACTGATTCTTTACTCTTTTTCTTTCCTTTAGGAAATTGTAACTACAATTTTTTTTTCGGTGTTCGAAAATGTCAATAAAATTGAGAAGGAATGTAAATTCTTTTCTGTTTTCCTTTCTCTTGGGAACTTAGAAACCAATTTCCTTTCCTATTTATTTTCTTTAGCATCACCCATTCTGATCCCTTGTTGTGTCCTTCACTATTTATATTCTCTTTGGAACAGATATTTCTAATCTTCGCTGTCAGAAAGTCCAAACTTTTACGTATGTTCTTAATTACACAAGTGCCATCACCAGAATAGTTGGCAGTCAAAAGATGCAGCAACTTGTAGATTATGTACATGGCTCAAGAAAAAAATATGAACCTGACGTGAATCGAACACGCAACCTTCTGATCTGGAGTCAGACGCGCTACCATTGCGCCACAGATCCAATTAGTATGGAAGTTACTATAGGTCTTATTAATTTGTATATAGCCATAAACTTTAGATGAATTAGTTTTGCTGAAATTGCAAAGTTAGAACAAAATTGCCCACTCTGAGTACATTCTAAAGCAAACGCCGACGGTTTTCTGTTGAGTATGGAAGATTAGTAAAATTTAATATAAGCTAAACACTTAACAAATGCACAACTTCGAACTCGAGTGATCTTTGTTGTCAGCAAGAAAGAAAGAGGGCTCAATTGCTTTCATGGTACCCCAAGTTATACCCAAGTAACAATATGGTACCTAATTTATTATTTTTTACTGTGTGGTAACACAACTTTTGATTATGGTGTATTACGGTACCTGTTACCATTTTCCGTCCAATGCCTCACGGAAATGCCAACGTGGCATCCCAACTCAGTTAAGGAGTGTACACGTGTGCAGTCCACGTGTACACTCAACTTAATATAACCTTTCTTCATCTGTCTCTCTCTCTCTCTCTCTCTCTCTCTATTCGCTTGACATACTCCGACGAGAAGCCGAGGCCACCGAGAGACGCGGACGTCGAGGAGACGAGCGGTGCGGCTGAAGGCGAAGCTACCGGAGCATTCGCAGATGGGTACCTAGCCCTCTCTCCCTTGCTCTCTTCTTCTTCTTCTTCATCATTTTCGAATCTCATGTTGTTTCTCCTTATTACCGAAACCCTAAAATTTGAAAAACCTCGAAGTAGAGTAAACAGTAGAGGAAAACCCTAACCAGTAGCTATTATTATGGAAACCCTAAAGTAATTTATTGTGTAATCATGCAATAATTTATTGTGGAAACCCTAAAATAAAAGAAGAGCCGATCTGAAAATGTTTATTCTGACAAAATTGCAGCAATCGAAGCAAGTGAAAAGGAATGGGATCTTGCGAAGATCCCATGTTATTGCGAAGGAACTTCTCTGTGCAAATTATTCACTGCAAATACACCTTGGAATCGTGGGCGCCAATTTTTAAAATGTGCAAAAGAGGTAGGATGTGATTTTTGGTGTTGGACTGATGAACTTCGGTTATGTCGTTGCGAAGCCGGATTTTGCAAAATACGAACATCAAAGGTGCCTAGGAGCTTAGGTCAAAAATTCTACTGTTGTCCATTATCTACCAGTGTAAGTGAAACATACTTTTCTTTGTACATTAATATAAATCAATTATTATTCTTGCTAGTAATGTGTAACTTATAATTGTAATTTCTTTTTCAATACTTGTAGAGGAAAAATTCCGGTTGTGAATACATTGAATGGATGCAAGAAGCTACGGCCTCAAAGACAAAGAACAAAATGGTGGATGATGGAGCTACTACTTCTTCGGGACAAGGCAAGGATATCATGAAGGAGATCATATTGGAAGTTGAAATTGAACACCGTGTAGCGCAACGACAACTTGAAATGTATGGGGCTATTCTGAAGAAATTTGGAAGATTTAAGATGGAGTAATTGTAAACTCGTATTTATCTTGTAATGACTAAAAGTTGTAATGACTAGTAAACTTGTAGTTTATGGATCGAAATTGTAATGGCTTTGCAGCTGTAAACAAGTTCTGGATTTTCATCCTGACCCTTTTTGATGTTGTATAGAATGATGTATTGAATGGTGTATTGAATGGTTCTGGATTTTCATGGTGAGAGAGATTCAAGTTTATTGTAATGGTTATCTTTTGTATAATAGAAGTCATCTTTTGAGTCATGTTTTTGTTATCAAACACTACATGGTGGATTTTCATGTTTTTGTTATCAAACACTACATTCACACAAAATATGAAACACACAAAGTAGAACCAGTGACCTGCATTTCAATATGAAACACACAAGTTATATATACATCCATTCCAATTATATATACATCTATTCAATTTTTAACTAATGTTGCAGCAGCATTTTAAAGAGCCACATAAAAGACTGCATTTAAAAGAGCCACATAAAATACTGCATTACATAAAAGACCTGCATTTGACACAAATACTGAGCTGCATTTAAAAGAGCCAAATACAAGACTGCATTACATAAAAGACCTGCATTTCACACAAGTTATATATACATCCATTCCAATTATATATACATCTACAACCACCGCATTTTCAAAACTGCATTACATATTAGCCTTCATGTATATGAGCCACATAAAAGACTGCATTTAGAAGACTGCATAAAAGACAGCATTTAGAAGACTGCATTTGAAAGAGTGTGCAGGTGATAGAAACACACAAATAATTGTCCAGAAACATAATTGTCCTGGTGATACAAACACTGATAATTTAAAAGACTCCAAACTGCATTTAGAAATACACATCCAGTTTGGCATCTCAAGAAACATAATTGTCCAGAAACATAATTGCCATGGTGATATAAACACAAAATAATTGACCACTTGTCCAGTACATATTAGGCCTTCTTCTATAAGGCCACATAATTGTCCAGAAACATAAATCCAGTACATATTAGGCCTTCTAAATGGCCACACAATTGTCCAGGTGATAGAAACATGGCTCAAAATAATTACATCAAATGTCATTACATGCTTTTTGGTTCACCTATGAAAGAAATAGGACTAAAACAAAATCTTTCAGTTGTGAACCACAAAATTAGTGTTGTCCAAATTAGTCTAGACACTTGTCATTCAGTTTTTGCTTTTCTTAGATGGTAAATTGTATCTTGATAGCACCACTCTGCCCTTTGCTTTCTTTCCCTGACCATTCTTTGGCAATGTTGAAGTTGGATGAGTTGGGGCTGCTGCTGTGCTCCTTTGGCTTGCTGAGATGTCTTGGTTGGAAGCTCCCACACCTAAGCCTCCATCAACAGAGCCAAGGCCTGAAAATCGAGATTGGTTGGAAGCTCCCACACTGCTTAGGTTTGTATTATTGACCACCTGACTTGTACCCTGATAACAAAGTATAACAACAAGAAATTCCATCACTGACAGTAGAACAAAGTAGAACAGAGTAGAACAAAGTCACAAAGTAGAACCAAGTAGAGCATGTTAATGAACTGATCACTCAATTTTATGCACTTACATCCATCATCCACCTAAGTGTGGTTGGTGCACTGCTGACACCCACATTCAAATCACTGTCAGTTTGCCTTGAAGATCCAGCCTGAAATGTAGGTACATATACAAGATTAGAAATTCAGTAGCCTAAAACATTCATACAAGTTGCAATAAAACAGTGATCAAAATATTAAGTCAAAACATTCACTTGTATGTTGGGAATTCTTACAGTGGCAATAATGCCTGTAAAGGATACTTACAGTTGGGAATTCTCCTCTTTCACTTGTATGTTGTTCATTTCCAGTAGTGTTTTCTGCACTTACACTGCCTCTGCTTCCTCCAGCCTGCAAAATTAGTAAAAGTAAGCATTATATATACAACAATCTTGACATAGAATGTAAGTACAAATCGACATACTTACATTCACCCCATGGAACCTCTTGTTATGGGCATGTGACCCACAAACACTGCATGTCATTTTACTCAGGCCTTTCTTACTGAGCTTGGCCCTGGTTTTCTCACTTATCTTCTGCTTCTCCTTCTGCTTCTGTTTTCCTTTGTCTTCCAACTCAATTGGGTCCTTCCTTCTAGCCATTGTCTTCCTTCCACTCCTTTTCTTCACTGGGGTAGGGGGTAACAAAATACCCTGAGGAAATGGATGTTTTTCCCATAATGCAGGCCCATTTAAAGGGTGAATTACATTACTGTACACTAGTCTGTAAGTTGAAATTTTGTAGCAGTCATCAACAAAGCTTTCAGGCCTTTCATTATTTCCAAATATGCAAGCACAAGCATGCTGACATGGTATTGCAGAAAGTTCCCATTTTCTGCATGAACAAGTTTTCATAACCATGTCAACAACAAATTGACCACCTGGCCCACTAACTTGGACCTTAGGACCTCCAGAAAACTCTGTTGTCCACATATAGGATTCCTTCTTGTGCTTTTCCAGCTTCTTTTGAATTTTAGGACACAGTCTGCCCCTCCACTTCTTTCCCAATTTGGCCTTTGTATATATCCTCTTCATTAGCATGGTCCTAATCATCTCAAACATTGTGATGACTGATTTCTCTCTAGCTTCAAGGATGTACTTGTTAAAGGCCTCACTGTAGTTGTTCAGCAATACATCACACTTGCAAGTATCCTTGAAGAATGCCCTGCTCCAATGGACTGCTGGTCTAGCATCAATCCATTGCTTAGCTTCAATACTCTTCTCTTCCATTTCCTTCTCATAATTCTTGAACTCAGCTAGGTTTGTGGATCTTCCCATTTTCTTCAGTATCTCCACCAACCCAATATCTCTAAATTTCTTTCTCATATTCTGCTCCAAATGCCTTAGACAAACCCTGTGTTCTGAATTTGGGAAATGTCTGTCAATTGCATTGATAAGGCCCTACATATACAAAGGAAAGATGTAAGATGGTAATGTTAAGAAACTGTAATGTTTGTTATGACAAGTTGAGAGATGACAGTGTTATAATACTTACTTTTTGCCTATCACTCATGAAGACCCAATGGTGAGAGTTGTGCATACTAAAGTCTTCTTTTAGCAACCCCAGAAACCAGTCCCAATTTTCAGTATTCTCAACTGTCACAATTGCAAATGCAAGTGGGTACATGCAGTCATTTGGGTCAATTCCTGTGGCAACCAACAATTGCCCACCATAGGTGCACTTCAAGAAGCATCCATCCAGACAGACAATTGGCCTGCAGTGTTTGAAACCCTCTTTGATACCTGCCAAGCACATGTACATCCCACGAAATTTCCCTCTAGCCTCTTTAAATTCAAATGTAGAACCAGGATTTGTCCTCAGAACCTCCCATTTGTAATCCCATAACCTACCATACTGTAAGTCTTCATCACCCTCAATCTTCTTTAATGCATAGTTCTTTGCCCTCCTAGCCTTCATGTAGTCAATTGTGAGAGCCAAATCCTTCTTTACTCTTTTAACTATTTGACTAATTTTCCATTCTGGGTCATCTCTAAATTCATTCATGTACATTTCAGCAATAACCTTATAACTCAGATGAAAGTTGCTGTTAACCTTGCCACAAGTGTGCTCAAGGTTGTAGCTCTTGAGAAGGAAAGTCTTATTCTCTTTGTCTTTCCTATCCAACTTGCTTGCAAAAATGAAAAACTTGCAGTCTTTGGAATGGCACTTGCACCTCACCCTATTTTGATCATTGGTTGGAAACCAAACTTGCCATCTGTGATTTATGCCCCACTGTTTGCAGGCCTTCTTGAACTCATCTTTATCTTTAAATTGTAGCCCCAATTCCTATTTAGGATCATCCATGTTCCTGTTGGCATTAAATCTAGGAAACTTCCTCTTTGGATGTTCACTAACAAAATCAGAGTCAGAGCTGCTTTCAGTACTAACAATCTCATCTGATGGAGGACCATAGTCACTGCTCTCCCTCTCACATGCTGCAAATCTAAGTGAAGCTTCTAAACCACTGTCATCTACTGTTTTGGGCTTCCTCTTGTGTCTGCCAGTACTGCCTTTTCTCATTTTTCCTGCTTCAACATCCTGCAAGACCCCTTCATCATTAACTTGCCCAGTCTCCATTAAGACTTCCTGCAAGTCCTCATCCCCCTCCATTTCATCAAAATCTGAATCAAATAGATGACCATCAGGAACATGGATTTTGATACCTTCTTCAAAACCATCATCAACAACATCAGCTTCATCTTCTTCAGGGTCAACTTCTTCATGAAGGAATGTGGCAGCTACATCAGCTGCATCTCCTGCCTGTGAGTATGTCATGTCTTCACCTCCATGTGGGTTTGTGGCAGCAACAAGTGGACTCTTCACCTCTGGATTTGCAGACCCCATATCAGGGTCAGAACTATTTTCCCCTTCATCAAGATCAACAATTGCCACTTCTTCATGTTGGTCTATGGCACCAACATCAAAATCAACTGCCACTTCTTCATGTTGGTCTATGGCACCAACATCAAAATCAACTGCCACTTCTTCAGGTTGGTCTGTGGCACCAAAATCAACATCATGTAACTCTTCATCACTGTCATCATGCAACTCAACTGTCTCATTCTCTGAGTCTGCAAGGTACTCAGTTTCTTGATCACATTCTTCATCTCCCATATGCATAACATAGAGATCTACCTCCCCACTACCATGTTCAACAGCATTATGAGCCATTTCAAACACACTTGCATCATTGACAAGTCGTTTTAGACCATAATTAACTTCCTTACCAGCCTCCTTCCATAAATACATCAGCTTTCCTCTATATAAGAACTTAACCCACATATGAATCATCTTGAATGACACAGTATCAACATCAAACCACTTTGAAACTACTTCCCCATCAAAATATTGCAGATTAATTTTAAAACTACCTGTTAGCACAGATGAAGGTTATATATTCATGTCTAGATAAAACCATGTCACATATAATCATGTATTCATGTCTACTCTACATATAATCATATATTCATGTCTATATAAAATCATAAAATCATGTAGATCAATTACATTATATATAATACAAGACTATATATTCATGTCCAGATAAAACCATGTCACATATATTCAAGTCTATATAATTATGTCTATCTAAAATCATGTGCATATAAAATCATATATTCATGCCTATAAAATCAAAACTACCTGTTAGCACATGTCACATATAATCATGTCTATATATAATCATGTATTCATGTCTACTCTACATATAATCATATATTCATGTCTATATAAAATCATAAAATCATGTAGATCAATTACATTATATATAATACAAGACTATATATTCATGTCCAGATAAAACCATGTCACATATATTCAAGTCTATATAATTATGTCTATCTAAAATCATGTGCATATAAAATCATATATTCATGCCTATAAAATCAAAACTACCTGTTAGCACATGTCACATATAATCATGTCTATATATAATCATGTATTCATGTCTACTCTACATATAATCATATATTCATGTCTATATAAAATCATAAAATCATGCAGATCAATTACATTATATATAATACAAGACTATATATTCATGTCCAGATAAAACCATGTCAAATATAATCATGTCTATATATAATCATGTATTCATGTCTACTCTACATATAATCATATATTCATGTCTATATAACATAATAAAATCATGTAGATCAATTACATTATATATAATACAAGACTATATATTCATGTCCAGATAAAACCATGTCAAATATAATCATGTCTATATATAATCATGTATTCATGTCTACTCTACATATAATCATATATTCATGTCTATATAAAATCATAAAATTATGTAGATCAATTACATTATATATAATACAAGACTATATATTCATGTCTAGATAAAACCATGTCACATATATTCAAGTCTATATAATTATGTCTATCTAAAATCATGTACATTATATATAATACAAGACTATATATTCATGTCATATGCACATTGGTGTATGTAAGCATATATGGACAGGTAGATATACAGGGTGTGTGTGTATATATTACAGGGTGTGTGTATATATTACAGGGATACACAATTGTGACTTGGTCATTTAGCATACACAATTACCCTGTACAGGCAGGGTAAAACCCTAATTTTAACAAGATAACCCTAATTCTAACAAAATAATCCTAATTCTAACAAAGGAACCCTAATTTTAACAATATAACCCTAATTTCGACCAGGTGCCTGTACATGTGCCTGTATAGTCTAACAAAAGAACCCTAATTTTAACAAAAGAACCCTAATTTCGTAATGAAAATAAAAGTTTCAACGCCTAAATTGAACAATCGAAGAAGATGATCCCTAAACAAACTTCGTGCAAATTATTTCGGTGCATGCAGAACCCTAAATTCAGTTCGTGCTCTTCATTTAGGGTTTTCAGAATGAAATGAAGAGAATAAAACCATAACGAAGTGTGTTTCGTTGCATGCAGAACCCTAAACTCAGTTCCTGCTCTTCATTTAGGGTTTTCAGAATTAAATTATAAGAATAAAACCCTAAAATCATTCTTCGACGAAAAATAAGAAGAAGACAGAGAGAGGAGGGGGGAAGAGAGGTACCCATCTGCGATTCTCCGATCGTCGTCTCTACTCGTCTTCAGCAGATCGTCGTCGCCTCTCCTCGTCTTCAGCAGATCGTCGTCGCCCCCTTCTCGCACGTTCGTCGGTCCAGGGAAGAGGAAGAGTTACAGAAAGAGAGAGAGAGAGGGCAGGAATTGAGCCACTCCCCCGGCCCCACCCCTTATTTGTTGAGTGTACACGTGGACTGCACACGTGTACACTCCTTAACTGAGTTGGGATGCCACGTTGGCATTTCCGTGAGGCATTGGACGGAAAATGGTAACAGGTACCGTAATATACCATAATCAAAAGTTGTGTTACCACACAGTAAGAAATAATAAATTAGGTACCATATTGTTACTTGGGTATAACTTGGGGTACCATGAAAGCAATTGAGCCAAAGAAAGAGATATAAAAGTTCTAACTGGATGACAGAAGATTAGTGAATGCACAACTAGTCGAAACGAAAATTACGGAAATTGTCTAACTGCACTTTTTATTTCCTTCAACTCCTCAATATTCGTTATTAAGACTGTTCATTATTATCGGTACAGTACTACTCTACTGCGGTCTGCTACAGTTAAGGGGGCGGGGCGGCGCAGGTGGTTGGAGGAAGGTTGCAGGTGGCGGGCAGCCGGTTGATGATGTTCAAGGTGCGGCAGAGGCATTCGGTGTCGACGTTCATGAGAGCACCGCATCACTCGTTGCTCGGAGCGCCGGCGGAGACCCCGGGCACCACGTACGGTGCGCAGGATGCGAGGCGGCCGAGCCCCGTGGAGCAGTCGGCCTGCACTGCTGTCTGCGAGTGCGCGGCCTGCAGCAGGCCGATCATGACCACGAGCACGACCGCGACGACCGAAGGCTTGTTTGTTGCTGCCATTGCTACTTACGTGACAGTCCGTTGATTGCACACATGAGTTCTTGATGCATGTAGCGTGTATTTATTGGGTTCGGCAGGGAGGGGGGAGGACAACGTTTTAAAAACGGTACCGATAATCGAGCCGATTTTTTTTTAAGTATAGGTTAAATCCGGGTTTATCACGTAAGATATTCATATTTATTTTTTGATCTGGTTTGGTTTGGTATAATTCTTAGTATATTGGTTTAATTATTTTACAGTTGTAAGGTCTATCAAAATCAAACCAATAATCAAATGGTCCAAATTTCGTATAATTTATTTTAAAAAAATTTAAAAAAATCAAAAAAAATTGGTTCAATTGTGAACCGGTTCGCCGGTTCAATTGTGAACCGGTTTGCCGGTTCACCGTTTAAACCCCGAATTTTGGAAGAAAAAAAAAATCGACGATTCTTTAAAAGAACCGGTGTTAGTCGGATCATACTGATTTTTTGGTATAAATCGGTTGGACTCAGTTTAACCGTCGGTCCGGTCCGATTCTTACAATACTGGGGGAGGAGGAGGAGGAGGAGTGGCGTGGTTTGCATGATTCACCTTAACTCCTTATTAGGAAAAAAGAGGTATCACGTCTTGTATGTGTGAATCACCAGTATTTACCTAACTAACTAGGAATTTGTCACGCACTTTGTGTTACTATAATGATCATGCAATTTGACATTGGTTGAGTTTGGGTTGTAGGTAGAACCCGATTGATTTAATTCCTTAGCTATGTTTTACGGACATGGATATAACACCTACATATTTCGGACATAATGACATAGATTAGAATCGATGACTACTTTGGTGTATCTTAGTGTATCTTTGGTATCAATAGCGTGCCTACTACCACAACACATACATGATACATTCGTGTTAAGATGACATCGTTGGAGTTGGATGGGTTGTCAATAAGGTTGTAAAATAGACAAAGCAGTCCGTTGTCCGTACGACTCCAGCTCGATAAATGGTTCGATCACAGGCTATCCGATTGAATTAACGAATAGAACTTCGACAGTTTTTTGGTCTGTTTAAAAATGAGACCCAGATACGGTCATATCCATATTTAGTCCGAATTTATCCGCGGAACGTCCGATAGTGAAGACTTCTTTTGGTTTTGCATCAATATATCATACCATTTTTTTGGGATCAATCTTTGGTTGTCTAGTTTAGACTTTCGTTAACATTTTACCATTATTTGTTATTTTTTGTAACCTTCAATTGTATTTCCTTCCAACTTAATTTATTGTACCAATTATTAAAATATCTTGATAAAATAACAATTTTTGGTAATATATTTAATTATTTGTCTGTTGACCTTCCGATTGAATTAACGAATAGTGGTTGTCCATTTTCGTCCAAC
Organism: Iris pallida; assembly: GCA_029216955.1. Taxonomy (NCBI): domain Eukaryota; kingdom Viridiplantae; phylum Streptophyta; class Magnoliopsida; order Asparagales; family Iridaceae; genus Iris; species Iris pallida. The sequence goes on from JANAVB010025798.1 coordinate 1,392,399, forward strand.
CTGAACTAAATGGAAATATATGTAACTAACACATATAGGTATCTTGCAACAATGGCACAAATCCATAACACCCAATGGAACTTAGGACACCGCGTCCCACCCCTACGGACACTATTGCCTACGCTTGCTGCTCGTTCAGTTTCATTCAAAGGTTATAGAAGAAAGGTCACTCCTTTTAGGAAGATGGCTCGCCCTACGAGCACTTCACTCGCACCTCGCTGGCTCGTTCATTCACTTGCTCATGAACTCGCTATTTCGCTAGAAGAGAAGCGAGACGTCGCCTCCTTTCCTTCGCCGAAAGATGCTTAGCCTGACGAAGGCGCCCGGTAGGAAGGAAGGCCGACGATGGCAATGAGACGAAGGAAGGACCCTTGCTTTACAGCAATTGTGATGAACTGACTAAATGAACTTATTCCCCCTGAACACTAGCTAATATAATAGTTCCTTCTTCACTTAATAAGAATAAGACACAAACGTGGCCAAACTAAGAACAATTTGCTGGGAGCATCTCAACCATTCTGATCCCTTGTTGTGTCCTTTACTATTTGTTCTCTCAACCATTCTGATCCCTTGTTGTGTCCTTTACTATTTGTTCTCTTTGGGGCAGATATTTTTATTACGTAAACTAATAGATTTTGTACATGGTTCTTTTTTTCTTAAAGAAAAAATAATAATAATATGAACCTGACGTGAATCGAACACGCAACCTTCTGATCTGGAGTCAGACGGGCTACCATTGCGCCACAGATCCAATGGTTCGAGCTGCTATAGAATATATTCATAAGCTAAATTGTAGATAAATTATGCCCAGAGCGTTAGGGCCTGTTTGGTTCCCTTTTTTGAACCCATTTTCTGAGTTTAAACGTCACTTCTTCCAAAACTTGCGTTTGGCAGTCCCAACTGTGAAAATGGTTTCAGAAATTTGTTTTTGAAATGGAGTGTTTAAACTTACTTTTGAGGAAAGAACAAAAAGCTGTTTTCCCAAAAAAATTTCAATGTTTGTGGGCCCCCTCTCCCCACCCGCCCCCAATCCCCCAACTTTCTCTCTCTTCCTCCTTAATTTTTTTTCCTCCACAGCAGAGCAAAGGTCGTCCGCCGCGAACCTGACCGGACGGGAGCTCAACCCAAGGTCGTCCGCCGCGAACTCCACCGTGAACCTGACCGGACTGGAGCTCGACCCAAGGTCGTCCGCCGCGACTTCGTGGACTCCTCCGGTACGGTGGCGGTGGCGGCGGCTGGCAGAGCTCGACCCAAGGTCGTCCGCCGTGAACTCCTCTACCACGAGCTCGCGGAGCTCGACTTCCTAGACTCCTCCAGTGCGGTGGCGGTGGCCGACGACTTAGGGCTCGGGTGCGGTGTCTACCGACTTCGTGGACTCCTCCAATGCGGTGGCGGTGATGGCCGACGACTTAGGGCTCGGGTGCGATGGCGGCGGTGATGACTTAGGGCTCGGGTGCGGTGGCGGCGATGGCCGACGACTTCGTAAACTCCTTCCGCCTCGATCTCGGCCCCTTCCGCCTCGAGCTCGGCCGCCTGTGCTAAGATCTATGGTGGACACACAAAAAATGTCGGATACAAAAAATTGTTTATGGGACACAGTTAGACAGGACACAAAATAATATGGACACAATAAAAAATTATTTTCTAAAAATATTTTACCAAACAAACTCAGAATCTCTATATTCAGAAAACAGTTTTATAACTTTTTTCAGAAAACTCTTTTCAGAAAAAAAATTCAGAAAACATATCCAAACGGACCCTTAGTTTTGCTGAAATTGCAAAGTTAGAACAAAATTGACCGTTCTGAGTACATTTTAAAGCAAACTTCGACGATTTTCTGTTGAGTACGGAAGATTAGTAAAATTTGCTATAAATTAAACACTTAACAAATGCACAACGTCGAACTCGAGTGATCCTTGTGCTCAGCAGGAAGAGACATAAAAATTCTGGCTGGCAAGGGCAGAACTACGTGAAGGGCTGGGGTGGGCTAGCCCACCCCAAAAAAAATTAATTTTTTTCTATATATAAAATTTTTTTTGGTAATTTTTTATGAGTCCGGCTATATCTAGCCCACCCCAGCCCATCCCAAAAAAAAATTAATTTTTTTTCCATATATAAAATTTATTTTGATAATTTTTTATGAGTCCGGCTAAATCTAGCCCACCCTAATCCACTTCAGCCCACCCTATTTCTGGTTCCGCCATTGCTGATTAGTGAATGCACAACTAGTCGAAACGAAAATTGCCGAGCTGCACATTTTATTTCCTTGAACTCCTCCAATTCCAAAGGGTTTCGTATGGTGCAAATATTCGTTATTAAGACTCTTCATTATTATCAGTACAGTACTACTCTACTGCTGTCTGCTACAATTAAGGGGACGGCGCGGCGCAGGTGGTTGGGGGAAGGTTGCAGGTGGCGGGCAGCCGGTTGATGATGTTCAATGTGTTGGATTTTTCTTCAAATTTTTTGGACTAAAATCTACAAGAAAATAAATTAAATTAAAAGTTACCGATCTTCTGGAAAGTCGCACACGAAGCACTGTCCTAAGAGTTAGTTCGGATCTATGTGCAAACTGAATTCGAACACACCTAGTGGTAAAATCTCCGCTCCACCGAAATCCCATTGCCGCACACGACGTCGAGAGAATGATTCCGACTTAGCTCCGTCAAGAGCAACAAATGAAGAACATTTTGTTCAGGGAGGAGAATTTGAGAGAGAGCTTTCGCAATAATATTTTTCGTATCAAAGAGAAGAGGAGAAAACGTCAATATATAGGCTATTGCCAAAGGATGGAATAAAGGGAAGATTAAATCAGTCAATTAAAACGAACGTTACAAAATATTTTTCAGCACATGGTTCATTGAACCTGGACGGAATTTGAATAGTGAACGTTATGGAATTTAAAAAGTTTGTAACGGTCAGAAGTTTTTAGAAAAGAGCAAAAAATCTTTTAGGGTCTCGGCCCGAACCCGAAGAGCAAATCGAATCGGCATTCGGCGCCCGCAGATGTGGACACGTACCCGCACCCGTTACACGCGCCAAACCGAACCGAACCGAGCCGAGCCGGTCCGGACGGCAGCGGCGCGCGCGTGTGGCCCATGGAGCTCCCACACACAACTTTTAATGAAGCAAAAGAGGGAGTAGTAATATATACACACTTATTTTCCCTTGCCCAACCGATGTGGGACTAAAGTAAAGGTTGGAGTTGAGCTTTTGCTCGCAAGCTGAGCATTAGCTAACAATCCCCTCCCAAAAGCTCAATTTCCAAGGTAATAAAAGACAGAAAGACAAAATAAGAGTAAGAAAATTTCTGGGCAGTTGTATACTATGCATAAATGAGATGGACTACAGCCTTGAATCTCACGTAGTGACTATTGTATTTGTCTGAAGAAGAGCTTGATGGACTACGCCTTGAATCAGTCTTCTTGAACCAGACTCAAAAAATAGCACACATAGTACGCTAGAGGTACTTGGGTCTATCGGGTGGCGCGTTTGATTGGCCATGCGCACTTTTACACATTCATGAGAGTTGTTTAGGATCGTCATGTCCTATAGTCGCGGTCCTCACGACCTCTCATATAGGTAAGTCCTTAAGGGTTGGTGATAGGAATCAACCCTGCATATCATGCTTGGACTTATTAAGAGTTTAAACACACCCTATCTGTAACGCTCCAGTCCCAAAATACTTGGAACTAGATACGTATCATGCCAGCTGTATACATACGAAGTATACTCCAATATATAGATATCTCGTATGTACACATAAGCTGTAAAATGTAGTAACCATAAAGATAATCTCATTCACAAACCAATATATTATAAAATCAACTTATTAAAGTCGTTTGTACAAACGTTGGGCGGAGACATAGTCCACTACCAACTAATTTAAATAGGAAGAAAATATACAAAGAAAGTGAATCGATCGAGCGAAGCAAATGACGATCCAAAAGCAACATCTCGACGGAATAGAATGCAAGTCATGGTCTTAGCTAGAGCACCTGCAGAAAATCACAAAAACACACCTGGAGAAATAACCAGGTCCTCAGAGGGACGTAACAAGACACATAATATCATGCCATAAACTGAATAGTAAGAGCTCAATAGAAAATATACATGAGTAAAGGTTCCTAACCATTCTATATGGAATGCACTTTAGAAGACAACGTTCTACGCAGGAGCTTAGGTGTTCAGCATAGATGGAGAGAGAGAGTGGCAGTAGGTAGAGCTCATAAGAGACACTATCGGTCCCGGGGCAGTAAGTAGCGCTCATACGAGACACTATCGGCCCAAATCTATGTGTGTACTGAACATGTAGCCCCTACGCTAATAACTATCTCCTCCCTCCCCATGATACTATACATGTGTCGACTCCACGACACTGTTTGATCCTTAATAACTGCCAAGTCTTCTACACAATCTATTGACAGTTACATACTAACGCACGGCCTGTACGCACCGATGTACGGTCGATACGCAAGATCGAAGCTATATGCGACTCGCAACTCACACACAACCCGTGGCACATCGTGACAGTTTATGAGATGCTCTAAACATATGGTAGTCCCTTAACTCTAAGCCAATTGTATAAAATATAGTAATTTGCATCTATATATAGTTTTGAAAGAACAACTTGGTAAGAAATAAAACATGCATGATATTGAGCAAGAAAGTAAATAGTAAAGGTAAGGTGCCTTGCCTGATTCCGTGCTGTAAGTGTCACGACCCGTACCCTGAGGAAGGGCACGAGAACGTGGGTACGTCCAGCCTACGTCGCAGTGTCGGCGGTAGAACGCTGTATAGTTCGTCTATAACATCTAACAACAATATGATATAAATATATCATCTCCGCACGGAGGTATAATATAACATCTCAACTCTATATCTCAATCACAAGTCTAGAAAAGACAGAGCACGATATGGAATCAGATAAAAGAAAGGAACTGAAATATAAATAGAGTTACCACACCACACAAGTAGATGTCCAACACAAATAAATACAAGTCCTGAAATATAACTAAGTCTCAACTAACAATCGGAACAATCCGATACAAACTGAAAGCTGTAAATACTAGACTAGACTAGACTAGGCTAGGCACCCTCTACTAAGCTAGATGCTCCTCGGGCTCCTGAAGGTCACCCTCTTGTGCCCCATAGAAGGTAGGGCAGTCATCATCATCATCTGTAATATTTTCAACAGGTCCAGTCAGGACAGGAGCGAGCACAATACATCTCACGCAGTTCATATCATGTTGGGAAATGTAAAGCATGCAAGAGTAAGATACATGAACTGTAAGAAAAGTATATGAAAACGAGAGAGAATTTATAACTGAAACATATTTATATAGGATAAGTAGAACTGCAACACTAGTGATTTAGAGCACAATATGGTTATGTAATTGGCTTAGGTAAAACAATAACAATAGGTAGCACCATCATACGTGAGTGTACAATAGATGCGCACAAGATTGCACAAGATGGAATTTAATCACATAACCATTCCTACTCACCCTCCCCAATCAATACACAAGGATCCAGTCAAGTTACGTTACCTTGTACAAGAGGTTTTTATCATGTTTGCTCACGTGATCATGAGAGTACAAGATTGCACAAGAGTATACATGAAAGCGGTGTACATGAAATACAAGATGTTCGTGAAAAGCATATGACAGCTGTATCTGATGCACCCCGAGGAAGATAACATCGCATAACAAGATCCATATAGTACCAATCCGTGATGACAACGTGACAGCATCATGTAAAGTAATCTAGAGCAAGAATATAAATCCTAACAAGTATGAAATGATCAGAGAATGTACTCGCCTGTCACCCTGAATGACTGATATGAATAGATGTCCGAACTGGTGTCACAGAGTCCTATTTAGAGTAAAACAGGTTAAGATGTGTTCAGAAATAAGGTAATTGAAGTGTATGATGCAATCTATATGATTTCTAAGTCAATCTAGACCAAAGTCAACTCTAAGTCAACCATGGTCAACCTTCAGTCAACAAGGTCAACTATGCTAGTTCTAGGTCAAGGTATCCATTGGTCATACATTGGTCAATGGTCTATCTAGGGTCTCACTAGTCTAGGCTATGGTCAACTTTATATAGCATTAGACTCATAATCCTAACTCAATATACCACAAACTAAGGTATAACACAACACCTATCATAATCATATATTTATAGCTATAAACAATACCTTATAGGAATACCTTACCTACTCATGTTTATATTGATATTACCTACTCTATTTACCAGGTAAACTCTCATTCACTTATGTCAACACCTTTTCTTAGTTTGCATAAGCATACACTCATGTAGGTAAACTCTCTACCTTCCTACTTGTTGTACACCTAAATGCCACACCTACATACTCTATGTTATAATACCAAGACACTCTACTCTAGACATAGAAATCTGGGTGCCCCTCATTTCTAACAAATCTCCACTCTCACATCCCATACTCTCTAAACCTTTAAACTAAAATCAATATACTCAACCCATGGGAAAAAGAGATTTGGGGCTGCCTAGTGCAGCCCCTACTGCTGCATTTTTGGATAACAACATGCCAAGCCAGGCCAAGAAAGGCCAAGGAAGGGCCAGGTAAAAGTAGTGGCCTTGCTCACTGCCTACAGCTGCTGCTGTCCTCTATTCTATTCAAATAACTCAAGTCTACATCTTGCAATTTCAGGTTTGTATATATATATTCAGGTTTGTATATACATCTAAAACTGAACCCAACATATATATTCCTGAACTCAGATTACCTATTTTTATCTATGACTTGAAACAGGTATACAACAAGTATATACACAGATGCTCAATTTCGAATCACCAAAATCAAATATCAGTGAATTCAGGATTCCCTACAATTGTTCTCAGGTTTCATGAAATTGGGAATTCTCAGTTTTCGACTTCCCTCACTCAGTCCTTTCAACTGAGAACTCAAACCTGAGAATAAGTCTCAGATTTCATTTCCTTCACCCCCCCTAATATCTGTACAGGGACTTCCTATAGGCACACCATAATCCAATCTAAAACAACATGAAACCCAAATCTTTGGAGACTAAACTAGATCAAGTAACAAGTATGTATTGAATTAATATCACCTTCGAAATACATTTGAACTCAAAATCGAAAATACCCCGAATCTACAACAAAATCATGAATCAGTCCTTAAAATGAATGAACCCAATATCATGAAGACCCAGTTTTCGAATGCCAATCATTTGAACCTAAAGATTTCACTTTCAGAAAACTAATTTGGAAACAAATCAAAACCCAGATAACTATGTGAAATTATTTGGAAACAAGAATCGAAATTAACCTCTGAAATCATTTGAAAATTATTTTTGAAATACCCATTTCATATGTATCAGTCATCACACTGATACGAACCAAAAACTAATAGAAAACCTGATCAATCAATTTGAAATCAAAGGGGAAATGTATGCCAACATAGGGCAGGGTCTAATCGTATCCTACAGTGTCCCTGTCGTGTCCAATTTGTGTCCCAGTGTTGGTCGAACTGGTGTCAAAACTGTTATGTCAAAACTGTGCAGTGCACAGCCTCGTGCACAGGTGTCGACCCAAGTATGACACGACATAGACATCCACAAGTGTCGTGCGCGTGTCCATAGCTAGGGTAGGTCTAGGTGTTCGTGAACACGTGTCTGTATCGTGTCCACGTGGTCGCGTGTCCACGTGCGAAGCGCGTATCAGTGAGAAATTTTCAGCGTGTACGTGTGTGTGTAAAACCCGTGCACATCGAATATCTCCCAAAATACTCCATAATATTTCCTAAAATTTTGTGTGCCTAATGACAGTCATTGCCCCCTCATGTACACAAATTTTCGTGTCACAAGAGTCGGTGTCGTGTCCGCTAGGAGTGTCGAGCAGCAGGGCAGCCGCACGAGCCCCATACGGTATCTCGTGCTGCGTGTCCGAGCCCAAAAACTGTGTCCAAACTTATCTAAAATTGACTCAGTCGATTACAAATCAATTCTCCACCTATTAGGCTACCCAAATATGAAATTAGATTTGAAATTGGTTATAATTTAATCTATTGAGACATTTCACCAAACACGTAAATTAAAACACCGATACGTGTCCGATACGGGTATCGAACGGACACGAAATCCTACCAAACTTGGGCTACACCTAGGGGGACCCTAAATGAATGCATCCATGAGAAGAAAACTAGAATTTAATAGGGTTTGTAGAGTTTTACCTATTGAGGGTGAAACCTCAATTTCAAGCCTTTTGAATGAGGGCTTCCTTCGATCTTGCGACGATCCCAAGCCTCCGAATCCTTGCTAGCTACCCACAAATGGTACCCTCTACTGTAGGGGAGTCCAATGCAAAAGACTAGGCTCAATTTGGACTTGATTTGGATATTTGGGGAGGAGTTGAGGAAGAACACTAAAAGAGGCAATTCAAATGATTAAAAATAATGCTAATGATTAATGGGTTGTATTTATAGAGGGGGGGAATGTGTGATGGCTGCCATTAGGTTAGGGTTAGGGTTTAGGATGAGTGGTCAAGGCTTCTCCAACAATTCCTAGCCAATCTAAAGGCTCACAATTAAAGTAACCCTTCTTAACCTTTAGCCTAAATATCTTACTAACAAAATATCTAGATATTAACCTAATTTAATTACTTAGTTGAAACCATCTAACTTAGTCTCTATGGTCATGACTATCGTCTAGATTAGGCTCAACTTCTAGGTCAAGTCCTAACAAATAGATTAGCACAATATTTAATTAATACAATTTATAATTTTACAAAATTATTAAAATAACCAAAATACCCCTAGGCTAAAAAGTTATAATTACTCATCCTAATCACATGACTAGGCTCCCTTGGTCATGGTTAGTCTCTAGGCTCAGCAAACTCTAGGGTTACACTAGTCAATCACCAAAATCACAAGTCGTGATTTTAAATAGTTTAAAATTAACTAAAAATTACCAAAAATCATAACATGGTTTAAATATTATTATTAAATAATTATAATTATAAAATTTCAAAATTACCCTCATTTTAGAAACTGGGTGCTACAAGTCTACCCTCCTTAGAAGAATTTCGTCCTCGAAATTAAGATGGTCGTACTCCTTCTTGGTCAAACCCCCAACAATAATCACAGTCTCAACATACAGTCCGATAATCATATGCGTCTGTCCAAAATCATGATACTCGGAATCTTCGTCACGCTAGTGAGCAAGGCTACGATATTCACAGAGTCCTTGACTATGGTACATACCTCTAGAATCATGGTATTTAAAATTTTCGCATTGCCGCATGCTTGGCCGCAAAAACCTTAAATTCCCACACCCGAGAAATAAGTCCAAAATCTGACTATATGTCCTCACTATACCAGCTAACATAACTATAGAAGACTCTAGATCCCATAATCGAGACGACCTAGCCCATACGACTTATCTCAGAAGAAAATAAATCACAATAAACATCTGAACAAAATTTATCAACTACCAGGTACGGATAGATTCGAATTTCAAGACAGTTATAAGGGAGCAAATGCGGAAATGGAATCGAAAAGATTGGAACCTGCAATCAGCTCTCCCTCTGCCTGTGCATCCTCGACTGCCATGGCGAAAGCTCGCCCCTGCTGGCCTCCCTTGGCCTGTTGCTGATGCTGGGCAAACCTCTGCTGCTGAGTCTGCAACGGTGGTCCTGTCTGCTGCCCTGTCGGAGCTCTAGCTCCTGCTACTGTCTGAGTCAATCGTGCCAAGTTCTTGGGACACTCCCTCAACTGATGCTCTGCCGAACCACAAAGTAAACACAGGCCCTGCCTCTTCCTGCAGTCGCCCCATTCGTGACCTTGCTTCTTGCAGAAGTCACATGTAGTGTGTTTTTGCTGCCTGGGTGCCTGCTGGTGAAGTACATGTCCCTGGCCCTGAAGCGGCTGCTGAACTGGCCTCTGCTGTATGTGAGGGCGCTTGGCTGGCCCTGCACTAGAACTAGCCCCTAAGGTATCACTGTCCCTCTTCGGCTTGAGGCCGAAGTCCTCCTCTGCAATCTGCGCGTCCATCAATATCTGATCGAACGTCGCATCACGGCGACCTGAGGTACGGGTGCGCACTGCATGAATAAGTCCCCTACGGAACTTACGAGCCTTCTGCCCCTTATCCTGGATCAGATCGGGAGTGAACCTGCTAAGGCGGAAGAACTCTACTGCATACTCGTCCACCGACGAGTTCCCCTGCACTAGACCCACAAACTGGTCCTCCAACGCTGTGAGAGCCACGTCTGGAAAGAACTTCTCTTTGAAGAGTCGTCTAAAGTTCTCCCATGATATACCCTTCACTGACACCTGAGGGTCTGTCCGGAACCATGTCAAAGCGATGTCAAAGAACTGGCTGGCCGCAGATGTCACCCAAAGTTCCTTCGGAACCTCTGCTAACTCTAGGCTCCTCTGGACGTCCTCCAACCAGTCGTCAGCATACAGGATACCCTCGGTACCCTTGAAGTCCCTCGGATTCATCTTTCTGAAATCCAGACATGTACCAGGCCTCTTCTGACTCTGCTGCTGCTGAACTGGGGCACCCCGATCTGTACCCGGGACTACCCTCTCAACTGCTGTCATCGCCAGCTGGTAGGAGTTCTCCATACTCTGTCGTAGAACCTCTGTCTGACGGTGGGATGCGTCAGCCTGATGCTGCTGTGCCTCTGCCTGGGCCCTCTGAGTCTGCATCATCTGCAGTATAAGGGCCATCATCTGCTGCGTATCTGTCGGTAGCGGAGGTGGCGATAGAAAAGTCTCGGAAGTAACTATTGATGGTCCCGCTGTTGGAGGTGGAAGACCTCCGGGAACTGTCGCTGCTACTCCTGCCTGAAGGGCAGGAACTGAGGCCACTGCTCTCTCGACTGCTACTTCCGTAGCCGGAGGTGGAAGACCTCCCAGATCTGACCTCTCTGGAACTGTACTAGGCCCTGCTGCCTGAGAACAAGTAAGCGGCATCCTGAGGACAGATTAAAACAAGGAGATCAATATGGCACATGATAAGGAAAATCAAGGAAGGACAATTAAATTCAGTTACAAGAAGAGTTGTCATGGTAATCAAAAGATCAGAGGTTTTCCTAAAATGTGATTGAGTAACTTTTTATACTGCCTAATCCTATATCCTAACAGCAGGCTCGTAGCAGCACTCTAAGTCGAGCACCACTACGAAATCGCACTAGTTGCGACTCAGACCTGCATGGGCCACCACAAAAATGTGTCACGACCCGTACCCTGAGGAAGGGCATGTCACGACCCGCACCCGCTTTTTGGATACGAGACGTGTCCAAGCCAGCCTACGCCGCAGAGTCGGCGGTAGAACGCTGTCAAGCCCGCAAGAAATAGATGCTCAAAATATCACATTTGCTGCTCATTCACATTTCTAAATTTATTACAACATTTCAACATTTAAAATTAAAGGAAATATAAGGCTTTACAATTAATGAAATGATACAATGGCTATCTATTTCTAGGTTGTCTTCAGCATACCCAAGTTCTTCCAGTGCTAAGAGTGATAGCGGCTAAACCTGAAAAATGTTGGTTATCCAGTCAGGATTGGAACAAGCACACAAACCGACGGCAGTGCAAAACACAATAGAATTATCAAGACATGAAAATAGCATATGAGAAATGAAAGCTGTAAGATAAAGTGATGTCAGAGCACGATAGAGAAATAAACAAGAAAAAGCTAATAAAAGACATCTATCTAAGTGGTGTGAAATATCCTTTCACCATGTGGACGACTAGGGGGTAAAATCCGGCATACTGCACGTGTCGTGTGCAGCAGCTATCGTTCAAGAATAGACATTTTGGGGATATTTCTGGGTAGTCCACATGTATACTAAGATATTTCCCCTCCCGACAACTCCGTGTGACGAGCGTGTCAACAAGCAGCAAGATATATGTATAGACATGAAATGAAAAGACTACTATGAATCGAAAAGCAATCAGAAAGTGCACTTGCCTGAGGTCCTTAGCTGGAGAAACCAATATTTATATACCACTCACGAGCCACAATCAATCAACACATGTAAAAGTCTCCGGATGCTGAAATAAACATTATCAACGTTCTCAGAATAGTCAAATTAGCTAGAATTGCCTGTCCTTAAGCCCAATTCTGGACACAGGGGCAAAACGGTAATTTCGGGCAAAAACGGTATCCGCCGTTGGACCCGCTTTGCACCGAAAAGCGTACCAGAGTCAACGGTCTCTAAAGTCGTCAAACTACATGTCTACGGATCCAGTTTTCCGATACGAACCCAACCATATGTCCAGAGTTCGATTTCGGCGGGCCGTGCACAAAATCGCCCGTTGGGTGGGACCGTGGGGCCCGCAAAACGGTGATTTTGTCAACGGTCTCAGAATTGGACCAAACTTGGCATACAGGACCAGAAAAACGATACGGACCTGTTGGTGCAAGTTTCGTCTCGATCTGACGAGCATGCACAAAGTTATGACTGAATTTGCATTGGACGGATACGGGGTGATTCCGACGGATACGCGTCGAATTCGTCGCGCACACGCGACCAATTTGAATTCCGTCAAAGCCCACACGACCACGAAGCTGTTACGCAGCTTTCGATGTCTTCGGTGCGCGACCACGTCGCCCGGAATGGCGGGACGGACGTCGTGTGGAGCATTTTTCTAGTTTTAAAAATAGATTTTTCGTCAACTTTGAAGTTAATTTAACAGCAATATAATTGATGAAAAACAAATCTATAAACAACGTTTCCATCTCGTATATGTTGTCAAAATTTACCTTCAAAAGGATTTTCAAAATCGTGCATGGTTTGGGATAAAACTGGTCGCAAACTAGAGTATTTGGACTGGTCCTTCTGTCCTATTTGGGACAGATTTTCGTCGAACTTTGGTTCGATTTCTCGGCCAATATAACGCATATAAAATCGATCTATTTGAAAGGAAGTAATCTTGTATAAGTTGGGGACTCACCCGAGAAATCGGTTCGAGAAATCGTGGAGCGATGAGGTGGAAAGAAGACTGCGAACCCGGCACCTTCGCAGCTGTTGCTGCTTGCGCTGCTGAACATCACGCGCGCGTGCGCGCGATCTCCGGCCGCTCCGGCCGCGCGCGGCGGCGCTGCGGTGGCCGGGGCGTGCGCGCGGGTCGGGGCTGGGGTGGCGCGGCGTTGTGCGCGAGTTCGAGGCTTAGGGTTTTTTTGTTGGGACGTCGTCGATCTCCCTATATATACAAATGTGTATATATCGGGTCCATCTGTGTTCGCGGAAGGAAAGCCACAGCTCGGGCTTCTGGGCCTGTGAGCTCTGTGATGGGCTCGGGTTGAGCCCGCAGCTGCTGCTACCATTTCCTTCTTCTTTTCTAAATTCTTTTTTTTTCCTTTTTCATTAACTATTACCATTATATAAATACATTCATATATTTATACCCATAAATATATGTAAACAAATACTATATACGTATATATATATATTTACACATATATGAACATACATCGGATATACACATACCCATATCCATATAATATATTCATTTATATATGTATGCACACATTTATATATCTATATGCGTATATTCGTCCTCTACATACATATTTATTTATATACGAATATACACACACACCTTAACAATATTCATATATTTCACATATACGCATATATATGCACATATATATTTATATATTTACACGAATATTTATATAAACACCTATATGTATTAATATACATTTATATATATATAAATGCCTCTATATATACACAAACATTTATATAAATACTTATATATTTAGTATACATATATCTATATACAATCATATATATATTTAATCCCTATATACATTAATGAATATTCCATAGCCAAAAATATATACGATTCATTTTTAGGAATAAACGAATACCATTTATATTATTTTGAGAATAATATAATAATACCAATATTAATAATCATAAGAATAATATAATAATAACAATAAATAGTAATGATAATAATAACCACTAAAATGACTACTAAGAGTTCTTGGTGAACCTATCATTCTCCCTCTTCATTTGGCCTTAAAATTCGTATACTTATCAAAATTCTTTATTTACAACAATTAAAATAACAAAAAAATTTATTTCAAAAATATTTTCGGGAAGGGAAGCTACAAATCTACCCACCTTAAAATAATTTCGTCCTCGAAATTCCAATTCATAGTATTCCTTAAAATTCCAAGTCTACTATTTTCTCAATCTCCTCAATTTTAATTCCTAAAATAGTTTATAACCTTCTTTAGTCATTTCATCAATCCGAATGTTTGAAGACTTCTACCCACCTTTGGTCACACTACTCCTCAAAACACGATCAGTAAAGTCTTATAATCTTCTAACTAGTTACTAGCAATTCTACCAAACGATATCTAGGGTGTTTGGCATCTATAATCTCTCATATCTATAACAACCAAATATTCAATAGTCGAGCAATATTACACTATAACTTAAGCATTTCGGATGAATTCTAGTCAGCACGATTATTCGTCACCCCGAAATAGGGAGGGACGAGAATCAAGGGTACAGGAAAGCAAGGAAGAATAATCGAGAATGATTTCAAATAGTTCAGTTCTATAGTCCAAATATGGTGGTATGCATGGATGGTGTTACCGGATCTTAATGGGTTCCTTAATTGGACGTCAATTGTTGGTTATATGAACCTTGGATTTCAATCTATATGGACTGGACAAGGCCCCAATGATAAAACTGTTTCTATTAGGTTAGGGTATCCTAGAATAGGTCTCTACCCAGGGGATTGAGCTAGTTGCTAGTCAAGTTGGTTAACTAGGTCCCTAAAGCTCAAGAGGTGCCTTCAATGACTTTTGTGTTTAAGTGGCACATGAGGCCTCAGTTGGACGGCACACTAGTGGCATGTGCGTAGTTGTTTGCAAAAACAAAAGTATGATCTTTATTTCACAAACTTTAAAGAATATTACAAGAATTCTGGGAAAGTACAACTATAGGAATCCAATCTCGATGACGATCGCTTTATCCCTTGGACGATGTGAACTTTGAAGACTTGAATCTCTGAAGAACGCAGCAGCACTTGGACGAAAACTCTGATCTCTCTTGATTGTGTTCGTGATGTGTTGAATGGAAACGAAACTCTATTTATAGAGTTCTGAAATAACTGTTTTGGGCAGTTATTCTGGAGAGCGCCTGATTAAAGTGCGCCTGTTTTGAGCACGTATGACAAACTGCGCCTGTTTTCACTTCATTATCACGAACGTGCACCAACTGCTCTAGATACGTGGCATTATTTGATTAAAATGCGCTTGGTCGTGTACAGTTAGTGAGACACGTGTTGGACATGTAGAGTGGTAGTTAGGCGTTGATTTAGTCAAAGCGTGCCTATTTCAGGGACACGTGGCAAGCTCTAAATTGATGTTGTATTGAACTGCGCCTTCTTCACTAAGACGTAGGCGCAATCTGCAAAGTGCGCTTGAATTCGAATGGAAGTAGGCGCTATCTGCTGAGTTCAGAGGGAAGTAGGCGCTATCTGCTGAGTGTGCTTGAGATAGTCAAATGTAGGCGCAGTCCGTTGATAGCGCCTAGTTCTTTGATGTAGGCGCAATCTGTTTAGACAGCTGTCATATCTTCCTCGAGCGCCGCGCCATCAGAGGAATGATAGCGCCGCCTCAATCTTCGTGTTTGTCGGGAAATGATGACTCCACGTCAGCTAAGCGCAGTTTGTGAAATGTGCCTCTATGATGCAGAAATAGGCACGTTCTGTGTTTGTTGATGAAGTAGGCGCCATTTGTTTGTAGGCGCATTCTGATTAATCTGTTGAACTTAACTTTAGGCGCGGTTTGATTTTTTTTTGACCTACAAGACCCCCTTCAAAGTTTTCGAATTTTGAATTTTCAAAAGTTCGAAATACTTTGAATAATTTTGTATATGACCAAGTCAAACCGCGCTTGATATTTGAAGAAGTTGCGCAGTTTAAGGCGAGAACGGATCTTCAGGCTGAATAGGCGCAATCCGTTGTGGTGGATATTTAGGCGCGTTTCGTTGCGGCGGTATAAATAACCCACAAAACCCTTCGTAAACCCTTTATTGTTTTCAAGAGTTCTTAATAGTGAAGTTTCCCGAGTCTTCTTTTCTGATTTTCTTTCTTCTCCGACGAGCTTTTCAGACCAACTCCGATGGCGCCTCGACGTACAGATAAGGGGAAGGAGCCCGCTCCGATTGAATCTTCAAAGAAGTCCAAGAAGACCGCGCCGCCTCCCGTGGTTGAATCGCGCGGTTCTCTTCAAATCTGAGAGCCTGGACAAATTCGTGTTTCTCGACACGAAACTGCACATTCGGCCATTAATGGTGGGTCATAGGAACGTACACTGGCTCTTCTTAGGGCTCAGTTGTATTCGCCAACTCTTTTTAGGGTTTGGTGATTCTCTAAACTTCATGTTTATGAAGTTTAAACATTCCACCAAATAGCGCCTAGAAAATTAGACTCTGTTTGTTCGATCGCGCCTAGTAACAAAGCTAGGCGCTATCGGATATAGCTTTGTCTGATAACACAGGCGCTGTTTGTTGTTGAATGAAAGCTAGGCATAATCTGCCCTATTTGACAGAAAACTAGGCGCAGTCTGCCCAGATTCATGAATTAGGCGCAGTTTAATCTAGTTGGCTGAAAACTAGGCGCAGTCTGTCTTTAAGCAGTCAACTAGGCGCAATCTGATAACTTTGTTGTGATGTTGCTCTTTTCTGTTTTGCAGTTGATATCAGGGAAGATCCCAACTTCGAGATCTTCCAAGGAACTATGTCTGAACCTGAATTCAAAGAAGACTTGTCACACGTTAAGTTCCCTCATTATGAACTACCAGAATCTCGAAGAGCAATCCTGACTACTCAGGATAATGAGACTCTTCTATGTTTGATGAACGGCCAGCCCTTACAGTCACTGGATGCAGCTATCCACAAGAAACCACTCTTCTTGTTTGGAGATGCCTTTGGCAGGGAATCTCAACCAAAACAGCGGGTAGAAGAGAGGATTTTTAAGAAAGGTGAAAAGACTATATATTTGCCAGATATGCTTAGGAGTTTACCTCTTTCCAGATATGAGTTTGCCAGTTATCCCCGCCAAATGGCGTGGGATATCACTCCCGTTCAGCAGGCTCGGGTGGGCAAAATATGTTATAAAAAGGTGAACAACAGAGATATCTTCTATAGTTCATCTGATATTTACGCAACTCATCTCAGGGGTTTGAAACCAGGTTGCATCCCTCCCGAGAATTCATCTCGTCTATTACCAGTGAGAATACCAATTTTTGCAAATGAGTTTGCTAGAAAAGGTAGGTATTATACTGATAACACCTTAAGGATGCAAGGTTTAGTCAACCCAGATTATAAACGATGGAGCTGCATTGCCAACTGGGTTTTAGAACATTATGAAGAAGAGCTTCTTAATATCAGTCTGTATGAAGCTGTTTATTCTTTAGTACATGGCTTCCCTCCAAATCCACACCTATTCCTTTCACTGATCGAAAGGTACAATTATAGGACGGGAACCTTCATGACCCCAAAAGGAGAAATCGGTTTCGCTCTTCACGAGATGAATCATATCTCCAAGCTGCCTATGGGAAATTTTCCTTATGAGGAGTATGTTCCCACTGAAGATGAATTAAACAGGCTGAAATCTGAAAATGCTGAAATGGTAGAAGTCTTTGATGAGCTGTTATGTCACTATCACATCTGTTGTTGTTATTTTGAAAGCTCAGGCTCCTGCTATCTCACTAAATGGATATCTTATCTCTTCCTCAAACATGATGATGAAGAGAAACAAATTAGTGAGAAGAAAGCTGTTGATCCGCTTACCTTTCAGCGTTTCAATGAGGAAGAGATAAATGAGTTGATGGCAAGGTTTCGCCAAGAAGATATAATAGTTAAAAATGATGAAGATTATCCTCCACTCAAGATAGGAGATAAAATAGAAAGTTTCATGAGGATGGGATACAGACGTATGTCTAAGAAAGCCCATCTGGCAGGATTTCTTGCTTTTTGGCTACGAAGGTATGTAGTCCCTGGAGCAAGTGCAGTCGATCGCTTCCATAGAGGTGTTCTTTTTGCTGCAGTCCGCCTAGTGTTCGGTTATCGGATAGATATTTTATCGGCGATGACAAGCCGACTTAATCATAGTCTGCGTTGCTTTGTGGACGGCATGCTAAATAATAAGAAAGATGGCTTTCCACGTACTGAAGTCGCCCACACTTATTTATTTGGGTGGCTTCTAATCCACTGTCCAGTTTTGATGAGCCCTGGCGAAAGAGCTATTGGAGGAAACTTTTTAAGAAAGTATGAAGGGTGTAGATGGAATCACACCTCCTTGATAGATTGCCGGCGAGTATTGAACCGCGGCGATAACTGGGATTTTTATTGTGTTGATCCACCAGCTGGCTACGAGTTATTGCCAGCTAATATCCTAGATTCAGTGAATACTCTACCAACAGATCCAGCTATATTCAATTGGTTGAAGTCGATTCGACCTTCACACCTCGTACATCGATTTGAAGATGAATGTATTCTTGAACCATATTTGCCTAGCCGTTTTGTACGCCAATTCGGCTATGATCAATTCCATGTAGGGAATGCCACAACATGCCTACAAGGGAAAGGATATTTGATTGATGGCGCCAGGGCTTGGTACTATTATAATGCTAAAAATACGAGGGCCGTTTTCTCAATGCCTGAGAATACAAATCATGGACCGCGAATGTTATTCACCTATTCAAGGTTTTACACTTCGGCCAATACCTTTGTGGAGACTTTCGATTTAGCACATAGCTTCGCTTCTGACAAACGAGCCAAGAAAGGAAAGCCGAGCATTCTTTATAAAGATCCAAATGACGAAGAACCTGCTGACGAACCTTTTGAAATCTCCAGAGACATGAACTTCCTTGAGGAGTTTATTGAACCCTTAAACATTTCTCTCCGAGTAACAAAATCTCCTATGAAGGAGAAGAAGAAAAGAAAAAGTGACAATCCTGTTGCTTCTCCAGACCCAAAGAAAAAGAAGACCACTGAAGAATCCCCTGAAGGAGTTACCACTAGGTCACAATCGAGACAACGGGCAGAAGAATCTGTAAGGAGTGAAGAGATAACTCCTACGTCTTTACAGAAACAACAGGGTATTTCTGCTGACCAAGAAAGTCCGGATGTACCTCTTCGAAGAAGGCCGAGTTTGAAGAAAGTAGTTAGTAGAAAATTAAGATTATTGAGTCCATCTCGTGCTGCATCCATCCTGGCTAGTGCTGTTGCTGGGCATATGATGTCTTCCCCTACTCCCATCTCTGGATCAGAACCATTATCTACAGAAGAACCAACACATTCTGGCAAAGAGGCTATGGAAATAAACGCATCTTCTGTGATTGGCCAGCCTTCAACTTTGGCGATTCTTCCTGAAGCGCTTCCAGAAACAGTATCTAATACTATTCCGATCGATACGTTAGATCATCTTCAAACTCATGCCGATGATCCAATATATTCAGATAGCGAAATGATTGATGCATTACAGGCATGCGCTGAATATATCGAGGATACTGTTACTGATCCAGAAGCTGAAAATACAAATGAGCCATCTGACGCTCATAAATTGAATGAAGAGAATGTTGAGAGCATTGCTAATGAACCATTGGAAGAAGCACATGTCAATATTATGAATACCCCTACCAGAGAAGATCAGCCTTCACTTAGTACTTCTGATGCGGGAAGTAATCATGCAGAGGAAGTCTCAGAAGAAATGCCAGCTCAAATTCCTCAGGAAGTAACAGTATTGGTGGATACACCATACATACCCGATCCAGGTTAAATTTCTTGAATCCTATAGATTGTTATCAATGATGATATTTGTTTTTTTGTAGCATATTGATTCCTTTTCTTTAATAGCTGAAGGTAATGTACACCTATCAGGCGGTTCAGAGGCGGGTAGTAGTCAAGCAATGGTGACATATACTATTCCTGCGATAGGCACCCCTGCTCGAACAATGGATACTGGTAAATTGCTAGTTTATTATTCTGAACTTCATAACCTGCTTAGAAAATTAACGCAATACGTTAACTTTTAGGAGAACAAATGAGGAGTGTAACTAGCTCGAAAATGGCCCCATTGGAGACTCCTGTCAGAGAAGAGAGCTCTACAGAGATGCCTATACCTAGGCCATCACAAGTCCAGATTGAATTGCCTCAATCAGGTAAAGCTTTAACTTTGTCAACTTTGTAAAATAAAACTTGCTAATGAGAATATTTCGCAGAAGAACCAGTCAAAGCTGCTACAAGCTCTACCACGGCTCCTCCAATAAAGATAACCCAGATACCAAAAGAAAGATCTTCTGAAATTATTGCTTTGACGACGCCATCTATCGCAACTGAAGTTACTCCAACCGAGATAGCAGAAACTCCCATCACTTCTGAGGCAAATAGAATCGTTATAAGATCTTATACAAACGCATTCTATCTAACGCTCAAGCCGATGGTGGAGAGTGAGAACATTCCTTTCTCCAAAGTCAGGAAATCCGTAAAATATTTGATCAACGGGATTCGTGACCACGGAGATGAAGCTCAGGCCGTTTATCTGGAACATATCCTCAATGAGCTTGAAGAAGTGAAGACTGCAATGAAGAATCTATCATCAGGGAATATAGATTCCCTAATTGAAGAAGAATGTCAAGCTTTGGCTCGGGAAGCTGAACAGAAGGAAAAAGATCTTGAAGCATTTTTGGCAACCTTTGCTCAGTTTACTGCTGATATGGAAACCCAGATTGAAGAAACATCTTCGAAGCTGGAGACCAATGAAGCTGAAATAGCAGAAGTTGACGAAGAAATTGCCAAGCTTCAAGAACGTCTGACTCTGGCGAAGCGGAAAAGGGAAGAGAAGGTTCTCTTAAACAAAGAAACTGCAGATCACCTCGTTGCGCTGAAACGTCAAAAGGAGCTTAATACCAAGACTCATCATGAAGAGCTGACTGCTCGTTTTGCTAATCTAAAACCCTTTGACTTCGAGTCAACAAGGAATCAAATTAGACAAAAGATTTTGAACTCTCAAAATGAAAAGATAGCTGCTTTGAAAAGACGTGTTGCAGAGCTCAGTACCCGGCCTTCTGAATAACTGAATTTTTGTGATGTCTTTCTTTGTTTTGACCAATTGTAATGGACTTTATTTTGAATGAAATGGAATGATATTTTGGATGATTCTATTTACTTGTTACATACCCTATTATAGGAGATAAGCAATAGAACGAGAAAACATATTCAGAGGTACAGGACATGATATATTTTCTTGATGTAGAAAATAACTATATTCTTTATATCTTGCTCAGAGGTAATGTGGACATGGCAAAATATAAATATCGAATTTTTGTTATTTCAATAGACAACTTAGTCAGAGGTAATAGGGACGTAACAAGTTGCAATAGAAAATATGTAGAACTCAAAGGTAATATGGACGTGAATTCTTTTTTGATGACGATGATGATATGATGAACGGTTGAAAATGAACCATCAGAATGAATGATTCATCAAAAATGTCTGCTGGGGATTTTAATGAATGAACCTTTAGATTCATCGAAGGGGGGTGAACAGTCACCTTGATTCACGAAGAGTCAGTAGACTAGTATAAATAGTACATGACTCATGAAGAATTTTATCGCTGCCTTCAACAAGAAAGATGTCTTCCAACAACATGTCTAAGGAGACTGAAATCGTGCCGAAAGCCGAGAGCGTCATCGGGGAACCTTCTGCTGGGACAGAGAAGGGCGAAGAGTCGTCTGCACCCAAGCCTCTCGTCAACTCAGTCTTACCGGATCAAAAAGAGATGGGCGAAGGCTCCTCTGCACCAAAGTCTTCACAGGATATCCTCGACTTTCTGATAGAGCCGGGGAAGGCTGCGGAAGAAGAGGCAAAGAAGATAGCTTTCCTCAAATCCTTGCTGAGTTCAGACAAAGATGTCTTCGACTCCTTTGCTGATTTTGCTTGTGAGAAGGAGGGGCTTGGCCCTCGTCCTAAGTTTGATAGGGATGATAGTGATCTCCCTTAATGTAATGTAATATCTTCTTTGAAAATAAAAAAAGAAATTTTATTTACATTGTCTATCAAGAAATCTTTACACATTTATACATAGTATTTCTTAAGAAATTTGCCATTGATAGGCATCATAGCTATTCTGCCATCCATCTCTGTTAACTGGTAAGCACCATTGGAAAATACTTTGTTTACAACAAAAGGACCTTCCCATTTGGCATCGAACTTGCCCTTACTCATGTGAGTCATAGTCATAGGACGTCTGACTGTAAGGACCAAATCACCTTTCTGAAATGCTCGTACTTTAACTTTGCGATTAAAGGCTTTTGAGATACGGGCCTGGTATAACTCAATGTGCTGTTGAGCCAAAAGCCTCTTTTCATCAAGTGCCTCCAACTCTTGCAATCGAAGTAGATCGTTGTTCTCCGTTGTAAGTTCATTGACAATGGCTATCCGCAGAGACGGGATTTGAATTTCCAGTGGCAGAACTGCTTCACAACCATATACCAAGGAGAAAGGTGTACAGCCGGTAGGATTGCGAACTGTAGTGCGATAAGCCCATAAACATTCGCCAAGCTTCTCACTCCAATTCCGTTTGTTAGTAGAGACAAACTTCTTGAGGAGTTTGATAATGGTTTTATTGAAAGCTTCAGCTAAACCGTTTGCTGCAGGGTTATAGGCTGTCGAAGCAACATTGTCGATGCGATGATCGTCACAGAACCGAGTGAACTTTTGACTAATGAACTGAGGTCCATTGTCATGAATGATTCGCTGCGGTACACCAAACCTGTATATCACATGGTGTTTGATGAAGTTGATGACACTGCTGGTTTTGACTTCAGCCAGAGGTATAGCCTCAGCCCACTTAGAGAAGTAGTCTGTGATGGCCAGGATAAACCGATGCCCTTTAGAAGAAGGAGGGTTGATTGGGCCTATGATATCCATGCCCCAAGCTTCAAAAGGCCAAGAAGCAGCCGTAGGATGTAGAAATTCTGATGGTTGATGAATGAAATCTGCATGAATCTGACATGCTCTGTATTTCTTTGCGTATTCAATAGCATCGGATACCATAGAAGGCCAGTAATAGCCCATACGACGAATACGATCTTGCAATTTAGGACCGGGTTGATGCGCTCCACAAACACCATCATGAGCTTCACGTAGTATTTGTTTTGCTTCATTACCAGCAAGACAACGTAATAGTAGACCATCATAAGCTCGTCGGTAGAGAGTTTTTGTTGTATGATTATAATAGAAACGGAGAGATCGTCTTCGAATGCTGGTGGCCTCTTTGGGATCCTCAGGCAATATTCTATAGACTGCAAAATCAATGAAAGGAGTTCTCCAATCTTCATTGATGATATTGACCTCAGCAGAATTACTAAACTCAATATTGTGATTATTTTCAATACAAAATAACTCTCTATTGGAAATAACAACCAATTGCTGTCTTTGGACAGGAATCGCCAAGACTGCTGCAAGGTTTGCTAGAGCATCTGCTTCGGTATTGTAAGCCCGACGAACGTATTCAATATAGAAAGCTTTGAAGGAAATGGCCATAGCAATGGCTGCTTCATGATACGGAATCAAATCTTGATGACGAACTTCATATATTCCTCTAACCTGGTTAACAACCAGTTTAGAGTCACCGTATACTTCAAGATATTGTATGTCTAATTGTTTAGCCAATTGAAGGCCGATAAGCAAAGCATTATACTCTGCAACATTGTTGGAACAAGGCTCATCCAAAGAATAAGCCCGTTGAATAGTTAATCCTTCTGGCGAAACGAGCACAATCCCTACTCCTGCTATAATAATCCCATTTGGTCCAATTCTGGAAGCTCCGTCAAAGAATAGACGCCATGTGGGAAATTCTTCCGAGATCAGATTTGTTTCAAGTGTCTCATCAGGAATCTCGTCGTAGAGTTTAGAAGTCTCAGAAACAGGATGAGCAGCTAAGAAGTCAGCAAGGGCTTGTCCTTTTACTGACTTTTGAGGTACATAAATCATGTCGTATTGGGCAAGTAAGATAGCCCATGTAGCCAGCCTTGAATTGAGAGTACTGGGCTTCTTCATGAGTACCCGTAGAGGGTTAATTCGGGAGATGACATGGATTGTTTGACCAATTATATAGTGTCTTGTCTTTTGTACAGCGAACATTAAGGCTAAACATTCTTTTTCAACCATGCTATATCGATGTTCGGCTCCGATCATAGTACGACTGAGATAGTAGATAGCCTGTTCCTGTCCTTCTTTATTCTTTTGGGCAAGTAAAGCACCCAATGAGTGATCCATTGCTCTGACATACATTAAGAAAGGTATGCCGGAGATTGGTGACACCAAGACTGGTGGGTTCATAAGATACTATTTTATGTCCTCAAATGCTTGTTGACATTCTTCGGTCCAAACAAAAGATACACCTTTCTTCATGAGTTGTGTAAACGGTCTGCATCGTCCAGATAAATTCGAAATGAATCTCCTGATGTACGCAAGTCGACCTTGAAATCCTCGTAGCTCTTTTAGGTTGCGTGGAGGACGCATCTCTTGAATGGCTTTGATCTTCTCAGGATCTACGTGTATACCTTTAGAGGTAATAACAAAGCCGAGAAATTTACCATTAGAGACACCCAAGAATGACTTGGTGGGATTCATTTTGAGTTGATGTTGGCGCATAAGATTGAAGATAGTTCTCAAGTCTTGAATGTGATCTTCTTTCAGACGGCTTTTGACAGCAATATCATCAACATAGCATTCAACAGTCTTTCTCAAATGATCTCGAAAGATAGTGCTCATGGCTCGTTGATAAGTTGCACCGGCGTTCTTGAGACCAAATGGCATCACAGTATAGCAATAAACTCCTCGAGGGGTACGAAAAGAAGTATGCTTTTCATCGTCAGGATTCATCTTGATTTGATTATATCCAGAGAATCCATCCATAAAAGATAACCTCTCGAACCCACAGGTATTGTCAATCATGACATCAGTGATTGGAAGGGGAAACCCATCCTTTGGACAAGCGTCGTTCAGATCCCGAAAATCAATGCAGACTCTGATTTTCCCAGTCTTCTTCAAAACTGGAACAAAATTAGCAACCCAGTCTGGATGTTGTTCTTCACGAATAAAGCCACAAGCGATGAGTTTTCGAACTTCTTCATCAATTGCATCCATCATTTCAGGTTTGAAGCGCCGTTGTTGTTGTTTAACAGGTTTCGCATTAGGTAATATATTCAACTTGTGCGTAGCAATTTTGGGATCTAAACCTGGCATGTCTTCGTAGCTCCAAGCAAAGACATCAATATATTCGCGAATGAGAAGAATCAACTCCTGCTTATCATCTTCGGGGAGATTCTTACTAATGAATATAGGACGGGATATACCGTTTTCTCCTACATCAATTTGGATTAGCTGATCTTCGGTAGGTGGTTCTCGTTTTTCAAACCGGAGCTTCCACTGATTGTCCATCTTTTGTACCCAAGGGTCAGTTTCAGGGCTTTCTTCGAAGTCATCATCAGTAGCATCGTTGTTGATATCTGGAAATTCAACTGAGACCATGTTGGAGGATATGGCAATACGATGTACGTGACCAATGCTAGTGTCAGAATCCCATGAAACTGTATCAGATGAAACGGTGCGTTCATCATCATCAGATTCAATTATTTTAGGAGCTGTAGCCATAGTAGGAAATGTAAATACATAACCAAGGCCGAGCTTATTGCTCTTGCTAGTAACATGAATAGGAGTTCGTCTCCCTCTTCCATAGTTGAGTCCATTCTTGAAATCATATCCCATTTTACGGATGATCTCTTTAGACTGAGTACTGTAACGACGGAGTTGTAAATGTCCTGTGTCATCGTGTTTGCAGTCTTCAGTATAAGAAAACTTTTGTTCTGGTCCTCTAATAAAGATTATTGGACTTTCGTCAGCTTTTCGAGCAGGAACTATAAAGTATGAACTATCCGTTGATTCCAATGATACATCTGTCTGATAGGATTGTACAACTTCAATTGTGAGTGGCTTTAACCTATCTAACAGATTTAAATAACACTCAGCATGATATAACACATCAGTATACTGTAAAGGAGATGCATCTTTATTGATATTTACAACAGTGTTTACAGTAGGACCTTTAGCCTTAGCAGGCTTAGTCAAATTGATAACAAGAGGGGGAGAAGAAGAACGAGGAGGAAGAGAAGGCTTGTTACGACGAAGGTCGATAACAAGTGGCTCAGAAGAGGTGAGCTCCTTTTTTCCTTGGTCAGTCATAGAAATTGTCTTCTTGGCAGGAAGTCGAATGACCAGTGGTTCAGCATGCGAGGGCTTAGAGACGCGCCCTTTGACAGGAATCACAAGAGTATCCTGTGACTTTGGTTCTTGTTCCTTTTTGCTAGGAGGAAGATAGATGGTTAGTGGTTCAAAAGAAGAGGGTTGAGAGACACACCCTTTAACAGGAATTACAAGAGTGTCTTGAGATTCAATTCCCTGCTCTTCTTCAATGTCTAAAGCCAAGACAACTTTCATGAACTCGTCTTTGTACATGCGAGCATCGTTGCAGTATGCTTCGACGCCCTTGAAAGGATAGAGATCTGCAACTTCTTTTTGAACTTCTCCTTTGTCATCAACATATTTGAAACATTGATGAAGAGTTGATGGCACAATATTATGCTCATGAAGGAATGGTCTTCCCAGAAGAGCATTGTAGGAACAACCATGGTTATCAATGATGTAAAAGGTAACCTTTGTACGAAGATTGCCTATTTGGAATTTTAGGCGAATCTTGCCCAGAGGTTCACTTCTTCCTTGATTGAACCCCAGAATAGTAGTGATTGTGCCAGTAAGACTGCGTACAGGAATTTTCAAAGCATCCAACATTGTTTTAGGCATAATGCTGAGTGCAGAGCCTGGATCTATCAGGATACGATCGACCTTCATGGTATCAACGTACCCTGTGAAATACAAAGGGCGATCATGTCGATTATCTTCCAGGAGCATGTCATCTTGCGTGAAGGTAATATTTGGAATTAATTCCAACACGCTATGACAATGGAGACAAGAGAGAGGCTCTTTCTCCGGTTTCTTCAGAATTTCAAGACAATTTTCTGCCTGCAACAAAGCTTCACTTAACGTCTCTCGAGTTTCCTTAGAGAGGCGCAAGAGCTTGAATATTGACAATCTGGCAGGAGTATTGGCCAATTGAGCCAGTATGTCAAAGTTATACGGCTTCTCGAGTCCGAGAGAAGTGGACTTTTTGAGAGCTTTATCGAAACGAGCTGGTTGTTTCCCTTTATCAGTAACTGCTGGTTTAACAGGAGGAGGAGTTGGGTTAGTTGAAGATGAAGATGGTTGAATTTCAGGAGGCGTGTCAGGAGTGGAAGATGAGGTTGGAGCTTCCTGATTCTCTGAGTATTCCCGTAAATAGGGTTTACCAGACCTGGTACCCAATAAGATCTCTTCTTCATTTAATGGTTCAAGAGAAACCATATTACAACTTTTAAACTTGCCTTTGGAATTTTTCTTTTGTTTAGATGAAGAAGAGGCGGAGGATTCAAAATCTGAGACCAGATCTGGATGAATCCACATGATTTCCCCTTTAGAAGTAGATAAAGGGACTAGTCCTTCATTTCGAAAAGGTGGAAGGTTTACAAGCTCGAGAGTGGTTCGAGGAATAGGAACTACACCATCTTCTATCTGCATTGGTGGAAATTCGCCGAACTGAACAGAGACGACATTAGCCGTCACCGTCTTTTCATCTTGTTCGAGGGTTACTGCTCCGGATTTGATCATCTCTTGTATTTTTCCTTTAAGCACATAACATGCTCGAGTAGGATGTCCGATAAATCTGTGGTAAACACAATACTTAGGATGATCAGTCTTACCAACCTCTTCCGGCCTTTTGGGGTCGGGCAATTGAAGTTTGTTGCTTTTTGTAAGACATTCAAAGATACCCATGATGTCATCTTCATCGAAAGAGTATTCTTCTTTAGGACGTGGTGCTCTTTGAGGTTGTTGTGATGGAATAGGTGCAGATTGAGCAACATTGACAGCCAGTGCTTCTTTGCTTCTCAAGTCAATGGCCAAAGTTTCTTTAGGAGCAGATGTATCTTTGCCTTTTCTATTATTATTCTGGCGATTGTTGTTAGAGTTTGAGCCATGATCGCCTTGGTCAGGATTCATGTGAACCCCCAATGTCTTGAATTTTTCAGCGCTGAGTTCTGCTGCCTTAGCATTAATAATGAAAGAAGGCCAGTCTTGGAATTGAGTTGCCCCTGTCCACATACTGATAATTGGCAAGAGATTATTCTTGCAAGTATCAATTGTAACAGCAGATGGAGTTCCCATTGGCATTTTGAGAGCTTCGCGACGGAACCTCTCGATAAATTGCTCAGCAGGCTCATTATTTCTTTGTTTGATTTTAATGAGGGCTGACATAGTCATGTCATTGACGCCTTCATAAAATCGTTCAAGGAACATCTGTTTAAAACCAGCAAAAGAGGTGATACATCCGTCTGGTAGACTTTGGTACCAGTCATAAGCAGCGCCAGTTAAGCAACTGATGAATACCCGAGTAAGAAGGGCATCATTAGGCTGAAGAGGATCAGTCATCAATTCAAAATGATTAATATACTGATTGGGAGATGAAGTACCATCGAACTGCATAATGGTGGGGAATTTGTATTTTGGCGGAAACTGCATTTTCTTCCATTCAGTGGGATAGGGTTGTTTAATGCCCAACCGTTGTAAGCCTTTCCTTTGTGTATAGGCTTCAAATTGATTCCGCAATTGTTCAACAGCATCATTAGCATTTCCTGAAGATTGAGGATTGCTAGATTGATTGGTAATAGCCGGAGGAGGAACCGCATGGTAAGCATCACCCCCAGCACCAGTTTGGCTAAGAGTAACCTGAACTGGTACTGTGGTGACTGGAGGAAGTGGTACCCCCAGACCAGGATTCTGAGGAGTGGAAGAAACCAATGGTTCAGGAGTTATGACCGGTGGAATGTGCTGAGCCATAATAACATCATGCATTTTAGCCATCATTTCGGCCATAGTCTTCAATTGTTCTTCTAGTGCAACAATCCTTTGATTCTGATTGTTAGAACCAGAAGCATCTTGTTCTTCAACGACGTATGCTGTCACTTCTCGTGCCATGACAGATGACACAGTTTGTTCAGAGCCATCACTGTCGACAGCAAAGTCCGAATTACCCCCATCATGAGAAGTAGACCGATCACTGTAAGGAAGATTCCTTTGACCGATTGTTTCTCGGCTTCGAGATCGAGTATGCTGGTAAACACCATCATCTGATTCTCTAAGTCGGTCAAGATAGTGCTGGCTAGGTCTCCGGGTCTTTCCGTGCTTGCATTTTCTACCCCCAGAATCTCTGGAAGTCATGTTGACAGAGGCAAACATTACCTCTTCTTCATCATCACTCTTTTGATCAATAGAAGGGAAAGTCAGACGCTCGAAGACAGAACGTTTGGTTGTTTGGCAACAACATTTAATAACCACTTCGTGAGGATGATTGCAATGATGATCCTGTGATTGTTAGGGAGAACTGGGGGTGATATTCCGTTTCTGTCTGAGATGATCCCGAAGATCAGAGACAACGGGATGAGAAGAAGTAGCAGGAATATACTCATAGATGACATTTGGAACATGATTCTGATTTCGTAAACGTTCGATTCCATGAGTATAAAGAGAGGTACTCATCTGATTGGCATAATTGTCAGGATTCTTTACCTCAAAAGGTTGATACTCAGGCAAGTTGATCTTAGCATGCTTACGTTTTACAGAGGTAGGTTTTGATTGGGGTTTTCTATTAAGATATGCCCGTAAATCATTTAAACCGCCCCTGGGAACCTCAGTTTGTGAAACTTGTAATTTGCCTTGTTCGGATCGTGAAATCCGCAAATTAGGCAATTCCTGAATATTTGCCTTGGGAGTAGGTAAAATACCTCTCTGATTAGTACAAGAACCCTTATAAAAAGAAGTTTTTGTACTAATAGGTGCAGAGGCACTATCAGTTGGATCCTCCTCGATAAGAATCGAAGAAGACTTGGAAAAGGCCAGAGGACCTTTCCCATTGTTTTGAGATGAAGGGATAGCTAAAGAGCATTTCCCTCTGTTATCTTTCAAGTTTTGAGCTTGGGAAGATTGGGAGAAGACCAAGGGGCCTTTTCCTTTTGATGGAATGGAAGAAGGAACAGCCAAAGGACTGTCCTCAGTAAACTGCGCCTGAGCAGTTTGGGGTTTCTGGATTCTGGAGTGATTCGGAGTAGACTGCGCCTGAGCAGACTGCGCCTGAGTAGACTGCGCCTGTTTAGTCAGGGCAGCAGATGTATTGGATTGAGCCTTGGCAGCAGCAGAAGATTTGACTTGTGCCAATTTGGCACAAACTGTGCTAGAAGAAGGTTTGGTGGCAGACTGCGCCTGTTTCCCTAAGGAGAGAACAGACTGCGCCTGATTGTGAGGCAGAGATTGTGCTGTTTTGGCATGAACTGTGCCAAAAGATGGTTTGACAGCAGACTGCGCCTGTTTCACAGTTTTAGTCTGTTTCCCTAAGGAAGGAACAGACTGTGCCTGATTGGAGTGTTTAGCCGCAGACTGCGCCTGAACAATCTGTTTCCCTAAAGAGGGAACAGACTGCGCCTGATTACCAGAGATAGGCACTGGTGTTTTGGAAACAGCAGGTTGTGCCAAGGAAGTGGCAGCGTTCTTCATCAGAGAAGGAGCAGAGTTCTTGGGAGTCCACACTGAGCGAGTCTTGCTCTTGACGAAAGTCGTAGTGCGGCGAGGAGTGCTTTGTGCATTAATCATCGCTTCGTAGGCCGTTTGGTCAACTTTCATGACCAAAGTCTTCTGCGTCGAGCCGATAGACGCCGTGTCACATTGAGTTGTCACCTTTTCATCAGAGGAAAAGGTCGTCCCCAGCAGAGTCGCCATTTTGTTTGCAAAAACAAAAGTATGATCTTTATTTCACAAACTTTAAAGAATATTACAAGAATTCTGGGAAAGTACAACTATAGGAATCCAATCTCGATGATGATCGCTTTATCCCTTGGACGATGTGAACTTTGAAGACTTGAATCTCTGAAGAACGCAGCAGCACTTGGACGAAAACTCTGATCTCTCTTGATTGTGTTCGTGATGTGTTGAATGGAAACGAAACTCTATTTATAGAGTTCTGAAATAACTGTTTTGGGCAGTTATTCTGGAGAGCGCCTGATTGAAGTGCGCCTGTTTTGAGCACGTATAACAAACTGCGCCTGTTTTCACTTCATTATCACGAACGTGCACCAACTGCTCTAGACACGTGGCATTATTTGATTAAAATGCGCTTGGTCGTGTACAGTTAGTGAGACACGTGTTGGACATGTAGAGTGGTAGTTAGGCGTTGATTTAGTCAAAGCGCACCTGTTTCAGGGACACGTGGCAAGCTCTAAATTGATGTTGTATTGAACTGCGCCTTCTTCACTAAGACGTAGGCGCAATCTGCAAAGTGCGCTTGAATTCGAATGGAAGTAGGCGCTATCTGCTGAGTTCAGAGGGAAGTAGGCGCTATCTGCTGAGTGTGCTTGAGATAGTCAAATGTAGGCGCAGTCCGTTGATAGCGCCTAGTTCTTTGATGTAGGCACAATCTGTTTAGACAGCTGTCATATCTTCCTCGAGCGCCGTGCCATCAGAGGAATGATAGCGCCGCCTCAATCTTCGTGTTTGTCGGGAAATGATGACTCCACGTCAGCTAAGCGCAGTTTATGAAATGCGCCTCTATGATGCAGAAATAGGCGCGTTCTGTGTTTGTTGATGAAGTAGGCGCCATTTGTTTGTAGGCGCATTCTGATTAATCTGTTGAACTTAACTTTAGGCGCGGTTTGATTTTTTTTTGACCTACAGTAGTGGGCTTCGAGTAGATCACGACCACATATTGGGTCGAAGGAAATGAGTCAAGGTTGAGGCTCCAGGGGAAATTGAAAAGTGTACTGGTATTACGGTAAGGGTCATTACTAATCCTTTTATCCTGAAAGTCGTACCACGAAAATAGAGTACAAGGGGACGGGTTTGAGTGAGACATGATATACCTAGATGAAGATGGACTCGTCTAGATCTTACATGTGAAATCTGTTGGAAGGTAATAGCTGGTCTCGTGTTCCAAATACTAATGACACAGCCGGGGACTCAAAAGGATCTGAATGAAAAGTGGGAGTCCAAGGGCACTAATAATCATTCTAATGGAAATTATTCTAATTACTCGGTAGTCTTGGTATATCCTAAAAATTTTAAAAGGCTTGCGGTCTATCCACCTTAGAGGCTAGGATATGGTGGCAAGGTTCTTATCACAGGGCTGGCCGATGGTAGCTACACTCGCATACAACTATCATAGCCATGGGGAATACTCTGTATCTACCTATCAATCACGAGCTTTCGCCTTCCCAATCAATGAAGACGAAAACAATAAAGAGTTCAAAAGAGATGTCACTGAACACAATTACATGATTCAAGGGCGAATGTTTAATTCAAGAGGAATTGTCAAAGCAGTCGCGGATGAGACCCTAGAAACATCTATATCTCAATCCACGTAGGTAATTAAATGGGAAGCGAACCAAATGCATCATGGTTGATCAGGCCGTAATACAATGATTCTGATTAGACAATATGTTAGCGGGCGTCCCCAATAAACATGTGTCTTGAATCAAGCTCGATAAAAGAGTAAGCTTGTAAAACTAGGCTGTAATAGAAGCATTGGTCAAGATAGTCAAAATATAAGTACGCGGGATTTTTGGAAAGGAGGTACAAGTAGTTTAAGTTTTGTGAGAATCAAAATCCAACTCGAAATTTATACACAAATAATAGAATCAAAAATTATAAACTAACTCCTTACAGCAAAAGAGAATTTTAAAATAGGCAATTCTAACTTATGATATAAGATTTGTATCTAGTAAAGCAAAAGAAATTTAGACAGTTCATCAAGGTTAAAACTTTAATTCTAGGTAAGCCTAACATAGCAAGCGAATAGTATATCCACATGGGGTCATATCGTCATATCAAGGTAAGAATGTACCTATAGGGTTCTAGCAAGCAATCAAAAATTTCTAAATTGTATGGTCTATCTAGCATCCTTAACTACCCAACGGTCAATTTAATAAGGGACCCTTATCCTAGTTGTTCTCTTAAATCATTTTAATCCTAATTTGTGAATGAGCAATTCTTGGTCGCAGGCTCGCAACAGTACGACTAACGTACCATCACGAGTTCGCATGATTTGCGAAAACTGACCTGCATGGGCCACCACAAAAACTTGTCACGACCCGCACCCGCTTTTTGGATACGAGACGTGTCCAAGCCAGCCTACGCCGCAGAGTCGGCGGTAGAACGCTGTCAAGCCCGCAAGAAATAGATGCTCAAAATATCACATTTGCTGCTCATTCACATTTCTAAATTTATTACAACATTTCAACATTTAAAATTAAAGGAAATATAAGGCTTTACAATTAATGAAATGATACAATGGCTATCTATTTCTAGGTTGTCTTCAGCATACCCAAGTTCTCCCAGTGCTAAGAGTGATAGCGGCTAAACCTGAAAAATGTTGGTTATCCAGTCAGGATTGGAACAAGCACACAAACCGACGGCAGTGCAAAACACAATAGAATTATCAAGACATGAAAATAGCATATGAGAAATGAAAGCTGTAAGATAAAGTGATGTCAGAGCACGATAGAGAAATAAACAAGGAAAAGCTAATAAAAGACATCTATCTAAGTGGTGTGAAATATCCTTTCGCCATGTGGACGGCTAGGGGGTAAAATCCGGCATACTGCACGTGTCGTGTGCAGCAGCTATCGTTCAAGAATAGACATTTTGGGGATATTTCTGGGTAGTCCACATGTATACTAAGATATTTCCCCTCCCGACAACTCCGTGTGACGAGCGTGTCAACAAGCAGCAAGATATATGTATAGACATGAAATGAAAAGACTACTATGAATCGAAAAGCAATCAGAAAGTGCACTTGCCTGAGGTCCTTAGCTGGAGAAACCAATATTTATATACCACTCACGAGCCACAATCAATCAACACATGTAAAAGTCTCCGGATGCTGAAATAAACATTATCAACGTTCTCAGAATAGTCAAATTAGCTAGAATTGCCTGTCCTTAAGTCTAATTCTGGACACAGGGGCAAAACGGTAATTTCGGGCAAAAACGGTATCCGCCGTTGGACCCGCTTTGCACCAAAAAGCGTGCCAGAGTCAACGGTCTCTAAAGTCATCAAACTACATGTCTACGGATCCAGTTTTCCGATACGAACCCAACCATATGTCCAGAGTTCGATTTCGGCGGGCCGTACACAAAATCGCCCGTTGGGTGGGACCGTGGGGCCCGCAAAACGATGATTTTGTCAACGGTCTCAGAATTGGACCAAACTTGGCATACAGGACCAAAAAAAACGATACGGACCTGTTGGTGCAAGTTTCGTCTCGATCTGACGAGCATGCACAAAGTTATGACTGAATTTGCATTGGACGGATACGGGGTGATTTCGACGGATACGCGTCGAATTCGTCGCGCACACGCGACCAATTTGAATTCCGTCAAAGCCCACACGACCACGAAGCTGTT
Organism: Iris pallida; assembly: GCA_029216955.1. Taxonomy (NCBI): domain Eukaryota; kingdom Viridiplantae; phylum Streptophyta; class Magnoliopsida; order Asparagales; family Iridaceae; genus Iris; species Iris pallida. The sequence continues at coordinate 1,427,051 of JANAVB010025798.1, forward strand.
ACGCAGCTTTCGATGTCTTCGGTGCGCGACCACGTCACCCAGAATGGCAGGACGGACGTCGTGTGGAGCATTTTTCTAGTTTTAAAAATAGATTTTTCGTCAACTTTAAAGTTAATTTAACAGCAATATAATTGATGAAAAACAAATCTATAAACAGCGTTTCCATCTCGTATATGTTGTCAAAATTTACCTTCAAAAGGATTTTCAAAATCGTGCATGGTTTGGGATAAAACTGGTCGCAAACTAGAGTATTTGGACTGGTCCTTCTGTCCTGTTTGGGACAGATTTTCGTCGAACTTTGGTTCGATTTCTCGGCCAATATAACGCATATAAAATCGATCTTTTTGAAAGGAAGTAATCTTGTATAAGTTGGGGACTCACCCGAGAAATCGGTTCGAGAAATCGTGGAGCGAGGAGGTGGAAAGAAGACTGCGAACCCGGCACCTTCGCAGCTGTTGCTGCTTGCGCTGCTGAACATCACGCGCGCGTGCGCGCGATCTCCGGCCGCTCCGGCCGCGCGCGGCGGTGCTGCGGTGGCCGGGGCGTGCGCGCGGGTCGGGGCTGGGGTGGCGCGGCGTTGTGCGCGAGTTCGAGGCTTAGGGTTTTTTTGTTGGGACGTCGTCGATCTCCCTATATATACAAATGTGTATATATCGGGTCCATCTGTGTTCGCGGAAGGAAAGCCACAGCTCGGGCTTCTGGGCCTGTGAGCTCTGTGATGGGCTCGGGTTGAGCCCGCAGCTGCTGCTACCATTTCCTTCTTCTTTTCTAAATTCTTTTTTTTTTCCTTTTTCATTAACTATTACCATTATATAAATACATTCATATATTTATACCCATAAATATATGTAAACAAATACTATATACGTATATATATATTTACACATATATGAACATACATCGGATATACACATACCCATATCCATATAATATATTCATTTATATATGTATGCACACATTTATATATCTATATGCGTATATTCGTCATCTACATACATATTTATTTATATACGAATATACACACACACCTTAACAATATTCATATATTTCACATATACGCATATATATGCACATATATATTTATATATTTACACGAATATTTATATAAACACCTATATGTATTAATATACATTTATATATATATAAATGCCTCTATATATACACAAACATTTATATAAATACTTATATATTTAGTATACATATATCTATATACAATCATATATATATTTAATCCCTATATACATTAATGAATATTCCATAGCCAAAAATATATACGATTCATTTTTAGGAATAAACGAATACCATTTATATTATTTTGAGAATAATATAATAATACCAATATTAATAATCATAAGAATAATATAATAATAACAATAAATAGTAATGATAATAATAACCACTAAAATGACTACTAAGAGTTCTTGGTGAACCTATCATTCTCCCTCTTCATTTGGCCTTAAAATTTGTACACTTATCAAAATTCTTTATTTACAACAATTAAAATAACAAAAAAATTTATTTCAAAAATATTTTCGGGAAGGGAAGCTACAGGGCACGAGAACGTGGGTACATCCAGCCTACGCCACAGTGTCGGCGGTAGAACGCTGTATAGTTTGTCTATAACATCTAACAACAATATGATATAAATATATCATCTCCGCACGGAGGTATAATATAACATCTCAACTCTATATCTCAATCACAAGTCTAGGAAAGATAGAGCACGATATGGAATCAGATAAAAGAAAGGAACTGAAATATAAATAGAGTTATCACACCACACAAGTAGATGTCCAACACAAATAAATACAAGTCCTGAAATATAACTAAGTCTCAACTAACAATCGGAACAATCCGATACAAACTGAAAGCTGTAAATACTAGACTAGACTAGACTAGGCTAGGCACCCTCTACTGAGCTAGATGCTCCTCGGGCTCCTGAAGGTCACCCTCTTGTGCCCCATAGAAGGTAGGGCAGTCATCATCATCATCTGTAATATTTTCAACAGGTCCAGTCAGGACAGGAGCGAGCACAATACATCTCACGCAGTTCATATCATGTTGGGAAATGTAAAGCATGCAAGAGTAAGATACATGAACTGTAAGAAAAGTATATGAAAACGAGAGAGAATTTATAACTGAAACATATTTATATAGGATAAGTAGAACTGCAACACTAGTGATTTAGAGCACAATATAGTTATGTAATTGGCTTAGGTAAAACAATAACAATAGGTAGCACCATCATACGTGAGTGTACAATAGATGCGCACAAGATTGCATAAGATGGAATTTAATCATATAACCCTCCCCAATCAATACACAAGGATCCAGTCAAGTTACGTTACCTTGTACAAGAGGTTTTTATCATGTTTGCTCACGTGATCATGAGAGTACAAGATTGCACAAGAGTATACATGAAAGCGATGTACATAAAATACAAGATGTTCGTGAAAAGCACATAACAGCTGTATCTGATGCACCCCGAGGGAGATAACATCGCATAACAAGATCCATATTGTACCAATCCGTGATGACAACGTGACAGCATCATGTAAAGTAATCTAGAGCAAGAATATAAATCCTAACAAGTATGAAATGATCAGAGAATGTACTCGCCTGTCACCCTGAATGACTGATATGAATGGATGTCCGAACTGGTGTCACAGAGTCCTATTTAGAGTAAAACAGGTTAAGATGTGTTCAGAAATAAGGTAATTGAAGTGTATGATGCAATCTATATAATTTCTAAGTCAATCTAGACCAAAGTCAACTCTAAGTCAACCATGGTCAACCTTCAGTCAACAAGGTCAACTATGCTAGTTCTAGGTCAAGGTATCCATTGGTCATACATTGGTCAATGGTCTATCTAGGGTCTCACTAGTCTAGGCTATGGTCAACTTTATATAGCATTAGACTCATAATCCTAACTCAATATACCACAAACTAAGGTATAACACAACACCTATCATAATCATATATTTATAGCTATAAACAATACCTTATAGGAATACCTTACCTACTCATGTTTATATTGATATTACCTACTCTATTTACCAGGTAAACTCTCATTCACTCATGTCAACACCTTTTCTTAGTTTGCATAAGCATACACTCATGTAGGTAAACTCTCTACCTTCCTACTTGTTGTACACCTAAATGCCACACCTACATACTCTATGTTATAATACCAAGACACTCTACTCTAGACATAGAAATCTGGGTGCCCCTCATTTCTAACAAATAGGAACTGTTGACGGATATGGGAACTGTTGACGGAGACTTCATCAGACGCTTTTCCAATGCTCACTGGCAATATACAGGTCTTTCAGAGTTTATATTTGCCTTGAACCGTGGATCAAGATGGAATTTTCAGTGTGTTAGGCCTCCTCATGGATATGAAGCTATGTTTCCACAGATGATGGATTTAACTGCCGAATCACTCTGTTTATGCCCACCTATTTTTTGTGGCTGAAGGTGATCCGTTCCTCTCACCTGCTCTACAGATTTGAGGAGGAGTGTTATCTGGAACCATACTTGCCAAGTAGATTTGTACGGCAGTTCAGATATGACCAGCTTCATGTAGGTAACGCCACCATTTTTCTACAGGCCAAGGGTTACCTCATCGACGGGGCTAGGACGTGAAGTTATTTCAACGCCCGGGGTACAAAAGCTATATTTTCCATGCCCAACGATCTTTCTCAAGGCCCGCGTATGTTATATACATACGCAAACTTCTATACTTCAGCAAACACATTTGCTGAAAACTTCCATCCTGTATACAGCTTCGCAACTGAAAAGAGACTAAACAAGGAAAACACACTACTCACTTTTTTTGGGATGCAGAAGACAAAGATCCTGCAGATCCACCACTGGACGCATCAATTTTAATGAACTATGCTGATCAAGTTCAAGACCCTCTGGACGTATCCATAAAGGTACGGAAGGAGAAATCCCCTGTTAAGGGTTTGAAGAAAAGAAAGACCAAGGAGACGACGGCACCTCCTCAGCAGGATAATAGACCTGACTCTCCAAGGGCTCCGGAGAAAAAAAGAAAAACATCATTGGTGATCAATGAGCCAATGACTACGAGAACATCCCGTTCTCAATCAAAACAAATGCTTCTTAGTTCTTCCTCTGGAGAGAAGGACATCACTTCTTCTTCTGTTCAGAAGCAGGGGAGCGTTATAGAAGGAGGAAAATCTACTTCTTTGATCGATCCAGAAAGTTATCGCCCTGGATCTGCTACAGAGCCAGTCGCATCATCTAACAAAGAGGTCAGAAGAAAGTTGGTAATCGCTGAAGAAATACCATCTCAAGACGGTAATATCAAAATTGTGATATACTCTAATATATCAATTTTTCTATAAAATATGTATATTAAATTGATGACTTTCTTTACATTGGTTACTTCAGCCAATGTAGAGCCTTCTACTTCCACCGTAGGAGAAAAAAAAAATCCCGCAAATGTACTTGCTGCTGCAGGAATAACAGTTCCATCTCCAACTCCCATGAGTCCATAAGCCTCCTCTCCAAAGCAGGATTTGCCTCTACAAGATACTCCGAAAACTCAAGAATATACTCATTCTGAGGAGGTGATGATTGAAGCCTTGGCTGGTTGTGACTCTGGTGATGGAACATATGAGGACGATTGGAATAACATCACTACAGAAAAACAAACTTTAGTGGATGCACCATCATCACAGGAAATCCCAGCTGATGAAGATCCCTCAACTGCTGAAGACGAGAAGAATGCGGTTATCGATGAGGAACATATCAATCCTTCTGAGATCGATGAACCCATAATTGCTGAGAAGCCTGAGACGTATTGGATGGCCGCAGAATCAGCATATCAAACTCTACTAATTCTGCCACCTCAGACTGAATCCGGAGCAGAAAGTAGTCATGCTACTATGTCTGCAGAGACACTGTCAAGGCTTCAATCAGAGGCACTCAGACCTATTGAGACACCTCGTGATGTACCCAGTTCAGGTAAATTTCTAAGCATGATCTATTCGTCGAAATGCCTTCAATCATTATATCTTACTAATGTAAATAACATATGTGATTTACAGAAGAACCTACATGGACTGTAGCAGGGGAGGGAAGCTCCTCTCACATTAGCACACAAGATGAAGTGCCTCCACCTATAAAAATTATGAAGACTCCTGTAGACGTATGTAGGGCCTAAAAATCAAGTTACATCCTGAACATACTAATCAGTGATCAAGTTGCGCCCCAAAAATCAAGTTGCGCCACTGATATGAAGCTCAGAGAATATACTGCACCGCTGAATAGGTTGCGCCATATATCAGACTGCGCCCAGTCTTGTTGTGCCAAAATCTATATGGCGTCTGACACTTAATGGCCATCATTACCTGACAACCAGAAAGCCTATGAAGATATGATTAGCACCAGGAGCAACAAGCGTACAGCGGCTATTGCCAAGAACAGGATTGTGTGGGCTCCTAAATCGTCCATGGTCACTGTTGTCCAAGCGCAACCTGAGTGTTCAGTGGTTAAGACACAATCTGTCTCGGCGGCTCAGGCACAGCTTGCTTCTGTTGCCCGTGCGCAACCTATTCATCCTGATGTCCACGTGCAGTCTACTACTCTCTTTGCTGCCAAGGCGCAGCCTGTTCAAGCCATTGTTGAGGTACAGTCTACCCATGTTGCTGCCAAGGCACCATCAGTAGCCCGTAGGACTATGGAGTAGCCCAAGCAATCAGCACCTCAGGCACAATCTGCTACTCTGGCACAACTCAAGGGAACTAGTCTTTTGGCTATTCCCTCTTCTAATTCTCAAGTTCTGAACTTGGAGAATCAATGTTCTAGTGCCAACACTAGACAGAACAAAAGGAAGTCCTTTGGCACTTCCTCAATTGGCACAATCTGTGCCTAAAATGGTTTCACAACAGAACAAAGGAAAACACTTCTTAGCTGACCCTCTACAAAATAAAGGAAAGTACCCTTTGGTCTTTTCTCAAACTTCCCTGGTCTATGACTCAGAGGAAGATATATCAGATTCAATTACTTTAAACAGAGGTCTTCGGATCTCTGTTATTGGAAAGAATACTGACCAAAGAGGTATCTTACCTACCCCTGTAGGGTCTGGTCAAGATCTTCCAACCTTGCAAATTTCAAGATCAAAGCAAGGAAAATTGAGGGTATCACAAACAAAGACACCTGGAGCAGAATTTTCAGATTTATGCGCTTATCTCAATGGACGTCAACCAATATCAACTTTAGCAAAACGTAAGAACCCTATGCCAAAGGCCAATCTGTACCAAAAGCCAAGGTTTGAAAAGAAAGACCCAACCACCTATGCTAATGAGTTGAGTGCATCTTTGTACACTCAGGGAACTAAACATCTGAAAAATAGGAGACACGCTCCTAACATCATTAAAGAATATGTTCCTCCGACTTCTTCTCGTCCTGTAGTTGTAACTGATCTACGGCAACGTCTTACACAAAGACGAAAAATTACAGGGATGTCTCCCTCACCTCCTAATCGTGCTTTAAATTGCCACTGCCTTCATGAAGTCGTCATCAACTGTTGCCAATCGGCTCGACGATCTGTCTTCGATAGTCTGAACTATGCTTCAACTCCTGAACATATAATAGAAGACGAAGATAAGCTATTATATGCTTCTGTCAACATGACTTCTCAAGGCACTAGGGGTGGAAAACGTCCAAGACATAATGTATCCCGTAATCCTAGTCAGCAATACTTAGATCGGATCCATGCATCCAATGAAGGTGTTTTTCAATACACTAGATCGAGAAATCGACATTTGAACCAAGGTGTCTTTAATCAAGAAGATCTTCCCATCGCTCATGTAGGAGAAGACTCTTTCTTAGAGTTTGATGCAGATAGTGAAAGTTCTGAACAAACTATCTCATCAATAGCAGCAAGTGAAGTGACGGCATATACCGCTACGGAAGATCAAGATGCTTCTAGTTCAGCCAATCAAGAACAACGAATTGCTGCACTAGAAAAATTAAATACCATGGCAGAGATGGTCGCAAGCATGCATACTATAATCGTGGCTCAACATACAGTACCACCGGTTATAAACCCTGCTACAAATCCAGAGCTTATAGCATCTTCCGTACATGTTAGTCTGGGGGTACCACCTCCTCAGGTTGCTTCAGTACCAATTCAAGCTGATCCCAGTCAGTCTGGTACAGGGGGTGGTAATTATCATGTTGTTCTGCCTTCCAATACTTCTAACCAGCCTACCAATTCTCAAACATCAGGGGATATAAATGAGGCTATGAAACTTCTGAGCACTCAGTTTGAGGCCTTCAAGCAGAAGGATGGCCTACAAAGATTGGGCATAAAGCAGCCATATCCTACAGAGTGGAAGGAGGTTCCATTCCTCCTAAATATAAGCCCCAACCATCATGCTGTTTGATGGCAGCACTTCTCCAAGTTAGTACATCAATCACTTTGAAGTGATGACTGATCAATTACAGCCAAATGATGCTCTCCTTACCAGAGTGTTCGTCGGTTGTTTAGTTGGCACAGCATACGACTGGTATCGTAGCCTGCCTGATGGCTGTATCACTTCTTTGACTGGTTTTAAGTAAATATTCTTGGAACGATTTTGTGAAGGAGTCAATGACATGACGATGTCTGCCCTCATTAAGATTAAACAGAGGCATAATGAATCCATAGAGAGTTTCATTGAAAGATTTTGCCGAGAGGCACTCAAAATACCTTTAGGAACTCCATCTGCTGTAACAATAGACACTTGCAAATCAAACTTGTTGCCTATTATCAGTATGTGGATAGGATCTACACAATTCCAGGATTGGCCTTCTTTTATTGTCAATGCCAAAGCAGCCGAGGTCAGTGCCGAATATTTCAAGCAGTTAGGAGTCCAAATGACTCATCCTAACCAAGATGAACATTCTACACCCGGGGGTAGTAATCGCTAGAATAACCGTATGAGTGAAGAAACATTGGCCATCAATCTTAAAGGCAAGGAGTCTCTTGCTGTCAATGTTACTCAGACGGCATCCACTCCATCAGCACCACCACAGAAGATAACTCGTCCAAAAGAAGAGTATTCTTTTGATAAAGATGATACTTTAAGCATCTTCGATTGCTTGATCAAAAGCAATAAGCTTCAGCTTCCAGAAGCAAAACGGCCAGAAGAAGTGGGTAAAACTGATCACCCTAAATACTGTATTTATCACAGATTTATAGGGCATCCAGCCAGAGCGTGTTATGTGCTCAAGGGTAAAATCTAAGAGTTGGTCAACTCTGGATCAATTACTCTACAACAGGACGAGAAAACGGTGACTGCTAATGTGATTTCTCTACAATTCGGTGATTTTCTACCATAACTTGTGCAAGATGGTGTTGTCCCCATTCCAAGGACTACTCTTGAAATTATGAATCTCCCACATCCTCAAAATGAAGGTCTTGTTCCGCTGTCAACTGATAGAGGAGAGATTATGTGGATTCATCCAGATCTGATAGCAGAATTTGAAACGCCTTCCTCTTCTAAGCAAAAGAAACATTCCAGATCTAAATCCAAGAACTGCAATATGGTATCCTTTGAACCAGTAACAGAAGAAGAAATTCTAATGGGCACTAGATCAGGGAAACCCAATCTTCGAGAATATTCCAAAAATTAAGAGAACCCTGCTCCGTCTCATGATGTTCCTCCTTCATCACCTTCTTCTGTTGAGAATACACCATCCACATCCTTACCGATGGTCGAACCATCTCCTCCTAAACCAACATCAGTAGACAAGGGGAAGCAACCTGTTCGCTTTGACAAAGCACTAAAGAAGTCCTCATCTCTTGGACTTGAAAAGCCTTACAATTTTGACATATTGGCTCAATTGCCAATACTCCAGCAAGATTGTCAACCTTTGAACTTTTACGTCTCTCAAAAGAAACTCGAAAGACGTTAAGTGAAGCCTTGATGCAGGCTGACGCTTGTCTTACTCTTCTCAAGAAACCTGAAAAGGAGTCAATCAGCTGTGCACATTGTCATAATGTATTTGAATTAATGCCCAATATTACTTTTACACAAGATGACATGTTGTTAGAAGACAATCGTCATGATCGTCCTCATTATTTTAGGGGGTATGTAGACACCATGAAAGTCGATCGCATTCTGATTGACCCCGGGTCTGCACTTAGCATTATGCCGAAGTCTTTACTAGATACTTTGAAGATCCCAGTGCATAACCTTTCTACGACTATCACTACCATCCTAGGGTTTAATCAAGGAAGAAGTGAACCTTTAGGGAAGATACACCTAAAACTTCAAATGGGCAATCTTCATACAAAGGTAAATTTCTATGTTATTGACAATCATGGCTCATACAACGCTTTGTTGGGAAGGCCATTCCCCCATGAACACAATATTGTACCTTCTACGCTCTACCAATGTTTTAAATATGTGGTTGGTAATGGAGAAGTCCAAAAAGAGGTTACATATCTGAATCCTTTCAAAGGAGTTGAAGCATATTGCAACGATTCTCGTATGTGCAAGGAGGAATTCATGAAGGTGGTACTAGCAATAGACATAGATAAAGAACAGAAGAATGTGCCAAATGATACCCTAGTGATTCTCGTCAACGGACGTACCTTATGTCCTCAGTCTTCCAAACCACTGACTATCTATCTTTCTTCCCATGAGAAGCGGCCTAAGGGTGATAGTCAAGAACAAAGAGAGCTCACCTCTTCTGAGCTACTTGTAATCGATCTTCGTCGTAAGAAGCTCCCTCCTCCTTCTCGTTCTTCTTCTCCCCCTCTTGTCATCAATCTGACTAAGCCTGCTAAGGCTAAAGTCCCTGTTGTAAATGATGGTGTAAAAGTCAATAAAGCATCTCCTTTGCAGTATACTGATGTCTTTTTCTATACTCAGTGTTATTTGGATATGCTAGATAACTTTAAACCACTTACAATAGAAGTCGTATCATCTCTGCAAAATATGGTATCGTTGGATTCAATAAAAGAGTCGTACTTCTTAGTACCGTCTCGAAAGAAAGATGAAAAGCCTATATTCTTCAACAAAAGAGAGGAACCAAAAATTATGCTCTATAATGATAATAGAGATGATACAGGAAGGCTACAATTACGACGCTATAGTCTACAATCCAAAGCCATCATCCGTAAAATGGGTTATGATTTCAGAACATGCCTCAACAACGATAAAGGAAGGCGGACTCCCCTTCGTATTGATGTTCCAAAAGAAAAATCATAACAATACCACAGTAAATTGAAGCGGGACTTAGGTTATGCTTCACCTCTTCCGACTCCAGAACCTTCTGAATTTGATGAAGATGAACGATCTAATTCTTCTGATTCTATCTCGTGGGATTCCGATACTCGCATTAGCCTTGTCCATCGGATAACAGTATCTTCTAACATGGTGTCTATCGAATTCTCGGAAGAAGATGAAGATGACATTGAAGAAGCTCCTAAAGTGGACCCTTGGGCACAAAAGATGGACAATCAATGGGAACTTCGTTTCGAACAACGAGAACCACCTACTGAAGATTAACTTGTCCAAATTGATATTGAAGAAGAAGGTGTGTCACGACCAATCTTCATTAGCAAAAATCTCCCAGAGGATGATAAACAAGAATTAATTCATCTTATTCGTAAATATATTGATGTCATCGCCTGGAGTTACAAAGATATGCCAGGATTAGATCCTCAAATTGCAACCCACAAGCTTAACATTCTGCCGAATGCCAAGTCGGTCAAACAACAACAACGACGATTCAAGCCTGAAATGATGGATGTAAGTGATGTTGAAGTCAAAAAGCTTATAGCTTGTGGTTTTATCAGAGAAGAACAGCATCCTGACTGGGTGGCCAACGTTGTACCAGTTCTGAAGAAGACCGAAAATGTTCGAGTTTGCATAGACTTTCGGGATCTCAATGATGCTTGTCCTAAAGACGAGTTCCTTCTTCCAATTACTGATGTCATGATCGATAATACGTGTGGATTCGAATGAATTTCTTTCATAGATAGGTTTTCTGGATATAATTAAATTCGGATGAATCCTGAAGATGAAAAACATACTTCGTTTCGTACTCCTCGAGGTGTGTACAGTTATATGGTCATGTCGTTTGGTCTTAAGAACGCAGATGCAACTTACCAGCGGGCTATGAGTACCATCTTTCGAGATCATCTGCGAAAGACTGTCGAATGTTATATTGACGATATTGTTGTTAAAAGTCATCTCAAAGAAGATCACATTCAAGATTTAAGAACTATCTTCAATCTACTGCGCCAGCATCAACTCAAAATGAACCCCACCAAGTCTTTCTTGGGTGTCTCTAGTGGTAAGTTTCTCGACTTCGTCATTACCTCTAAGGTTATACACGTTGATCCCGAGAAGATCGAAGCCATTCAAGAGATGCGTCCTTCACGCAACCTAAAAGAGTTACGAGGATTCCAAGGTCGACTTGCGTACATCAGGCGGTTTATTTCAAATTTATCTGGACGTTGCAGACCATTTACTCAATTAATGAAGAAAGGTGTATCTTTCGTTTGGACGGAAGAATGTCAACGAGCATTTGACGACATAAAAGAATATTTAATGAGTCCATCGGTTCTTGTACCACCGATCTCAGGAATACCTTTCTTAATGTATGTTCGGGTAATAAATCATTCGTTGGGACTTTTGCTCGCTCAAAAGAACAAGAAAGGTCATGAACAAGCCATCTACTATCTTAGTTGAACGATGATTGGAGCTGAACATCGTTATAGTCCAGTAGAGAAGGAATGTTTAGTCTTAATGTTTGCCGTTCAGAAGATAAGACATTACATCATAGGCCAAACTATTCATGTCATATCTCGAGTCAATCCTCTTCCGGTTTTAATGAAGAAGCCAAGTACACTCAATTCTAGGCTTGCCACATGGGCTGTATTATTAGCACAATATGATATGGTTTATGTTCCTCAAAAGTCTGTGAAAGGCCAAGCACTTGCTGACTACTTAGCAGCTCATCCTGTCCCTGAGACATCTAAACTCTATGATGAGATTTCGGACGAAACATTAGAATCAAATATGATAAATCTGCATGAATCTGACATGCACAACATTTTCTTGCATAGTCAATAGCATCTGATACCATAGGGGGCTAGTAGTAACCCATACGTCAGATACGATCCTGTAATTTAAGACCTGGCTAATGTGCTCCACAAACGCCATTATGAGCTTCACGCAATATCTGTTTTGCTTTGTCACCAGCGAGACATCTTAAAAGCAATCTATCAAAAGTTCTTTGATAGAGTGTTTTAGTAGAGTGATTATAATAGAATCAAAGCGATCAACGATGGATACTTGTAGCTTCTTTAGGATCTTATAGCAAGATATCATGCACTGCAAAATCAATGAAAGGTGCTCTCTAGTCCTTGCTAATATCATTGACCTTAGTTAGGTTGCTGAATTCAATGTTGTAATTGTTTTCAACACATAATAGTTCTCTATTAGAGATAACAACCATCTGTTATCTTTTGACTGGAACTGCCAATACCGCAGCTAGGTTAGCTAAGGCATCAGCTTCTGTATTGCATGCTTGACGTACATGTTCGATGAAGAATCCTTTGAACGAAGAAGCTATCTTGGTTGCTGCTTCACGGTATGGTACTAAATCTTGATGTCGGACCTCATATATGCCTCTAACCTAATTAACAATCAGCTTAGAGTCGCCATATACTTCAAGATATTCAACACCCAGTTGTTTAGCCAATTGGAGTCTAATGAGCAAGGCATTGTATTCTGCCACATTATTAGAGCATGACTTGTCTAAAGAATAAGCCCTTTGAATAGTTAATCCATCGGGTGAAACGAGAACAATTCTCACTCCAGCCACAAGGGTACCTCCAGGTCCAATTCTAGAAGCTCCATCAAAGAACAACCTCCAGGTAGGAAATTCTTCTGATTCACCAACCCTCGGAATTTCTTCATCCGACTGCTGCATCATGGCCTTTTGAAGCTTGGGGCATGGATATAATTGGCCCTATCAATCCTCCTTCATCTAAAGGACATCGGTTCATCTTAGTTATAACTGATTATTTCTCCAAGTGGGCAGAAGCTATACCTTCGGCTGAAGTAAAAACTAGTAGTATCATCAACTTCATTAAACATCATGTGATATACAGGTTTGGTGTCCCTCGCCGAATCATCCATGATAATGGACCGCAATTCATCAGCCAAAAGTTTAATAGGTTCTGTGATGACAACAGAATCAATAATGTTGCCTCAACGGCCTATAATCCTGTAGTTAACGGCTTAGCTGAAGCATTCAACAAGACTATTATCAAAATCCTTAAAAAGTTTGTCTCTATCAATAAACGTAATTGGAGTGATAAACTTAGAGATTGTTTATGGGCATATCGCACTACTGTTCGTAATCCTACAGGTTGTACACCTTTTTCTCTAGTATATGAATGTGAAGCTGTCCTACCCCTGGAAATTCAAATTCCATCATCGAGGATCGCTATTGCTAATGAACTTACTACAGAAAATAATGATCATCTTCGGCTTCAAGAGTTGGAGGCGCTCGACGAGAAAAGGTTACTGGCTCAACAGCATATTGAACTTTATCAAGCCCAGATCTCAAAAGCTTTCAATCGCAAAGTCAGAGTGCGTACATTTCAAGAATGCGAGTTGATTCTTACAGTCAGACGTCCTATGACTATGACACATATGAGCAAAGGCAAGTTCGAGGCAAAGTGGGAAGGATCGTATGTGGTAAATAAAGTCATCTCCAATGGAGCCTATCAATTAACAAATATGGAAGGCAGACTTGCTATGATGCCTATCAATGGCAAATTTCTCAAGAAATATTATGTATAAAAGCAAAATATTCCAAAGACATGATGTATATAAAAGTTTATTTTATTCGAAGGCAGAATGGAATTACATAATATTAAGGACGGGAAGGGGGCCCCGATCCTTCATGATTAAATACATAATTTGCCAACTGTTCAAACGCCTCTTTGCCTGAACTCACAAAAAACTTACAAACAGCCATCCTCAATGCCTCTTTTTCGGCAGTCTTTCTAGGTTCCACTAACTTGGAGTCGAGAGTTTGAACGACCATTCATTCAATGTCTCTCCCTTAAAAATCGAAGTGACTGATTACTCATTCATTTATCAGAACGAGAATCCATGTCTCTGAATTCCAAATAGCCATGTCAAACAACTTGCCACATTCGCATTCTCTTCGCATTCTGTTATCTATGTCAGCATGTCAAAATTGAATTATAAAAAGGAGAATAATGAGACAATCATTTCTTTATTCCTACTTTAAAAAGCTTTGATACATCTTGATGAAAATCTATTACATCTCTGATTTTTATTCTAATGAAGGTCTATTACATCTTTGGATCTTTCCATTGACAATGAAGGTCTATTACATCTTTGGATCTTCTTATTTATGCCGATTCCTTGTCGTTTTGACTCGAAGCAGCGAGCCAGACAATGGATTCAACTCTGGTCTTCTCTCTCAGAAAGACGAGAGGAGAACCCCAGAGTGCAGCAGCCCAAAGATGAGCTGCTGCCCGCCAGGGAAACTAGAAACGTAATCACCCTTGTGATACAATTCCTAGTTCTGCGTCTCCACCATCCAACTCTCATGTGTATAGGCTCTTCCTACCATCTGAGGAAGACCCTTCTTAAACATGAAGAGTGTCACGCCCCAGAACCGAAATACCGGAGAGCGGGAGAATGACTCAGCCAGCTACGTATTACGGGTAGAAGAATACCGTATAATACGATCAATACTATCTAACGACGAGGGGGTGCATACTACATGAAAGTCTCACTATGGTCAATTAACATCTATTGTCGCAATCATTCTAACAAGAAGCAATAATAGAGAACATGTAAGATAAAGCAGTAAGGCGTTCCAAATGCTCATTCAAAATATTTTTGAGATATGGCTGTACAAAACATAGCCAGATGATGTAGCAAGGTATACACAATTGTTATCAGCTGCAGTCTGACTTAGTTACAATTATGCAAAAGTAAGTATAAGACAATCCAACTAACATGTCGGTGCCAAACGACAAAAGTGAAGTAAATAGTAAAATGAGCAGGGAAGCAAGGGACCCACTCGTATCCTCCTACGATCATTCTTCTAGTATTGACCATCTTGGAGACGGAAGTAAGCTGAGTCCTCGGGAGCTGGCTCTAAATCTGGCCATGCATAACCAGAGAGGTTAGACCTCTAATAGCAAGTACCGCAAGGAAGCACGATATGAGAAATTAGAACCAGTAATAAGAGTTAAGAATATGATAAATAGATCTCTGCTTGCTACTGGGTTCACACAATACCACGACACTTCAAGCCAACTTCCCAACCAAACAAGGACAGAAGTTGACCCGTCATATCCTGACGTCCTGCTCATCTCAGTAGTTGACAGAGTAGGCACATTTCATAAACAAACCAATTTAAACGGTCATACAACTAATACGGCTTGCTATTGTGAGTTCTAAGTTGTCTTGGAATTTATGTAGTACGGGATTCCTCAGTTTTTACTATGTGCAAGTAAGGCTAGTTTATCCAATAATCAATTGTGCCAATCATGAATTAGACGAGTCCCAACGGGACGTCCGTCATCAATATATATATATATATATATATATATATATATATATATATATATATATATATATATATATAAAATATATATATATATATATCAATATAGGCAGATACCACTCCCTGCCCGTGTGGCAGATTTGCGGTATCTGTGGAAACCAACCGGCATATCGGGGCACTAATCGTCCCAAAGATGGCTGCCATGTAAGAACTCAAGAATCCATTCTCTCCATGCAATAGTTATTTTTATTTAGCTTAGTAGGTCCTATGTTAATAGAAATCTCATGTCGTGGATCATGATCATTCTGAATGGGTACTCTCGTACATGGTACGATATGCATAACTCTACAACGATACCAGTGCGACTACGTTGTAGGTCTTACATTACGTAATGCAACAATCAAGCCTAGCGACAGAATAATCATGCCTTGACCATAAGGTGCACATGCTGCTTTTGCAGAAAAATAGGAGTCAAGATGTGTCCATATGCCAATGTTCGGATCGGCTTAGTCGATCACAATGGTTCATGGCTCATTCATGAACGTGTCTCATTCAATTCAATAAGACGACTAGCCAGTCTTCTAGTTCCAACTAGGAACGCATGATCAATCATTAGTCAAGGTAACAATTAATATCAATTCGGGACAAGGAATAGCCAAAGGGTACTATGGGCAGCAGCAGATGGATACCCATCTATGCGGCTGGGCAAGTCAGGCTCCATCTATGCGGCCTGGGAAATCGAGTCTCATGCGGCTCAGAAAGCGGGTCTCATGCGGCCCGGAAATCAAGTCTCATGCGGCCAGGAATCGGGTCTCATGCGGCCAGAAAATCGAGTCTCATGCGGCCAGAAATCGGGTCTCATGCGGCCAGGATGATTAGGTCTATGCGACTCAATGTCATGCGACCAGGGTTTCCATGCGGCCGAAGGGGACTGATCCTTATGCGGCTCGGGTTCATCTCAGCCATGCGGCAAGGAAATGACAGGGCTCATGTGGCTCTGAAATAACAAGCCTTATGAGGCTGAGAGGAGAGGAGTCTCATACGGCCAAGAAACATGAGCTTATGCGACAGGGATGATCATGCGCTCATGCGGCCAAGTTAACCCGGCCATGCGGATAAGGGTAACATGCGGCCAGGAGACTTGCCACATGAAAGTGTCATGCGGTCAAGCACTGGTCTTCTTTTCCAATTTTTGAGAACAGGACCATGGAAGCCATTGCTTCCAAGCTCCCTAAATCCTTCATTCCAAGCCCAAATCTGAACTTCCATAGGTCAAAATAGGGTAGAACGAAATTCTCTACAACATGAAACCATCAAAACTTAAAAATAACAAGATTAAATATATCAAAACCCAATAAATCCAAAAATGTAATAAAGTTAGATCTATATGAAATGAGCCATGGAAATCAAATAATGCTAAGTACTAAAGTATCATAGAATCTCGTACGGAAGACAATGGAACAACAAAATTGGAGATTCATCACGAAGCAAGTTGTACTTGCCTAGCTCTCTAGGATGGTAGGAGAGTAATGGAGGTTGAAGAAGAAGTAAATGAGAGTAATGAAGAGAGAGAAAAGTAAAGAAGCATAAATATCAAGCCCAAGTCAAATCTCCACCACCCATTCCTTCCTACAAGATCTAGGCCACCCATCCCTTATCATGATGAACCAAACTAAACCAAGTTGGTTCAACATGGACAAAATAAACCAAGAGCTTAAGAAAAAACAGGAATTAATATACAAAAATTAATTTGCATGAAATTACAGAATAATGCAAGATAAGAATTAAATAAATACACTCAAGCAATACACGTATTAAAATATGTATTCTGGGAATGGAAAGTGACAAAGAGTCATGAGCTGTCTGATTTGAGTGAGCTGTCTGATGTGAGTGTCAGAAGAATGCCCTCTGCAACATCCAAATCACCAATGCCAGTCCTGAAGAAGCTTGCTAGCCGAATCCCTACAAATATTAATAAAACAAAAAAGTTAGCAGAATCTATCAGCAGTGTGCGCCTATCAACAGGCGTATTTTTAGCAATGTGTGCTTATCAACAGGCGCATATCAGCAGACTGCACCTATCAACAGGCGCATATCAGCACTATGCGCTGATCAAACCGGCGCAACCCAACAAAGTGTGCTGATCAACAGGTGCACATCAAAAATGCTCGCCGATCAATAGGCGCATATCGCCACAGTGCAAGTTGATTACATTGGCGCATGTCAACAATACGCGCCTATGATCGATACTAAGTACTGGATCACAGTGCGCACATATTTTCAGAAATAGTTAGCGCATATCAACAGTGCCTACAACATGCAGACTAATACTTATCTTCAAAAGTGGTATGAAAGAAGAATATTTTTACCATTGATTCTTCTTCGAGACTTACCAATTTTTGAAGGCACAACATGCAAACGAATAACGTTGGGATGAAGTAGCGCAAGTGAACTAATGAATAGTAAGACCTTGTGAGAGGCCATTTGTTTTGAGAAAGTATGAATGACTCTTTTGTTTCTGGTTGTCTTTTTTAAAGAAGGAAAGACGAAAACGGGCGCGTCATTCTAGGAGTCTATTTCTGGAAAGAACTAAAAATGGGCATCTAAAATCGTATGACGACTGCCATGTGTCTTTTAAAAAAATAGTTAATAAAAAATTAGCCAAAAGAATGTGTCCACGTGCGCTATTAGAAGTCACAGCCACACAATATATCAGAAATTTTAGATTTTATTTGCATAAAGATGGGTGGACCCCTACAGACAAAGACACAAGAAAAGAGAATAGAATTTTTTTGGCACGCCCAAACATTATTTCTTGTTCTTGCCTTCATCAAGCTGACGAAGGGCGGCATCCAATTCTTGCATGTTGCGGATCCCTGAGCGACGCATCAGATTAAGGAACCCCTCCGCATCACCACGCCCTTCAGAGGATGGCCCACCATTCAAGTGATTGAAGACTGTCGAGTCTAGACCAAAACAGTCTAAAAAGTTTGCCGCTCTCAGCGATGGGTCAGCCTCCAACAGATAAGTTGTAGGCACAACATCATGTCCCGCTTCAGGGGACTTGATTGTAGTGTCAGCATTTGTCTCCATCTCTTTCTTCTTGGGGGCCATCGAAGAATAGAAGTGAAGAATAAAGCACAAAGATCAACTACTACATATATATCAACAAATTGACTCTTCGTATTCTTCATTAAAAACCGAAAATAATCAATGAAACTCGGGAAGACGAAGAAGAGGTTTTGTGTTTTCGAGAAAAAAATTTAATTGTGATGACCGGTTGTTGACTAGCGCAACTTGACTCAGTCAAAAATTTTATAAATTCAAAGTAATTCAAAACTTTGAAACGTTTTTAAGTTTTGAAAACTTTGAAGGGGGTCTTGTAGGGCCTAAAAATCATGTTGCGCCCTGAAGATACTAATTAGTGATCAAGTAGCACCCCAAAAATCAAGTTGCGTCACTGATATGAAGCTCTGAGAACAGACTGCACAGCTGAAAGGTTACGCCACATATCAGACTGCGTCTAGTCTTGTTACGCCAAAATCTACGTGGCATCTGACACTTAATGGCCATCATTACCTGACAACATAGACAACTGACACCACAGAGAACGAGAAAAATCTCTTCGAATTTTGTGACTTGTGCTGCTCGAGGGGAGTTGGTAGACAACTGTCTTGTACGCTGTGCCTAGGCGCAATCCAGACAAAATCTTTAGTTGCGACTAGGCACAATCTGAATGACTTCTGCTCAAAAGCTGCCACGTATCTAGGCGCGGCTCAATCAGGCGCAGTTGACCGAAGCTCACGCAACCTGATGAAGTTGAGACAACTTACATTATAAAGCAGGATGATATGGCGCACATGTCACTAATCTCTCAAGACGTGTCTACTATCCTGTACACGACCATGCGCATCTCAATCACATGATGCCACGTGTCTAAATATATTTAGTATACGACTTAACAACTGAATGAAAGTTGGCACAACAGGAGGTTGGTGCAACCCAATGTGGCGCAATCCAGCCTCGCGCACATCAGAATAACTGCTAAAACAGTTATTTTTTGAACTCTATAAATAGAGTTTCTAATCATTGTGAAATTATCAGATACATACGCACAGAGATCAAAAACTCTTGCAAAATTGCTGCTGTATTCTCTAGAGGCTACAGTCTTCAAGTTCACATAGTCCAAGGGATAAAGTGATCGTCTTCTGATCAGATTCCTACAGTTGTACTTTCCCAGAATTTATTGTACTTTGTACTCTTTTTTCAGTTTGCAATAAAACTTTTTGTTTTTGCAAACAACGTAGTAGCTACTCCAGGAGCTGTGGCAACTGACAAATTTGTGGTGGCCTCCTTCTCGAGTGTCTTCTTTATGTATCTGGAGCCCTTAGTTCATAGAGTTATGGAGAGAGATGATGTCCCTTTTAGTACTGTCAGAACTCCCTCTACATTCTTGATCGGAGGCATCCACAGTCAAGGAGACGAGGCTGAAGCTTCATTTTTGGAACATATTTTGGATGAGCTGGAGAGCTCAATTAAGGCTTACAAGGAGATGAAAAGAGGAGGCATCAAGCAACTAGTAAACACGAAATATGAAACTATGGCTAGAGAAGCAAAAACTAGTAAAGCCAATTTTGAGGCATTTCTGCTGGCTTTCACTAGACAATCCTCCGATTTAGACATCTAAATTGCTGATGCAGCTATTTTTGCTGAGAGTCACAAGACTAAAGCTGTAGAAGAAGAGAAAAAGGCTGCAGATCTGGAGGCCAAAATTGTCCAGCTTCAAGCAGAACTCCATACTGTCAAGCAGAATGTAGAACAAGAAAATCAATTGCACCAATTGTTGTTAATCAAATGGAGGTTCTGAAGGATCAGAAGAAGGAATTTGAACATCTTCAGAATGAAGAACTAACACGTCGAATTGCTGCTCTACAACCTTTCGATCCTGAATCAGGTAGAGTTGAAGCCAGGCAGAGAGTGCTAAATTCTCGTGATGAAAGAGTTTAAGTTCTGAAGAAGCAGATTGCAGAACTTCTTACCTATCCTTCAGAGTAGAATGAGGAAATTTTGTTGTCTCCTTTTTTTTTACAATGTACTTCTTTTTGCAAAAAGAAATAAAAAACTTTTTATGTAGTTCCATTACTTGTTGCATATCTTGTTATGGATATAAGTCATAGAATAGAAAATATATTCAGAGGTAATGGACATGATATATCTCTTAACTTAGAAAATAACAATATTTGTTATATCTGCTCAGAGGTAATGTGGACGTGGCAGAATATAAAGTTTAGTAATACTGTTATTTTAATAGACAACTTTATCAGAGGTAATAGAGACGTGACAAGTTGCTGATATAAATAATCCGAATTCATAGGTATGGAGGACGTGAATTCTTGTTATTTACAATAAAGTAAATAAGAGACAATAACTGCCAGGAGTAATGGAGGAATGAATGATAAGTCAAAGAAAGTGAATGAATGAACAGTCACTTCGGTTTTCAAAGTAGGTACATTGAATGAATGAACAGTTATAAATGAGTGAACGATTGGACTTCTTTTTGAAGAATTAAAGTTGCATCGGTTCTCGAAACCAACTATCTAGTCATTTTGTCTATAAATAGAGCAAAACTTTCGTAGATACCATTAACTTCTTTTTATTTCTGTACAAAATATCTTCCAAAGATTTGCTCACTTCGAATATCGAAGGAATAATTAAGACGCCTCCTACTGAACCTCTGGTGCCTCAGAAAGAAGTAGGTGAAGGCTCGACTGTTCCTGTACCAAAGCAGGACTTGATTGCCAAGCTGGTGGAGCCTGGGAAGACTGTCGAAAAAAAGAAGTAAGGGTGGCTGCCTGTGAGTTGCTGGTGTGTTCAGAAAATGAGATGTTTGAATTGCTGGCAAACTATGTATTTAATCAAGAAGGATCGTGTCCTCGTCCCCGTCCTTAATATTATGTAACTCTGCTTTTTAAATAAAAATAAACTTTTATTTACATCATTTTTCTGAATGAAGAACATTTTGTGTTTATATATAATATTTCTTGAGAAATTTGCCATTAATAGGCATCATAGCAACTCTGTCATCCATATCTGTTAATTGATAGGCTCCATTTGAGAAAACTTTATTTACCACATATAAAACTTCCCATTTTGCATCGAACTTGTCTTTGCTCATATGAGTCATAGTCATAGGACGTCTGACTATAAGAACTAGCTCGACTTCCTGAAATGTTTGCACTTTGACTTTGCGATTGAAAGCTTTTGAAATCTGGGCTTGATAAAGTTCAATATGTTGTTGGGCCAGTAGCCTTTTCTCATCAAGTGTTTCCAATTCTTGAAGTTGGAGACTATTATTATTTTCTACGGTAAGTTCATTAGCAATTGCGATTCTCAAGGATGGAATTTAAATTCCAGCGGTAAGACAGCTTCGCATCCATATACCAGAAAAAAGGTGTACAACCTGTGGGATTACGGACTGTAGTACGATAAGCCCATAGACATCTCCAAGCTTCTCACTCTAATTGCATTTGTTAATAGAAACAAACTTTTTAAGGAGTTTGATAATTGTCTTATTGAATGCTTCAGCTAACCCGTTAGCCGCAGGATTATAGGCCGTAGAAGCAACATTATTGATTATGTTATCATCACAGAACCTATTAAACTTCTGGCTGACAAATTGTGGCCCATTATCATGGATGATCCGACGAGGTACACCAAATCTGTATATCACATGATGTTTGATGAAGTTGATGACACTACTAGTCTTTATTTCAGCTAAAGGTATAGCTTCAGCCCATTTAGAAAAAAAATCGGTTATAGCCAAGATGAATCGATGTCCTTTAGATCAAGGAGGATTAATAGGACCAATTATATCCATGCCCCAAGCTTCGAAGGGCCATGAGGCAGCAGTCGGGTAAAGAAATTACGACGGTTGGTGAATGAAGTCCGCATGAATCTAACATGATCGGCATTTTCTTGCATAGTCAATGGCATCTGATACCATAGTGGGCCAGTAATAGCCCATATGTCGGATACGATCCTGTAATTTAGGACCGGGCTGATGTGCCCCACAAACGCCATCATGAGCTTCACGTAACACCTGCTTTGCTTCATCACCAGAAAGACATCTCAGGAGTAACCCATCAAAAGTTCTTCGAAAGAGAATTTTGGTAGTACGATTATAATAGAATCGTAGTAATCGGCGACGAATACTTGTAGCTTTCTTAGGATCTTCTGGTAATATGTCATGTACTATAAAGTCGATGAAAGGTGCTCTCCAGTCTTCGCTAATGACATTGACTTCAGTTGAATTGTTGAATTCAATGTTATGGTTGTTTTCAACGCAAAATAGTTCTCTATTAGAGATAACAACCATTTGTTGTCTTTTGACTGGAACTGCTAAGACTGCAGCCAAGTTAGCT
The DNA here is from genome assembly GCA_029216955.1 of Iris pallida. Taxonomy (NCBI): domain Eukaryota; kingdom Viridiplantae; phylum Streptophyta; class Magnoliopsida; order Asparagales; family Iridaceae; genus Iris; species Iris pallida. The sequence goes on from JANAVB010025798.1 coordinate 1,450,066, forward strand.
AAAGCATAAGCTTCTGTGTTACAAGCTCGACGTATATGTTCGATGAAGAACCCTTTGAACGAAGAAGCTATTCTTATTACTGCTTCATGATATGGTACCAGATCTTGATGTCAAACTTCATATATGCCTCTAACATGATTAACAATCAGCTTAGAATCGTCATATACTTCGAGATATTCGATATCTAGTTGTTTGGCTAATTGGAGTCCAATGAGCAAGGCATTGTATTCTGCTACATTGTTAGAGCATGACTCATCTAAGGAATAAGCTCTCTGAATAGCTAATCCGTCTGGTGAAACAAGAACAATTCCTACTCCAGCAACAAGGGTGCCTCCGGGTCCAATTCTAGAAGCTCCGTCGAAGAATAGATGCCAAGTAAGAAATTCTTCTAAGATCATATTTGATTCTAATATTTCATCTGAAATCTCATCATAAAGTTTAGATGTTTCAGGAACATAATGAGCTGCTAAGAAATTAGCTAGTGCTTGGCCTTTCACAGACTTTTGGAGAACATAGACCATATCATATTGTGCTAATAATATAGCCCATGTAGGAAGCCTAGAATTGAGTGTACTGGGCTTCTTCATTAAGACTCGAAGAGGATTAACTTGAGAAATAACATGAATAGTTTGTCCGATGATGTAATATCTTGTCTTTTGAACAGCGAACATTAAGGCTAAGCATTCCTTCTCCATCGGACTATAACGATGTTCAGCTCCAATCATTGTTCGACTAAGGTAGTAGATAGCTTGTTCATAACCTTCTTTGTTCTTCTGAGCCAGCAAAGCTCCCAACGAATGGTCTATTGCCCGGACATACATCAAAAAGGGTATTCCTAAGATCGATGGCACAAGGACTGGTGGATTCATCAAATACCGCTTTATGTCATCAAATGCTCGTTGACATTTTTCCGTCCAAATGAAAGATACACCTTTCTTCATTAACTGAGTAAATGGTCTGCAACGTCCAGATAAATTCGAAATGAACCTCCTGATGTATGCAAGTCAACCTTGGAATCCTCGTAGCTCTTTTAGGTTGCATGGAGGACGCATCTCTTGAATGACTTTGATCATCTCGGGATCAACGTGTATACCCTTAGAGGTAATGACGAATCCGAGAAATTTACCACTAGAGACACCCAAGAAAGACTTGGTAGGGTTCATTTTGAGTTGATGCTGGCGCATTATATTGAAAATAGTTCTTAAATCTTGAATGTGATCTTCCTTTAGACGATTTTTGACAGGAATATCGTCAACATAGCATTCGACAGTCTTTCGTAGAAGATCTCGAAAGATAGTACTCATAGCCCGCTGGTAAGTTGTACTTGTATTCTTAAGACCAAAAGGCATGACTGCATAACAATATACTCCACGAAGAGTACGGAACGAAGTGTATTTTTCATCTTTAGGATTCATTCTGATTTGATTGTACCAAAAAAACCCATCCATGAAAGAGATTCGTTCGAATCCACAAGTATTATCAATCATGACATCAGTAATTGGGAGAGGGAATTCATCTTTAGGGCAAACATCATTGAGATCCCGAAAGTCTTTGCATACCCGAACCATTCCAGTTTTCTTCAAAACTGGTACAACGTTGGCTACCAGTTAGGATGTTGTTCTTCTCTGATAAAATCGCAAACGATGAGCTTTTTGACTTATCATCAACTACATCCATCATCTCAGGCTTGAATCGTCGTTGCTGTTGTTTGACTGGCTTGGCATTAGGCAAGATGTTAAGTTTATGAGTTACGACTTGAGGATCTAATCCCGATATATCTTCATAACTCCAGGCAAAGATATCAATACATTCACGAATGAGGTGAATTAATTCTTGCTTATCATCTTCTAGAAGATTTTTGCTAATGAAGATCGGTCGTGGTACATCTTTTTCTCCAACATCGATATGAATTAGTTGATCCTCAGTAGATAGTTCTCATTGTTTGAAACGGAGTTCCCACTGATTGTCCATTCTTTGTGCCCAAGGGTCTACTTTAGGAGCTTCTTCAATATCAACTTCATCGTCTTATGAGAACTCAGCAGACACCATGTTAGAAGATGCTGTTACCCGATGAACATGACCAATACTGGTATTAGAATCCCATGAGATAGAATCAGAAGAGTTAGATCGTTCTTCTTCATCGAATCCGAAAGATTCTGGAGTTGGAAGTGGTGAAGTATAACCTAATCCCCCCTTCGATTTACTGTAGTATTATTGTGATTTTCCTTTTGGAACAGAAATACAAATAGGAGTCCGCCTTCCTTTGCCGCTAGTGAGACTGGTTCTGAAATCATAGCCCATTTTACGGATGATTGCCTTGGATTGTGGAATATATCGACGTAATTGTAGCATTCCTGTATCATCCGTGTTATCATTGTCAAGCATGATTTTTTGTTCTTCTTGTTTATTAAAAAGTATAGGCATTTTGCCTTTCTTTCGAGACGGCACTAAGAAGTACGATTCTTGTATTGAATCCAATGACACTACATTTCGTAGAGATGATACGACTCCTATTGTAAGCGGCTTAAAGCTATCTAGCATATCCAAATAATATTGAGTATAATAAGAGACATTAGTATGCGGTAAATGAGATGCTTTATTGTTTTTTACACCATCATTTAAAACAGGACCTTTAGCCTTAACAGGCTTAGTCAGATTGATAACTAAAGGGGAAGAAGAAGAGCGAGAAGGAGGAGGAGGCTTTTTACGACGAAGGTCGATTACAAGTGGCTCAGAAGAGGTGAGCTCCCTTTGTTTCTGATTAACACCATAAGGCTGCTTCTTGTGAGAAGAAAGGTAGATAGTTAATTGTTTGGAAGATGAAGGACAGAAAATACGTCCTTTGACAGGAATCACCAGAGTATCATTCGGCACGCCTTTCTGTTCTTCATCAGTATCAATTGCCAGTACCACCTTCATAAATTCCTCCTTGTACATGCGAAAGTTGTTGCAGTATTCTTCAACCCTCTTGAAAGGATTTAGGTCTGCAACTTCTTTCTAGTTTTCTCCATTACTATCCACATATTTTAAACATTGGTGGAGAGTAGAAGGTACAATGTTGCATTCGTGAAGGAATGGTCTTCCCAGCAAAGCATTGTATGAGCCATGATTATCAATCACATAGAAAGTTACCTTTGTACGAAGATTGTCGATTTGGAGTTTCGGGCGTATCTTCCACAAAAGTTCACTCCTTTCTTCATTAAACCCCAAGATGGTAGTGATAGTTGTAAAAAGATTATGCACTGGGATTTTCAAAGCATCCAGCAAAGATTTCGACATAATACTAAGAGTAGACCCTGGATCAATCAAAATGTGATCGACTTTTTTGGTGTCCACATATCCCGTGAAATAGAGAGGACGATCATGACGATTGTCTTCTAAAAGCATGTCATCTTGTGTGAAAGTAATGTTGGGCATTAATTCAAATACACTATGACAGTGTGTACAGCTGATAGGCTCCTTTTTAGGCTTCTTAAGAAAAGCAAGACAAGCATCAGCCTGCATCAAGGCTTCATTTAACGTTTCTCGAGTTTCTTTTGAGAGACGTAAGAGTTCAAAACTTAACAATATTGCTGGAGTGTTTGCCAATTGAGCCAGTATGTCAAAATTATATGGCTTTTTAAGTCCAAGAGATGAGGACTTCTTCAATGCTTTGTCAAAACGGACAGGTTGTTTTCCCTTGTCTGCTAATGTTGATTTGGGAGGATTTGGTTCCACTATCGGCGAGGATGTAGATGGTATATTCTCAGCAGGAGAAGATGATGTAGGAGGAACATCAGGAGATGAGAAAGGATTCTCTTGATTTTTGAGATAATCCCGAAGATAAGGTTTTCCAGATCTGGTGTCGATTAGAATTTCTTCTTCTGCTACCGGTTCAAAGGATACCATGTTACAACTCTTGGATTTGGTTTTGGAGCTTCTTTTGTTTGAAAGAGGAAGGTGTAGGAGCGTAAAAAGTGCTAAAATGAAAGAGTCAAAGTGATAGATCATTCCACTCCAATTGACCTACTTTACGCCGCAGAGAGGCTAAATACTTTACGCCCAAGACAAGGCTAATCACTTTACGCCTAAAGCAGGCAGATCATTTTACGCTCGGGTCTACACCCATGATTTTACGCCAAGGACAGATCAGCCACTCTTACGCTGGACAAAGCTGTCCAAGTCTCGCATTTAATGCAAACTCTGACGTGGAGATAGTAATGATGGCATATATCACAGAATTCAAAGGAATTTGTTTTTACAAAGAGACCAATGTTGTCGTTTAGTGTGTGGATTGAGCTACTTTACGCTCACACTATGGCTTCTTTTACGCACGAAGATTATACGAGCCTTTACGCTCAACAGTTGACGTGTGCGTAAAGTCTATTTGAGCTACTTTTACGCTCAAGGTTATTTAACAACCACTTTACGCTGGAAGTCTATGCCAGGGATATTTTATGCCTAATCTACTGCTTTACGCTCAGAATACATTGGGGCTATTTTTACGCCCTATTCTCCTCCACCAGTTTGGAATATGGTTTGCCTACGTGGCTTTCATGCCATTCTTCTCGAAGAACGTGTGTACGTGCATCCTATTCTTAATGAAATGATGGAACACGTGTCAACACATACAGAAGATGACTTCAGTCGTGGGTGGCAGTTGTTAGCGTAAAGATGGAACTTTTGCTGAGTTTTTACGCACAAGAGCCCAAGCCTATAAATGGACTGATTTTTCTCAAGAAGACAGACACACAGGGACAGGAGAGAATACAGAGATCAGAACTTAGAGATTTCGAGAGCATTCTTCTTCAACCTTTCTTTCAGAACAGAGTGAAGCAAAGCAGGAAAGCATTCGGCCTCGCCATCAGTGCCCAAGTGCGTCGATACCTTTCTGGTTACTTAGTTCTTCCGGTTGTTCAACTTCAAGCAGCGATCTTCATCATCATCATATGGTCCAAGGAACAAAGTGATCATTTACAGATCAAACTTCCATAGCAATACTTCCCCAGAATCAAATTTGTACTTCTTGTACTTTTTCTCGTTTTATTTTCAAAAGCCAATTCCTCCAGGCATTTTGTTAAGTAAAACAAAAATGGCGACTCTGCTGGGGATGACCTTCTCCTCTGACGAGAAGGCAATTTCTCAATATGATGATGTTTCGGTCGGTTCGACCAAGAAGACTCTGGTTGTACACTTCGACCAGACTGCCTATGAAGAAATACTCCGAACTGGAGGTGGTTCTCGCTACTCTAATGTTCAAAAATCTTGCAAAGCACGAAAAGTTTGGATTCCTAAATCCAAAATAGCTTCTGATCTCTCTGTTGCTGCTAGTGGCAAGGGAATTCTTCCCACTCCTATAGTAGGGGCTCCCGTTCGTAACGAGACAGTCCTTACTTCAGAGTTGCACTCAAAGTGTGACGATTTATCTTCCGTTTGTAACGGTGAAGATAATCAGGTTTCACGCCCACTGCGTAAGAACCAGATTTTATGCTCAGTGGGTAAAAACCAACTTTTACGCTCAATACATAAAGATGAGTCTCCCATTTGTAATGTGGCAGACTCTAATGCTTCTGAGGGTAAGAATAAGTCTCTCGTCTGTGACGCGGTAGACACACACAAGTTACGCTTTTTGCGTAAAGGAAAATCTACCGTCTGTGATGTGGTAGATAACCAATTTTTACGCTCTACGCATGAAGGTAAGTCTCCTATCTGTGACAGTGTAGATAAAATTCGCAAAGATGTTTACACATCTAATGTGAATGTACCTAAACGTGTGCAGCGTAAAAATCAGTATGGTAAAACTTTAGTTCTATACCAACAGCCTTCTTATACTGCTCTACGTAAAGTACCAAATCTACAAATTACACGCAATAAAAATGGAGTCCTTTGTGCTAAAAAATTTCAAAATTTACGCACACAACTCCAAACGCGTAGAAATGTACTATTTGGTTCTGCGAATGCTGCCAGTAATCTTCTTTATATACAGGGTACTAAACGTTTTTCTACCCCTAATGTAATAAAGAAGACTACTCCCTCCACTCCTTCTCACTTACGTGAATTGCTAATGCAAAAGCGTAAGAATAGACAATCTCCGGTGACATTTCCTCAAGAAAAACATCATTGTGATTATCATCAGGTTGTGATCAACTGTTGATGTTCGGCTTCAAAACGGTCAGTTTTTGATCGATTGAGTATTAATGTGTCTCAACAACAAGCTGAAGACCAAGAACATGAGCTGTCATATGCATCAGTCAACATGGCGTCTCATACTAACAGAGGACGACGACCAAGACAGAATATGTCCCAAACTCCAGGTCAGCAACAGTTCAACAGACTTCTTGATTCTTTTGAGGGGGTATATCAAAATACTCGATCAAGAAGACAAAGATAAATGCAGACTTCTGATTCAGAAGCTGGAGGTACTCAATCTTTTGAGTCCGAGACTGACAGTGTCGATTCATACTTCTATACTGATCCTTCTATATCTTCAAGAGAGGTTGAATCCTACGCTGTTGGAGATGAACCAGAGACCTCATCTGTTAATACAGAACAGCGTCTCACTGCCGTTGAACAATCACTGAAAGACATGCTTAACATGGTACAAAACATACATCAGATAATTTTGAAACAGCAAACTGCTCAGCCGACAGTAGTGATACCGGCACCAGTAGCAGCACCAACTCAAGATAGTCAAGGGGCTGAAATACCTTTGAATATTCAGGAGCCTGCTGTTAATCAAAATTCTGCATCTTCAGATTCCATCATTCCTGAAGACGTACCACCTCCAATGGGGGTTACGGTACATCTAATAACTATTCAATCAAATGTGCCTCTGCAAACCAGTGAAGCCATTCAAGCAGTACGTGAACTCAAAGCACAGTTTGAAGTCTTGAGGCACAAGGATCAGCTCCAGAGGTTAGGGATTAAGCAACCTTATCCTCCTCATTGGAATGATGTACCCTTTCTACCGAAATTTAAGCCACAATCTATGGTTTTGTTCGATGGAAAAGCATCTTCCAGTCAATATATCAATTACTTTGATATTATGACTGTACATCTACAGAAAGATGACGTTCTTCTCACTCGAGTGTTTATCGGGTGCCTGATGGGTTCGGCTTATGATTGGTATCGAAGTTTACCCGACAATTGCATTTCGTCTTTTGACGAATTTAAGACAATATTTCTCTTCCGCTTCTATGAAGGAGGTATGGACATAAACATGTCCTCCTTGATAGAAATCAAACAAAAGGAGAAAGAAGATACTCGGACGTTCATCGAACATTTTCGACAGGCTACTCTAAAGATTGTCACGCCCCAGATCCAGAATACTGGAGAGCGGGGGCAGACACAGCCAGCTACGTATATTGAAATAGAATACATCTCAACTATACGGTCACGGCTGTCTGGATATGAGGGTTTACTACAAGCCAGCAGTCTCTTAATGTCAAGCCTATTGTCTCAATCTCAAGCAATTAACAGAGTTACAAGATGTTAGAGCATCAAATATATATATATAAGGCGTCCCAAATATTACATATTGGATGATCAAGTAGCTAGTCTTACAAAATGTCAGGACTAGCAAAGAGTACATCTTACATGATCAACCCTAGGATATGTTCATCATGTTTACAACATCAAGAAAATGTACATACGAGCTAACAGGTGCTCGTCGGCAACGCCACAAAAGAATAATTAATTTACATATAAGTGGGTGAAACAAAAAAAAAACCCACTCGAAGCCTCGGTTTCTTCTAGTCGTCACCATTGGGCTGGAGGTTCGGTAGATCCTCGGGTGCTGCTCCAAAATCTGGCCACACAAAACCAGCTGGGTCAAACCCCAGAAAGAGCAAGTGCCACAAAGGAGGCCACAAATAAGAACAAAAGCCAGCATATCAGAACATAAGAAATAAAGGAAGTAAAAATACACAGAGCGATAAACGACTAGGGATGTAGAACCATTCCGGGAGCCAGGTTACAATCCTTAAACCAAACAAGGACCGGGATTGTACCCCTTCGCCTGAGTAGTTCACTGTCTCTACCCATTTATCGTTAGGGATAAGTAAAACAATCATGATCAAGAGTTCCAGGTGCAGGGGCTAGACAAAACTTAAACGGGGCTGGACACCATTCATCCACAATCGGCCAAGCAAGTACTACGGCTTACTACTTTAACTGACTAGGGTTATCACAAGCCTAATTACTAACAAGATGCAAGTGAGAAACTCCCAGTCCCAAGCCCTGCAGACCATCCAGTTATCCTTCCGCGGGTTGAGAGTATAGGTGGGTACATCGCCCGGGAGACAAATGTACCCTTAGGTGACTTAGAGGTGCAACACATGACAGTGTGCTGGAAATATGCTCTACTCATCGGCAAGCTACAAGTCCATTAATGCCTCCAGATAACGAGACTGCCTGTGACCGGGAATTCTCTATGTTCTAATTTGGTCTACTCATTACCTAGTCCAATTTTAGTGTGAGTCCCTTGCCGTGGTACCCAGGGGATCACGTCCTAGGCATGATGCAAGACTGGACAAGTAGATTAAGCAAGCACAGGATGCACACCCACGGTGTCATGTCAAGTAGCAAGTCAGGTGAGCCTACCGCAGTAGCCCAAATTATCAATTCATCAGGTCATGGTCTCTTGTCGAGTTACATGTTGCCAAGTCATGTTCAAGTCATCAGGTCGGTTTACAAGTTGCAGGTTGAAGAAAAATAACAAGTCACAAAAACTCCAATTTGTGTCCAAGCATGTCAAGCCCAATCAAGTGATGTAGTGGACATTAAACATCAAAAGCTCCAATAAAACCAAATGGAGAATCCCAGAGAAAACATTAAAATCACGGGGGAGTAAGGCAAACAGAAGAGCGCGCGCGTAAGGCCTTGGGCGGCTCGCGTAAGGGAACAGGGGCAAGCGCGCAATGGAACGGGAGAGGGACCCACATGCAAAATGGCGGCTGAAACAAGGGGGGGCCACACGCGCAGAGCGCGCGCGTAAGGCAGCGAGAAAAGGGGGGGGGCCACGCACGTGGACGTGCGTAGAGGAGGTGCTGCTCCCGCGCACAGCAAAAAGGGGAGGGCCCCACGCTGGCGCCAGCAGCTGGGAACGGGAGAGGGCCCCACACGCGCAGAGCGCACGCGCGTAATGCAGCGAGAAAAAGGGGCCCACTGCTTGCGTAGAGGCTGCAGCGGCTGCCGCGTAGAGCTAGGGGCCCGCTGCTTGCGTAGAGGCTGCGCAGAGGGGAAAAGGAGGAGGGGGCGCCCCCCACACGCACAGAGCCGCTCGCGTAAAGCGCTGGCCGCTGGCAGCACGCGTAGCGGCTGCAACCGCATGGCGTAACACCACTGGTGTTGCCAACAAAGGGAAAGGAGGAGTTCTTCTCCTACCTCTAGCTGAGAGGAAGAACCCAACCCCTAAAACTTGCAAAATCCATAACTTTCTCATTTTAAAACGAAATCAGATTTCGTAAAGACTAAAGTTGTATAAAACTTAATTCTCCACAACATAGAAACCTCAAAAACCATCCAAATCAAAGTTTATTAAATGAATTTCAAGGAAAACCGAGATTAATGAAAAGTTAGATCTAGAGAGATCCATGCTTCAAATCAAGAAGTTCCAAGTTCTAATATTGTTCTAAACTAGCTAAACAAACTTTCGAACAAGAAGAATCATGGTTTCTTTTCTTTTGATGGCAAGATGCACTTGCCTATGGTGGAGTTAAAGGGTTTTAAGAGGAAGAAGAAGAAGAGGATGCTGGTGGTGTTGATGTTAATGAAGAGAGAGAATGGTAGGTAAGGTTATTAATGGGTGGTGGTGTGGTGGAGGTAAGGGATAGTGTAGGTTAAAGTGATCCATAGCAATTCCGACCAAAGCAAGCCAGGCCGAACCCTCCAAGGGCCCATCTCCTATGAAATAATAATAATAATAATAATAATAATAAAAAAATTAAACCCAAATCCGTAATGCAACCCAATAAGTTAATAAAGTCGGCCCAAGGCCAAATACGGGAAATACAGGAAAATAATTACCAGAAAATTCAAGAAAATTCCAAATGCGCACAGGAATACGAAATACGGGAACCGAAGGTGACAACTCTACCCACCTTAAAGGAATTCCGTCCTCGGAATTAAATCAAGGAGTTAGAGATTGCCACGACAAGCTACACTAACCACAGACAGACTAAGCAGGCAATCATACAATCATACATTCAAGCAAGGATGGAGAAGGCGTAAGGCACAAGGAAGATATTATACCTTACGAGTCAAACAGGTAGGGATATCGCGATCGGATGTCGTCCTCACGCTCCCATGTTGACTCACCCAGAGAGTGATGACCCCAAGCAACACGGACTAAGTTAATAGTCTTGTTCTTGAGCGTCTTTTCTCTCCGGTCCAATATAGACACGGGCCTCTCCTCATACGAAAGGTTGGTACCAACAACCAATTCCGAATGATCTAGGATATGGCTCGGGTCCGGGATGTACCGTCTTAATTGGGACACATGGAATATATCATGTACCTCACTTAGCGACGGCGGAAGAGCGAGACGATAGGATACATCACCTACTCGCTCTAGAATATCGAACGGCCCTATATACCTAGGACTAAGCTTTCCCCGTACGCCAAAACGAATGACGCCACGGGTAGGCGAGATCCTAAGGAATACATGGTCGCCGACGGCAAATTCTAAGGGACGCCGATGAGCATCGGCCCAATGGCACTGGCGATCCTGAGCAACTCGGAGGTGTTCTCTGACTTTCCTGACCACTTCAACCGTCTGAGAAATCAGTTCTGGACCGAGCATCTGCCTCTCTCCAACATCGTCCCATGCTAACGGAGATCTGCACTTCCTGCCATACAGAGCCTCGAAGGGAGCCATCTGGATACTGGCCTGGAAACTATTGTTGTACGAGAATTCCACCAGGTGCAGGTGATCCTCCCACGAACCACCGAAGTCAAGAGTACATGACCGTAACATATCTTCGAGAGTTTGTATAGTACGCTCTGACTGCCCATCTGTTTGCGGGTGATACGCTGAGCTGAACTTGAGACGAGTCCCCAAACTTTGATGAAGACTGCGCCAGAAGTGCGATATAAATCTCGTATCCCTGTCTGATACTATGCTGACTGGCACTCCGTGAAGTCTGACAATCTGCCTGAGATACATCTCTGCTAGCTGTGCCGTCGACTGTCCAACTCTAAATGGAAGAAAGTGTGCCACCTTGGTAAGCCTGTCCACAATGACCCAAATAGCATCTCTGCCTGCCGGAGACCTGGGTAATGCAGTCACGAAATCCATGGTTATGTGTTCCCATTTCCATTCTGGGATCGGTAAAGGTTGAAGAAGTCCAGCTGGCCTCTGATGTTCAGCCTTGACCTGTTGGCAAACCAAACATCGAGAGACATACCGGGCTATCTCCCTCTTCATACCATTCCACCAAAAGTGCTGACGAATATCTCTGTACATCTTCGTGCCGCCTGGGTGAATGGAGTACTGCGAACTGTGAGCCTCTGCCATGACTTCCTGTCTGATATCTCCACTGGGTACACAAAGACGCGAGCCGTGTCGAAGTGTACCATCTTTATGAATACATAACTCTGGCCTTCTTCCCGCTTCACACTCAGCTCTGAGCCGCTGAATCTTGGAATCTGTTAACTGTGTTGCCTTAATCCTCTCAACTAGGGTGGACTGAATCTGCAAGCTAGCCATCATGGCCACATTGGAAGGGAGGACAACTTCAATTCCCATCTTCTGAAGATCTGCCAATAGATCTGGTTGTGCCGTCAGGAAATAAACTCCGGCTCTCCTGCTCAATGCATCTGCTACCACGTTGGCCTTCCCTGGGTGATACTGCAAGTTCACATCATAGTCCACAAGTAGCTCGAGCCATCTTCTCTGCCGCATATTAAGATCTTTCTGGGTGAAAACATATTTCAGGCTCTTGTGGTCAGTGAATATCTCCACTCTGTCTCCGTACAAATAGTGTCTCCAAAGCTTCAGAGCAAACACTACCGCGGCCAATTCCAAGTCGTGGGTCGGGTAATTCTTCTCATGATCACGAAGTTGACGTGATGCATAAGCAATTACCTTCCCATGCTGCATCAAAACACATCCCAATCCTCTGCCTGAAGCGTCGCAATAAACTGTGAATCCTCCGGTCCCATCTGGAAGTGTGAGAATGGGAGCCGTAATCAAACCTCGCTTCAACTTCTCAAATGATTCCTGACACTCTGCTGTCCAAACAAACGGCACATCCTTGCGGGTCAACTGGGTCATCGGCGCTGAAATCCTTGCAAAATCTGAGACGAACCGCCGGTAGTAGCCGGCCAATCCTAGAAAGCTGCGAACCTCTGCCACTGAACTGGGTACTGGCCATGACTCGATAGCCACAATCTTCTGGGGATCCACTTCCACTCCTCCTCTGGTAATGATGTGACCCAAGTACGAAATGCGATCGAGCCAGAACTCGCATTTACTGAACTTGGCGTACAACTGGTGCTCTCTGAGAATCTGGAGAACAACTCTGAGATGCTGCTCATGCTCTGCTTCACTCTTGCTGTAGACCAGGATGTCATCAAGGAACACTATCACAAACTGATCCAAGTAAGGCATGAAAATACGGTTCATGAGATCCATGAACACTGCCGACGCATTGGTTGCTCCAAAGGGCATAACAAGGAACTCCCAATGCCCATATCTAGATCTGAATGCTGTCTTCGGGATGTCCTGCTCTCTGACTCTGATCTGGTGGTATCCTGACCGCAAGTCGATCTTCGAGAAAACTGAAGCCCCTTTGAGTTGATCAAACAAGTCATCTATCCTCGGGAGAGGGTATCTGTTTTTGATTGTCACTGAATTCAAGGTACGATAGTCTACACATAACCTGGACGTACCATCCTTCTTTTTCACAAGAAGCATCGGGGCTCCCCAAGGCGATCCACTAGCACGAATGAATCCCTTGGTTCTAAGTTCTTCAATCATATTGTACAAGATCTCTAACTCTGAAGGTGCCATTCTGTAGACTCGCTCTGATACTGGTGCTGTCCCAGGAATCAAGTCTATGGTGAACTCGATCTCCCGTTCTGGCGGCATCCCTGGAAGTTCCTCTGGAAAGACATCTGGAAACTCTTCAACTATCCGGGGCAACTGCACTGCTGCTACTGCCATCCGCAATACTGGAGGAGATGGCTCTACGGCGCCTCTGGAAAAGGAGAACTCTGGCTCCCCGGGAATACTAAAGACAACTCTGCCAACATGGCAGTCTATCCTAGCATAATGGTTCCTCAACCAATCCATGCCTAGGACTACATCATAGTCTGCCATAGGGAATTCTATGAATCTAGCGGGGAACTCTCTACCGCTAACTACGATCCGACACGAGGAAAACACTCGATCTACTCCCACAAGACCATTACCAGTAAGTATATTGAGCCTCACTGATAATGACTCGGGCTCCAATCCTATCCGTGTCGCGAATCGTGCAGACATGAATGAATGTGATGCACCAGAATCAAATAATACAGATGCTGGAAAGGTGTTGACGAGAATAGTACCTGCCACTACCTCACCTGGTGCAACTTCTTCTTCCATGGTCATCATCATAGCCTGACCTCTAGCTGCGGGTCCCCTCTGCTGGAAACCTCTCTGCCTGCTCTGCACTGGAGCCTGGGTGAACTGCTGCTGGTTCTGCTGCTGGAAGACCTGGGACTGGGTCGCCAATGGCCTCGGGTACTGCTGTTGCTGCTGAGGTACTGGTGCCGGTCCTCTAACCGATGGACTGGTTAGGTTGGACGAGGATGAGCTACCCCTATTCGGGCAGGCTCCTATCTTGTGATCAGCCGCTCCACAAGCCAGGCACAATCCCTGCGCCCTCCGACACTCTGCCACTACATGGCCCGGCTTCCCGCAATGAGAACATCCCACCGCGGAAGACTGCTTCTGCTTCTGCTGCTGCGGGTACGTCGGGATCGAATGCTGAACCGACGTCACTGAGGCCGCCCGCCTCGGAGTTCCAATGGTTATACCCCTAGCTGCCGGGGTTGGGGCTGATGATTGGTGCATCTGACTATGGGACCGCTTCCTGCCTCCGGTCCTGTCCACAATTCTCTGGGAGGTGTACTCATGCCTCCTAGCCGCCCTCAATACTGCGTCGAACGTCTGGTGCTCGAACTGCTCAACTGCCAACAAGATTTCTAAATGCAGCCCCTGCTGGAACCGCTGGGCCCTATCATACTCGGTTGCCACCAAGGTGGGGGCAAACCTACTCAGTCTAGAAAACTCGGTCGCATAGCCATCGACCGTCCTGCCGCCTTGCTTCAAGTTGGTAAATCTGGTCTGCAGATCGTACCGAGCCACAGCATCAAAGTACTTCGTCTGGAATCTCTCTCTGAACGTCGTCCAAGTAACTGGTGCCGCCAATCCCATGGCCTGAGCTGTCCACCAACTGCGAGCTAAGTCCAGCAACTGTAGGCGTACCACCGCCACCTTCTCGTTCTCAGGTGTTCTAGCTGCTTCCAGTACCACCTCGGTATCCTGAAGCCAAGCGTCCGCGGCAATCGCATCTTCGCTGCCGTCGAAGAACGGAGGGTTCAAGCGCTTGAAACTGTTGGCCGCCTGGTTCCCATGCTGACCTCCTCTATTCAGTGCATCATGAACTTCCTGGTGCAAAGCGTCGCTTCGACGATCTTGGGATGCAAGCAGTTCTCGGATAAGTCCTACCAAAGGTCCCTCATCCTGCCTAGCTGGTTGGACGGGCGGAGATGTCTGAACTGGGGGCTCTCCTCCAGTAGGCTCAACTCTAGAGGCCACTCCGGAATGCTGGGCCTGATCTCCGGGTTGCTGCTGGCCCACGGGACGTGCTCCACCTTGTTGATCGGCAGGATCTGGTACAGTGCCGCTGAAGAAGACGACACAGGGAAACAATAAGGAAGGACCAGGATAGATCAATGATTACAAGCACATGATCAGGACAAGATTCTCAGGGATTCGATGATACGAGCAGAGATCAAGGGCGAGTACTGATTGAGACATCTATTCGGTAAACCCTCACATTTCTTGATTGCCAAGACCTGCATGGGCCACCACTTAAACCGTGTCACGCCCCAGATCCAGAATACTGGAGAGCGGGGGCAAACACAGCCAGCTACGTATATTGAAATAGAATACATCTCAACTATACGGTCACGGCTGTCTGGATATGAGGGTTTACTACAAGCCAGCAGTCTCTTAATGTCAAGCCTATTGTCTCAATCTCAAGCAATTAACAGAGTTACAAGATGTTAGAGCATCAAATATATATATATAAGGCGTCCCAAATATTACATATTGGATGATCAAGTAGCTAGTCTTACAAAATGTCAGGACTAGCAAAGAGTACATCTTACATGATCAACCCTAGGATATGTTCATCATGTTTACAACATCAAGAAAATGTACATACGAGCTAACAGGTGCTCGTCGGCAACGCCACAAAAGAATAATTAATTTACATATAAGTGGGTGAAACAAAAAGAAAACCCACTCGAAGCCTCGGTTTCTTCTAGTCGTCACCATTGGGCTGGAGGTTCGGTAGATCCTCGGGTGCTGCTCCGAAATCTGGCCACACAAAACCAGCTGGGTCAAACCCCAGAAAGAGCAAGTGCCACAAAGGAGGCCACAAATAAGAACAAAAGCCAGCATATCAGAACATAAGAAATAAAGGAAGTAAAAATACACAGAGCGATAAACGACTAGGGATGTAGAACCATTCCGGGAGCCAGGTTACAATCCTTAAACCAAACAAGGACCGGGATTGTACCCCTTCGCCTGAGTAGTTCACTGTCTCTACCCATTTATCGTTAGGGATAAGTAAAACAATCATGATCAAGAGTTCCAGGTGCAGGGGCTAGACAAAACTTAAACGGGGCTGGACACCATTCATCCACAATCGGCCAAGCAAGTACTACGGCTTACTACTTTAACTAACTAGGGTTATCACAAGCCTAATTACTAACAAGATGCAAGTGAGAAACTCCCAGTCCCAAGCCCTGCAGACCATCCAGTTATCCTTCCGCGGGTTGAGAGTATAGGTGGGTACATCGCCCGGGAGACAAATGTACCCTTAGGTGACTTAGAGGTGCAACACATGACAGTGTGCTGGAAATGTGCTCTACTCATCGGCAAGCTACAAGTCCATTAATGCCTCCAGATAACGAGACTGCCTGTGACCGGGAATTCTCCATGTTCTAATTTGGTCTACTCATTACCTAGTCCAATTTTAGTGTGAGTCCCTTGCCGTGGTACCCAGGGGATCACGTCCTAGGCATGATGCAAGACTGGACAAGTAGATTAAGCAAGCACAGGATGCACACCCACGGTGTCATGTCAAGTAGCAAGTCAGGTGAGCCTACCGCAGTAGCCCAAATTATCAATTCATCAGGTCATGGTCTCTTGTCGAGTTACATGTTGCCAAGTCATGTTCAAGTCATCAGGTCGGTTTACAAGTTGCAGGTTGAAGAAAAATAACAAGTCACAAAAACTCCAATTTGTGTCCAAGCATGTCAAGCCCAATCAAGTGATGTAGTGGACATTAAACATCAAAAGCTCCAATAAAACCAAATGGAGAATCCCAGAGAAAACATTAAAATCACGGGGGAGTAAGGCAAACAGAAGAGCGCGCGCGTAAGGCCTTGGGCGGCTCGCGTAAGGGAACAGGGGCAAGCGCGCAATGGAACGGGAGAGGGACCCACATGCAAAATGGCGGCTGAAACAAGGGGGGGCCACACGCGCAGAGCGCGCGCGTAAGGCAGCGAGAAAAGGGGGGGGGGCCACGCACGTGGACGTGCGTAGAGGAGGTGCTGCTCCCGCGCACAGCAAAAAGGGGAGGGCCCCACGCTGGCGCCAGCAGCTGGGAACGGGAGAGGGCCCCACACGCGCAGAGCGCGCGCGCGTAATGCAGCGAGAAAAAGGGGCCCACTGCTTGCGTAGAGGCTGCAGCGGCTGCCGCGTAGAGCTAGGGGCCCGCTGCTTGCGTAGAGGCTGCGCAGAGGGGAAAAGGAGGAGGGGGCGCCCCCCACACGCGCAGAGCCGCTCGCGTAAAGCGCTGGCCGCTGGCAGCACGCGTAGCGGCTGCAACCGCATGGCGTAACACCACTGGTGTTGCCAACAAAGGGAAAGGAGGAGTTCTTCTCCTACCTCTAGCTGAGAGGAAGAACCCAACCCCTAAAACTTGCAAAATCCATAACTTTCTCATTTTAAAACGAAATCAGATTTCGTAAAGACTAAAGTTGTATAAAACTTAATTCTCCACAACATAGAAACCTCAAAAACCATCCAAATCAAAGTTTATTAAATGAATTTCAAGGAAAACCGAGATTAATGAAAAGTTAGATCTAGAGAGATCCATGCTTCAAATCAAGAAGTTCCAAGTTCTAATATTGTTCTAAACTAGCTAAACAAACTTTCGAACAAGAAGAATCATGGTTTCTTTTCTTTTGATGGCAAGATGCACTTGCCTATGGTGGAGTTAAAGGGTTTTAAGAGGAAGAAGAAGAAGAGGATGCTGGTGGTGTTGATGTTAATAAAGAGAGAGAATGGTAGGTAAGGTTATTAATGGGTGGTGGTGTGGTGGAGGTAAGGGATAGTGTAGGTTAAAGTGATCCATAGCAATTCCGACCAAAGCAAGCCAGGCCGAACCCTCCAAGGGCCCATCTCCTATGAAATAATAATAATAATAATAATAAAAAAAAAAAATTAAACCCAAATTCGTAATGCAACCCAATAAGTTAATAAAGTCGGCCCAAGGCCAAATACGGGAAATACAGGAAAATAATTACCAGAAAATTCAAGAAAATTCCAAATGCGCACAGGAATACGAAATACGGGAACCGAAGGTGACAAAGATGCCTCCTGGTATGCCAGATTCAGCGTTGATTGATACATGCAAAATGAATCTACGACCATCCATCGCTGTTTTCACGGGTTCCCAATTCACAGATTAGGCTTCGTTCATCATAGCAGCGGTTTCTGCCGAGACCAATGGTAGGTTGGCTCGTGAACATGGGATGATTTTTGCCTCAGATGATAGAGGAAAGAAAAGTAATCCTGGTAATAACCCCGGTAATCGTAATATGAAAGGGAAAGATACCCTCATGGTTAATCTTTCCAAGAATAAAACGATGCCGAATAGTCAGGAATCTTCCAGGCCAAAGGAAGAATACTCTTTTGATGAGAGTGATATCCCAGGGATATTTCAGTGTCTGGTGAAGAGTGGTAAACTTCAGATTCCAGAGCCAAAGAGGCCTAATGAGGTGAATCTAACTGATAATCCCAAATATTGTATCTATTATAGATACATTAATCATCCTACCAGTGCTTGCTATGTCCTGAAGAAGAAAATCCAGGAGCTGATAAATGGCAGTGCTATCGCCTTAACTAATGATGACCATACGGTTACAACCAATATGATTTCTCTTCAGTTCGGAGATTTTTCTCCACAGCAAGTCCCAGATGGAATTACCCCAATTCTGAAGGCGACAATAAAAATCGTGAATATCCCGCTTGCCAGAGAAGAAAATGCAGGATTGCTGCCACTCACATTAAAGAGTGGTAAAATTATGTGGGTACATCCTGACTTAGTGCCTGAATTGGAAAATGAAGGTAAAAATTCAAAATCCAAGAAGGGTAAGAAGGTCAAAACCTGTAACAAGATTTCTCATGATATTCCAGATCCTGATGACTTTGATCGGCTATGGGATGGCTTTCCTTTAGAAAATAGATTGAGAGGACTGAACATCTGTCCTCCAAGTCTAGCTCCTCCTACTAAGCTCAAGCTTACTTACCAGCAGTGGCTAGCCATGAATAGTGTTCCTTTATACCGGGCACAACAAGTCTTCGCTGCTTATGAAAAAGCTCCGACAGGGATTTTTCCTCGTATCCCGAATCAAACTCCTCTTGTGGCTACAGAGACATCTATTCTTCATTCTCCTATGGATACAGAGATTTCTTCTTCTTCTGTGGAACCATTTGCTAAAAGTCTACTGCCCATTCATCTATACAGTCAGCAATCTGTCCTTCTCATGAAGAAAATGGGTTATGACTTTCAGAAGGCAGAAGGTTTGAATTATGATAAAGGAATACGACTTTCTTTATAAATTCAAAATCAAAAATCCACTGTTGGACTGGGTTCTGAAATTCTTCACAACAAACCTTACAAGAAAAAGGCTAAAGGGATGAAGACTAAATCCTGTAATATGGTACTTCCTTCTCTTGAGTCTGAGGAAGAAACTTTTACTGGTACAAGATCCGGAAAAGAGTACCACAAAGATTATGAAGGATCTTCTAAAGAAACAGAAGATGTAGTGGAAACACCACCAGCTTAACCTTCTCCTGTTCCTGCTAAACCCTCGGTGGTTGAAAAGGGAAAACAGAAAGCAGTACACTTCGACGTTCCATTGAAGTCTGCTTCCAATCAGGGGGTGGTGATGAAACCTTACAAATTTGATATTCTAGCTCAGTTAGCCAATACTCTGGCTAGACTATCTATATTTGAACTGCTTCACCTTTCTAGAGAAAGCAGAGAGACTTTAAGTGAAGCTCTACTTCAGGCAGATTCATGCTTGGCTCAACTCAAGAGTCCTGATAATACTCTAGTTTCATGTCCGCAATGTCATAGTGTGATGGAAGCAATTTCCAATATCACCTTTACACAAGAAGATATGCTGTTGAAGCATAACAAACATGACAGGCCTCTGTGCTATACCGGGTATATTGGATCTACTAAAATTGACAGGATCTACATTGATCCTGGGTCTTCAATTAGCATAATTCTTCAGAGTATGCTAAGACCCCTGAGGATTCCTACTAGTGATTTGACTTACACTAGTACTACGATAGTCGGTTTTAACTCTGGCAAGAGTAAACCACTGGGAAAGATTCGTCTGCAGATTCAGATTGGCGATCTCCGAACTATGGTAACCTTCTATGTTATCAACTCAGACGTATCCTACAATATCCTTCTTGGAAGACCATGGTTACATGAGCATAATATCGTGCCTTCAACTCTCCACCAATGTTTCAAGTATGTAGATTCCCAAGGAGTTGTGAAGACTGAGTTTGCTGATATCAATCCTTTCAAGGGTGTCGAAGCCTATTTTTCTGATTCAAGGCTTTATAAACAAGAGCATATGAAAGAGATATCAGACATAGCTGAGGATCGATCAACTACTGAGGATCAAACTCTTAATAAAGATCCACCAGAAGAGCAACCTTTGAAGATCATAGTCAAGGGACGAATCCAATCCCAACCTGTCAATGATCAACCTTTGATAATCAAGGTTAAAGGAAGAACTCAAACTTCATCTAAGGAATCAATAAATATTCCTGCTAAGAACCAAGTTCAACCTTTTGTGATCAAAGTCAAAGGGCATACTTCTTATACGAATGATCCAGAACCACCATTGATTGTCAATCTTGGCAAATCTACGCAGAAGATGGATAATAGTCCACTGTTGATTAATCTGAAGCATAGTAATCAGATTGTAAATGATGTAAATATTGATCATTCTGTACTTCTTGATATCAATGAAGATTTTCTTTTCGAGTACATGGCTGTCAAGTTTATTGAAAGAATAACTTTATCTTCGGATAAGCAAAGTCATCAATATAAAGGCGACATAGAGCCAGAAGAAACTTTATACATCGATCATAAGGAAAATTCTTTTCCTCCTTTGGGATATGATCCATCCCATATGTTTAATGACGATATACAAGAAGAATTCTCTTCTAATTCCTCGTAGTCATCAGATTCGGAAGGAATTCAATTCGTCGAATCCGAAATATCTCATTCTTCATATGATGAATCCAGACAAATGTCCTCAGTCAATATGGTTCAAATTGATGGTGAATCAGAACTATTTGAGAATGATCCTTGGGCTCAACAGATGGATACTCAGTGGGAACTCCGTTTTGAACAGCGACAACCACCTACAGAGGATGAGGTTATCCAAATTGATATTGGAGATGGAACTACATCCAAACCAATATTCATCAGTAAACATCTTTCCGAAGTTGAAAAGGAAGAGTTGATAAAACTTATCAAAGAATATATTGACATCTTTGCATGGAGTTATGAGGATATGCCAGGGTTAGAACCTAAAGTTGCTACTCATAAACTCAATATTTTGCCCAATGTCAAGCCTGTAAAACAACAACAATGGCGCTTTAGACCAGATATGATGGATGCAATTGAAGCAGAAGTCAAAAAGTTGATTACATGTGGGTTTGTTCGTGAGGAACAACACCCGAATTGGGTTGCCAATATTGTTCCTTTTATGAAGAAGAACGGAAAGGTCCGATTTTGTATAGATTATCGAGATCTTAATGCAGCCTGCCCAAAGGACGAATTTTCACTTCTAATTACTGATGTCATGATAGACAATACATGTGGTTTTGAACGCATGTCTTTCATGGACGGATTCTCAGGATATAATCAGATCAAAATGCATTCAGAAGATGAGAAGTATACTGCTTTTCGTACACCCCTTGGAGTTTATTGCTATACGGTTATGCCGTTTGGCCTTAAAAATGCCGGCGCTACGTATCAACGGGCTATGAGCAATATCTTTCAAGAACACCTACAAAAAATAGTTGAATGCTACGTAGATGACATTGCTGTTAAAAGTCGGTCAAAGAATGATTACATTCAGGACTTAAAGATAGTATTTGAATTGATGCGCCAGCATCAATTGAAAATGAACCCTACTAAGTCTTTCTTAGGGGTTTCTAGTGGCAAGTTTTTAGGATTTGTCATTACCTCACAGGGTATCCATGTTGATCCCGATAAGGTTAAAGCAATTCTTGAAATGCGTCCTCCTCGTAATCTGAAAGAACTCTGTGGCTTTCAGGGTCGTATTGCTTATATCAGAAGATTTATATCCAATCTCTCTGGGAGATGCCAACCTTTCTTTCGCTTATTGAAGAAAGGTGTACCAATTGTTTGGGATGAAGCGTGTCAGAAAGCCTTCAATGATATTAAACAATACCATACAAATCCACCTGTTCTGGTATCTCCAGTAGTAGGAAGACCATTTTTGTTATATGTTCGAGCCTTGGATCATTCACTTGGCGCCCTTCTTGCACAGAAAAGTGATATGGGTCATGAACATACAATATATTATCTGAGTAGAATGATGGTCGGAGCTGAACACAGGTATACTCCTGTGGAAAAGGAATGTCTAGCCTTAGTTTTTGCCGTCCAAAAGAAAAGACATTATATGACAGGACAGACTATTCATGTCATCTCCAGAATAAATCCCATTCGGGTATTGATGAGAAAACCAAGCATTCTTAACTCCAGGTTAGCCACCTGGGCGATGTTGCTTACTCCTTATGACATTGTTTATATACCTCAAAAATCAGTAAAGATCGAAGTTATATGAGGACATTCCAGACGAAGTCGTGGATTGTAACATGACTTTGAAGAATGCAATATGGCAATTATATTTTGATGAAGCATCACGAGTGGGACCTAAAGGCAGTATTGTCTCTGGGGTAGGGATCGTCTTGGTTTCTCCTGACAAAATGGTCATATACCGTGCCTATTCTCTTAATGAGCCATGCTCCAACAATGTAGCAGAATATAATGCTCTATTGATCGGTCTCCAAGTAGCTAAACAATTGGATATTGAATTCTTGGAGGCTTATGGAGATTCTCAATTGATCGTTAATCAAGTTAGAGGGACCTATGAAGTCAGAAATGCTGATCTCATCCCTTATCATCAGGTGGTAGTCGAGTTGGTCCTTTCATTCAAAGGGTTCTTCATTGAATTTGTACCACGTTCTCAGAATGTGGAGGCTAATGCTCTTGCTAGCTTAGCTGCAGACTTGGCTGTCCCAATTCGAAGGCAAAATACAATTACTTTGTTGGATCGAGACTTGTCCTGTGTGAAGAATAATCTGTATATTGAACAAAGTTATGTCACAGAGTCAAGTTCCCAACAGAAGGATTGGAGAACTCCATTCATTGATTATGCAGTTCATAGGATTTTGCCTGAGGATCCTAAAGAAGCTGCATCAATCAAGAGACGATCGTTTAGATTCTATTATGATTCGTCTTTACATATACTATACCGTCGTTCATATGATGGACTCTTGCTACGCTGTCTCTCAGAAAGTGAAGCCAAACAAACGTTGCGAGAAGCTCATGATGGTATTTTTGGTGCTCATCAATCGGGCCCTAAATTACAAGACCGTATTCGAAAAATGGGGTATTATTGGCCTTCTATGATAGCAGATGCTGTAGACTATACCAGAAGATGTAAAGTATGTCAGATTCATGCTGATTTTATTCATCAGCCGTCTGAATTTCTACATTCTACAGCAGCTTTTTGGCCCTTCGAAGCTTGGGACATGGATATCATTGGTCCTATTAACCCTCCTTCTGTCAAGGGACATCGATTCATATTAGCTATAACCGATTACTTTTCTAAGTGGGCAGAAGCAGTTCCCCTTGCTAAACTAAAAACATCTAATGTGATCAGCTTCATCAAGCACCATGTCATTTATCGCTTCGGGATTCCTCGACGAATAATTCATGACAATGGACCACAATTTGCCAGTCAGGCATTTTATCGATTCTGTGATAAGAATCGAATTCAAAATCTGGCTTCTACGGCTTATAATTCGGCTGCTAATGGTTTAGCTGAAGCTTTTAACAAGACGATCATCAAACTTCTCAAAAAGTTTGTCTCTTCTAATAAACGAGATTGGAATGAGAAGCTTGGAGAATATTTATGGGCCTATCGAACAACGGTCCGGACTCCTACTGGTTTCACACCATTCTCATTGGTTTATGGATGTGAAGCTGTCCTTCCATTGGAAATCCAGATCCCTTCTCTTCGAATTGCTATTGCTAATGAGCTAACTACAGAGAATAATGATCGCTTGCGACTCCAAGAACTTGAAGGATTGGACGAGAAGCGTCTTCAAGCACAACAGCATATCGAGCTATATCAAGCCCGTATATCTCGAACTTTCAATCGTAAAGTTAAAGAGAGGGTTCAAAGTTGGAGAGCTTGTATTAGCTGTTCGAAGACCGATGGTGATGACTCATAAAAGCAAAGGAAAATTCCAAGCGAAATGGGAAGACCCTTATGTAATTGAGTCTGTGTTTTCTAATGGCGCCTATCAATTATCAAAGCCCAATGGAGATCTACTTATGATGCCGATCAATGGCAAATTTCTTAAGAAATACTATGTATAAAAAAAAGAGGCAGAATGAAAATAAAATTTCTTTTATTGTTCAAGACAAAAGATCAAGGACAAGGTCCACTGCCTCCCTTATTGAATACATAGTCAGTTAATGCCTCGAAGGCATCGTTGCCTGAATTCATAAAAAACTTACAGGCAGCCATCCTCAGCGCCTCTTCTTCAGGAGTTTTCCCCGGCTCTAATAAGAAAGCAAGGATGTCTTGGGGTGGCTTGGGCGAAGAAGAATTTCCACCTATTTCAATTGGGGTTGTCACTATCGGCTCAACGATGTCCTCAACTTTCCTGGAGACTTCATTCTTTTGCTGTACATCCTCGGAAGACATTTTCAATTGAGGAGTAGAAATAAGTATGAAATGATTACAGAGCGTTCTCGCCTATTTATAGAAGAGGACTGTTGATGAACCGGTCTTTGAAATTGAGAACAACATTTCATCCTCGAAAAGACCTGTCCGTTCGTTCTATCGGGTTCATTCAGTTAATTATGGAATTGAATTAAATCAATGTTCTCTTTTTTCGAAAGTTACGTTGATTCATTTTATACATTGATATGGACCTATACGCTCATGATATCTGTCTCCTTATTCTCTGGCTACCAAGGTTTGGTTAAGCTAGTTTCTCGTCTCCCGGGAGAGGGATTTTAAATCTTCTATTTTATCAACTGATTAAAAAATGGCTTTCGTTATTTATCATGTCTTCATGACCTCTGAATAAATATTAAATCTACTTACTTTCCTTATCTATCATTTCCATCTGACCTCTGCATAGATATTAATCTACTTTTCTTTGAGTTCTTACATACTGTCATGTCTATATTACCTCTGATAGTATTGTATACTTTAAAAACAGAAAACATGATTTTATTATCTATCATATCCATATCACATCCAGATAGATACAAATCATTGAGCATAGAAGACATATCATTTCCATTCCCATATCATCAAAAAAGTCTATTATATTTCTTAGACTTTCTTACAAGTTATAATGGAAATCTATTACATTCTTGGATTTTCATTCTATACACACAACGATAGCCTAATAGAGATCTGTTTCTTCTTTGGATCTTCTTCGTCGGATTTGTTGTTGGTGTCAATTCCTTGTTGTCCAAGCCTTTGTGGCGACCAGAACAGAAGGAATCAAACTCCGGTCTTCTCTCTCAGACGAGAGGAGAATCCCAGAGTATGGCAGCCCGAAGACGTGTTGCTGCCAATACAACTGGTGGAAGAGTGGCGGCACCTCAAAGGAGATAGAAATGTATCCAGCATTGGGATACAATTCCTAGTCCTGCCGTGAAAGGAACTCTACTACCCGATTTCTCGGGGTAGAGTTGACTCCACCTTCCAACTCTCCGTATATAAAGGCTCTTCCTACCAACAGAGGAAGACCCTTCTATCCCATGAAGAGTTCTGAGTTGTCTGATTTGCGCGTTAAAAGCGTATGAGCTCCCTGATATTGATGTCAGAAGAACGCTCTTCACAACGTCAAAGTCACCAATACCGATTCTGGAAAAGCTGTTCAGCCAAACTTCTGCAGAAAACAACAAAGGAGAAGTGTTTTAAACAGAAGTATCATCAGATGCGTATTAAACGCTAGCTAAAAACAGATTCAACAAGGCTTTTGCGCCAGTGCTTCAGCAAGGCTTTCACGCCAGTGCTTCAGCAAGGCTTTTACGCCAATGCTTCAGCAAGGCTTTCACGCCAGTGCTTCAGCAAGGCTTTTACGACAATGCTTCAGCAAGGCTTTTATGCCAGTGCTTCAATAAGGTTTTTTACGCTCGTCAAGAATTTACGCTCATGAATAGCTGTTTTCAACAAAAAATTCGAAGGCAGACAATTGCTTATGATCGGACTTACCACTTAAGTCAAATGGTTTGGCTCTAATGGTGGTTGAATCTACGTCTAATGACTGGGTGTACAAAAGAACGCCGTTGGAAAGCTTCGCCATGGTCACTTGTTGGAGAACGACATTGCAAAAAGTTATCTTCAGAGGAATGAGAATGAGAATATATGAAATATTCTCGGCTATTTATAAAGACTGAAGAAACTGTTGGGAGTCTATTTCGGGAAAAGATCCTATTAAAAGGCTCTCGTAACCACAAGATGGATGCCACGTGTTGGTTTGTTTCTTGGGAATGAACAACCATAGAAGCAGTCAAAAGAAGTGTTGAACAGTTCTATGCACCAACAGATTTTTATGCACCAACAGATGAGATTAACATCAAAACTTTATTTATAAAGGGGGGAGTGGACCCCTACATATAAGAGAGTCGCAATACATGGAATATCATTTTCTCTCTCCTTCGTTGGGTTGACGAAGGGAAGCACCCAACTCGCGCATGTTGCGAATCGCAGAGCGACGCATCAGATTTAAGAACGCTTCTGCATCTTCTGAGCCCTCATATGCAGTCGGGGGACCACCATCGATGCGATTGAAGACTGCTGGAGTTAATCCGAAGCACTCTAAAAGGTTGCATGCTCGCTCAAAATCAAGCCTGGAGCTCGAAGCCTCTTTGTTAGCAATCTCGTTCTTTGGCGCCATGTCACTATGAGAATGAATGACAAGAGTGAAGAATTTCTCCTCATTTATACGATTAAACCAACTCTCCATATTCTCCATTGGAAATTGTTCATTATTAATGCAAACTCGGGAAAACGAAAAGGCATTCAAAAGTTTCGAGAAAGAAATTCATTGTGGCGATTAAGTGTTGACCGACACTATTGAAAATTGCACCGACTGTTGGATGTCCCAGCTTTTACGCGGATGACTGTTGCGTATCCCGAATTTTATGCTGACTGGTCAAAACTCAATTTTTACGCTTCTATTCAAAGTGTTCCATATTTTGGAGATATTTGAAAACTTTGAAGGGGGTCTTATAGGAGCGTAAAAAGTGCTAAAATGAAAGAGTCAAAGTGATAGATCATTCCACTCCAATTGACCTACTTTACGCCGCAGAGAGGCTAAATACTTTACGCCCAAGACAAGGCTAATCACTTTACGCCTAAAGCAGGCAGATCATTTTACGCTCGGGTCTACACCTGTCATGACTCGCTCCCGAATAATCGGACATGAGTCGGACACGCCCAGCCTTCGTCGTTAGACACGACGAAGTAAGCTGTACCAAGCTAGGGAAAACTAACCAGATAAACATGAAAGTATAGAATCACAGCATCTAAAAACGTATCCCAGAATGATCACCATAATCCACAAATCCAGATATCATAATGTACCAGAATCAAAAGAAATGAAAAGTGCTATGAACTCTAGAGTCAATATCTAAGAGTAAAGCTAAGTAATCTAAACCTGAAGCCTCAAGCTAAGCCTCATCCTGCTCAGCTAAATCCTGGGCTCTGGCCCATAGAGTAGATCAATGTCCTGCAAGCATACCTGCAACATATCCTATTCAGGAGCGGAGCAAAGTACAGTTCTAGGTAATGAAACATGAACATGAACAGAGTACAGGAGTACAGGAAATGAAATACAGGAATGAACATGAAAGTACAGGAAAGTAGTACAGGAAAATAAGTACAAGAACTATAGTACATGAATGTAAAGTACAGGAACATATAAAGTACAGGAATGAAACTATAATCCTGAAGTACCAGACATGACAAGTGCACAATATCGAAATACATCTAGTCCATGTGACCGGCTGGGATAAGTACAGGAGCATGCACAGGAGTACATGAATATGGTACGACTTAGGACCCGCGTGCACAGTGCGAGGCCTAAGCTAGGTACAGGAATATATAGTAATCGGGATTGGTCACATGGCTAGTGTATTTCCCCACCCGACACTAATAAGTACAAGAGCAAGGGTACATGAATACAGGAGTACATGAATATCGTGCCATGACGTGTCACAAGAAAGAGTACAAGAATGTAAATGTACAAAACCGTAGAAAAGTACTTGCCTTGCTCCAGAAAAGTACAAGTAGGCAAAAGAGTCGGATATCCTCCTGTATGAAATAATGATGTATACAAGTTGGTCAAAATCTAAAATAACCAAATCTTAAATCTAGCAAGTCACTTAAGAATATATCCTAAGTCCTATTCTTGATAAACAAGTTATCCTATAATTGGTAATTGCCTAATTTAGTTAGACTAAACAAGATTGATCCTATTCATATACTTTAAGTAAAACCATTACCTTATCTCTATAAAGGAAAAATCTTCTAAAAGAGGGTTGAACTTGTTTGGAACCAATAGTCATAATAGAATTTGTTATGAACAGGGAACCCTTGACACATAATTCGATTCCCAAATAACAGTTCATGCAATGGTGCCTAGGAATCTAAATGCTCCCTGAATAACCTTGCATTGGTTCTGGTTCCTTAGCCAATTTGGACTGAACCAAGAGATGTGATCTCAGGTTCCTGTACCAATTAGGAGTCCCTGCTTCAGTATTAACTAGTCAAGGCATAAATTCAGTAAGCCCTTATACACCATGTAACCCCCCAAATAGAAAGTTCAACTAACAGGAAAACTTACCTCTCTGAACTCATCACTGAACAACCATGAAAGGCTATTCAATATCTGGAATCCTGATTGAACCAACCCTGAGAGATCATCTCAGGTTCCAGATAACAAAATCTGAATCAATGGAGAAATCCCAGGTTCCTGATAATCCAAAACTGAACCATAGGATGTATCCCAGGTTCATCTATTTGCCAAACCATGAATGAAATCTCATGTTTAAAAATGACAAACTAATCTAGGAATTTAGTGACAGTGTTAAAACATCAAGGTTTAAAACAGACAACTTCTACACATCAGTTAACCCATGTAAGCAATCCTGCCCAGGCTTTTCCTGTGAAGGGACTCTCAAGGCTTCCTGAGAATGAACTCTCTCAACTTCCTGAGATTTAACTCTCAAGCTTACTGAGATTACTAATTTGTTAAGCTAACATGTTATTCCATAAAATCTCAATGCATCCAGGACAGTCTAAATCAACTAACTTCCAAACTAAATCATGGGGATTGATCTTTCAGTCAAGCCAACACTTAACTGCCCTCAAACCCAATGTAACCTGGCATCAGTAGGTTAAAATTCAAGTCTCACAGTTCAGTCCCGGTCTCTAATTTTCCATAAACAACATGGAGTGGTAAAACTGTAGTTTGCAGATTTAAATCGAAGATGACAGTGAGATGCCCTCTCATTATCAACTTAAATCCAATTCTCAAACTCAGGTCTCCACCCTCATTACTCCTTGGTTTTTTCTCAAGACCTGGACTAAAAGTAACCCACAATTGAACTGATTGCCACAGTTAACATCATTAAGAATCAATCCCCATTCAACCAATTTAAATAGTTAACAGGATAAAATAGGCTCATGACAATTGTCATGATAACTGAGTTCACTTCTCCTAGTTCACAACCCCAACCCAACTTGAGATTAAACAAAATGAATCGAGTATAAATGATTCCATGTTCAGAAATTGGACTGAAATGTTAT
Source organism: Iris pallida (assembly GCA_029216955.1). Taxonomy (NCBI): domain Eukaryota; kingdom Viridiplantae; phylum Streptophyta; class Magnoliopsida; order Asparagales; family Iridaceae; genus Iris; species Iris pallida. The sequence goes on from JANAVB010025798.1 coordinate 1,479,742, forward strand.
GCAAAGAACTCATCAACCCAGCTGAAAACAATTAAGTTATGCACAGGTATTAAAGTTTAGCAACATGAACCAGCAATGGATAAGTGTTCAGGTTCTCAAATTGGATTGATTCTCAGGTTTAGCTACAATTCCAGTTATAAAGTGTAGCTTGGTCTCACAACTAATTCTCAGGTTTTCCTAAGACAACAGTCACCTGAGTTGCTTCTCAGGTCCAAGAATACCAATTCACAATGTCACACAAGCCCCCAATCCCAGGACTTTGGGTTCTCTTCATAAAACAATCTGAACATAAGTCCAGGTCAACCCAATTCCCAAAACAAGAGTATAACATCTCGATTACTGAGATAAACCCCCAGTTCCAGAATCAATCCTCTTCCATACTGCAAGGCAGTTGGCCTCAAGATTGATTTAGCAAAATAATAAATCAATCGATTGAACCCACAATCCCAATAATCAGGTTCATTACTGAACCAGAATGCTCACATAATCAGGTTCATCACTGAACCAAATGTCTGCAAAAACCATGTATTCGAATCTCGATTACCACATGAGCTACATTACTCATAATGAACTAATAGTATGCAAAATATGGAAGGTTACCTGATGGTGCTGTCACAGTATTAAACCAAATCTCAACTCAACTATTCCTCAATCGAATGGATCCAGAATCCTCTAAAACAAAGGATCAAACAGGTTGTAATCATAGATTAATTCCAGGCCAGGGGATGATTAGATCCATTCCTATTTAGTGAAGATCGAGTTCTAAAGTACTCACCAAATCAAGGATCAAACTAGCAACAATTAGAATGGATTCGATTGATTGAATGATCGAATTTCTCGCAATGGTAGCTACCAAATCTGACAATTTAGTGAATGGAAATCTACAATCAGATCCGTAAGAAATTGACCTACTGGGAGTTGAGAATGATCACTAGGCTTAGAAATCAAACCTGAAGGAAACAGATTCTTGCGAGGAAGAAGAGTACTGAAACCTCGGTTGTCCTTGCTCGTCGAGACACCCGTTGGTTCTTATGCTGTCGACGTCGATCCTCCGGTGGGGGTCGACTCCTTCTTCATTGCCAGGATCGATGCTTCCCTGCGAAGTTGATGATGAACACAAAATAGGAAGAGAAGGAAAATTTCCAGATCTGAGAGAATAGGAAGAATGATCGGCTTGCTTTATAGGGTTAGAAGAATCGATGGATCGAGAAGGAAGGAAAAACGCGGGAAAGAAATTTGTTAGCCTGCACATGGCTCGTGTGCAAACCGTTAGAATGAAGCTGATGAAAGATTCTGCTGAGAGGAAATTTGCTCTCCTCAGGAGAAAAATAGGTCGGGTCTTGGGCCCTTTAATGGCCTACAATTGAGAAGAAATAGAATACAGGCTTCTAAGAAGTAAGCCCAATGGCAAAACTAAATATGAATATAACTTCTAAAATTAAATTGTATACAAAAATCTCTAAATTGTTAAATCAAAAATAAAAATACTTGAAATTGCAAAATAGCAGGAAAGTGGAGTTACAACACCCATGATTTTATGCCAAGGACAGATCAGCCACTCTTACGCTGGACAAAGCTGTCCAAGTCTCGTATTTAATACAAACTCTGACATGGAGATAGTAATGATGGCATATATCACAGAATTCAAAGGGATTTGTTTTTACACAAAGACCAATGTTGTCGTTTAGTGTGTGGATTGAGCTACTTTACGCTCACACTATGGCTTCTTTTACGCACGAAGATTATACGAGCCTTTACGCTCAACAGTTGACGTGTGCGTAAAGTCTATTTGAGCTACTTTTACGCTCAAGGTTATTTAACAACCACTTTACGCGGGAAGTCTATGCCAGGGCTATTTTACACCTAATCTACTGCTTTATGCTCAGAATACATTGGGACAATTTTTACGCCCTATTCTCCTCCACCAGTTTGGAACGTGGTTTGCCTACGTGGCTTTCATGCCATTCTTCTCGAAGAACGTGTGTACGTGCATCCTATTCTTAATAAAATGATGGGACACGTGTCAACACATACAGAAGATGATTTCAGTCGTGGGTGGCAGTTGTTAGCGTAAAGATGGAACTTTTGCTGAGTTTTTACGTACAAGAGCCCAAGCCTATAAATGGACTAATTTTTCTCAAGAAGACAGACATACAAGGACAGAAGAGAATACAGAGATCAGAACTTAGAGATTTCGATAGCATTCTTCTTCAACCTTTCTTTCAGAACAGAGTGAAGCAAAGCAGGAAAGCATTCGGCCTCGCCATCAGTGCCCAAGTGCGTCGATACCTTTCTGGTGACTTAGTTCTTTCGGTTGTTCAACTTCAAGCAGCGATCTTCATCATCATCATATGGTCCAAGGAACAAAGTGATCATTTACAGATCAGACTTCCATAGCAATACTTCCCTAGAATCAAATTTGTACTTCTTGTACTTTCTCTCGTTTTATTTTCAAAAGCCAATTCCTCCAGGCATTTTGTTAAGTGAAACAGAAGGCGCTTCAAAATCTGCTATCAAATCTGGGTGAATCCACATAATTTCTCCTTTATTAGTGGACAGTGGAACCAGACCTTCATTTTGGGGAGGTGGAAGGTTTACAATCTCAAGAGTAGCCCTCGGGATAGGAACAACACCATCTTGTACAAGTTGTGGTGGGAAATCAGAGCTATAACATCCGTTCTGCCTATCTGTTTAAAGAATGAACTATTTGAAACCAGAGCTATAACATCAATCTAAGTCAAGGTCTAGCAAACTCATCAATTCATTGTATTAGGAAGAAATTATAGCAAGAAGTCACACAAGGTTATAGTAACAGCTAGGCTATTCCTACTCATACTCCTACTCCTAAGTTATTTGATGATGGGGTACAATTTATACAACAGAATGGTACGATAGAGATGATATGTTTAAAAACCTTCTCAAGATACAATCTGATAATCATATGCGTCCGTCCAAAATCATGTTACTCAGAGTCCTCGCCATGCCAGTAAGCAAGGCTGCGAATAACGATAGATTCCATAACTAGGGTATGCACCTCTACAATTATGTCGTCTGGAAATCTCGCTGTGCCGACTAGTATAGCTACGAGAAATTCCAAATCTCATAACCAAGATACGTACATCCGAAACCAGGTCTCCATGTTTCCGCCATGCCAGCTAATATGGCTGCGATAAACTACAGGTTCCATAATCATGTAGACGTTTTACCATCCCTGTATTTTCGTCAAGGGTCGTCCCAGGAATCTTTCAAGGAATCCTAACCGTGATTGAGTACCCTTAAAATATATTCTAATCCTACTGCAGGCTGTAGTGATACTCTAGTTCGAATACCACTACATAAACTCGACCTGCATGGGCCACCACTAAAAACGTGTCACGACCCGCACCCTAGAAATAGGGCACGTGACGTGGATACGTCCAGCCTACGCCGCAGCATCGGCGGTAGAACGCTGTCCTAGGTCATAACATCTAACAGATAAGGGTAATATACAGTTATACTCCCCGAATGGGGGTGACATAACACAATATAACTCAACCACATCTAGGATAGAACAGGAATGAGATAGAAAGATAAAGATAGATAACAACCAGGAATGTAACATCACAGAGATACAAATCCAGAATCTAAGTGACTAAAATAAATACATCTCAGGATATCTCAAAGTCTAGTACAGTAATCCCAAAATAGTAAGATAATCCTAAACTAATGAAAGTAACACCAACTGCTAGCAGGTCCAAGTCACTAGTGATGTCTAACGCTGCACCAAGAGGGATAGACACCAGAGCCTCGTCATTCACTGTAAAATTTTCAACAGGTCCAGTCAGGACGGGAACGAGCACATATCTCTCAAAACAGTTCATAGCAGGTTAGGAGTATAAATCATGCAATAGAGTAAAATACAGGAAGTGCTGAATAGGAAGTACGAGTAAACAGGAGATATTTTGTAACTGAAAGTAAATACATGATAGTAGAGACTGTAAGTGGCTACGTGATTTAGAGCATAATGGTTATGTAAACGGCTTGGGGGCACATGAATACAAATAAGGAGGCACATTTATACAGCTACTGGAGATAGTGTTCACATAACCAATTCTACTCACCCCGCCCCAACCAGTACACAAGGATCCATTCAAGTTACGTTATAAGCACATGAATACAACTAAGATACGTGAACTCATGTAATGAGTAGTACATGAGGCACGTGAAAGCACATGAGAACATGTAAAAATATGAACTAGTACGAGTACAAGGAGTACTTGATGCACATGATAAAGTACATGAACATGAAATACCCGATGCACCCGTAGAGGGATAACATCTCAGGAAGGGATCCATATAGTACTAATCCGTGAAGATACGTGTCAGCATCATGTAGAGTAATCTAGAGCAAGAATATAATCCAGGTAAGTATGAAAAGATCAGAGAATGTACTCGCCTGCTATCTGAAAGTCCGAGATGAAAGTACTGTCCAAGGAGTGGTGTCTGGCTCCTATTTAGAACAGTACGAGTCACAATAAGTCCAGAATAGAAATGTAATGCACTACAATACGTTCTACATGAATCTAGGTCAATCTAGTCTATACTAGGCTATCAAGGCTAATCTAGGTTTAACAAGTCATTCTAAGTTTAACTAGACTAAACAAGTCTAAACTAGACTCGCTAGCTAAACAACCACAACCATAGCCATAGGCCAAAAGACTATACCATATGCCAATAGGCAACCATGCTAAACAATACCATTTCAATATCTATCTAACCATACCCATGCATTCATATCATACAACCTAATATAGGATACATATGGTACTAATCTACAATATCACTCTACTCTATATCATAATATATAACACATTATATCATATACATATATATATTAACACACAATCCTATTTATAGGAACCTACCATTATACAAGGAAGGGAGAGAGGGATACAAAGATACTCAAGTGTCAAGTGAGTGTGTGAGAGATTTAGGCTAACAGTGATGTGAAACAGTGAGAAAATGTGAGGAAACAGTGACATGAGTGTGTGTAAGAGTGTTCATGTGTGAAATGTGTGTGGGGCAAAACAGTAGCATGGCAATGTGGAACATGGTTAACATTCACAGGTTTTGAAAACTGGAACCAAATCCTTCCCAGGTTTTTCCAACATCACAATTAACAAAACACCCAACTCAGGTTTCTCATTGGAATACATGTTCAGTTCATTACAAAAACCAGTTAACAGCCTATTAACTAAATTCCAATTTCAGTCCAAAGTGAAACCTCAAATCAATTAAACAGTGACAAGGAAAATGCTCAAGGAAATTCTCAGATTTTTGTTCTACAGTGAAGGGGTTAATTCTCAATTTGTCATTGAACTAAAACTCAGATTTAAACATTAACATTCAGATTTTAAGGAACACAAAAATAAGAAAACAATCAACAGTCCAAACCTGTAGGAATTTCTCAGGAAACTCAATACACAACCTAACTCATTAACAGGTGAACCTAACTCAGATTTCAGTTTTCAATGACAGTAAACCAATGAATAGCCCACAGGAAAACTCAGTTATTACAATTGAATCTCAGGTTCTCAAGACTGAAAACACAAGCTAATACCCAACTCAATAAATCAGTTAACAGTTAATCAAAAAAAAAAAGAATCAATTCAGGTTTCTATAAATCAAGAGGGACTCAGTTAATGAGTGAGAAACTCATGAAGCAAGGAATGCAATATCAGTGAATCACACAAGTATCAGGTTTGTAATGAAAACTAACTCAGTTGAATATGACACTAACAATCAGCTTCCTGAACACCCTCCCCACAATATAACAGGTTAACAACATCAAACCATTCTCAGGTTATCATTCAATTCCAGTTTTTTTGAAACCAAGGAAATCATATATTCAATCACAGTTTTTTATTTCTCAACAAAAATTGAGCCAAACTCCAACAAAACCAACCATTAAGTAGGCTTGTAAAATCAGAGATTAACAGGGTATAATCCTAACTAAACATTTAAAACATCAATTAAAAACATGTCACATACAGGAATTAAATGGTTTGTAAAATTGGAAATTTAAGTATCAACATGTATCAGACTTTTACATGTTTTTCAACATTTCGAACCAACACTCACATTAACCCATTCCTAAAGTGCAATCCAATGAAACAGAGTTTAGGCAACAATTTAGGATCTTAAACAAACATTTAAACCTATTTAAAAACATAAAAATTGATTTAAAATAATTAGAGCAACACATAGAACACACACGCACACAGCCTTTTCCGTGCACACCCAAGAACGTGTCCGACACGACACGAGGACTCGTGAAACTTGACGAGCCTCATGTCAGTCATTGACACGAACCACAGACCGATTTTCACGTGTCGGCGTTGCGTGTCCAGCGCGCAGTAGCCCCCGAGTAGCAGGGGAGCTACAGTACCGCGCGCACACGCCCGCACACGCGTGTCCCGTGCTCCCCACGACACAACAGGACACAAACAATAGCACATGACACTAGGGAACCCTAGACGACACCTAGATCTAGTTTTCTATTCAAAAAGATTGGGAAAACTCGATCGAGCAGTCCTTTGGGACATTTCGTCGAGCACCTGGATCAAGCTCTGATACGTGTCCGATACGGACACGAAACGAGCTCGAAACCTAGGGTTTGCTTCCCATACAATTGGGTGAGGGCTAGGGGACCTTAGAAATGATTTTTACTGGATTTTAGGAGCAGTGGTAAGGATTATACCTATTGATGTTCCAAGCTCCAAAAAACAGGGGATCCTTCAAAGCACCAAAGCTCCTCAAATTGTGTGCTCCCTGTCAAAACTCAATCCCAACAGCAAGAGAACAATATTTAGAGCCTATAGGAATTTGTTTGAAGGAAAAAGGACCTAATTTGGATTTTCTATGAATTTGTAAGGATGGAACTTTACCTCTTTCTAAAACTTGATGAACCCTAATGAAAGGAGGCTAGCCCTAAAATTTGGGAGGATATAAATAGGGGAAGGGGCTGTTATGTGGCTGGCCAAAGGCCCTAGGGTTAGGGTTTTAGCTAGTTGGTTGAGTCCTAACTAGTTGAGTCATGGTTATGACTTGTGACTTCACAAGCCATTCTTAGGCCAACCTAACTCCTAATTAACCCAAACCAATTCTATCTAACTTGAAATGACTAACTTAAGTCACACTAGGGTTACTTAACCTAACCAAGGTGTCTTGACCCAGGTTAGCCAATAGGACAGTCTCCTAGTCAACATGAGTCAAAGTCAAATATAGGGTCAAAACAATTCTACCAAAAATCACCAAAAATCACTAAAAATCATATTAATTATATTTAATAATAAAAATACCAAAATAATTTCAAAATTTTGAAAATGACCAAAATACCCTCATTTGAAAACTGGGTGTTACAATCCTACCCACCTTAGAAAAATTTCGTCCTCGAAATTAAGATGATCGTACCCCTTCTAGGTCAAACCCCCACAATCAAAATCTCAGAACCTATTTAAATCATTCAGTTGGAAAATATAACTTATGGGGTCTTGACATGTAGTATCAGTCTGGGGTCTCATCTAGTTACACTAACAATCTACAGTACTAGGCAATCACAAGATATCAAAACATACAACAATATGGTAGGGTGCATAAATTTTCAAAGACTGGCTAAGATATAGGTCAAGGACTCACCTCCAACTAGGTCTGATGGCTGGAACTCCCTCCCGAAGGCGGAGTCCTGGCTGAGATAAGTGCAGCAGGACAGTCTCGCAGTCGGTGTGCAGCTGACCCACACAACAGGCACACTCCTCTTCTCTTCCTACAGATGTCCCACACATGTCCAGACTTCTTAGAGAAGGTGCAGGTAGGCACTCTCTCAGCTGGCCTCTGTTGAACAGGAGTCTGGACTGGGTAGGCTGGTCTAGGCTGATAGTCTGGGTGCTCATGGGGCTCTGGGTATACACTGCTCCTCGGCCTCTTAGAACTAGGCTCCCCTCCTAAATGTACCAAATCCCACAGCAGTTGGATTCTACGACCCTGCTTCTTATTGAAAGATCTAGACGTTCTTCGTTACTTTCTTAGGATAGAGGTTGATCATACTTCCAACGGTTATTTTCTTTCTCAAGTAAAGTATGTATCTGAAATACTTCTTCGAGTAGGTTTAATTGATACTAAGACTGCAGATACTTCACTCGAATTGAATGCAAAATTATATGCATCTAACGGCACCTTACTCACTGATCCTACTATGTACCGCCAGGTTGTAGGCAATCTTAATTATCTCACTATACTAGACCCGATATCAGTCATGCAGTTCACATCGTAAGTCAATTCATGTCTTCACCTCGCTCTGTTCATTATGCAGTCGTTCTTCGAATCTTGTGCTACTTGAAGGGTACTTTATATCAAGGACTACACTTATCTTCTACCTCCACACTTACTCTTCGTGCTTATTCTGATTCTGATTGGGCAGGAGATGTCACAGATCGTCGCTCTACCACTGGCTTCTGCAACTTTCTTAGTGATTCTCTCATTTCTTGGAAAAGTAAGAAAGAAACAACAATTGCCTGCTTAAGAGCTGAAGCTGAATACAAGGCCCTTGCTCATACTACGTCTGAGATTATATGGTTACACTGGCTACTTCATAACATGGGCGTTGAATATTCATCGCCAACTCCTCTGTTTTGTGACTGTAAGAGTACTATTCAAATAGCTCATAATGATTTCTTCCATGAGCGCACCAAATATATTGAAGTTAATTATCATTTTGTCAGGGATCATTTTACAAAAAGAACAATCCACCTGCCCTACATTACTTTCAAAAGCTCAAGTTGCAGATTTTTTTTTGCAAAGACTCACCCCTTAGCTCGGTTCAACTTTCTCGTATCCAAACTCAATATGTTTTCTAAACCATCTTGAGTTTGAGGGGAGATGTTAAGAAAAGCGTCATTACATAATTTTTTTGTTAGTATTTTCCTTATTTATAATGTTACCGTTGTACTTTTCTTCTCTATAATATTATCGTTGTACTTTCTATTTGTTTTATTTGTATTCTCTATAAATTGAGGTTTTCCTTTAATGAATAAAACACACAAAAAATTATTCTATTATCTATTGTTAACAGTTGGGATCTTGTAGGCAGACATGGCATAGATGGGGATTGATCCTAGGGTTGATTTAATGAGTGTCGTCCTCCCAGCTTGGGATAGCGCTCTTGTTTTCCATCCTTTTAGGCTTGCCCCGCATCTATCAATAAGACCCTTGTAGTTTGATATTCTGCCTTTGGATAAGAGGATTGAGTGACCCAAATATTTGTCACGGTTGCTCATGATGGAGAGGTGGAGGGTAACCGCCATGGCTTGTTGAGTGTGAAGGGGCACATATCTACTGAAGTGTATACTCGACTTGTCGTAGTTAATCATTTGTCCCGACCATGACGTGAACTTGTTGAGGATCGCCTCAATTGTGTGCAAAGTAGTATGATTTGCCTGCCCAAAGATTAGAAGGTCATCATCAAAAAAGAGATGGGGTATCGATGATGCATACCGATTAATACAGATTCCTTGGAAGAGATTTTCTCATTCGTATTAGGAGAACAATCGAGATAGAACATCCGAACATAGGATAAATATATAAGGCGAGATTGGGCAACCTTGTCGAATCCCTCGTCTTGGATGAAAGCGGCCTTTTGGTGAGCCATTTACAAGAATAGAGAAGGAGGAGGATGTGACGCACTTTATAATCAGGCCATTTGTGTGACCGATAATCCCGATTCCTGCCAAGACTGTTTTGATGAACCCCCATTCTAACCTGTCACAGGCCTTGGCCACGTCTATCTTCAGCATGAAGGAGTTCCTCTACTTGGAGAATTTCTTCATCGCGTGGCAAATCTCTTGTGCGATGATGATGTTATCCGTAATATGTTGTAGTGCCCCGTCCCTACATCGTGCCCCATTCCCGTCCACGGGGTGCACGAGAAAAGAACATTGTCACTATCAATTCGGTCGAAATGGAACGGTTGAATTAAGATCCATTTCCCGTTATAGAATAGCTTCTTCGGAACCAAGTCCCATATTCAGTGGATGTTTGCCATTAATTATCAAAAACAAGAACTACAGAGGAACTGGATTTGATTGCAAACTCACAAGTACAAAAGAGAGCCTAGAAATAAATCCTAGGAAACAATCTAAGTACAAATGTTTAGATTAGATTCTGGGGGATGACGGTGGAGGCTCAGGAGAAGTGTAGAAACTCTGCCTTACTCCTTGGACTATCGGACGCAGTCTTTGCTCAAGTGAAAAAATGCTCTTGATTTTTCCAACCCCTTTGCATGGGTGTGGTACCCTACTATTTATAGAGGTTTCTGGATGAGGCATATTTTAGGCCGCATAGGTGGTCAAGTTGCCACGTGGCCGTAATAGTACACCAAGACCCGATCTTTAGCTGCCATTTGGGTATCTGTTAAAATTTTTGTTGCAACATATCTGGGTGGTTCAAGACTTTGTCAATTCGCCATGTGTCCTACCACAAAGTAGAATTAATCTGTTGAGGGAGTTTGGAGAATTTGGACCGCATAAGGCTCATACGGCTCGAAAATAGGTCGCAATCTCCCTTGTCCACAGGAAATACCTGCCTCATCTTGGCCGCATAGTTGTCACAGGAATCTTCCTCTGCGGCCTGAATCAACTTGGCCGCATAGTGGTCTCAGGAGCCTTCTTTCTGCTGCCTGAATCAACTTGACCGTATAGGAGCCTTCCTTCTGCGGCCCGGATCAACTAGGCCGCATAACGCCTATACGGTCATTATTTTCATGCTTCTACAAGACCCCCTTCAAAGTTTTGAAATTGTAAAGAATACTTTGAATAAGAAGCATGGAGATACGCATAAGATTTTGAGCCGCAGGGAAGTCTTATCTAGGCTGTCCAGGCTATCACTGCTGTATTTGAACCTCTGGGTTTTTTTGTTGTTGGGGACGTAGTCCCATGAATAAAAGTGTACATTAACTTCATTCTTTGCTTATGACATCTGGGGTGCTTGTACTAGAGGGCCTAATACAGCATTTGTGGTTGGCAGAGGACATCCTACTGGGGGACTTTTGTAGACCTATTACCCTTTTGTGCACCATGTGGTGCGAGTAATAGATTTGAAACAATTTTTTTGGACCTATTATCCTTTTGCGCACCGGTGGTGCGAGTAATAGATTTTGAATAATTTTTGGTGGACCTATTACCCTTTTGCGCACCAGTGATGCGAGTAATAGATTTTGAACGATTTTTGGTGGACCTATTACACTTTTGCTTACCGGTGGTGCGAGTAATAGATTTAAACAATTTTTGGTGGACCTGTTACCCTTTTGTGCACCGGTGGTGCGAGTAATAGATTTTGAAAAAAATCTAACAGAGGTAATATGGACGTGATAGGTTCTGTGGCCTTAACACCGTGGCTTTATCCCAGATTGGGTATATGTATTAATTTAGGAGATTATCTATATCAGAGGTAATATGGACATGATATACGATAATCAAAACCAGGAAGTTTGCTCAGAGGCGGCAAAAAAAACCTGACAGACTCTGGCGGGGTGAAGAATTATAGTGGAAGTTCAGAGGTATTAGTATACATGACTTGTCACCCAGGGAGATGCGATGTGAATCCACTCGGAGCTAGTAGAGTATAAGTTCAGAGGTACTTGGTGTACATAACTTGACAGTCTAGGAGATTTAGTTGTTAAGCATGTCTTTAAGCATAATACTTTTTCAGAAACTTGTCGTTTATGGGCATCATAAGCAAGTCTCCATTTTGTTTTGTGATCCGATATGCGCCGTTGGAGAATACGGTCTCGATGACAAATGGTCCCTTCCATTTGGGCTGGAACTTGCCGGCAGTTTTTTGAGTCATGAACATCGGTCTGCGAATGGCCAAGACGAGATCGCCTATTTGGAATATTCTCTACTTGACTTTCTTGTTGAAAGCTCAAAAGATGCGTGCCTGATAGAGCTCGATACTTTGTTGAGCTTGTAAACGATTCTCGTCTAGGGCTTCCAGTTCTTGTAACCGTCGACGGTAGTTATCATCTGACGTTAACTGGTAAGTAAGGGCCACGCGAAGCGAGGGGATCCAGGTCTCCAATGGGAGAACTGGCTCGCTTCCGTAAACCAGAGAGAACGATGTATTTCTTGTAGCCGTCCAAATTGTAGTACGGTACGTCCATAAGCATTCGCCCAGCTTTTCATTCCAGTCGTGATTGTTCGAAGACATGAACTTTTTGAGAATCTTGATCATGGTCTTGTTAAAAGCTTCAGCCAGACCGTTAGCCGATGGGTTGTATGTCGTTGAAGCCATATTCTGAATCTGATTTTTGTCGCAGAATCGATAGAAAGCATGGCTTGCGAACAGCGGACCATTGTGGTAAATAATCCTCTTGGGCAGTCCCAAACAGTAGATAACATGATATTTTACGAAACTAATCACGTTTGATGTCTTTACCTCTGCAAGCGGAATAGCTTTCGCCCACTTGGAGAAGTAATCGATGATTGCAAGTATAAACCGGTGTCCCTTGGATGACGACGGGATGATTGGGCCGATAATGTCCATTTTCCATGCTTCAAATGGCCAAGAGGCCATTATTGGGTACAAGAATTCAGATGGTTGATGTATGAAGTCAGCGTAGATCTGACAAGCTCTACAATTCTTTGCATAATCGACCGCATCTTCTACTATTGTAGGACAGTATAACCCTTCCGGCGGAGACGGTCCTACAACTTCGAGCCAGTTGGTGAGTCCCGCAAACGCCATCGTGAGCCTCGCATAGGGCTTCTTTGGCTTCTGTATTTGATAGGCAGCGTAGCAGAGTCCGTCGTAGGATCGTCAATATAGCATTTTTGTTTCTGTATCATAAAACAATCTGAGAGAATGCCTTCTGATTGAAGTTGCTTCTTTCACATTCTCTGGCATGATTCCGTAGACTGTAAAGTCGATGAACGGGAGTCTCCAGTCCTGTATGTCATTGATTATCTGGGTGGAGTAACTCGTACCTAGTTGAATGTTGTTTTGGAGATAGACCAGCTCATGGCCTATCACGTTGACTAGATGATGAGCATGATTTGGAACTGCCAAGGAAGCGGCGAGCCTGCTAGGGCGTCGACTTCAATATTTTTGAGCCTAGGAACATGCTCTATAAAGAACCCCTCCAAGGTTGCAATGATGGTAATCACTGTCTGATGATAAAGAATCAAGTCCTCGTTGCGGACCTCGTATGAGCCTCGGATTTGATTAACAATCAACTGCGAGTCGCCATACGCTTCTAGGTATTCGACCCCCACTTCTTTGACGAGTCGGAGCTCGATGACCAGAGCATTATATTCGGCCACATTATTTGAACAGGGCTCTGTGAAAGAGTACGCCCGATTGACTTCCAATCCAGAGGGAGAAATTAATACTATCCCGACTCCAGCGATGATATTACATTGGGGCCCCGTTCTTGAAGCACCGTCGAAGAACATTCGCCAAACGGCATCATGTGAAGTCATGTTTGAGTTGATGACTTCGTTTGGAATTTCTTCATAGATTCTGGTTGTTTCTGAGCCTGGACGGGATGCTAAGAAGTCGGCCAAGGCTTGACCTTTGACATCCTTCTATGGAACGAAAACCATGTCGTAGGGGACAACAATATCGTCCAGGTGGCTAGACGAGAACTGAGTGCGCCTGACTTGGTCATGAGAACCCTGAGGGGGTTGACTCGTGAGACAACATGGATGGTCTGTCCTGTCACATAGTGTCATGTTTTCTGAATGGCAAACACCAAAGTAAGGCATTCCTTCTCCACGATGGTGTACCTATGCTCCGCCCCCACCATCATTCGGCTGAGGTAATAGATGGCTTGTTCATGCCCCACGTCATTGTTCTGCACCAGTAAAGCGCCGAGGGAGTGCCTCATTCCCGTACATAGAGCAGAAAGGGCTTTTCAGTGACCGGGACTACCAGAACTGGCGGATTCGACAGGTAATCCTTAATATCATCAAAGGTGCATTGACAGTCTTCATTCCATACGAAAGAGACGTCTTTCTTCATGAGTTGTGTGAGTGGTTGACATCATCCTGAGAGGTTAGATATGAACCTCCTGATGTAGGCTAGTCTTCCCTGAAGGCCTCGGAGTTCGCGGAGGTTCCTCGATGGACTCATCTCCAGGATTACTTTTGTCTTATCGGGGTCTATGTGAATACCTCGGGGGGTAATGACAAAGCCCAAGAATTTTCCACTGGACACGCCCAGGAAGGATTTGGTGGGATTCATCTTCAGATTGTGCGCTCGTATGGGGTCGAACACTGTCCTCAAATCGTGTAAGTGGTCATCCTTGGATCGGCTTTTGACGACGATGTCATTAACGTAACACTCCACCATCTTACGCAAGTGGTCTTTGAAGATGACACTCATAGCTCGTTAATATGTAGCACCGACATTCTTTAGGCCGAAGGGCATGATTGTGTAACAATATACGCTGATCGGTATTCGAAATAACGTATGTTTCTCATCATCAAGAAACATTTTGATATACGCCGATCGATGTTCGAAATGACGTATGCTTTTCATCATCAGGAAATATTTTGATTTGATTGTATCCCGAAAAGCCATCCATAAAGGATATGCGCTCGAAGCCACATGTATTATCGATCATTATGTCTGTGATGGGAAGAGGGAATTCATCCTTAGAATATGCCGCATTCAGGTTGTGGAAGTCGATACAAATTTGGATCTTCTCGTTCTTCTTGATGACGGGTATTATATTAGTTATCCAGTCTGGGTGTTGCTCCCCGCGGATGAAGCCACTAGCTATAAGCTTGTTTACTTCAATTTTGATGGAATTCATGATGTCTGGACGGAACTACCGTTGCTGTTGTTTGATTGATTTTGCGTATGGATGAATATTGAGCTTATGAAGTATGATATCGGGGTTTAGCCCTGGCATGTCTTTATAGCTCCAAGGAAAGACGTCGATATTGTTTTCCATAAATAAATTCACTTTATTTATTGTGTTTCTGGGAAAATTATAACTGTAGGAATTCGATCTAGAAGATGATCGCTTTATCCCTTGGACGATGCGAAGAAGAAAAGCTCTCAAAATTTTGACAGTAATTTAGATAACTATGTATCTGTACAATGAATGAGAAAAAGAACTCTATTTATAGAGTCAAAAATAACTGAAAAGATAACTGCATTCACAGCCTGTGCCTAGTTGAAAATCACGCAGGATTTAACATACGCAAGGTTATGAGCAGTTACTGGACGTGGCCTGTAACTGTTGGACACATGGCAATCATGCATGAGTCGTGTATAAGTTACAGGACACGCAGGCGAGAGATCAGTGGCATGGCTGCCACGTACTCCAATTTGATGAAATCTACGCAGACTTGTTGAAGACGAAATCCACGCAGACTTGGGTCAGAAAGCTTCAAAATCCACGCAAACTTGAGGAAGAAAACTTCAGAATCCATGCAGACTTGGGGCAAAAAGCTTCAAAATCCACGCAGACTTGGGGCAGAAAGCTTCAAAATCCACGCAGACGTGGGGCAGGAAGCTTCAGAATCCACGCAAACTTGAGACAGAAAGCTCAAAATATACGCAAGATTGAGGCAGGACTGCCAGCTGTCTTGATTCGACGTGCCTCGACTGACACAAAATCTCTGACAGTGATTGCTTTGTCAGTCACATTAAATGACAATAAGCTCTTTTGGTACGCCAACTTGGTGAAGGCTGAGTCTTGCTGAAGAAGATTTCAAAAGTCACGCAATAGTCGGCTGTGATCTCTCGAGCTCCGTGCATACGTGGCATACGAGGAGACATTCTTTGACTATCGTGCTGTCAGTCATAATGATACTCTGAGCTGTCTCTCAGCGTATATTTTAAATATTGTCTTGATCAACTCAGCGTGACTTGTAGACTTTGTCCTGATCAACTCAGCGTGACTTTTGGACTTTGTCCTGATCAACTCAGCGTAACTTTTGGACTTTGTCCTGATCAACTCAGCGCGACTTTCATTTTTAAGGCCTACAAAACCCCCTTCAAAGTTTTCGAAAAATGATAAATTATTTCGAAATACTTTGAAATCGAGATGATAAAATGAATTTAGTCACGCTGAGATGACTTTAAAGAGAGATTTACTCCTAAATGATTGGACAGTTGGGATTTTGTGCAGTTAGGATCCCGTATCAAGCTCCTAAATCGAGGCAAATAATGATATTGCCGTTTAGAATTCTTCATGAGCCTATAAATAAGCCATAAGTCATTTCTTTCCTTCTTTACTTGCTTTTAGAGAGAGAGATTCCACAGAAGAGAACTTCAACTTCCCCGATGAACTCCGTCTTCCCCGACTTCTTCTTCTCCTTCTCAGCAGCAATGGCTCCCAAGAAAGCCGATGCTCAGGCCAAGGGGAAAGCCCCTGCGACTTCTTCACGTGCCACTACTGACAGACTCCCTCGACACGAAGTCCCGCAACCTCATATGCATCGTAAGTGATGGGGGATACGAACTGTTGAAGATGACTTTGATGAAGATGAACTCCACATAGAATTTTTTAGGATCTTAAAACAAATAATGAACTTCAGAAATATATCCCCCCTTCTTAGGGCAAAGGATATTAATAAAGTATGCCCCCTCTTTAGGGTCGGCCATACTTCACATCTTCGTGTTTACGAAGCTCTGTGTTTCACGCAAAGGAGCATGGCTCTCATGACTCTGCATGATTTTTTATGTTGGCAGAAATGTCCATGTTGAAATAGTCATGCAGCTTTCATAATGACTCTGCGTGATTTTTCACATGTTGGCAAAGATGTCAATGTTGAATTATTCACGCAGCTTTCATGATGACTCTGCGTGATTTTTTTTTTCACATGTTGGCAGAAATGTCCATGTTGAAATAGTCACGCAGACTTCTGAGAGTCATCCTCTGGATAGATTAGTCTTGATCTGTCAGCGTGTTTTTTATCATTTTCACTTAAATGTGATTCTGGCAAATGATGCGTGACTTTCATCCTAATCTGTCTGGACTTTGCGTGAATTAATCATCTGCGTGAATAAATCACTCAGCATGTCTTGGTAGTATATCCGTCTGAAGTCTGCGTGACTTTTGAAATTTTCTTCGAATACTGTAATACACGCATGAGGCTTGTAGACATAGATTTTACTGAAACATATCTGACTTTGTCTTCTTTCATTTTATGTAGTGAACATCCGAAGTGAGGAGGCAGACTATGAAGGGCACTTGAGTTTCTCATTTAAACATAATTTATCTCATGTGCAATTTCCTCAATTTGATCTTCCAGAAGCCAGACTATCATTGTTGGCCAATCAAGACCATACAACTTTACTCTGCTTAATGAATGGACAACCCTTTCAGAGTCTGGATTTGGTGTCCCATAAGAAACCAGCATTTCTGTTTGGAGATGTTATAGCACAGAAATCACAACCGAAGGGCATTAGAGAGAAGGTGTGCTTCTACTTTGAAGGTGATGTAAAACAGCCCATGTACTGGCCGAAGGTTTCCAGGGGCTTATCAATCATGAGATTTATGCATGCCAGCTATCCCAGGAAGATGTCCTGGCATTTAACAGAATATCAGTAGGCGAAGGCGAGCCGTATAATTTACAGAAAAGAGGGATTTTTCAGTGCTCCAGAGAATCATGTATCTGTGTTTCGGGGTTTGAAGCCTGGATGCATACCACCTGAAGACTCGTCAATATTGATGCCATTCAGGATGCCCATTTTCATAAATGAATTCATGTCAAACAAGAATGCATTCTACCCCACCGATTCGACGCCGAGGATGAACGGCTTAATGAATCAGGAGAATGTGAGATGGAGGACTTTGGTCCACTGGGCTTTGGAGAATTTTGAGACTGAGCTAAAGAAGATAAACCTTTATGATGCCGTCGTTAATTCATCCTACGGCTTCAGGCCCAACCCCTTCCTGTTCCTGGCATTGGTTGAGAGGTATAACCACAGGACAGGGGACATTTATGACTCCGAAAGGGGAGATGGGCTTCGCCCTTCATGAGATGGAATATATCTCACATCTGCCTTCAGGCTCGCTTGCCGTATGAGGAGTATGTGCCTACGACAGAAGAGCTGAACTTTTTGTTAGGAGAAGAACCTAGAGATGGTGCATCTATTTGAAGAGATGATGTGCCATTTTGGCACATGTACTCTATATTACAAGAGTTCTAAAGATGAAGCTGGCAACCACATCCAGAAGTGGATGTCCTACCTTTTCATGAACCGTGAAAAGGATGAGAAGAAAATAAACGAGAAGAGATGGTACCAGATTAGCAACTTCAAGCCTCTCTCTGAGAGTGAAATCATTTATCTACTGGAGAAATATGACTGCAAGGATTTCTCGATCACTGAAGACTGGTACGAGTTCAAGCTGGAACCACCTTCAGCTCGTATGTGAGACAGAGCAGAAAGATTCTGTCGAGGAACAGTCATTTGGCCGGATTCCTATCTCTGTGGTTAAGAAGATTCATCGTTCCTGGCTCCAGCTCTCTGGACAGGATACATAGAGGCGTTATCTTTGCAGCGGTGCGCCTTATATATGGTTACAAGCTTGACTTATTATCAGCGATGACCTATAGACTGAACGCAGGTCTTCGGAATTTTGTAACCAACATGCTATCTGATCAGAGGAGGATGACTGAAGAATTCCCGAGGATAGAGATGCCTTTCACATATCTATATGGTTGGCTACTCCTCCATCATGATGGCTTGATACCTCCAGGGGCAGGAGGGAGTGGTAGTCTCTTTTTGGAGAGGTATTCTGGAGAGACTTTCTGGAAGGTTCACACCCTTCCAGAATGTAGAAATATTCTAAATCGGGCGTCACATTGGTCCATTCAATGTGTCCCTCCACCACTGGGCTATGAGAGTATGCCCTTAAATATGATGGACGGAGATATGGGGAACAGGCTAGATGATGTAGCCTTTCAGTGGTTGCAGAGAATTCGGCCTTCTCATCTAGTATACCGTCATGAAGAAATGACGTATCTGGAGCCGTATTTACCAAGCCGATTTGCCAGGCAATTCGGATATGACCAACTTCACGTTGGGAACGCCACCACTTGCCTTTCTGCACGTGGAGGGCTTATCGACGGAGCTCGAGCCTGGAGATATTTTGCGGCTAGAGATACAAAAGCTGTATTCTCTATGCCTAATCCTTTATCTAGCTCGGGGACGAAGATGCTTTACACATATGCTCGCTTCTATGTGTCGTCGAGCACCTTCAAGTCGAGTTTCAATCTGAAGACCTTTGTTGCGGAGGATGAGCTAGCTCCATCGAAGAGGTCAAAGAAGAAAACTGTTATTCAACAATTTCCTCCGGAACTCGAAGATGAGACAACAAAGGTTGAGCCCCTATATGAATTATTTCAGGAGAAAATTTTCCTGATGAAGTTCTTCCTCCTATATTTGTATCTCTTTATAAGAGGAAGAGAAGCGATGAGTCTGAGACAGTCTCCAAGAAGAGTACTAAGTCTCCAACATCTAAGAAGAAGAAGAAGAAGGTCTCAGTAACTGCCACTTCATCTTTAGGTGGCATCTCAGTTGACGAAGATGACGCCGTTGATAAAGACGAAGATGAAGACGATGCTCCTTTGATAACAAGGAGGTCGAGAGGCAAGTATGTTAAGAAGTCCGTCAGCAAAATGAAGGGCAATAAACTCCTGGAAACGAATATGAGTGGAGGAGTTTTGCCAGAGATTAATAAAGCGGCTTCTACTGAGCAAACAGAGTCTGATGATATTCACTTTCCGGCAGCTTCAACTGAACAGACTGAGGTAGAGTCTGCTCGAGCTCAGGAAACGACTGCTCCGACAACAAGCGGAGTAGCTGTTGAACCCTCAGAGATGAGGATGATCCCATTTGAGCATGGAACAAAGGGCGTTATCCAGGCATTGGATGACCAGATTGAATATTCTGAAGAAGAACCAGCCCCAGCAGAAGTTACAGAACAGCCGGAAGTTCCTGAAACTCAAGCTGAAGAAAACATTTCTTTGGCCAGAGACGATGAAGACGTGCCGGCGTCCGAGCTATCAGCTGCTGATGACTTGTTGAAGAATGTTTGTCAAGACATCATTCTTCGGACTGACATTCCAGAGAAGACTGAACCGGCAGTCAATACTGAGCTTGCTGTCATCACTGTTCCTGAGATTCATTCTACTCAAGGAATAGATGAAGATGTGAACATTATAGATTCCAGATCAGAGACTCATCCTGAAGCTGGGGATGACAAAGAATCTGAAAAGAAGAAGAAGAAGAAGCTGAAGAAGGAGATGATTGGCATGCTGGCACTTCTACTCCTTATGATGAGGATAAAGTTAGAGAGAACAGAATTGAACTCAGCCCCGAACCTGCTCAATCTCCGGACAACGCTCTAGCACCTAGTAATTCTGGAGCTGGAAGCAGCCATATGAAGCAGGTGTCGGACACTATCATGGACCGGCTACGAGAAGATGCCAGACTCCCTTCACATATCGAATATGAACCTCAACCTGGTAGAATTTTATTTCAAATTCTGTTTCTGCTGTTTATTTTTCTTTATATGCTGATATATATTATTTTTTTCTTTGACTGTAGGAACTGCTGCAGCAATGAGTTCTACTCATGCTCCGCTTATCCAGGCTGATGCTGATGAAGGGAGTTCACACTTGCCAACTTCTCCAGTCGCACACACTTCTGTTCCCAGGATAGAGAACATTCAAGCTTCTTCTTCAATGATGACAGCAACTCCTGGGTTCGAGACTGGACTAGCAAGAACTCTGGAAATGTATTCAGAGATCATTTACTCATATCTAGATACATATTCCAGATGTTTTTTGAAGGATGAAGCTATGCCCTTTTCTGATCTTCGAACTATGGTCAAGTTCCCGCTCATGGCGTTGCGACATGCTGGTTGCGAATCTCAGTGCATCTTCTTCGAACATCTCCTGGATGAGTTGGAAATAACTATCCGAAAATACTGGGAGACTAAGAAGAAAGTCATTCAATCTTTAACTGCGGCTGAGATTAGTCAATTGGAGCAAGAAGCCCAGTCCTAACAAGCTGCATTAGAAGCATTTCTTGCCTCTTCTTCTGAGAAATTAGTAGAAACGGGCGAAGAAATATTGGCTACTCGTCAAAGAGTAGAGCTTCTGGGGAAAGATAAAGCATCCAAGACTGAAGAGCTGAAGAAACTGAAAGAGGAGTTAGCTCTTCTTCAAGAGCGAATTGCTGTCATAGAAACAGAGCAAGCTGAAGTCGTTGCTGCTTATATTTATAAAGCCGAACGCTGTGAAGCTCTTCAAAAGAACGAGAGCAGATGCAGGCGGAACAGATTGAAGAAGTTAACCGCATCCAATCTGCGATTATCATTTTTGATGAACAAAATGTCACAGTTGAAGCAGCTGAAAGAGTTCAAAATGCTCATGAAGAGAAAATGAGTGCTGTTCTTGAACGTATCAGGGAGTTAATAACTCCTAATAAATGAATCTTTTTGATTTTCACTTGTATTCCATATTTTGATTCTGAATGAAAACCAATGAGAATTCTTGATCTGATTTTTGGTTTTGCTGTTTTGATAATGATATATTTATAGAAAATATGTTCAGAGGTAAATAATACATGACACATTTTAATAGAATAGAATATACAAACAAACTTTGTAATTCTATCAGATGATATTAAACCAGAAATGATCTTAGTTTAATACTGATTGGAAAAAATAGAATTCAGACATAAAAATATCTTTGAACTCAATTTTTCATGATCTTTAGACTCGGAAATCAAAAGACTAGATATCATTAAAATATGATGTTGATATGGATGATGAACGATGATGAATCGTAAATGTATATGGAATGAACAAGAAAACTGACAAATGATAGAATGAACGGATAAACCGTCAGAAATGAATGATAATGAACTGATGAACTATCAGATGATGATGAATGAACGGGTTAACCGTCATATTATAATGAACGGGTGAACCGTCAGATGAACGGATAAACCGTCAGGCATTAATGAATGGGCAAACCGTTGGATGAATGTGATAAATGAACGGATGAACTGTCACGCATTAATGAACGGGCGAACCGTCAGATGAATGTGTCGCTTCGTTATTTGAGGAACTTCTGCCTATAAATATAGCAGAAATCCGACAAGAACGAACACTTCTACTCTTCAACATAAAAATGTCGTCTGAAGAAGCATCCAAGAAGGCTGGAATCGCCCCGAAGGCTCAGAAGGGCACTGAAGAACGCCCTGCCGATCCAATTCTGCCGAAGGAGGTAGAAGCAGGCGAAGGTTCGTCTGCACCCAAGCCATCATGAGACATTCTGGACTTTCTGCTTGATCCAGGAAAGACTGAAGAAGAGGAAGCCATGAGGATGGCTGCTTGCAAATTCCTCGTGGGTTCAAGTAAAGAAGTTCTCAGCTCTTTTGCTGATCGCATTTTCGAGAAGGATGGCAGTGGTCCGCGTCCAAATATAGAGAAGGATGATAGTGATCTTCCTTAAAATTATGTACTATCATTCATGATTAAAATAAAATAAAATTTTATTTATAAACATGAACTTGTCTGATGATTTACAAGTATTTATATTTATACATAATACTTTTTAAGAAATTTGCCATTAATAGGCATCATAACTTTTCGACCATCCAGTTCTGAGAGTTGATAAGCTCCATTTAAGAAAACTCTGCTCACAACATAGGGACCTTCCCACTTTGCGTCGAATTTGCCTTTGCTCATATGAGTCATAGTCATAGGACGTCTGACTGTTAGAACAAGTTCTCCTTTTTGATATGCTCGAATTCTGACCTTCTTATTAAAAGCTCTTGAAATTCTAGCTTGATAGAATTCGATATTCTGTTGAGCAGATATTCGCTTTTCATCCAGAGCTTCTAATTCCTGAAGTCGAAGACGATCATTATTCTCGGCGATAAGTTCATTAGCGATTGCTATCCTTAAAGAAGGAATTTGAATCTCTAATGGAAGAACAGCTTCGCATCCATACACCAGAGAGAAAGGTGTACATTTAGTAGCATTACGGACTGTAGTATGGTAAGCCCACAAGCATTCACCAAGTTTCTCACTCCAATTACGTTTGTTAGTAGAGACAAACTTCTTTAAGAGTTTGATGATGGTCTTGTTGAAAGCTTCTGCTAATCCGTTAGCTGCCGGATTGTATGCGGTAGAAGCCACATTGTTGATCCGATGATCATCACAGAATCGAGTAAATTTTTGGCTGACGAATTGTGGTCCATTATCATGAATAATGCGACGAGGAACACCAAATATGTAGATGACATGATGCTTGATAAAGTTGATGACATTGGACGTCTTGACTTCAGATAAAGGAATAGCTTCGGCCCATTTGGAGAAATAATCGGTTATTGCGAGAATAAACCGATGACCTTTTGATGACGGCAGATTGATCGGACCGATAATATCCATGCCCCCAGCTTCGAAGGGCCATGACGCTGCCGTCGGATGTAGAAATTTCGAGGGTTGATGAATAAAATCTGTATAGATTTGACAAGCTTTACACTTCCTTGCATATTCGATGGCATCTGATACCATAATGGGCCAATAATAACCCATACGTCGAATACGGTCTTGAAGTTTTGGTCCAGGCTGATGTGCTCCGCAAATTCCATCATGTGCTTCGCGAATAATTTGTTGAGCCTCATCATCGACAATACATCAAAGAAGTAAACCGTCATAAGCTCGACGATATAAGGTTTTTGTTGTATGATTGTAATAGAATCTGAGTGATCGTCGTCTGATAGATGCTGCCTCACTCGGATTATCTGGAAGAATATCATATAATACGAAATCTAAGAAACGAAGTCTCCAATCTTTATCCGTATTCTGCATCTCAGCTGAATTATTGAAGATGAATTCTATGCTAGAATCAGATGAAGATGATAAAGATTTACGACTTAATCCAAATCCTCTTGTTGCATTGACATCATGAGATGTTGATTCTTCAATGTCAACTGGAAGTCCTAAAGTTAGATTGTTTTCGAGATGAAATAATTCTCGATTGCAAACAACAATCATTTGTTGACGTCTGATTGGAATAGCTAACACCGCCGCAAGATTAGCAAGAGCATCAGCTTCTGTGTTACATGCTCGCCTAACATGCTCAATGAAGAACCCTTCAAATAAAGAAGCCATAGATATAGCCGATCTATGATAAGGAACCAGATCTTGATGATGAACTTCATAAGTACCCCTTATCTGATTGACAATGAGTTTAGAATCTCCATACGCTTCCAAATATTGAATATTCAGATGTTTAGCGAGTTGAAGACCAATAAGCAATGCATTGTACTCAGCTACATTGTTTGAACATGGTTGATCGAGAGAATAAGCTCTTTGGATAGCAAGACCTTCTGGCGACACGAGAACAATTCCAACTCCAGCGACAATGTCACCATTAGGACCTATCCTCGAAGCTCCGTCAAAGAATAGACGCCAAGTAGGATCTTCTTTAGCAATTTGGTTTGAATCTAGGACTTCATCTGGGATTTCATCATAGAGTTTTGAATTCTCTGGAATTCAATGAGCAGCCAGAAAATCAGCTAAAGCTTGTCCTTTGACTGATTTCTGAGGAATATAGTGCATATCATACTGAGCAAGTAAGATTGCCCAGTTAGCCAATCGAGAATTTAAAACACTGGGTTTCTTCATCATGACCCGTATAGGATTGATCCTGGAAATGACATGAATGGTCTGGCCAATGATATAATGTCGTGTCTTTTGGACAGCGAACATCAGGGCTAGACATTCTTTTTCGACCGGTGAATATCGAGGTTCAGCTCCGGTCATAGTACGACTGAGATAGTAAATGGCTTGTTCATGACCATTTTTATTCTTTTGAGCGAGCAATGCACCCAATGAATGACTCATTGCTCGAGTATATAGGAGGAACGGTATTCCTGAGCAGGAGGTACCAATACTGGAGGGCTCATCAGATATTGTTTTATATCATCGAATGCCTTCTGACATTCATCATTCCAGACAAAAGAAACACCTTTCTTCATAAGTTTATTGAATGGTCTGCAGCGTCCTGAAAGATTAGAGATGAATCTCCTGATATAAGCGATCCTTCCTTGAAATCCTTGTAGCTCTTTTAAGGTGCGTGGAGGACGCATCTCTTGGATGGCTTTGATCTTCTCGGGATCCACGTGTATACCTTTCGAGGTAATGATGAAGCCGAGAAATTTGCCACTAAAGACGCCTAAGAAGGACTTAGTAGGGTTCATCTTTAATTGATGCTTACACATTAGATCAAAAATAGTCTTCAAATCTTGGATGTGATCCTCATTTTGTCGACTTTTGACTGCAATATCATCAACATAGCATTCGGCTGTTTTTCGCAAATGTTCACGGAATATAGTGCTCATAGCTCGTTGATAAGTTGCTCCTGCATTCTTGAGACCGAATGGCATAACTGTATAACAGTATGTACCGATCGGCATTCTGAAAGAAGTGTGTTTCTCATCATCTGGAAATATTTTAATCTGATTGTACCCAGAATACCCGTCCATAAATGACATCCGTTCAAACCCACAGGTATTATCGATCATAACATCAGTAATTGGTAGAGGAAATTCGTCTTTAGGACATGCCGTATTGAGATCGCGGAAGTCTATGCATACTCTGATCTTGCCAGTCTTTTTAAGAACAGGAACTGTATTAGCCACCCAATCGGGATGTTGTTCCTCTCTAATAAACCCAGAGGCCATGAGTTTATTGACTTCAGCTTCAATTGCATCCATAATGTCTGGACGAAATCGTCGCTGTTGTTGCTTGACCGGTTTAGCATTCGGCATGATGTTGAGTTTATGAGTTACGATTTGTGGATCAAGTCCTGGCATATCTTCATAACTCCAAGCGAAGACATTGATGTATTCACGAATAAGTTTGATCATGTCTTGCTTATCAGTTTCTGAAAGACTTTCACTAATGAATATTGGTTTGGGGGATCCCTCTTCACCAACATCTATTTGAACAAGTTTGTCTTCAGTCGGAGGTTCTTTTTGCTCGAATCGAAACTCCCATTGATTATCTAACCTTTGGGCCCATTGTTCTAATTCAGGTGAGATTTTGAACTCGTCTTCGTCTTCATCACTTTCTTCCGAACGGTCAATGAAGACCATGTTGGAAGACAGAATGTTGCAGTAGAAGTCACCGATACTTGTGTCAGAATCCTAAGAGATAGTACTAGAAGAATCAGATCTCCTATCTTCGTCAGATTCAGGATCTTCATGGACAATATTGATAAAAGGAGTAGGAGCAATGTAACCCAATCCACATTTTGTCCTCCCATATTTCAGAGGAGGAATTCGGACAGGCATTTTTCTTCCTTTTCCACTATTGAGGCCAGTTCTGAAGTCATAGCCCATATTTTTAATGATGTCTTTAGATTGTTGACTATAACGACGTAGTTGTAATCTTCCAGTATTATCGTTTTTGTCATCATCTTCAAGATTAGAAGGATTTTGGGGCCCTTTGTAAAAGACTATTGGAATGTCTCCTGGCTTTCTGCTGGGAACTAGAAAGTATGAAGTTTGTACTGATTCTAGGGATACATCTGTATGAAAAGTCTGTACAATTCCTGTGGTTATTGTTCTCAAGTCATCTAACAAATGCAAATAACTATGAACATGATTACACACATCAATATACTGCAAAGATGGAGACTTTTCATTAAATTTAAAAGTAGCAGTATTTATATTGGAAGAAGGCTGAGCCTTAGAAATCTTAGCCAAATCAATGACTAAAGGGGGAGAAGAAGAATGAGAGGAAGTTTTGTTTCGATTAAGATCGATAACAAATGGCTCAGAAGAGGTGAGCTCCCTTGAAGCTTGAGATGGAAGAGTAGTCCGCCCTCCAACTGGGATTACCAGCGTATCCTGTTTTATATGTGAAGATACAGGAACTGTAGTATACCTACTGATAGGAATGATCAGTGTATCTTGAGTAGACGACTGATGTAATGGAGAGATTCGTCCACTCACTGGAATAATGAAAGAACCTTCTCCAGAGGGTTTAGGAGATTGTTGCTGAGTAGTTCGACCTTTAACAGGGATTATTAAAGTCTCACTTTGTGAATCCTCTTTCTCCATAGCTTGTATCACCCTTGTATACTCTTCTTTGTACATCCGGGAATCGTTGAAATAAGCTTCAACCCCATGGAAGGGATTTATATCAGCGACTTCCTTTTGTACTCTTCCATTGCTGTCAATGTATTTAAAACACTGATGAAGAGTAGAAGGCACCATATTATTTTCATGAAGAAAGGGCCTCCCGAGAAGACGATTATAAGATCCCACGATCTCAATCACATAGAAAGTGACTTTGGATCTGAAATCGCCTATCTGAAGTTTCAGGTGAATCTTTCCCAAAGGCTCGCTTCGGCTCTGATTGAATCCCAGGATAGTAGTAACTGTCTTGGAAAGCTTGTGAAGAGGGATTTTTAGTTCATCCAACAGACTCTTTGGCATTATACTTATAGCAGACCCTGGATCAATGAGGATACGATCTATCTTCATCGTATCGATATAACCGGTGTAGTAGAGGGGCCGATCATGTCGATTATCCTCTAATAGTATGTCGTCTTGTGTAAAGGTGATATTTGGGATAATCTCCAATACACTGTTGCAATGTAAGCAAGTGGCAGGTTCTTCACCTGGCTTCTTTAGTTGTGCAAGACAAGAGTCAGCTTGAAGAAGTGCTTCACTTAACGTCTCCCGAGTCTCTTTGGAAAGACGTAGAAGTTCAAAGAGGGACATTCTAGCTGGAGTATTAGCAAGTTGAGCTAGAATGTCGAAGTCATAAGGTTTCTGAAGCCCAAGAGGAGGGAACTTCTTGATTGGCTTATCAAATCGAGCCTGTTGTTTGCCTTTCTCAAGAGCTGTGGGCTTGGAAGGAGTAGGTTCAACCGGTACAGTTGAAGGAACAGGTGCAGTGGATGATTCTTCCTCAAGAGGAACATCAGGAGCATCTTTGTCAGCAGGAGGGATATCAGGAGTATCCTCAGGACCCTTTGAATAATCTTTTAGATAAGGTTTTCCTGTTCTAGTAGCACCAGCAAGTGCTTCTTCCTTATCTTTCGGCTCTATGTCGGGGGCAGATCCGAGAGAAGTCATATGACATGACTTAATCTTTCCAACTTTCTTGGACTTTCGAGAAGTAGTCTTTTGAAGAGAAGGAGATTCAAAATCTGCCACTAGATCAGGATGAATCCATATGATTTCTCCTGTTTTCATGGTGATTGGTACTAATCCTTCAGACTGTGGAGGAGGAATATTCACTATTTCAAGAGTTGCCTTGGGAATAGGAACGATCCCGCTTTCAAGGAGTTGAGGAGGAAAATCTCTGAATTACATAGAGACGACGTTGGAGGTGACGGTCTTCTCTTTCGAAGTTAGAGAGATAGCTCCAGATTTAATCATTTCCTGGATCTTTCCTTTCAGTACATAGCATGTACGAATTGTGTGACCCAACATTCTGTGGTATGGACAGTATTTAGGATGATCCGTCTTACCAGCTTCATCAGGTTTCTTGATTTCAGGTAATTGTATTTTATTACCTTTCAGCAGACATTCAAAGATACCAAGGACATCATCATCATCAAAAGAGTATTCTTCTTTGGGGCGAGGTGCTCTTGGTTGTTGAGTTGTAGAGGCAGGAGGAGTCTGAACAGTCGATGCATCTTTACTCTAAAGATTAACTTCAAGGGTTTCTTTTCCCTTGCGAGTATTGAATTTAGCATTATTGTTAGTGCTTTGACCTGTTTCTTTGGGAGTCATCTGTACTCCTAAGCCTTTGAAAGTTTCAGCACTAATTTCTGCGGCTTTGGTACTAACTATGAATGAAGGCCAATCTTGAAATTGAGTAGATCCTGTCCACATGCTGATGATTGGCAACAAATTTGATTTGCATATGTCGATGGTGACAGCATCAGGAGTTCCAAGAGGCATCTTCAGAGCTTCTCTTCGAAACCGTTCAATGAATTCCTCTGTAGTTTTATTATTTTTCTGCTTGATTCTTATAAGAGCAGACATAGTCATGTCATTGAGCCCTTCATAGAACCGTTCAAGAAACATTTGTTTGAAACCGGCAAATGAGGTAATACACCCATCCGGGAGACAACTCCGGAGGATTAATAAAAGTCCTTTGACTAGAAGCCAGGACTCTTGCTCTGGTGCCTCTGTATACTCCATCTGGACTATCAGTTCTACCTCCAGTATCCCGAGAGGTCATGTTAACAGAAGCAAACAGAGGTTCATCAGGCATAGGTTCACACTGAATCCGATTGAAGACAGATTGTCGTTTAGTTTGACATCTGTATTGCATTATGACTTTCGGCTGGAAGTCACATTCATAATCAGCATGGTCCTGATCCATTGATTGACATCTGCATTGAATTATGACTCTTGGCTGAAAGTCACATTCAGCATGGTCAAGATCCATTGACACAGAATTATTTCTTCTCTTCTGTTGAAGGTGTTCTCGTAAATCTGTCTGTGAAGATTGAGGTACATCAGAGAACATTCTTTGTGTATTTTTAGGAATATATTTCCGGTTCTTGGGTCTTGATGGCTCTTGATTATATAGAGAGTGATTAATGTGAGCCACATAATTTCTAGTATACTCTGCATCTGGATCTCTTGCTTTTGTTCCCGATTGGTATGGTTTTTTGACATTAGAAGTGCTTCCCAAACGGGTTTGATTAAGTTTTGTTCTTAGATCATTTGGAGGTAAAACATTGGTTTTTGAAACTTGGAGTTTTCCTTCCATTGATCTGGATATTTGCAGAGAAGGAAGAGTTGAACCACCCCCTTGATTAGGAGTTGGTAACAGACCCTTTTTCATAGACAAATTCTGTGCCCAATTCGAAGAAGTCGTAGAAGAAGACATTAAGGAATGTTTCTTCTTAGACTTATTCAATTTTTGAGACATAGAATGTCCAGAAGGAAGAGTAGTCAAAAGACCATCTCCTTTTCTTTGACTAACAAAATTGTCAGTCAAAGCTGTTCCTGAAGTAAATACTACAGGAGCAGAAGAAACAACTAAAGAGTTATTTCTTTTCGAAGGGACTTTGTGTGCCATTTGTGGAGGAGTTCTAGCAAGACCACCCCCAGTTCTAGTAGAACTTAGCACAGAAGAAGAGATAACTAAAGAGCTATTCTTCTTAGAGTATGCTGGTGACAATTTGGCTAAGGAGCCAGTATTGTCAGCGTATAAAGTTTTGGTTAAAGAGCCAGATTTTGGTACGCACACTGAGTCAGAAGGAATTGACTTAGAAATACACGCTGGAACAGATTTGGCTAAGGAGCCAGTGTTGTTAGCGTGACTTTTGAATTTAGAAATACATGCTGGGACAGATTTGGCTAAGGAGCCAGTGCTACCAGCGTGACTATTGACTTTGAGATTGCACGCTGGAACAGGCTTGACTAAGGAGCCAGTGCTTTCAGCGTGACTTTTGACTTTGAGATTGCACGCTGGAACAGGCTTGACTAAGGAGCCAATGCTGTCAGCGTGACTTTTGACTGCTGTCGTCTTCGAGCACACAAGAGTGTGCGTGCTTGCAGTAGAGTTCTTGCCAGTGCTAGGAGTAGACACTGTGGCAGAAACTTCACCATTGGTTGCCAACAGATTCTTAGGGACATAGACAGATCGTCCCTTCGACTTGGCAGTGGTGATAGAGGTTGAAGTGGGCTTGCCACCCTTAGCCTGCTGCATTTCTTCGTAGGCGAGTTGATCGAATTGGATCGATATCACCTTCTTCGTCGAGCCGACTGATGAAGTATCGCATTGAGTTGTTGCCATCTCAGAAGAGGAGATGGTTTTTCCCAGCAGAGTCGCCAATTTGTTTTCCATAAATAAATTCACTTTATTTATTATGTTTCTGGGAAAATTACAACTGTAGGAATCCGATCTAGAAGACGATCGCTTTATCCCTTGGACGATGCGAAGAAGAAAAGCTCTCAAAATTTTGACAGTAATTTAGATAACTATGTATCTGTATAATGAATGAAAAAAAGAACTCTATTTATAGAGTCAAAAATAACTGAAAAGATAACTGCCTTCACAGCCTGTGCCTAGTTGAAAATCATGCAGGATTTAACATACGCAAGGTTATGAGCAGTTACTGGACGTGGCCTGTAACTGTTGGACACATGGCAATCATGTATGAGTCGTGTGTAAGTTACAAGACACGCAGGCGAGAGATCAGTGGCATGGCTGCCACGTACTCCAATTTGATGAAATCCACGCAGACTTGTTGAAGACGAAATGCACACAGACTTGGGTCAGAAAGCTTCAAAATCCACACAAACTTGAGGAAGGAAACTTCAGAATCCACGCAAGCTTGAGACAAAAAGCTCAAAATACACGCAGACGTGAGGAAGGAACATAAAAGTTTAAAATACACGCAGACTTGAGTCAGTAGTGCCAGCTGTCTTAATTCGACGTGCCTCGACTGACACAAAATCTCTGACAGTGATTGTCTTGTCAGTCGCATTAAATGACAATAAGCTCTTTTGGTACGCCAACTTGGTGAAGGCTGAGTCTTGCTGAAGAAGATTTCAAAAATCACGCAATAGTCGGCTGTGATCTCTCGAGTTCCGTACATACGTGGCATACGAGGAGACATTCTTCGACTGTCGTGCTGTCAGTCATAATGACACTTTGAGCTGTCTCTCAGCGTATATTTTAAATATTGTCTTGATCAACTCAGCGTGACTTGTAGACTTTATCCTGATCAACTTAGCGTGACTTTTGGACTTTGTCCTGATCAACTCAGCGTGACTTTCATTTTTTAAGGCCTACAGATATATTCTCTGACGAGTTGCAACAGTGACTCCTGCTCGTCGTCCATCATGCTTTTACTGATGAGGATTGGCTTTGAGGAGGATTCGTCGCCGAGGTCAACTTGCATGATCTCAACTTCAGTGGAAGGGTCTCGTTGTTCAAAGCGTTTCTCCCATTGTGCATCCAGCTATTGGATCCATGGCTCTAATTCAAGGAATTCGGGTAGATCTTCGTCTTCTTCCTGAATGTCGACGGATGCCATATTGACAGGAAATGTTCGCCTGAATATATCTCCAATGCTATCATTGGAATCGTAAGTGGGTGATTCGGACGAGTGAGAATGACACTCGCATTTCTCATCGGAGCTCTCGGACGTTGTTGCTGGTGTAACATAACCTAGACCGTGTCTGGACTTGCTGTAATAATCTCGAGATTTTTCAGCCGAGACTGGCAACTGCAGAGGCAATCGTCGGCTGTTGCCGTAGTTCAAGCCTGGGTAGTCTCCATATCGTACCCTCACTTTTGCATGAAGTACTTGGCTCGTGAACTATACAGGTAGAGCGGCAATCTTCCAGTGTCAGGTTCAAAAATGAACTCTTCTGGCATGAAAGGTTGAGGACCTTCTTTTCGGCCGAAGATGATTGTGTGATCGCCTTTTCTTCTGCCTGGGACTAGGAAGTAGGCACCTCTAATGGGAGTAAGTCGGTTCGCGGTATAGACGGTTGTCACCTATGTGTGCAGGTTAATGTTCAGACCGTGCTCCATAGCATACATCAGATTAGGCTTATTGTGCTCAGAATTGTTCAAAGGTAACCTTTTATTGATGAAATAAGGTATCTTTTCTAAAAGAATTACATTATCGGCAGAGGGACTATCAATATATGCAACCAGATATTTTGCCAGTTCAGCCTCCTCTTCAGCTACCCCCGCGTGACCAGAGGCTGGGGCGACATCCTGGGCAGCTTGACCACCAAGGGTTCTATTCGTGGCATCAGCTTGTCTGAGGGTCTCGGATCAATACTTGGCTGTCGGCTCGTTTTAGGGAGGCGGATAACCATCGGCTCGACAGAGGACCTTGCATCTTTCGTTCGCCTTTGACTGGATTTCGTCAATCAGATTACCATCGGCTCCACGGAGGACCTTGCATCTTTCGTTCGCCTTTGATTGGATTTTGACAATCGGATCACTATCGGCTCCACGACGGATTTTGGCTCCTGGCTAGACCTCGGGAGTCGGATGACCATCGGTTCCAACTGCGCAGTTGGGGCGGGAGAACCGAGCACTTCTTTATGCAAAGTTGCGACAAGGGGTGTGGCTTTGCCCGATTTGTAGGCCTGGAGAGGGATTTTCAGAGGTTCCTCTGACCCTGTTGTGGCCTTCAGTTCATTTTGTGTCCCCTCGTCAATTGTGTGCTTTTTAGATTTTTCATATAGACAAGCCTCAGAAGAATAGTAAGACTCAACCCCTTTGAAGGGATCGACGTCGGCAAATTCCATCTTTACGAAGCCGTGCTTACTAACATACTTGAAGCACTGGTGGAGCGTGGACGGCACGATCATATAGTCTTGTATCCATAGATGCCCCATAGAGCGTGGACGGCACAATTGATTTACGAAGCCGTGCTTACTAAAACTTAACCGTGACTAAGGCCTTCTATAATAAATATTTATAAAATTCTAAGAATCACATTTTAATTCAAACAATTAAATAAAGGACATTTTTCAAACTTTCAGAAAGAGGGGTTACGGTCAAGAATTGGGTTCCAGGAAGGCCTAAGTTGATGAGTCAATAGTCTACCCACCTTAGGGATATCGTCGTGCCAAAATGTAATATTGTATATAAAATATTCTAAGTTATCTAAATTTAATAAATTGCATGGCCTTAATCCTTAACTACCCAATAACCAAATTAATAAGGGACTCCTATTCCTAGTCATTATCCTAAATTAATCCAATCCTAATTGTGTATGATTATTTCCTAATCGCAGGCTCGCAGTAGTACGACTAATATGGTACTACTACGAGTTCGCATAATTTACGAAAACCGACCTATATGGGCCACCACAAAAACTTGTCACGACCCGCACCCGCTTTTTCAGATACGAGACATGTCCAAGGCAGCCTACGCTGCAGAGTCGGCGGTAGAACGTTGTCACGGTCAAGATGCTCAAAATCACAAAATATAACCTTTGCTGCTCATTCACATTTATAAGTTTATTACAACAGTTACAACATTTATATTTAAATAAAATACACAATTCTCACAATTAATGAAAATGATACAACTGCTATCTATTTCTAGGTTTCTGTCTGCAAGTACACCCGTATCTTCCAAGCTAAGTGAATCCACGGCTAACCTGAAAAATGTTAGTTTCCAGTCAGGAATGGAACAAGCACACAAACCGACGACAGTGCAAAAATATAATAGAATTTACAAGACATGAAAATAACATATGAGAGGTGGAAACTAGAAGATACTGATGACATGGCATGGTGGAGAAGACAAGAAAAAATAAATAAAAAACAATTACCTATGTGGTGTGAAATATCCGTTTCGACATGTGAACGGCTAGGGGGTAAATCCGGCACCCTGCACATATTGTGTGCAGCTGCTATTATTCACGAATAGACATTGGGATAGTTCTGGGTAGTCCACATGTCTACTAAGATATTTTCCCTCCCGACTACTCCGTGTGACGAGCGTGTCAACAAGCAGCAAGACATATGTATCAACATGAAATGTATATACTACTATGAATCGAAAAGCAATCAGAAAGTGTACTTGCCTGAGGTCCTTAGCTGGTGAAACCAATACTTCTGTTTAGTCCAGTATAGTAAGAATAGCCTAGGTTCGACATAAGGAAGTTAGGATTACAAGAAATACGAACGTATGACTGGTTTCATTCAAGATAGAAATTAAGAAGAATTTGTTTTAATAAATAAATATATATAACTTTAGAAAATAATTATTATACTAGAAAACCATATTTTGCTAGTTAAATAATTTTAGTTAAAATACTTTGAAAGCCAAGAAATCATTTGTATGGTTAAGACCAACTTGAAAATAAATGTAGGGCCATGTCCAATATTATTTTGTTATAAAATAAGTTTAGGAGATATTTAATAAGTATTTTTATTTAAAATAAATAACTATAATAGCAATATTAATAACCATAGTAATAGTAATATTATATCTACATGTATATATTATTAGACCAGTTACTAAGTAATTAATAATTTACTTAATAATAATTTACTTAATAATTTAATTAAGAAGACCTTACTCCCAACTATACTGTACATAACAAATATAGTATTAATAATACTAACACCCACATAATCTCTACTTCCCCCATCCCCTCGTTTACATCTCCCAACGAATTGTTAAAAAAAAATAATTACCACTCCTCAGAAGAGAGAGGATAGAGAAATTAAAGAATAAAGAAAGGGAAAATGGGGACGAGAGAGGAAGCTGACCGAGGGACAATCGGGACCGGTGGTCCGGGGGATGCGACTGCGCTCGACGCACAGGCGCTGACGGCAGAGAGCCTCGGCAAACCGGGAAGGCGCTCGGCGAAAACTCGAGGAGTGACGCCGACAGTGATGGCCGTGCCGAGGATGTGGTTTTTGTCGGACGGAGGCAGTTCGACCGTAAAGGGCGACGTCGCGGAAGGCGGAGGGTCGGCGGAGAGACGTCGCGCGACTTGTGGCGCCAGCACCGAGGCGCGGTGGCTCCGTCGTACAGCGACGATGTCTGCGGATGCGGGGAGCGGCTTGGCCATAGGCATTGGCCGCCGGGGTTAGATCTGGCATTCGCCAGGCGCGGGGAGAGGAGGGGCCGACGGCTACTTCGGCGCGGGGTCGTCGGACGATTGTACCGACGGAGGAGGATGGCCGAGGGTGAGGGGAACTTAAGAAGCAGTCTCGGCGGTCGGAGAAGTAGCAGCGGTACAGGCGGTGATGGGGTTCTGGCGAGATCCGGCTGGGGAGTCCACCGGCATCGAAGTCGGACGCGGCCCTCGAGAATATGCGGGCTGGGCTCTCGTCGTCGACTCGCCCATCGACGAAAGCTCGCGCTCACCGGAGGCTCCGGCAAGTGGACACGGCGGCGCACGGTGCACAGCTCTCAGCGAAGCCGTTCGGCGCGTGGAGGAAAGGCATCTCGAGGAAGGGCATTACGGAGAAGAGTCGCACCCAAGGAGGCGGCTGACTCCGGGTGGTGGTAGCGGCTCTGGCGACAGGGGATGGTTGTAGTAAGTCGGGGTTGGTGCTGGTTTGGGTGTCCGGTTTGTCGGACACCGAAAAAATTGATTGTAATATGTAACACGGTAGAATAAGATGGATTGGACACGGACACACGGGTCCAGACACGATAATCTCTATGATGGTGGTGGACACATGGACACAGGGCGATGACATTGGTCTGCTTGCTGTGGTGAATTGGAGGCTGTGATGTTTGTTGATGGTGATGGCCTTGGCCTTGGTTGGCCGGGGGGTTCATTGGTGATGGAGACGATGATGAAGTCGGCAGGGAACGAGCACCGCGGCTGCAGGTGGCCATGGTGGCGGTTTACAAGGGATGAGGGAAATAGTGAAGTCTTCATATATGTGAAACATGTGAGTTCGGTGGGGATGCGGAAGAGGAGGTCTTGGGTTATAATAAGCAGAGGGATACAAGCTAGCATTATTTAGGCATCTCTTTCCAATGTAGATAAGGAGAAGGGTTCAAGAGGAAGTCCAAAAAGATTAGGATAGATAATTCTTTTATTAGTTTAAATCAACATAAATTCTAAAACTAGTTTAGTCTAATCTAAAACAAATAATTGACCATGCCATTAATTTAAACGCCATTTAGTATTATCAAATGGTTTTGAATAGTAGAATTTAAGTCTAGCTCAAACAAAAGATCAATCATAATATTTTAGAAATAATATTTAATATTTATCAAAACGAATTAAATCAATAAAGTTGAAAACTAAATTATCTTATCAAAGTAAATTTTAAAGTATATAACCCAAATCAACAAATTTATTATTGGCAAGATATTAACCAATAATTTAAACTGACTTAAGATAACCTTAATCCAATAATGGATTATATACATAACTATCAAAATAACAAATATTTGATACTAGCAACTAATTATCGTATATTTCTTACACGAAATCTTATCAAAAATAATAATAAATAGTTTTAAAAAGACTTATGATATCTTTGGGAATATTTTTGAGACAAAATCCTTTCTACTATCTAGCATATAACTAAAATTAATAGCATATAAATTTAAGTCTAAAATACAATTGATTTATCATTATAACTAAAAATAATATTTGTTGTCATAAAAATATTGTAACTTATATTTTACAAATTGAACCCCTTTTTATCATCCAAAAGTGTTTATGATCTTTTAAACTATCAAAAACCAATAACAATAAAATTTAGTAAAATATTTTATTAAGAGAATTTAGTACTTTAACTTAAACTAGTTTATTTGATTATCACGAAATATCTTTCAAAGATCTAAAGGAAAATTTTTCCTTTAAACACAATAAAATATTGAAAATTCGGGAAGAGGAGTTAAAGTTTTCGTTGGGGGAAGTCGTCGAACTGAACGGATGCCATGTTTGCAGCCAGAGTAACCTCTTCGAAATCCAGCGATAGAGCATTGGAGTTGATGAGGCTCTGGATGTACCGCTTTAATGTGAAGCACTTCTGTGTGGGGTGGTGGACATAGCGGTGGAAGTAACAATACTTTGGATCCTCGATCTCCGCCGCTCGAGGCTCGCGCTCTATATCACGGAGTCGGATCCTACCCGCCTGCAGGAGCATGTCGAAGATAGGCTTGACATGGCTATCTTCAAAAGAGTATGCCTCCTTGGGCCTCGGAACTTCTGCTTGCTTTTGTTCAGGCTTTTTGGTTGTACCAGCGACCATGGCATGTTTGCCTTTGGTGTCCCGATTATTGGTGGTACCGCCACTATTGTTGTTATTGGAGGTGGTATTAGGACGTTTGCCCTTGTCCTCTCCATCTGGTATGTGTAATCCCAGCTGGCGGGCTTGCTTTAACTTTGTCTCCGCGTTTGTAGCGCTTATGATAAAAGTTGTCCAATCTCTGAATTGATCTTCGCCCATCTAGATGTTGATTGCGGGGAGCAACTTCTTTTGGCAGATTTCAATCAAAGAGCTTTTCGGATTGCCTTGGGGCAATCTCGTTGTTGTTTGGCAAAATCGCTCGATGTAGTTTCTCGTTATCTCCCTTTCTCCCTGAACGACGTCCATAAGAGACGACATTGTCACATCATGCCCTACTTCGTAGAATCTTTCCAGAAACATGTGTTTGAAGCCGTTAAAGGAATTGATACAATTGTCCGGGAGTTTGCGGTACCAGTCGAACGCGATTCCCTCCAATGCTTCGATAAATAGTCGTGTGAGGATGGCATCATTATGCGACAAGTGGTCTGTTGTGACCTCAAAATAAGTCATGTACCGGCTAGCAGAGGTCTTCCCGTCATATGAATCTATATGAAATGGTTTGTACCACGGAGGCAATGGAACGTCTCTCCATGCAACGGGATACGACTGTCGTACTCTGAGGTCCCGGGAGGAGTCTCGGGCATTGAACATTGATCGAAGCTCATGGACTTCTGTCATGCCCCAGAACCAGAATACTAGAGAGCGGGGGCAGACATAGCCAGCTACGTATATTGAAGTGCAACCCACCTCGCTATACGGTCACGGCTGTCTAGATACATGAGGGTTTACTACAAGCCAACAGTCTCCTATGGTCATGAACAAGCCTAGTGTCTCAATCACAAGCAAGTAAGTAAGGTCACAAGATGTATGATCATTAAATATACAATAATAAGGCATCCCAAATATTACATATTCAGCTGATCATGAAGCTAGTCGTTACAAAATGTTAGGACTAGCAAGAGTTTAGTCATACATGATCAACCCTAGGATCTGTTAATCATGTTACAGCCTGTCACGCCCCAGAACCAGAATACTGGAGAGCGGGGGCGAACATAGCCAGCTACGTATATTGAAATAGAATACATCTCAACTATACGGTCACGGCTGTCTAGATATGAGGGTTTACTACAAGCCAACGGTCTCTTAAGGTCGAGCCTACTGTCTCAATCTCAAGCAAGTAATATAGTTACAAGATGTTTGACCATCAAATATACAATAAAAGGCGTCCCAGATATTACATATCAGCTGATCATGAAGCTAGTCGTACAAAATGCTAGGACTAGCAAGAGTTAAGTCATACATGATCAACCCTAGGATTTGTTAATCATGTTTACAACCCGTAGGCAGACAGTAAGTAAATGTGCATCGAGCTAACAGGTGCTCGTCGACTAAACGCCTCAAAAGAATAATTTTACAATAGAGTGAGCGAAACAAAATGGAAAACCCACTCGTAGCCCGGGTTCCTTCTAGTCGCCACCATCGGGCTGGAGGTTCGGTAGATCCTCAGGTGCTGCTCCGAAATCTAGCCACACAAAACCAGCTGGGTCAAACCCCAGAAAGAGCAAGTGCCACAAAGGAGGCCACGAAATAAGAACAAAACCAGCATATCAGAACATAAGAAATTGGAAGAAAAGTACAAGTAATAAAAGTACAGCCGGAAATAAACGACTAGGGGTACGAGACTACTCCGGGAGCCAGATTACAACCCGTAAACCAAACGAGGACCGGGGTTGTAACCCTTCGCCTGAATAGCACTTGTCCCCATCCATTTATTGTTAAGTAAAACAATCATGCTCAGGAGTACCAGGGTACAAGAACTAGACAAGAATTAGACAGGGCTAGACATCATCCATTCACAAGCGGCCAAGCAAAATACTACGGCTTACTACTTTAACTAACTAGGGTTATCATAAGCCTAATTACTAACAAGATGCAAGTGAGAATTTCTCAGTCCCAAGCCCTGCAGACCATCCAGTTATCCTTTCGCGGGTTGAGAGTATGGTTGGGTACATCGCCCGGGAGACGATATACCCTTAGGTGACTTAGAGGGTACAACACATGACAGTGTGCTGGAAATGTGCTCTACTCGTCGGCAAGCTACAAGTCCAATTAAGAGCGCCCAGATAACGAGATTGCTTATGACTGGAAATTCTCCATGAACTATAGTTTGATCTAGTCATTAGCCTAATCCATATTCAGTATGAATTCCTGACCGTGGGAACCAGGGAGTCACGTCCTAGACATGATGCAAGACAAGACAAGTGGATTGCACAAGCAAGCAAGTAGGAACACCTACGGTGTCAAGTTGATTATACGAGTCAAGTTAGCCGTCGCAACATCATCAAGATAAATTATGTCAGGGTACTTGTCAGGAGTGCGCCACGACGGGCCACTATCATGTCAGGTTGGTCATGTCAGGAGTGCACCACTACGGGTCACTGTCGTGTTATGCTAGTTCCTTGGATTCCATGCCATGTACAATAGTCATTCCAAATATATTAAGTAAAATCAAGTTCATGACAAAAGGCGTAAGGATATAAAATGGGCGTAAAATATCTAATAAAATATCAATATACAGGGCTATAGAAGAGCCAAGCTTAAGGAAACATAAAACCAAATCTCCATGATTGGACAGATTGCGCAAGGGTCCCTGGGGTCGGGTTGTGCAGGAGTCAAGTGCGCCAGGGGCCAACTGCGCAGGAGTGAGCTGCACAAAAGTCGGCTTGCGCTGAGCTGGTTGGCGCAGGGGTCAGATTGTGCAGGGGTGGATGGCGCAGGAGATAGATGGCGCAGGGTTGAACTGCGCAGGGGTGAAGTGCGCAGGGTTAGATTGCGCGGGGAGCCAACTGCGCAGGGGTGAACTGCGCAGGGGTCGATGGCGCATGGGGCTGAGCGCAGTTCGCCAAGGGGCAAGCAGCGCGGTCGGCGCTGCGCTAAAGAGCGCAGGCCGAGAGGGGATGCGTAGTCCAGCACTGCGCTAAAGAGCGCAGGCTGCAGCCTTCGTCTCCAGGCCGAGAGCAAGCATCAAGAACACCAAAAATTCTATTCTTCATATCTTGGTCAAATCAAAGCCAAATCTAGATTTTCAAAGTTCTAACTTGAGTAAAATTGAGTTCTCTTCCACATGGAAGCATCAAAACCCACAAAAACCCAACTAAAATAGATCAAAACCATGTAAATCCGAAAATAGAGAAAACTTAGATCTAGAACAAAGGAGACTCCAAATCACAAAATGTCAAGTTCTAATGTTGATCTCCATGGCCTAATCTAGCTAATGGACAAATAAAATATGGTTCTCATGTGGTGGCAAGGTGCACTTGCCTATGGGTGTTGGTGAGTTGTGTAGAGGAAGGAAGAAGAAGGAGATGGAGAAAATAAATGAAAGAGTTATGAGGAGAGAGAAAAGGTTGGTAGGGTTTTAATGAGGGTGGTTATGTGAGGGTGGAGCATAGGCTAAGGTGTTCCAAATGCATGTTGAACCAAACCAAACCAATCCTCCTCCACAAAATAAAACCAAGCTATGTCAAAACCCATTTTACGAGAAAACCAAAATCTGCAAGCTGAGCCAAAATACAATTACAGGCCAGAATCTGAAAAAATAAAATACAGGCCCAAGATACATGCAGGCTTAACAAAATACGTGTTCTGAGATATGGGTGTTACACAGCCCGTAGGCAGACAGTAAGTAAATGCAATCGAGCTAAACAGGTGCTCGTCGGCTAAACGCCTCAAAAGAATATTTTTACAATAGAGTGGGAAATCAAAAATAAACCCACTCGTTGCCCTGGTTACGTCTAGTCGCCACCATCGGACTGAAAAATCGGTAGATCCTCTGGAGCTGCTCCGAAATCTGGCCATACAAAACCAGCTGGGTCAGATCCCAGAAAGAGCAAGTACCACAAAGGAAGCTTCACTTAGGAACTAAAACCAGCAATCAGCACAAAAGTATAAATAAAGTAAGAAATAGAAATAAAGGAAATACACCAGGATGATATACGACGAGATAACCATGAAATTATTCAGATAACCAGGTTACAACCCGTAAACCAAATAAGGACCGGGATTGTAACCCTTCGTCTGAACAGAACTTGGAATTCTCACCATTTATCGGTAAAATAAATATAAGCATTCTGGTCATACAGTAATCTGGAACAAGATTAGGGCAAGACTAGACAGGTTAGACTCCATCCAATCATTTCACGGCCAAGCAAGAATTACGGCTTGATACTTTAACTAACTAGGGTTATCACCAGCCTAGTTACTAACAAGATGCAGTGAGATTATTCTACAGCCACAAGCCTTGCAGACCATCCAGGTTACCCAGGTCGAAAGATTAGGGTTGAATTCAGGTGGGTACATCGTCCAGAAAATGTATGTACCCTTAGGTAGCTTGAA
Organism: Iris pallida; assembly: GCA_029216955.1. NCBI lineage: Eukaryota > Viridiplantae > Streptophyta > Magnoliopsida > Asparagales > Iridaceae > Iris > Iris pallida. The sequence goes on from JANAVB010025798.1 coordinate 1,521,946, forward strand.
GGGTGCAACACATGACAGTATGCTGGAAATGTGCCCTACTCGACGGCAGGCTACAGATCCCAGGCGCGCCCAGGTAACGGGATTGTCTGTAGCTGGAAGATCTCTTTATGACTAATGTATTAATCTAGTTATTAGCCTTAGTCCATTTCAGTAGGTACTCCTGACCGTGGTACTCAGGAGTCCCCTCCTAGACATGATGCAAGACAGGACTGGATTATTTGTACAAGCACAATCGTCCATGGTGTCCACGTTAATTATACAGGTCATGTCATATCAGGTAGCCGTCGCAACAGCTTATCAAGATATATCATGTCCGGTTATCATGTCGAGTGTACTTGTCAGGAGTGCGCCACGGTGGGCCACTATAAGGTCATGTCAGGCTAGTTCCTTGTCACACCATGTCATGTACAATTATCATTTCAATCATGTCAACCAAATCGTGATTTATCAAGTTCAGGACAAAGGCGTAAGGATATAAAATGGTCGTAAAAATATACAATAAAGGTAAAGGTGCACGCCATAGGAACTCAAGTTACACAGGGGGGAGGTTACAAGACATGGGCAAATAATAGTAAAATAACAGTACACAGAGCTATAGGAGAACCATGCGGCTCAGGCCTATGCGGTCAGGAATGATCTTATGCGGCTGGGAGGAGAACAGCCCATCCGGCTGAATAGGGTCAGGCGCATGCGGCAGATAAAGGAAAAGCCTATGCGGCTAAGGACAGGGGCAGGAACTATACGGCTAAAGATATCAGTCCCCATGCGGCCAGCGGAAAGAGAGGGTGCATACGACTGAGTCAGAGCATTCATGCGGCTGGAAAGAAGGCCTAAGCGACTGGGAGGAAGCGGGTCCACATGCGGCTGAATGATCACGAGCATATGCGGCTGTGCCATGCCTAAGTCTTATGCGGCTGCGACACTGGGTATATGCGGTTAGGAAAAATATGAACGCGCATACGACTGATAAGAAATACGAGCCTATGCGGCTACAGGTAGACGGAGTCCACGCGGCTCGGGTTATGCCGAAGCCTATGCGGCTGGAAGACTCGTCGCATGAAGGTTCATGCGGTCAAGTGCTGCCATGCGGCTAAGGAGGTTCATGCGGTCAGCACTGTTCTTCTTCTCCACTTGTTCGAGAAGAAGAACCAAGGAGTTCAGGGTTCCAAGGCTCATAATTTCTTCATCCCAAGTCCAAATCCAGACTTCCATAGGTCAAAACGGGGCAGAATAAAATGCTCTATAACATAGAACCATCAAAACTTAGAAATAACAAGATTAAATAGATCAAAACCCAAGAAATCTGAAAATAAAATAAACTTAGATCTACAAGAATCTAGCCATGGAAAGTGGAAATGCCAAGTATAGAAGTAAGTTAAAATGCTGTAAGAAAGAGAATGAAGCAATAAAATTAGAGTTTCTCCATGAAGCAAGTTGCACTTGCCTAGACCCCTCTCTCCCTCTCTCTGGTAGGTGAAGGAGTAATGGAGGAAAGAAGAAGAGTAATGAAGAGAGAGAAGGAAGTGGGATTAATAAATGGTAGTGGTGGTGGTAGGTAGGGGTTCACTCTTTGGTCCATGATGAACCAAGGCAAGCCCAACCGAACCAAGCCAACCCGAACCAAGATGAACCATGGCCAAGCAAATGCAATACGTACACGTATTCCAAAATACGTAATACGAACCACAGGCATTACAACTTCTCTTCTTGCCTCCCTGGTGTCGTCTACAGCTGAGGGAGCGGATATTCTAGGAGGAATATCGCCCAGAGGAGGAGAAGTCGTGTTTGAGTCCGTGTTGACTGTGGGGCCCAAGCTTGTTTGTCCAAGTGTCCTTGCTGGTTGAGTCGACAAAGCAGCCTTGATCTTGTCTACTGACTTGACCGAGGTTTGGATCATGGCTTCAAGCACTTCTAGACGTTGTCGATTACTAGGCCCTTCGTGATCATCTCCTGCCATAAATATTGTCCGCGCGTGGGGAGAGACAGAGGGGACCGTAGAGGATGTGCTTTTCGTGTCATACCCTCGTACAGAGAAATCGTCGAGAAATATCAGAATGTCCTCATACAATGAATGAATCGATTAACGTTTATCGCAACAATATGGCTAAGTAAGTAAATTGACTAAGTTCAAAAGAAAGGCTAAGTTTTGCAACTAAAAGAGAAAGGATAAGGTTCTATAAAGGAGAGAGCATTTTTCAAGACTCTGCAAAATGGTCATTGGACAACTTGTCGACAAGGTGTAGTTTCCTCGAACGGTTGCCTTGCTCAAGGAACCGATTCGGCCCGGGAGGAACGAGTATAGCAAGCGCCAGCCTTACATCGACGTGGGTTATTCAGAAACTTTCGCACAGGGCTCGCTACCCGTCGCGAAAGGGTCATCGTCTAACCCAGCTATAGTCCGTGATGGCTTGACATTGCCAGTGACCTTCACATCCCTTTACTGCTTGAACTAATGCATGTGACACAGGATGAATATGATAGTGCTCAATGTATACAATTTCATATGCTTGCCTCAAAATATGTTAACATGCAAATCGATCAGGATGGTTAAAAAGATCATAGAAATAACTAGCTAACATGTTTATAAAACTGCTTGAATCAAATACAAAACTTGAATTTTAATTAGCCATTCGCCAGTACATGTGATCGTTCTGATCCTCGCTCTTTGTAGGTCCCGTGAATCAGGAAGGACGCGCTAATTAGCTCGACGACGTTCATGATTTTGAAGCTTCGGCCGCGCGTCAAAGACTTTTTTCGTAACTCCACTTTTGAAGACTCTCAACTGTCCAAGAAAGATAGCTCAGCGTCCCTCCATTCCAGGTTACTGGAATACTCTGTTGTAAGTTGAGGGATGTGTGTAATGTATGGAACGACTATCTCATCGGCACTCTTTTGTAATTGAGTCGTTGTAGCCCGCGCGGCATGAGTCCTATACTGGAGTCTGTAAATGATGTATATTATCAATAAAGATCAAAGTTCTCTCTATTTAATGTGTGATTCAATTTGTCTGCTTGATCTCTTAGATCTCATGGTTCAGATTACCTTATGACTATGCCTTGTGCAATCACAAATTAGGTTCGCACGGCATCACGTCCGGGGACAACTATCGATTCGACGGATCGGAGCATGACATGTGCCTACCAGGGACAAACGCGTTCTGATAAGGAAAGAGAACCTTGTCCATCATGGGACGTAGGTGAGCGGTCAGGAGTTTTGTAATGACTTTGTAGGATACGTTGCATAGTGAGATAGGGTGGAAATCCGAGGGGGATGTTGGAGCTCTGGTCTTGGGGATAAGAACAATGTTTGTGTGGTTCATCTCTGGAGGAAGGAGGCCTTCCACGAAATTTTTTACATAGTGGTGATTAGATCAGCGCCTTCCACGAAAAAGCTTTTTCGTTAACGTCGTTAACGAAAAAAAAAGTGAACGATAAAAATATAATATTAAAAAAATAAAAAAATGCACAGAGACGTTTTGATGTTTTTTTTTAATTTGTGAAACTTTGATGTTTAGTCGGAATTTATATAACTTTGGGTGCTCTGAATGAAAATTTTCGAAAAATATCAAAAATAAAAACGAAAATTTTCACTCAGAGCATCCAAACTTTGGTATATTCCAACCAAAGCATCAAATTTTACAAAATTCTGAAAAAAAAAGCACCAAAACACCAGGAATGGTGTTTTCTATTTTTTTAATTTTTTTTTATTTCTCTGTTAATGCCGTTAAATCCAAAAAAGAAAAAAAAAGAAAACGCCCTTACGAAGGGCGTTTTCCTAAGGGACTTTTATTATTTTTATTTTTGTTGGTTAAACGAAGGAAACTGAAAGTAAAAAAAAAAGCAAAAAGGAAAGAAGGAATGCAAATATGTCAATAATGCAACCATTTCATTATTATTAATATAACTAAATTAGAGGGAGAGCAAAGAAGGAAAAAAAAAAAGGAAGCATTAATTACCCTCGACTGCAAATATGTCAGTAATGCAACAATTTCATTATTATTAATATAACTAAAGTAGAGGAAGAGCAAATAAGGAAACAGAAAAGAAAGGAAGCATTAATTGCACTCGGCTACAAATATGTTAATAAAATAACCATTCTATTATTATTAATATAACTAAATTAGAGGGATCGTAAAGAAGAAAATATAAAAAAAGGAAGCATTAATTACACTCGGCTGCAAATATGTCAATAATATAACCATTCCATTGTTATTAATATAACTAAATTAGAGGGAGAGCAAAGAAAGAAACAGAAAAAAAAAGCATTAATTACACTCGTCTATAAATAATGGTTGACATATTTGCATTCTTTCTTTCCTTTTTTATTTTTTGTGTTACTTTCTATTTGTCATTTAACAAAATTTTTTTTAAGAAAAAACGTCCTTCCTAAGAACGTTTTCTATTTTTTATTATTTATTTTTTTAGGTTTAACGTCGTTAACAAGAAAAAAACGGAAGATAAAAAAATATATTAAAAAATAGAAAACGTCATTCCTAAGAATGTTTTGGTGTTTTTTTTTCAGAATTTAATAAAATTTGATGCTTTGATTGGAATTTACCAAAATTTGGATGCTGTTAGTGAAAATTTCAGGAAAAAAATCTATAGCGATGCTCACCGCTGGTGATAAGACCATCTCCAATGGGGGTTTCTATCTTCCCCATTTCTATGGAAGAAATCCATTTTAGAAAAAAAATTCTCCCAATTGTGATTTCTATCATCATTTCTATCCTAGGTGGCAATGATGTAGGATGGAAATTTTCTAGGAGGGTTTCTACATGTAGAAACTCTCATAGAAATTCTCCTATCTCTCATGACAATTATTATTGGGCCCCACACCATTAAATTGGTTCTTTTACTATGTGGCACATAAGATAGAAATGGAGAACCATTTGAGAGTATTTTTGTATGTTTATAATTTCTATATAGAAACTCTTCTAACTAGAATAGAAATCTTCTTAAAGTACAATGTCAAGTAGGATAAGAACTCAATTTTAGAAATCACCATTGGAGATGGTCTAAGTACGTACATATGGGCCAAAATCCACATAGGACGGTGGGACCCACTCAATTTGGAAAATGCCAGCTTCTTCTGCCAGTCTCTACCAGCCTGCCATTTATTCCGGGGTGCACGCATATGATCATATCCACAGCATCGAACGCCTCTCTCTCTCTCTCTCTCTCTCTTCCTTTCTCTATATGTATGCTCCTCCTCTCCTCCACTTCCCCCTTCATCGACGAAAACCGAAATCCCAACAGGAAAGGGAAGTGGGATGGAAGTGTCCGGAAGTGGATTCCAGGACCTCCCCGAGGGGTGCATCGCCCACGTGATCTCCCTGACCTCCCCCCGCGACTCGTGCCGGTCGGCCGGGACTTCGACCGCGTTCCGGGCCGCGGCGGTGTCCGACACGGTCTGGGACCGGTTCCTCCCGTCCGAGATTTGCTCCGTGCTCAGCCGGGCCGTCGAGCCGGTCGAGTGCTCCTCGAGGAGGGAGCTCTTCTTCCGCCTCTGCGATCCCATCCTCATCGACGGTGGCAGAATGGTAAATATAGTACAACACTCGTGCTCTTTTTCTTTTTTTCCCTTCTCTCGATTAATTATTTTAGGTCTCAAGTATTTTCCAAATCTTCCATTAACAGTGCCGCGTCCGTGGCCCTGTTGTGTCGGACACGTACATGACGGCAGAAAACTCCATATTATCCTATGACAACACGGCGCCCGAAAAAAAATCAATGCTGTGTTTGTGTCGCTGTCTTTGTATCACGACGGATGCTTCGTCTAAGAAGGACGGACGCTCCATAAAAGACGCAGATCGGACACGTGTAGGAGACGCCATAGAATTCAGAAATATACTAGAACACATTAAGATAGGATAGGTGTCGTGTCCGTGATCTTACGTGATGTGTCGTAACAGTGTCCTTGAGTAGTTTGCCGTGTTTTCGTCCTTCCGGCGTAGGTAGCGAACACTGAAAAAAGTACTCTGGAATTTGCTACTAAGGGGGTGTTTGGTATGCGGTATTTTTTTTTTATTCCCGGAAAAAATTTAAGATGCAAATCTATTACCACGTTTGTTTGGCTTATGAAAAATTTATTCCCGGAAATTATAAATACCCGGGTAAATAGTTTACCCACAAAACATGGGAATTCTATCCCTTGAGAATAGGAGGTGGCAATTTTTTTTGCCCGCGCAAAAAAAAATTGTCTAAATTTTTTTCTTCTTTTTTGATCAATTTTGATTAGTTTTGAACATTTTTTTCTTTTTTTGTCGTTTTTTTCTCATTTTTTGTCGTTTTTACCGTTTTTTGTCGTTTTAAGCGATTTTTTGTCGTTTTTACCCATTTTTTTTGTCTTTTTGCCACTTTTTGATTATTTTTTGTCGTTTTTATCCATTTTTGTCCTTTTTGTCGCTTTTTTCTCATTTTTTGTCGTTTTAAGCGATTTTTTGTCCTTTTTTGTTTTTATCGATTTCTTGTCGTTTTGTAGCTTTTTGGTCATTTTTACTGATTTTATGTCGTTTTTTTTGTCTTTATTGTCGCTTTTACCGATTTTTTTTGTTTTTGTCGTTTTTTGGTTATTGTTTGTCGTTTTAACCGATTTTTTTTCGTTTTAACTGATTTTGTCTTTTTTTGTTGTTTTTATCGATTATTTTTCTTTTTTGTCGTTTTTGGTTATTTTTTGTCGTTTTAATCGATTTTTTGTTGTTTTTAACCGATTTTTTGTCGTTTTTAACCAATTTTTTTTGTCATTTTTTGTCATTTTAACCGATTTTTTTGTTGTTTTTTGTCGTTTTGTCGCATTTTGGTTTTTTTTTTCGTTTTTACCGATTTTATGTCGTTTTTACCATTTCTTTTGTTATTTTTTGTCGTTTATACATTTTTTGTCGCTTTTTGGTCATTTTTGTCGTTTTAACCGATTTTTTGTCGTTTTTTATCGTTTTTGTCGTTTTTTGTTATTTTGTCGTTTTTACCGATTTTTTGTCGTTTTTACCATTTTTTTTTCGTTTTTACCGAATTTTTGTCGTTTTACCCGTTTTTTTATATTTGTTCATTTTTTTGGTTATTATTATTTTTTATTTCTTTCTCGGGAATATTATATTGTCACCAAACATGGAACTGTAATTTTTTCAGGTAATTTAATTTATTGGAATTTGATTCCCGGGAATATAGAATTCCCGGTTATATAGTATTCCTTAAGTGGGTTAAATGAGGGGGAGTTTGTAGGAACACTAGGGGGGGTGAATAGGGTCAAGCTAACTAATCAAGCACTTAGCGCAAGCTAATGGGCAATTTAAAAATATAAGTGCAAGAGAAGAAGCAATAACAATACCGACACCCGATGTATCCTGGTATCCTCCCTAGAGGCAATCTAGTCCCGGAACTCTCTCCGGATTTAATCCACTATTTGAGCAAATAGTTACACACGAGTTTGGATCCGAAGAACTCGCCAACTTCTTACACGAGAGTTTTAATCCGAAGGCCTCTCCGACTTCAACCGAGAGTTTGGATACGAAGACTCTCCAACTTCAACCGAGAGTTTGGATACGAAGACTCTCCAACTTCAACCTTTCACAATAGGTTTTGATCTCCTTATATAATAAGATGAAGATCTCACTTTTCAACTCAATAACTCAACACAATTTGTGGATGGCAAATAAAAGCTTTGTAGAGTTGTTTGTGGATAGGCTTTGGTGGTTTAGAAATTTTTAGGCTCAAAGCATCAACCTTGAATGAAGGGGTTCAAGGCTATTTATAACCAAAGCATTGAAAAGAGCCAAAGGTAACTTTTCAGTCAGCGACCGGTATACCGCCGGTATGAGTCGGCATACCGTCGGTATACCGGTCTGGGATTGCAACGGCTCGAAATATAGCCGTTGGGATCATTTAATGCTGAAAATCCGACCGTTGGACTTTCAACGTTACTGAACCGGTATATCGTCGGTATGAACCGGTATACCGTCGGTATGCCGATTTTGTAGACAAAAAACTTTCTGTGAACAAAATCCGTATACAGTCGGTATAGACCGGTATACCGTCGGTATGCCGGTTTGTATCCGAAAATGATCATGGACTAATTTCTACCCTAGCTTTCGATTTTGCCATCCATTTTTTGTGTTTACAATTATTCCTATGACTCATTACAGACTCCAGAAATACTGTAGCAGGTGCAGGTTTCTTCAGAGTCTTGAAATGATGATGGCATGGCTTGGCTTCTTTCTTTGATAGGTGCTGGTTTTTTCTCTTGGCGGCAGCTGTCCAAAGATATCCAGTTTGTGAAAACTGAATACCTTTCGGGGGCTTCGCCCCCGAACCCCCGAACCCCCGAGTGCGTGGCTCCGGAGATGTCGTCGGGTGGTTCAGAGAAATCTTGTGGGATCCGTCGTCTTTGGCCCACCATGATTTCTTTATTGCATATGTCCACATTGATCTTGCTTATTGCTTTTCTGCATGTACATGTTAGACGAACAAAGCAATATACATAGTAGCAAGTGTGATAAGTTTAATGCACATTAGGACAATGCTGAATTTAAGTACAAGTGCTAAGGTGATAGCATAAATGTTAGTGATATCATAATTAAACTTAATTGAATAACCACAATCAAAAATATAGTTTTGATTTTGGCAACTCGATTAAATTTAAGATAAAAAGTTCATATCACTAATATGTAAACCAATAGGCATAGATCACCAAAGGTATAAGTATAAGTAGAAATGCTATAGTGATAGTATAAAGATTAGTGATAATGAAATGCTAAACTAAACATATTAACCATATTCATAAATATGATACAATCATTGGGCCAACAGAGTTAAGTGAGGGAGAGTAGAGTCAATACATAGAATCTTGTTTAGATTGGAGGAAGAGTTAAGTGAGGGGTATTTAATAACTCTTGCTTGGATTAGAGGTTTTGAGTGAGAAGAGAATTAATAAAAGTATGATAGTTACCAAAATAACCTTATTACATGTGTCATAAAATTAAATTTGATTAAAATTTTAATTATAACTTGTCAAAATATCTTCACAAATTAGGAAGATACGGAGCAACATGTTGAAAACAAAAAAATGGAAGAAAAATTATGATATTTTATAGAACAAATGAGAGGTATTTATGACTTTTTAAACAAAACCCCTCAATCACCCTCCTTAACCCTCCAATTTGGGGGTTAAAATGGACAAAAGATGGTGAAATAAACCCCCACTTAATCCTCTATAAGTCTCCCTCCTAAACTTCCACCCTCAAATCAAGCATGGTTTTATTTTTTCCTCACTTAATTTTTTCTTACTTAACTCTCTTAACCGTCAATCCAAGCGGACCATAAGTGACAATATCTTTGGTTTCTCTTTTCTTTAAAAAAAAAGAAACCTTTTTGAGTCGGAATCTCAATCTTTCAGTCTTTGTGAAAAGGCATGGGCTTGAATATTAAAAGTATATATATATATATATATATATATATATATATATATATATATATATAAAAGGTGAGGTGCCACCCTTCTAGCCACCACCCACCTCACCTTATTCTCTCTCTCTCTCTCTCTCTCTCTCTCTCTCTCTCTATATATATATATATATATATATATATATATATATATATATATATATGCTGGAATTTGCTAATAAGGGTCTGTTTGGTAACAGTGTTTCCACCGGTTCTTGGGTGGCTGGGTGTTTTTGAACCAACTGTATATGAAAATTCGTGTTAATTTTTTTGAGTCTCTGGTTTTGGTAACTCAAAAATCTTTAATGTAATTTTTTGTAGCTTTATAACCACCCAAGTCGGTTGGTTTTCAGGAGTTCGATTTTTTATTCTATTTATATTTTAACCAAAAGTATGTAATTATAACTACTAATATCCTTTCCTTGGTGATAAACTTTCAGAACCGTCACTTAGTGCTTAGTGAATTACCAAGTATGGATTGGACTGTTTTAAAAGCGGCTATTCAAAACCGACTCTCATGACTCTAAAACATTCCGTAACCGCTACCCTACAATATCTTTGGTTTCTCCTCTCTTTAAAAAAGAAACCTTTTTGAGTCAGAATCTCAGTCTTCCTGCAGTCTTTATGCAAAGGCATGGGCTTGAATATATATATATTTTTTTTTCTTGAATATATATATATATATGTGTGTGTGTGTGTGTGTGTGTGTGTGTGTGTGTTAAATTGGCATAAATGTTTCATGTTACAATCTTAACCTTGGGATTTATCATTTTCTGCTGTGTGTTGATGGATGCAGAGTTTTGCACTGGATAAGTCGAGCGGAGCGAAGTGCTACATGCTGTCCGCAAGGGAGATGAAGATTGTATGGGGTGATACTCCTTCCTATTGGAAATGGCTTTCTGCAGATGGCTACAGATATGCAGATGAGTACAGTTTTGCAGATGACTACAGGTATATATATTGTTACTTGTCCTCTTTCGTTAGGAGAAATTATTCGGTGGTCCGGCCTCACCACATGGTAGTGGTGGGAGGCCTTGCTCTTCTCCAATAGCAGCATGACGCTGACACACTACCGGGGAGCAAGCAGCATGACATTACAAGAGTAATGTGTCATTGGAGGAGAGCAAGGTCTCACCACTCTCGTGTGGTTAAGGTGGTGAGGCCGCCCTACTGAATAATTTATCCTTTAGTAGTTAGTACAGATGACTACAGGTATATACTGTTACTCGTTCTCTTTTGCTGTTAGTTATAGCTCTACTTATTTGATTGTTGAAATGGAGAATGCTGAAAGTTCTTTACACACCATCAACAATTCAAATGAATGATGTAATGATAAGAACTAGTCCTAATTAATGGAAAGAGGATAGGAACCAATCTTTGGGTTAAGAGTTCCTAATCATCACAGGAATAAACGTTATTATTACTATTTATATTCTCGGTATAACCCATAAAGTGTCCTGATCAAGATCATGTAGCTATGCTATAGTTTTGCCATAACCAACACCAAACTGTCACTAGGAGTTTTAGGTTTCCTACTTCATATAGTTTCTTGCCTATATAAACATTTTGTTTTATTAAAATTTCACAAGCGAGTAGTAGTCTATGGTCAAGGTGTGAGATGGGCCGGGCGGCCCGCAACCCGGCCCGGGCCTGGCCTAGTCAAAGCCGGTCTAGGCCGGCCCGGACCTGGTCGACGGACCGGCCCGGTTCGACCCACAACTTCAGCGGTCCGGGCTATGTTTGATTTTTTGGCCCGAAAGCCCGGCCTGGCCCGACCCTGTTGAGAAACCGGTCTGAACCGGTTTGGCATGCTAAGCCCGATCGACCTGGCTCGGCCCGATCGACTCGGCCCAGCCCGGCCGAGTTTGCTGGCCGGGTTCAGACCCGGTCCAAACACGGATCAACCCATATATATATATATATATATATATATATATATATATATATATATATATAGTATAAATTCGTTTAATATAACAATTGAACTTTGGACAATTAACATTCAAATCATATCATTGGTTATTTTTAGTATATAACAATAAAATCCGTTGAAAAATAATAATTGATAATCATTTAAATTATTAGCATATATGGTACTTATTTAAAGACGGTTATTTTTAGTATTTTACAATTAAATTCATTTATAAAAATTAATTGATAGTCATTCAAATTATTAGTATATATGGTAGTTATTCAAATCATGTCATTCGTCTTTTTTAGTATATGATAATTAAATCTATTTATAAAATCCGTCTTTAAATAAGTACCATATATGTTAATAATTTGAATGATTATCAATTATTATTTGGTTATCAATTTGAATGACTATCAATGATTATCAATTATTATTTGGTCAATAATTTAAATAAGTACCATTTATAAGGAAACTAGTCCATTCATAGTTTATGATACCTTGCAAATTATTAACACATATGTAGTAAAGTGGTCCATTTATAAGAAAACTTAAATTCAAAATAAAATGGTCTTTTTTTTTCCTATATGGTCTATGGTTTGTCAACATAATCATTGGTTCTCTTATCCAACCAAGGATATGAAGTAAAGGTTAGCATATAAACATAATTATTTGATTACAATTTAGGAAACAATAGGTTTTAATTAAACTCTTTTTTTCATATATAGTCTAATCATAGGATTAATAATAATTTTCTAAATAACTAAACATTAAAAATAATATACTTGTACATTCATTTAGAAATTTTCAAAATTTTATTATACTAAGCATTAATAATAATATACTTGTATATGTTTTTTACAATTCATGCTTCATTTAGCAAATTACTTGTACAATTCATTTTTACATGTGTTTTTATACTTGTACAATTCAATTTTATTTATACTAAGCATTAATAATATTATACTTGTACATGTGTTTTTATAGAAATTTTCTAAACATTAATACAAATATTTTTAAATTATATTAATTTAAATTATACTAACTATTATTTTCTAAATTTTAATACATTTTTTTTTCGAAAAAATGGGCCGGCCCGGTCCAACCCTGAACCGGCCCGGACCAGGCCCGGTTCATCCCGGCCCGCCCAAAACTCGGGCCATGGGTCCGGCCGGGTTCATATTTTTCGACTCCGACCTGGCCCGGATCGGCCCGTTCTTCATTCCGGGTTAAGCCCAGCTCAGGCCCGGTCAAACCTGGGCTCGGGCCGGCCCAGCCCGGATCACAGAACACCTCGAGTCTATGGTGGTAAGTGAATACTGTTTTAACCAAGAGAGGTTTCAGGTTCGGATCTCTTTAGCCACATTACTTATCAATAAATTGTGAGATTTTTGATGGAAGTGTGGAAACCCGAAAGTCTGAGAGGTAGACTCAAAACTGCCAAAACTGCCATACAAATTCAGATAGGGTCTGTATATGCACAAATCAATTTTCATAAAATGTGACAGATACTGACATATGCAAGGGGCGTCTATTTTATCTTTGTACATGATAAGATGTCTCCTCCCCCAATGCAAGATTGAGGCGAAATGTTAAAAAGTTCAAATTTATAGGAAAAGTTTACTGTCAGTTCAGTAAAGACAACATAATACCTCTATTGATTCATATTGAGCTCTCTAGAGTAAAAGCCCTGCTGATACTGTGGGTGTTGCTGAACAATTTACATTGCATAAACTAATATATGTATGCAATAACAGCTACATACCCCTTTTCCAACGCCACCTCTACCAGAAAAGGGATTAGATGGCATTAATTATCACATAGGTTTGGTTATAAACAAAGAGAGAAACTTTGATGCAGCCGGCTGTATCAAAGTTTTGATACAGCCGGTGCATGACAAGTGGGCCCCACTATAAAAATTTTACATGCACAAATTACGAAAAGAGAGGAGGGCCCACTTGTCATGCACCGGCTGTATCAAAACTTTGATACAGCCGGCTGCATCAAAGTTTTTTCCATAAACAAATTTGACATTGCATTGAATTTTACTAACATCAACTTTTTTTTATATCCCAGTTGAAATGCATCCTTGTCAGGATGCGTGCATCAAACAGTACATTCATTTCTTTTCTGAACTTGTATGTGTTTTTATTATATGCTGGAGTACTCTTGAACAAATAAATTTCAGATGATGAAACAAGCAATAATAAGTTCTATATGAACCTTTTGGAGAATACTATCATCATTTATGTTTTTAATTGAGTACATGATTCGCATGCCTAACAGTGGCAAATATTATTGGCATAAAATGTAAAGGATATTGTTGCATACTATAGTTGGTTATTATTCTAAAAATGTACTCTCCTAAAACGTAGGTACGGTCTATCACTCCCTCCGGCCCGTTTCTCAGAGGTGGCTCACCTGGTAGGCGTGAGCTGGCTAGAGATTGGGGGCAGTATCGATAGGCAAGTTCTCTCTCCAAATACGACATATGCTGCTTATCTCGTCTTCAAATTGGTAGGAGAAACTTCTAGCTTCACCCATCCACCCCAGAAGGTATCAGTGAAGGCAGGAGACCATGAATCTTTGCACACAGTGCGTCTGCAGCCACCTACATTCAACTATCGGATAGGAAACCATGTAATGCGTCATTACCCTCAGGGATTACTTCTCTTCGATGACGATGAGGAGGAAACAGAGGAGACGACAGAGGGGGATGATGCTAGTCTCCCATGTTCAAGGGCTGACGGGTGGATGGAAGTTGAGATGGGTGAGTTCTTCAACAAGGAGGGCGAGGATGGAGAGGTCGAGATGTCTCTCAAGGAAGTTGAAGGAGGGGACTGGAAGAATGGACTCGTCATCCATGGAATTGAGGTGAGGCCAAAGAAGAATTAAAGAGAGACTTTTGTTTGCAGAACAAATATTATTAGGGGGTCTTTTTTTTTTTTTTTTTTGAAGGGAGGGGGGGGGGGGGGGGGGGGGGGGGGGGGGGGTTCTTTTTCTCAAAATTAAGCACATTGTTGTCATATGGTACTGTGTTTGAAAGTTTTTTACTCTGTTCCTATGATTTTTCAAAATTTTGTTGGATTTCATAATGTGATTCTGATGATGTCGCCAGTTGTTTCACTCTTGCTTGTACATATGAGTTTGAGCAACTTGTCACGGACTTAGTGTTTTTGCTAGCACTTCGTCATGTGCGGCGCACTGTCTTTTCCCTCAAAGACCCGTGCAAGTCTTCCCTACCCGACTTAGCTAGATCGCTAAGAAAATTAGAAAAGTGGAGACTCGTAAGATTTCTTTATTGAATGGAAAATGCTTACAAGTTTAGGTGGTGAGGAACAAATGAAAGCCTCCCCCTTTTATAAGTGCTCATAGAGCTTTACAAGAAAAGTCGTGGAAGGAATATTTCAAGGATTATTCTTTTCTACCATAACTGGAATGGCATATTCCAGGTTTATTCCCTAGCAACATAAAAAAAAATTTCTCGGGCCATCCAGAAACTTCTTGGGCCTCCTAGAACGATCTTGGGCCTTCTGAAGAGATCCACTATCTTCTAGAGCCTTCCGCCATCTTCTAGAATGTTCTGGAAGCCTCCTGCATAACCTTGGTCTGTGAAAAGGTTATGCAACTGGGCCTCGGACGAGGTGCAACATTTGGGATGTTACATTCTTCCCCACCTAAGGCGTTGACGCCCTCGTCAACCATGCTCGCTGAGAAACGCCTGGATCTCGGCTTCGAACTGATGCAGCGTATCAACACGTTCTCAGCTAGACTCGCCGTAAGGCATGCCCTTCCATTGGATGAGGTACTCCACATACGGAAAAACGTCTCGCCGCCGAATGGTCCTCTTGTCCAGCACGGCTTCCACCTCCTTGTCAAAGGATGTCGTCATGGTCGCCGTCGGTCGCTGCAGAACTCCTTGCTGGGGATCCTCCAAGTCTTCATGGTACGGCTTCAAGCAACTTGCATGGAAAACTGGATGAATTGAAGAAGAGTACAAGACTTGTATTAAAGTACAATGATTACAGCACATCTCACTTTACATTGGAAACCAACTGAACAATGCTATACAGATGTGATGTACTTCTATTCAATAAGAAAGATTGTCCTCATTAAATTCAATTTATCTGCTTCTGCCGCTGCGATGTGTTCCTATTTGAAGAATAATCGATTATGTACCATCTTTGCCTTGTACAAGTGCAATACCAGATTTGTACGGCATCACGCCCAAGCGAGGACGATCGATTCCAAGAGATAAAATATGTGAATAAATGACTCTATGAATCGGGGCGTGACAAATTGTGAATCTTCATCTTGGCGGGGAGTTCAAGCTTATAGGCCACCTTGCCTACCTTCTTGAGCACGGGGAAGGGGCCTTCATACTTTCGGATTAGTCCTTTATGCACCTTGCGGAACACCTTGAACTGTTGCGGTTGTAGCTTCACCAGCACCATGTCCCCCTTATTGTACTCAACCGGCCTTCGCCTCGCGTCGGCCCACTTCTTCATCTTCCTCGCGGCCTTCTCCAGAAATGCATTGGCAATGTCTGCCTTTGCCTTGAAATCTGAAGTGAACTGGTTGGTGGCGGGGCTTCTACTCGAGGACCCCGCACTCAGCGTGTACGGGGCAAGCGGTTGGCGACCCATCACCAACTCGAATGGACTGCTGTGCGACGGCTCGCTCCATTGAAGATTGTAGCAGAACTGAGCAACGTCGAGGTGATGCACCCAATCCCTCTGGTTGGCACTCACAAAGTGCCGCAAGTACTCCTCGAGTAGCGAGTTGACCCGCTCGGTCTGTCCGTCCGTCTGCGGGTGGAAGCTGGTCGAGAAGTGTATATCCATCCCGTGGATTTTAAACACTTCCGTCCAGAACTTTTCCGTGAAGCGGGGATCTCGGTCGCTGACAATGTTGACCGGGATGCCCCAGAACTTCACAACGTGGCTGATGAACAATCGCGCGGCCTCCTCTGCTGTGCATTCCGTTGAAGCAGCAATGAAGGTCGC
This sequence comes from Iris pallida, assembly GCA_029216955.1. NCBI lineage: Eukaryota > Viridiplantae > Streptophyta > Magnoliopsida > Asparagales > Iridaceae > Iris > Iris pallida. The sequence continues at coordinate 1,538,298 of JANAVB010025798.1, forward strand.
GTACTTTGAGAATCGGTCCACCACCACGAGAATGGACCCAAACGCCCCCACTTTCGACAGGGCAGAGATGAAGTCCATCGATATGCTCTCCCACGGCCGACTCGGCACGGGAAGAGGCTCCAGCAGGCCCCCGGGCTTCTGATGGTCCACCTTGTCTTGCTGGCACACAAGACAAGTGCGAACATAGTCCTCCACATCCTCGCGCATGCGAGGCCAGTAGTATGCGGCCTCCAACAGCGCCAAGGTCCGTTTCTGTCCTAGGTGTCCAGCCCACTTCGTGTCATGGCACTCCTTGAGCAGCTGTCTCCGCAAGCCACTCCACCTAGGCAAGACCACCCTGTCGCCCTTGGTGTAGAGAAGTCCGTCTTTCAGCCAGAACTTTCTCGTCTTGCCCTCCTTGGCAAGCTTCACTATTGCCTGTGTTAGTGGGTCCTCCATGATACCCACTCGAACACGGTCCAGAATATTCCCCTTGAGCAAGCACACAGATGCGAGCTCGGCCTTCCTGCTAAGCGCATCGGCCACCTGATTTTTCTTGCCGGGTTTGTACTGCAATTCCATGTCGAACTCGGCTAGAAAATCTTGTCATCTCGCCTGCTTCAGAGATAGCTTCTTCTGGGACTGGAAGTAGCTTGTGGCAACATTGTCCGTCATGACCACGAACTTGGTGCTGAGGAGGTAGTGCCGCCATGTCCTCAAGCTATGCACGACCGCAGTCATCTCCTTCTCTTGCACCGTGTAGCGCCGCTCAGTGTCATTCAGCTTGCGGCTCTCGAACGCGATAGGGTGCCCTTCCTGCACCAACACCCCACCGATGGCGAAGTCGGACGCGTCCGTATGCACTTAGAACGCCTTGGAGTAGTCCGGTAGAGATAAGACCGGCTCCTCCGTCACAGCCCGCTTCAGTGCCTCGAATGTCTCCTCGCATCGGGACGTCCAGCAACACGTCCGATCCTTTCGCAGCAGATCGGTCAGAGGCACTGCGATGGCGGAATATCCTTGGATGAACCGCCGGTAGTAGTTTGCCAGGCCAAGGAATGATCGCAGCTCCGTCGGCCTGGTGGGAGCCTCCCACTCTGTAACGCCCCAGTCCCAAAATACGTAGGACTAGGAACGTAGACATGCCAGCTGTATTCATACGAAGTATACTCCAATATATGGAAGCCTCGTATAAATACATAAGCTGTAAAATACAGTAGAACCATACTAATCTCATCCACACAAAATAAATGATTAAAAGATATCATAAAATGATAATGAGTTGTCTTGATACAATATGTTGGGCGGAGACAAATCCACTACCAACAAGTAAAGGAAAAATACATAAGAAAAGATATGAATTTGGCGAGCGAAGCGAAGACGATCCAAATGCAATCATCCTCGAAGAAATAGCGATGAGCACGGCTAAAGCTAGAGCACCTGTGAAAGACAATAACACACACCTGGAGAGATAACCAGGTCCTCAGAGGGACGTAACAAGACACATAATATCATGCCATATAAACTGAATAAATATTGCTCAAATAGATATGTAATAGGGTACCTAACCGTACTATGGTAAATATGCAATAAAGAACAAACCTTGACGCATGGGCCGGATCAGGAAAATCAGGAATCAGGACCGTATCTCCCACTGAAGATAACCGGCAATCAGGACCGTACCTCCCACTGGAGATAACCGGCTATCAGGACCGTACCTCCCACTGGAGATAACCGGCAATCAGGACAGTGCATATATGACCCATACATAAAGGAGATGTTCTTCCCACCCAATGCCTACCATGTTGTATCCACAACAGTAAACCTCTATAACCGCTAAGTCAAACTAGCATGCAGTTTCTATTAGCGGTTATTCCTATCGCACGGCTTATACGCACCGGTGGCCAGCCAGTCACGCATGTCCGTGTTCTACATACGATACACAACTTCGTGATACAACGTGTTAAGGCCAATGAATGCAACACACAAGGTGGTCCCTTAAATCTATGTTTAATTTGTAAGAAAAATAATACACAGCAGAAAATATAAATGAACATTAAGTTATAACAGTTATGCCATGTATCACAGTTTATTTTGCATAAAGAAAATAAGTAAAGCATGAAATATGAGCTAAAATAAATAAACAGCAAATGACAAGGTGTCTTGTCTGGTAGGACGCCTGGTGTGCTGCGATGATCAATATGGCACTAACTACGACTTTGGTGTAACAACTACACAAGGGGACCTCTTTTGGTGGTACAGACCGGTGCATCGGGTCCAGAATGGTCAATTTAGTTATGGTGGACATAAGGTAGTCTCGAAATGGACGAGGGAATAGGAACGATATAAATAAGCACAAAATTGACGGGGGGACGGGGATGATGGACTTGGTTACGACAGGGGGATATTCAAAGAGATTTTGTAGAAAATAAATAAACTATTTTAGAAAATTAAGTATATCTTTAAACCAAGTTTTTATTACTCAAAGTACTATATATAAATACTTAAAAATATATTTTAGGCCAAAACTAATTTTTGTAAAAATCATAATTTGTCAAATATAAATTTTAGGTCAAAAACTATGTTTTAAAAAATAGATAGAATATTATAACAATATTTTCTTTCTCTTTGTTAAAAACCACATTTGAAATACTTAAAATAATACCATATTATACCCTTAAAAATGCAAATAGACTTTAATAAGAGTATCAATAATAATAACAATGATAATAAGTAAAACAGTATACCTATACATGTAGTATAACAATATAATAATAATAGTAATAATAGTAATAATAATAATAATAATAATAATAATAATAATAATAATATTAATATTAATATTAATAATAATAAATTAGTAACAGTAAAACAAAACAAAATAAATAAATAATAATAATAATAATAATAATTAGTTATTATTAACAGCATAGAGAACTAAGTTCTCCTTACCAGTAAAAAAAATAAAGAAAACAAAAATACGAAACGCATGGGAAGGTGAACCGAAGAGAGAGAAAGGGGGTTTGCCATTGTGAGAACAGAGAAGAGAGGAAAGGAGAGAAGAGTGGTGAAGTGAGGCGGAGCGACGAGCGGCAGCCGGCCGGAGAGGGGTCGGCCACCGGCGTGGGCTGCTCCGGAGAGAGCTCGAGAAGGGGTGAAAGGAGAGGGGTACGTGCGGCGAAAGGCGGAAGGAAGTCGGGAAGGAGGTCGGCGGAGCTAGGGCACAGCTCGGCAGAGTGTGGATTGGGGTCGCCGGCGGCGGATCCGACGGGAGGATGGGTGTGAGCGCGAGAGGGGAGTTCGGCGGCGAGAAGACTGTCTCCGGCGGCGCTGAGGGCGAAGAAACGACCGGCGGAGGAAAACGGGTGGCCAGGCGCGGAGGAAAGGAGCGGTGGTCCGGTCGGCGGGCGGCGCTGCGTGCGGCGGCGCGCTCGCTTTGGCGGCGGCGGCGGTTGGAGGCAGGGCTACGGACGGCGGATGGGAGGTTCGCGGCCGGGCGACTCGAATGAGGATTTGTGTGTTTTTATATTTTTTGTTTCTGGGAATTTTGGTGATGGCGTCGACGGCGACGGCCGTGGTGACGGTCTTGAGGGTGATGATGGTGGTCGTGTGTGATGATGTGTCGGGTTGACTGGGGGTTCGATATCGGTGTCGGTGGTGGTCGTCTGTCGTTGGCGGTGGCGATGGTGTGTGTTTCTGACTTGGTAGTCGGGGTTTGGACGAGGCCGGGAGACGGTATCAGGCTATCGTAGGTGATGCTGGTGTTGGCAGGGGACGTCGAGGCTGGGTGGTCGAGGTCGGGTGTGTGGTGTTGGTAGGCTGTGGTTGTGGCGTGCCGAATTGGCCAGGAGGAGAAGAAGGAAGGTGGGGTTTTGACGGGTTTGGATAGGTTAGGAATTTAGATGAATGTGTCGGGGTTGTCGACACGAAGGAGGTTATAATGTATATGTAAAAAAATAGTGGAATAAGAATTTGGATGGACACAGACACGATGCACGTAGATTTGTGGAGAAAAATTATTGTGGATGAATAATGAATTTGAGGAGTACCTGCCTATTTATAGGATGTGGGAATTCCCAATTTGGATAGGATTAGAAAAATTTAAACCCAAGTAGATAAATCATCTATTTAATTAAAATCAATCAAATCCAATCTAATCCAAATCCAATTGAATCTAATTAAATCAAATTAAATTTTAGCTCAAATCAAATGGGATAATCAAGTTCCAAATATGGATATTAAATAAATCCAAAAATCAAATCAAGATTTAAATGGCCACAATAACTTTCAAATATATATGTTTCAAAATACCAATAATAATAATTTCGAAAATAATAAATATTTTTAAATATTTTTTTGAATAATAAAATATTAATATTAATAAATTTCGAAAATTACATTTTTATTTAAATTAAACTAGCAAATATTTAGGAAATATATGTATGCCTAGGAATATTATTTATTATTAATAACTGCTATAAACGAAAAAGGCTTTCATAATTAAAATCGTAAACTTGAAAATAATAGCTAGAAATAATTATTGTCTATATTTCTTTGAAACTATAAAAATGATAAAAATAATATTTTTCAAAAATATGTACGCTCGCACATATTCGCATTCGTCGAGCAATTACGAAAGACGAACCTTTGCACACGACGTACAATACGACTACGTGACGTACAATACAAAATTTTAAATCAGTACAAATTTTTAAATAAAAAAAATAGTAGAAATTTAGGGGTTTTACGTCCTACCTAACTTAAAAGAATTTCGTCCTCGAAATTAAGAATTAGTAGGGGGTGAGAGGACACAAGGGGGTATCAATGGGGATCCAATGATGAAAATGTTTTCACAAAATCATGTCGTAAGAAATCGCGATCTAGATCGTAGAAAAACAATACGGTATGGTCATGGGTAATGGATGGGGGTCACGGTTAAGAGAACGAAATAGATTCGCTTTAATTAAGCGATGAGAGGGTCTTGATAGGGCCGAGTAGTTTAAGATTAAGATATAGCAATATCGAGTGATAATGGTTATAGGCGATAGGATAGCTAGAGGAATCTTCTAGCACAACGCCTTCGTCATTCTAAAATGGTTGAAGGCGAAAGCAATAAGGAGTGCAAGGATGATATTATTGATTTCGAATACGTGGTTCAAAGGCGGCCGTATAAATTTCAAAAGAATCACCAAGGCAGTCGTGGATGGAATTCTAAGGGGAAGGCTCAACTACATCCCATCCACGTAGATTGATGCATAAAAAGGCGAACCAAAGTGCACTCGGTTGATCAGACCATCATGCACCGGTTCTGATTAGACAATATGTTAGTGAGCAGCCGCTCAATAGCATAAGTCATGAGCAAACTCGATAAATGGATGAGTTTGCAAAACTAGATTATAGTTACAACATTAGTCAAAGTGGTAAAAACATAGGCACGAGAGATTTAGCTTAAAAGAAGGTAGAATTATTTTAAGTCATACAGTTGTCCTATAGTCTTCTTGTCTAAGTCCATGGTTGGCTAGACGGGTTAGGTCCTCTAGATTCTAGGATCTAAATAAGCTTGCTAATATAGGTCACTAGGTCAAAGGGGTTGCTAGGTCATAAGGTAGTCTACCCAACTTAAAGAATTAAACTAATGGTGTTTTGGGACAACTAACTAGTAGGGTCAATCTCTAGCAAGCACGAAGGAAAAAATAAGAATAGGGATGGAAGGAAGCAAGCAAGATGCAATTGATGAGTCAAACGGTAGATAAAATCAAGGAAAAAGGTCAAGTATGTGGATGAGATCCTAGACTTCTAATCCTATACGCAGGCTTGCTTGGTATGGTAAAGTAACCAAACAATTTATCTTGACCTGCATGGGCCACCACAAAAATATGTAACGCCCCAGTCCCAAAATACGTAGGACTAGGAACGTAGACATGCCAGCTGTATTCATACGAAGTATACTCCAATATATGGAAGCCTCGTATAAATACATAAGCTATAAAATACAGTAGAACCATGCTAATCTCATCCACACAAAATAAATGAATAAAAGATATCATAAAATGATAATGAGTTGTCTTGATACAATATGTTGGGCGGAGACAAATCCACTACCAACAAGTAAAGAAAAAATATATAAGAAAAGATATGAATTTGGCGAGCGAAGCGAAAACGATCCAAATACAATCATCCTCGAAGAAATAGCGATGAACACGACTAGAGCTAGAGCACCTGCGAAAGACAATAACACACACCTGGAGAGATAACCAGGTCCTCAGAGAGACGTAACAAGACACATAATATCATGCCATATAAACTGAATAAATATTGCTCAAATAGATATGTAATAGGGTACCTAACCGTACTATGGTGAATATGCAATAAAGAACAAACCTTGACGCATGGGCCGGATCAGGAAAATCAGGAATCAGGACTGTATCTCCCACTGAAGATAACCGGCAATCAGGACCGTACCTCCTACTGGAGATAACCAGCTATCAGGACCGTACCTCCCACTGGAGATAACCGGCAATCAGGACAGTGCATATATGACCCATACATAAAGGAGATGTTCTTCCCACCCAATGCCTACCATGTTGTATCCACAACAGTAAACCTCTATAACCGCTAAGTCAAACTAGCATGCAATTTCTATTAGCGGTTATTCCTATCGCACGGCTTATACGCACCGGTGGCCAGCCAGTCACGCATGTCCGTGTTTTACATGCGACACACAACTTCGTGATACAACGTGTCAAGGCCAATGAATGCAACACACAAGGTGGTCCCTTAAATCTAGGTTTAATTTGTAAGAAAAATAATACACAGCAGGAAATATAAATGAACATTAAGTTCTAACAGTTATGCCATGTATCACAGTTTATTTTGCATAAAGAAAATAAGTAATGCATAAAATATGAGCTAAAATAAATAAACAGCAAATGACAAGGTGTCTTGCCTGGTAGGACGCCTGGTGTGCTGCGATGATCAATGTAGCACGAACTACGACTTTGGTGTAACAACTACACAAGGGGACCTCTTTTGGTGGTACAGACCGGTGCATCGGGTCCAGAATGGTCAATTTAGTTAGGGTGGACATAAGGTAGTCTCGAAATGGACTAGGGAATAGGAACGATATAAATAAGTACAAAATTGACGGGGGGACGGGAATGATGGACTTGGTTACGACAGGGGGATATTCAAAGAGATTTTGTAGAAAATAAATAAACTATTTTAGAAAATTAAGTATATCTTTAAACCAAGTTTTTATTACTCAAAGTACTATATATAAATACTTAAAAATATATTTTAGGCCAAAACTAATTTTTGTAAAAATCATAATTTGTCAAATATAAATTTTAGGTCAAAAACTATGTTTTGAAAAATAGATAGAATATTATAACAATATTTTCTTTCTCTTTGTTAAAAACCACATTTGAAATACTTAAAATAATACCATATTATACCCTTAAAAATGCAAATAGACTTTAATAAGATTATCAATAATAATAACAATGATAATAAGTAAAACAGTATACCGATACATGTAGTATAACAATATAATAATAATAGTAGTAATAATAATAATATTATTATTAATAATAACAATAATAATATTATTATTATTATTAATAAAAAAAATTAGTAACAGTAAAACAAAATAAAATAAATAATAATAATAATAATAATAATAATAATAATAATAATAATAATTAGTTATTATTAACAGCATAGAGAACCAAGTTCTCCTTACCAGTAAAAAAAAATAAAAAAACAAAAATACGAAACGCATGGGAAGGTGAACCGAAGAGAGAGAAAGGGGGTTTGCCATTGTAAGAACAGAGAAGAGAGGGAAGGAGAGGAGAGTGGTGAAGTGAGGCGGAGCGACGAGCGGCAGCCGGCAAGAGAGGGGTCGGCCACCGGCGTGGGCTGCTCCGGAGAGTGCTCGAGAAGGGGTGAAAGGAGAGGGGTGCGGGCGGCGATAGGCGGAAGAAAGTCGGCAAGGAGGTCGGGGGAGCTAGGGCAAGGCTCGGCGGAGTGTGGATTGGGGTCGCCGGCGGCGGATCCGACGGGAGGATGGGTGTGAGCGCGAGAGGGGAGTTCGGCGGCGAGAAGGCAGTCTCCGGCGGCGCTGAGGGCGAAGAAACGGCCGACGGAGGGGAACGGGTGGCCAGGCGCGGAGGAAAGGAGCGGTGGTCCGGTCGGCGGGCGGCGCTGCGTGCGGCGGCGCGCTCGCTTTGGCGGCGGCGGCGGTTGGAGGCAGGGCTACGGACGGCGGACGGGAGGTTCGCGGCCGGGCGACTCAGGTGAGGATTTGTGTGTTTTTATTTTTCTTTTGTTTTTGGGAATTTTGGTGGTGGCGTCGACGGCGACGGCCGTGGTGACGGTCGTGAGGGTGATGATGGTGGTCGTGTGTGATGATGTGTCGGGTTGACTGGGGGTTCGATATCGGTGTCGTTGGTGGTCGTCTGCCGTTGGCGGTGGCGATGGTGTGTGTTTCTGACTTGGTGGTCGCGGTTTGGACGAGGCCGGGAGACGGTATCAGGCTATCGTAGGTGATGCTGGTGTTGGCAGTGCACGTCGAGGCTGGGTGGTCGAGGTCGGGTGTGTGGTGTTGGTAGGCTGTGGTTGTGGGGTGCCTGATTGGCCAGGAGGAGAAAAAGGAAGGTGGGGTTTTAACGGGTTTGGATAGGTTAGGAATTTAGATGAATGTGTCGGGGTTGTCGACACGAAGGAGGTTATAATGTATATGTAAAAAAAATAGTAGAATAAGGATTTGGATGGACACATACACGATGCACGTAGATTTGTGGAGAAAAATTATTGTGGATGAATAATGAATTGGAGGAGTACCTGCCTATTTATATGATGTAAAAATTCCCAATTTGGATAGGATTAGGAAAATTTAAACCCAAGTAGATAAATCATCTATTTAATTAAAATCAATCAAATCAAATCTAATCCAAATCCAATTAAATCTAATTAAATCAAATTAAATTTTAGCTCAAATCAAATGGGATAATCAAGTTCCAAATATGGATATTAAATAAATCTAAAAATTAAATCAAGATTTAAATGGCCACAATAACTTTCAAATATATTTTTCAAAATACCAATAATAATAATTTTGAAAATAATAAATATTTTTAAATATCTTTTTGAATAATAAAATATTAATATTAATAAATCTCGAAAATTACATTTTTATTTAAATTAAACTAGCAAAATATTTAGAAAATATATGTATGCCTAGGAATATTATTTATTATTAATAACTGCTATAAACGAAAAAGGCTTTCATAATTAAAATCGTAAACTTGAAAATAATAGCTAGAAATAATTATTGTCTATATTTCTTTGAAACTATAAAAATAATAAAAATAATGTTTTTTAAAAATATGTACGCTCGCACATATTCGCATTCGTCGAGCAATTACGAAAGACGAACCTTCGCATACGACGTACAATACGACTACGTGACGTACAATACAAAATTTTAAATCAGTACAAATATTTAAATAAAAAATAGTAGAAATTTAGGGGTTTTACACACTCCCGTATGGACTGGACCTTTGTGCCGTCCATCCATATCTTGCCATGCCCGATCCAGTGCCCCAAGAACGACACCTCTTCCTGTAAAAATGAGCACTTCTCCCGCTTGACGAAGAGTTCGTTCTCCCTAAGCACTTGGAAGACGGTCTTCAAATGCTCGATGTGCTCCTCCATCGTGTTTGAGTACACGACGATGTCGTCGAGGTAGACTACGACGAACCGATCCAGGTAGGAGTGGAAGAGCTTGTTCATCAAAGTACAAAAAGTCGCAGGAGCATTTGTTAGACCAAAAGGCATAACCATAAAGTCATATGCGCCATACCTCGTAACGCACGCCGTTTTAACCTCGTCGTCCTCTGCAATCCGGACTTGATAATACCCCGAGCGCAAATCAAGTTTGGAGAAGTATCTTGCGCCTTCCAATTGGTCGAAGAAGTCCGCCACCAACGGGATGGGATATTTGTTCTTGACGGTTACCTTATTTAGTGCACAAAAGTCGATGCACAAAGGAAGGCTTCCGTCCTTCTTCTTCTGGAATAGCATCGGTGCACCATACGGGGCCATTGCTGGTCCGATGAATCCCGCGTCCAGCATCTCCTTGAGTTGCTTCTTCAACTCGTCTAGCTCGAACGTGGCCATACGATATGGAGCCATGGCGGGCGGCTTCGTGCCCGACTCCAACTCGATGGCGTGGTCTACCTCCCTCCGCGAAGGTAGCCTCTTTGGGAACTCCTTCGGCATGACGTCCCCGAACTCCACAAGGACGTCATCGATCTCAGGTGGAAGATCCCCCTGCACGGGTGCCTCCTCCGTCTTGAGCACCGCAAGGTAGGTCGTCTCTCCGTGTCGCATTTCCTTCTTGAGTTGTAATAGGGAGAGAGGCTTCCCCTTCGCAAGCTCTCCCTGTGCAGCTGTCACCATGCACGAAGAGCTCTCCTCCATGATCCCGACGACTCCCAGATGCGGCATTGGGACCGCCTTTGTCGAAGTAAGGAAGTCCATCCCGAGGATCATGTTGAAGTCATCCAGTGGTACTGCGAGACTGGTGACACCCGTCCATTCTTTCACTTGGATCTTCACTCCTTTGGCCACCCCCTGCACAGGGCGCGCCTCAGAGTTGACTGCCTTTATCGTGCTCGAGTCTTTTTCTAGCACCAGACCCAAGCGTCGGACCTCCGTGTCCGAGATAAAGTTGTGGGTTGTCCCTGTGTCGACCATCGTCCTGGTGTTGTGGCCGTAGATCTTCACGTCCACGTACATCAGCTCTCGATTCGGGGTCTTGGACACTACCGCCTTTCTCTTCAAAGCATTCAACAGGCGCAGGGAACCCATGTACCCTTAAGTAGCTTGAAAGGTGCAACACATAACAGTGTGCTGGAAATGTGCCCTACTCGACGGCAGGCTACAGATCCCAGGCGCGCCCAGGTAACGGGATTACCTGTAGCTGGGAAATCTCTTCATGACTAATGTGTTAATCTAGTTATTAACCTTAGTCCATTTCAATAGGTACTTCTGACCGTGGTACTCAGGAGCTCCCTCCCTAGACATGATGCAAGACAGGACTGGTTTATTTGTACAAGCACAATCGCCCACGGTGTCCATGTTATTATACAGGTCATGTCATGTCAGGTAGCCGTCGCAACAGCTGTTCAAGAATAATTATGTCAGGTGTACTTGTCAGGAGTGCGCCACGACGGGCCACTATCAGGTCATGTCAGGTTTTCTTGTCAAAGTGCACCATGCGGCCAAGGATGAAGGGGCAGGAACCTATGCGGCTGGGAGTAGGACTAGCTCCCATGCGGCAAGAAGGAAGGCTCCATGCGGCCAGGATGAATTGGACTCATGCGGCTCTCGGAATAGGGGCACATGCGGCTAGCGGGGAACCAAGCCTATGCGGTCCGCAAGTACTAGAGTTCATGCGGCTCAAGGAGATAGGCGCATATGCGGCTGAAGGCAAGTGGGACTCCATGCGGCAAGAAGGAACTGAGGACTCATGCGGTCAGGTTCATTTCATATTCATGCGGCTAAGGATGAAGGCAGACTTATGCGGCTGGGAAGCAAGGGCCTCATGCGGCCAGATCACTTGCCGCATGTATTGTCATGCGGTCAAGTCAAGCACTGTTCTTCTTCTCCAATTTCAGAGAAGAAGAACACCATGAACCCAAGCTTCCAAGCTGCATAACTCTATCATCCGGAGCCCAAATCCGAACTTCCATAGGTCAAAATGGGATAGAACGAGATTCTTTACAACATGGAACCATCAAAACTCGAAAATAACAAGATTTAGTAGATCAAAATCCAAGAAATCTGAAAATAATGCAAACTTAGATCTATAAGAATCTAGCCATGGAAATTAGAAAAGCCAAGTACTAAAGTGTTTTAGAATGTAGTAAAGAAGAGAATGGAGCAATAAAATCAGAGTTCCTCCATGAAGCAAGTTGCACTTGCCTAGACCTCTCTCTTCTCTCTCTGGTTGGTAAGGAAGTAATGGGGAAGAAGAAGATGATTAATGAAGAGAGAGAATAGAGAGAATGGATTAATAAATACAATGGTGGTGGTAGGTAGGGGGTTCACATTGGTTCATATTGAACCAAAGAAAACTGAGCCAAGCCGAACCAAGCCAAAAAATAACCAAGCCAAGATACAAGCTAACAAGGAATCATACAAATACAGAATAAAATACGTACACGTATTCCAGAAATACGTAATACGGACCACAAGCATTACAACTCTACCCACCTTAAAAGAATTCCGTCCTCGGAATTTAATCAAGAGGCTAGAGGAGCAATGACAAGCTACATTAATCACATGCAAGCTATAACTAGGCAGACAATCAATCATGCAAGCAAGGAATCGAAGGTATGAGGCATAAGAAAGACATTATACCTCACGAGTCAAACAAGTCGGGATATCGCGATCGGATATCATCCTCACGCTCCCACGTTGACTCACCCAAAGAGTGATGACCCCAAGCAACTCGGACTAACTTAATAGTCTTGTTCTTGAGTATCTTCTCTCTCTGATCCAATATAGACACGGGCCTCTCCTCATACGAAAGGTTGGTACCAACAACCAATTTCGAATGATCCAGGATGTGGCTCGGGTCCGGGATATACCATCGTAATTGGGATACATGGAACACGTTATGCACCTCGCTTAGCGACGGCGGAAGAGCGAGACGATAGGATACATCTCCTACTCGCTCCAGAATGTCAAACGGTCCTATATACCTAGGACTAAGCTTTCCCCGGACGCCGAAACGAATGACGCCACGGTTAGGCGAAATCCTCAGGAATACATGATCGTCGACCGAAAACTCTAGAGGGCGCCGATGAGAATCGGCCCAATGGCGCTGGCGATCTTGGGCAACTCTAAGATGATCTCGGACTCTCCTGACCACCTCAACTGTCTGAGCGATCATTTCTGGACCAAGCATCTGTCTCTCTCCAACATCATCCCAGGCTAGCGGGGATCTGCACTTCCTACCATATAGTGCCTCGAACGGTGCCATCTGGATACTGGCCTGGAAACTGTTGTTGTACGAGAATTCTACCAGGTGCAAGTGATCTTCCCATGAACCACCGAAGTCAAGTGTGCATGATCTCAACATATCTTCAAGAGTCTGGATCGTGCGCTCCGACTGACCATCTGTTTGCGGATGATACGCTGAACTGAACTGGAGGCGAGTCCCCAAACTCTCTTGCAAGCTACGCCAAAAGTGTGACGTAAATCTAAAATCTCGGTCCGAGGTAATACTGACTGGCACACCGTGCAATCTGACAATCTGCCTGAGGTATATCTCCGCTAGCTGAGCCGTCGACTGACCAACTCTGAATGGAAGAAAGTGAGCCACCTTCGTGAGCTGATCAACAATAACCCAGATAGCATCTCTACCAGCTGGGGATCTAGGTAATCCAGTCACGAAATCCATGGTCACATGCTCCCACTTCCATTCGGGAATCGGCAAGGGCTGAAGAAGTCCAGCCGGTCTCTGATGTTCAGCCTTGACTTGTTGGCAAACCAAACACCGAGAGACAAACTGAGCTATCTTCCGCTTCATGCCATTCCACCAAAAGTGCTGACAGATATCTCGGTACATCTTCGTACTGCCAGGATGGATGGAATACTGAGAACTGTGCGCCTCTGACATGATCTTCTGCCTGATATCTCCGCTGGGTACACAAAGACGCTTACCATGTCGAAGTGTACCATCCTCATGAATGCATAACGCTGGTCTTCGTCCTGCCTCACACTCTGCTCTGAGTCGCTGAAGCTTAGAATCTGCTGACTGCGCCATCCGGATCCTCTCGACTATAGTGGACTGAACTTGCATGCTGGCCATAAATGCTACACTGGAAGGGAGAACAACTTCTATACCCATCTTCTGAAGATCTGCTAACAGCTCTGGTTGCGCTGTTAGAAAATAAACTCCTGTTCTCCTGCTCAATGCATCTGCTACGACGTTGGCCTTCCCAGGATGATACTGCAGGTTGACATCATAATCCACCAGAAGCTCCAGCCATCTCCTCTGACGCATGTTAAGATCCTTCTGGGTGAAAACATACTTCAGGCTCTTGTGGTCGGTAAAATCTCCACCCTGTCTCCATACAAGTAGTGTCTCCACAACTTAAGTGCAAACACCACTACTGCCAGCTCCAAGTCATGGGTTGGGTAATTTCTCTCATGATCACGAAGTTGTCGTGACGCATAAGATATTACCTTCCCATGCTGCATCAGAACACATTCTAAACCCCTGCCTGAAGTATCACAATATACTGAGAATCCTCCGGTCCCATCTGGAAGCGTGAGAATAGGAGCTGTTATCAATCCTCGCTTCAACTGCTCAAAAGAACTCTGGCACTCTGCTGTCCAAGCAAACTGTGCATCCTTGCAGGTCAATTGGGTCAATGGAGCCGAAATTTGAGCAAAATCTGAAACAAATCGCCGGTAGTAGCCGGCCAATCCAAGAAAACTACGAACTTCTACGACTGTGCTGGGTACTGGCCATGACTCTATAGCCACAATCTTCTGGGGATCCACTTCCACTCCCCCTCTTGTGATGATATGACCCAAGTACAAAATGCGATCGAGCCAGAACTCACATTTACTGAACTTGGCATATAGCTGGTGCTCCCTGAGAATCTGAAGAACCACACAGAGATGCTGCTCATGCTCCGCCTCACTCTTGCTGTAGACCAGGATGTCATCCAAGAACACAATCATAAACTGATCCAAGTAAGGCATAAAAATGCGATTCATGAGGTCCATGAATACTTCCGACGCATTGGTCGCTCCAAAAGGCATAACAAGGAACTCCCAATGCCTATATCTTGATCTAAAAGCTGTCTTCGGGATGTCCTGCTCTCTGACTCTGATCTGATGATAACCTGAGCGCAAATCAATCTTCGAGAATACTGAAGCCCCCTTGAGTTGATCAAACAAGTCATCTATCCTCGGAAGAGGGTATCTGTTCTTGATTGTCACTGAGTTCAAGGTACGATAATCAACACATAACCTGGACGTACCATCATTCTTTTTCACAAGAAGCATCGGGGCTTCCCAAGGCGATCCACTAGCACGAATGAATCCCTTGGTTCTGAGTTCCTCAATCATCTTGTACAATATCTCCAACTCTGACGGCGCCATCCTGTAGACTCTCTCTGACACTGGGGCTGTCCCGGGAATCAAGACTATAGTGAACTCGATCTCCCGCTCTGGAGGCATACCTGGTAGCTCTTCTGGAAAAACGTCTGGGAACTCATCCACTATCCTGGGCAACTGCACTGCTGCTACTGCCATCCGTAATACCGGAGGAGAAGGCTCAACTTCACCTCGGGAAAAGAAAAACTCTGGCTCGCCTGGAATGCTAAAAACAACCCTACCAACATGGCAGTCTATTCTAGCATACTGGTTCCTCAACCAATCCATCCCTAAGACCACATCATAATCGGCCATCGGGAACTCTATCAATCTAGCGAGAAATTCTCTACCGCTAACTACGATCCGACACGAGGAAAACACTCTATCTACTCCCACAAGTCCGTTACCAGTAAGTATATTGAGCCTTACTGATAATGACTCGGGTTCCAATCCTACTCGTGTCGTGAATCGTGCAGACATAAAAGAATGCGATGCACCAGAATCAAATAAAGCTGAAACTGGAAATGAGTTGACGAGAATAGTACCTGCCACTACCTCTCCTGGTGCCAATCCTTCCTCTGCGGTCATCACCATAGCATGACCATGCCCTCGGGGCGCTGGTCCCCTCTGCTGGAATCCTCGCTGCCTGCTCTGACTCAAGGCTTGGGCTGGAACATACTGCTGGGGGTTCTGCTGCTGGAACATCTGGGACTGAGGCGGCAAGGGCCTCGACAATGGGTACTGCTGCTGCTGCTGGACCGGTGCTGGTCCTCTCACCGAAGAGCTAGAAAGGTTGGACGATGACGAACCACCCCTATTCGGGCAGGATCCAACCCTATGGTCTGGTGCTCCACAGGCCAGACACAATCCTTGCGCCCTGCGACGTTCTGCCACTACATGGCCTGGCTTCCCACAATGAGAACATCCCACTGCGGAAGACTGCTTCTGCTTCTGCTGCTGCTGAGGGTGCGTCGGAGTTGAATGCTGAACCGACGTCACTGAGACCGCTCACCTCGGAGCTCCAATAGTCAAAGCCCTGGCTGTCGGGACTGGGGCTGAAGACTGATTCATCTGGCCGTGAGATCTCTTCCGACCTCCGGTCCTATCCACAATCCTCTGGGAGGTATACTCGTGCCTCCGGGCTGCTCTCAAGACCGCATCAAAAGTCTGATGCTCAAACTGCTCTACTGCCAACAAGATCTCCAGGTGAAGCCCCTGCTGGAATCGCTGGGCTCTATCATACTCGGTTGCCACCAAGGTGGGAGCAAACCGACTGAGTCTGGAAAACTCGGCCGCATATCCATCGACCGTCCTGCCTCCTTGCTTCAGATTAGTGAATCTGGTCTGCAGATCATACCGAGCCACGGCATCAAAATACTTGGTCTGGAATCTCTCTCTGAACACCGCCCAAGCAATAGGTGCTGCTAATCCAACGGCCTGAGCTGCCCACCAGCTGCGGGCAAGATCTAACAACTGCAGGCGCACAACTGCCACCTTCTCATTTTCTGGAGTCCTGGCTGCTTCTAGAACCACCTCTGTGTCCTGAAGCCATGCATCTGCCGCGATAGCATCTTCACTACCATCGAAGAATGGAGGGTTCAAGCGCTTGAAGCTGTTGGCCGCGCTGTTACCCTGATGACCTCCTCTGGTCAAAGCATCCGTCACTGCCTGTTGCAAGGCATCTCCACGACGATCTTGAGAAGCTATCAAGGTCCTGACGAGTCCTACTAATGTGCCATCATCAGGTTCGGCAGGCTGAACTGGCTGAACTGGGCTCTTCTCCAATAGGCTCGACTCTGGAGGCTACTCTGGAGTGCTGGACTTGATCTCCAGGTTGCTGCTGGTCCGCGGGAGGTGCTCCACCTTGCTGGTCGGTAGGACCACGAACAATGCCGCTGAAGAAGACGACATAGGGAACAATAAGGAAGGACCAGGATAGATCAACGATACAAGCACATGATCAGAACAAGAATCCAGGGATTCAGAAGGTACGAGCAGAGATCAAAGACGGATACTGATTGAGACATCTATTCGGTAAACCCTCACATATCTTGATTTACAAGACCTGCATGGGCCACTACTTAAACCATGTCACGCCCCAGAACCAGAATACTGGAGAGCGGGGGCAGACATAGCCAGCTACGTATATTGAAATGGATTCCATCTCGCTATACGGTCACGACTGTCTAGATACATGAGGGTTTACTACAAGCCAACAGTCTCCTAAGGTCATGAACAAGCCTAGTGTCTCAATCACAAGCAAGTAAGTAAATGTTACAAGATGTATGATCATTAAATATATAATAATAAGGCATCACAAATATTACATATTCAGCTGATCATGAAGCTAGTCGTTACAAAATGTGAGGACTAGCAAGAGTTTAGTCATACATGATCAACCCTAGGATCTGTCAATCATGTTACAGCCCGTAGGCAGACCGTAAGTAAATACAATCGAGCTAAACAGGTGCTCGTCGGCTAAACGTCTCAAAAGAATATTTTTACAATAAAGTGGGAGAGCAAAAATAAACCCACTCGTTGCCCGGGTTACGTCTGGTGTTCACCATCGGGCTGGAAAAGCGGTGGATCCTCTGGAGCTGCTTCGAAATCTGGCCATACAAAACCAGCTGGGTCAGATCCCAGAAAGAGCAAGTGCCACAAAGGAAGCTTCACTTAGGAACTAAAACCAGCAATCAGCACAAGATATAAATAAAAGTAAGAACTGGAAAATAAAGAAAACACATCAGGATGATATACGACGAGATAACCATGGAACTATTCAGATAACCAGGTTACAACCCGTAAACCAAACAAGGACCGGGGTTGTAACCTTTCGTCTGAACGGAGCTTGGTTTCTCACCATTTATCGGTAAAATAAATACAAGCATTCTGGTCATGCAGTAGTCTGGAACAGGATCAGGACAAGGCTAGACAGGTTAGACTCCATCCAATCACTTCACGGCCAAGCAAGAACTACGGCTTGATACTTTAACTAACTAGGGTTGTCACAAGCCTAATTACTAACAAGATGCAGTGAGAATCTTCCACAGCCACAAGCCCTGCAGTCCATCCAGGTTACCCAGGTCGAAATTAGGGGTTGAATTCAGGTGGGTACACCGTCCAGGAAACGCATGTACCCTTAAGTAGCTTGAAAGGTACAACACATAACAGTGTGCTGGAAATGTGCCCTACTCGACGGCAGGCTACAGATCCCAGGCGCGCCCAGGTAATGGGATTGCCTGTAGCTGGGAAATCTCTTCATGACTAATGTGTTAATCTAGTTATTAACCTTAGTCCATTTCAATAGGTACTCCTGACCGTGGTACTCAGGAGCTCCCTCCCTAGACATGATGCAAGACAGGACTGGTTTATTTGTACAAGCACAATCGCCCACGGTGTCCATGTTATTATACAGGTCATGTCATGTCAGGTAGCCGTCGCAACAGCTGTTCAAGAATAATCATGTCAGGTGTACTTGTCAGGAGTGTGCCACGACGGGCCACTATCAGGTCATGTCAGGTTTTCTTGTCAAAGTGCACCACTACGGGTCACTATCGTGTCATGCTCAGGTACATATTAAACAAATCCATGATAAATAATAGTACACAGGAACATGAGAAAGTCATGTGGCTCAGTCATATGCGGTCAGGAAAGGGTAGACTCATGCGGCCCAATTAGGAGGACGCATGCGGCCAGGGTCGCTGAATCACGTACGGCCAAGACAAGGGGGCGCATGCAGCTGGAAGTGCAAGGGCGCATGCGGCTCTAAGACGTTGGGCCTCATGCGGCCAGCGGAAGTGTCGAGTTCATGCGACTGGGTATAGAAGGAGGCGCATGCGGTTAAGTCAACATGGCTGCTTATGCGGCTGAGAGTGAAAGGTACATATGCGGCTGAAGGGGCAGGAACCTATGCGGCTGGGAGTAGGACTAGCTCCCATGCGGCAAGAAGGAAGGCTCCATTCGGCCAGGATGAATTGGACTCATGCGGCTCTCGGGGTAGGGGCACATGCGGCTAGCGGGGAACCAAGCCTATGCGGTCCGCAAGTACTAGAGTTCATGCGGCTCAAGGAGATAGGCGCATATACGGCTGAAGGCAAGTGGGACTCCATGCGGCAAGAAGGAACTGAGGACTCATGCGGTCAGGTTCATTTCATATTCATGCGGCCAAGGATGAAGGCAGACTTATGCGGCTGGGAAGCAAGGGCCTCATGCGGCCAGATCACTTGCCGTATGTATTGTCATGCGGTCAAGTCAAGCACTGTTCTTCTTCCCCAATTTCAGAGAAGAAGAACACCATGAACCCAAGCTTCCAAGCTGCATAACTCTATCATCCGGAGCCCAAATCCAAACTTTCATAGGTCAAAATGGGGTAGAACGAGATTCTCTACAACATGGAACCATCAAAACTCGAAAATAACAAGATTTAGTAGATCAAAACCCAAGAAATCCGAAAATAATGCAAACTTAGATCCATAAGAATCTAGCCATAGAAATTAGAAAAGCCAAGTACTAAAGTGTTTTAGAATGTAGTAAAGAAGAGAATGGAGCAATAAAATCAGAGTTCCTCCATGAAGCAAGTTGTACTTGCCTAGACCTCTCTCTTCTCTCTCTGGTTGGTAAGGAAGTAATGGGGAAGAAGAAGATGATTAATGAAGAAAGAGAATAGAGAGAATGGATTAATAAATACAATGGTGGTGGTAGGTAGGGGGTTCACATTGGTTCATATTGAACCAAAGAAAACCGAGCCAAGCCGAACCAAGCCAAGAAATAACCAAGCCAAGATACAAGCTGACAAGGAATCATGTAAATACAGAATAAAATACGTACACGTATTCTAAAAATACGTAATACGGACCACAAGCATTACACTCCCCCACCATTGAACTTGGTGGTGGTCTTTTCCTTGGGCTTTGGGGCATCATTCCGTCGATACTCCATCAGCTTCTCGGCTGCCACGACAGTCGCGTTCACATCTTACATATCTTGCCTCTGCAATTCTTATGCCGCCCCTGGTTGTAGACCTTCTAGGAAGTGGAACAGGCGATCCTCTTTGTCCATAGTAGAAATGGAGAGCATCAGACGGGTGAACTTTGCCACATACTTCTTGATGGACCCGGTGTGTTTGAGTTGTCGTAAACTCCGTCTTGCGACGTACTCTACGTTCTTCGGATAGAATTGTGACTTGATCTCCTTCTTGAGATCCTCCCAAGTCTCGATCGAGCAGAGCCCCTTTTCTATATCGATGCACCTGCGTCGCCACCACAGCATAGCATCATCAGAGAAATATAGTGATGTTGTGTTTACCTTGAAGGTCGCATCCTCGATGCGGACTGCCTTCAGGTAGCGCTCGACATTCCAGATGAAGTTATCCACCTCCTTCGCGTCCCGTATGCTGTAATGCCCCGCTCCGCATCGGTGCATTACGATGAGTCGTTGACTCAAAGAATTGCGTTGACCCGATGAGGTATCGATACGAATCGATGCAAGTATTACGTTGGCCAAAGGTAAGCCTTGAGTCGGTTGGAATCTATGAATCGAATCGATGCAAAGGATAAGTCCCGTTTGAGCAAGTACTAATGTTAGTTGATCTGGTGTGCAGGCTATGCCTTTATGCTGGATTACGGATCGTGGTATGGACGAGATAGGCCAAATCAACCGAGTAGTTCAAAGGAATGGCTAAGTCCGAGAGTTAGCTATGCGATCGAGTTATGGAAGCGAGACGCTTCAATCGGCGAGCCGGCAAGGCGTATCGGCGTAAGGTGGGAGGGTTCTTGACTCTCTCTCCCTATTCCTTCACGTCTAATAAAATGTATTATGGTATGCGTAAGTGTTATCGAGTTAGCGAGCGTGGCTCGGCGACGGATTATGGGTCTAAGTATGCGTTGAACACTAAGGTAGAACATTGAACAATCGAACAATTGAAGCGACGTGCATCAAGTGTACGAGTTCGCGGTAGGGCAAATGATGGTAGAACATTGAAAGATGATATTGAGATGTGCATCACGTGTACGGCTTCGAGAACATTGAACTCTAGGCGTAGAATATTGATTATGGTGCTGAGCGTGCCTTCGTGCACTTATGTATGAAATGACTAAGTAAATACGGAAGTAGGCTATGTAAATAACTT
Organism: Iris pallida; assembly: GCA_029216955.1. Lineage (NCBI taxonomy): Eukaryota > Viridiplantae > Streptophyta > Magnoliopsida > Asparagales > Iridaceae > Iris > Iris pallida. The sequence goes on from JANAVB010025798.1 coordinate 1,559,584, forward strand.
ACGAGCGGTACGCGTTGAATATGAGTACGAGATGACTAAGCCGTTGGGCGTCGTGCATCAATATGGATGTGTTGGGGCATAACGCCGACGGAGCTCCCCATATGAATGGTGGATTATGTTTATGGCACGGGAAACCGTTTATGGCACGGGAAACCGTTTATGTGCGAGACTATGTTTATGGAATACGAGATCGGTTGGTATGCTATGGATTGTATGATATGGTACGTATTACATGGTCAATGGACTCGGATGGCCCGTGCACGGGTGCGGCTTCCCTCGAACGGTTACGCCGGGGCACCGGGACCGTTCGGCCTAGGAGGGAATTATGTGTGGTATTTATGGTGTCCAACATTCGGACGGATTGCGACCGTCCAGTGCTGTGATAAGCTATGATATCCGTAAGTTTGGGATCCTTCGGATACTGGGCTAGCAACCCGTATCGAAGCGATTGTAGGCTTACACATATGAGATGCCAAGTCCATTACGGTACGAAATACCGTGACCTTCATATAGATATGGCCGGTGGGCTGAGATGAGAGCTGGGTGCAGGCGCAGGGCCTGCCACCCATTATGCATATGTTTACGTTTATGATTGGTTGGATGTACGAATAGTATGTTTGCATATGTTAAGTTCTAACCCGTGCAGGCTAAGGAAAATGGGACGAGATGAGCACGAACACTATGTTTACGTTCATATTATGGCTAACTATATCTACTGCAGGAACACGATATGGGACACATTATGATATAAGTTGCTATACGTAAACAATACCATGAAACTGATCCTAAGACTAAATAGAAAGATTATAATTAAGATGCATGTTTCACCAAATGAATTAGTGTTTGGTTTGGGTGCGAGCGGGTCTTGATCAGTGCGAAGCGAGGACGAAAGCACTAAACCCCCACTAGTTTATGTGCAGGTTCAGGTTATGATTGGCTCGGAGCGGAGCTTGGCTTGGACGTGCCGAGGCATGGAGTCCTTGGTGTTCAAGAGGAGCTTCCGCATAGGCGTTCGGACTTGCGACATGGAGATGTTCGGCCGAAGACTACTTGGTGGCTATAAGGGATATAATATATGGAACAATATAATCCTTTGTGAGCTAGAGAGATCATGAGCGTTGTAGCCAATTGGCATATATATTGGGCTATTCAGAGCCTTTGTAATCTTTAGTTCAAAATCAATAAAAGAGATTCTTATGTTTCACTTGTTTCCTTCCGCTGCTTATGTTATCGATTTGAGATAGTTCTATGTGAACCTGTTATCTTGTCTTGCACGAGCGCAACTCCAGGCTCGTGCGGCATCACGCCCCAGCGAGGACGATGATTCGGGTTAAATCTAGCGAGGACGAGCGATTTCCTGGATCGGAGCGTGACAAGTTGGTATCAGAGCGGTTCCATCCTTTGGACCGTGCGTGAATCTCTTTGGCCCTCAGTTGCTTCGCTATCGAATTCAGTTGACTCTAAGTTGTTTCCGCAACCGCATGGCTCATGGATCTGCTCGACGCTACATTGGATGTTCCATACAATAAGTCTATATTAAGTGCATACGTCTGCCACAAGTATGTCATGACTATTACGTGATCTCTGGGTGCCATCGGAGAGTGTTGATTGCACGAAGTGCAACGAGTGATGGGATGTTGGTCGCACGAAGTGCAACGAATATGGCGATATTGGTTGCATGAAGTGCAATGATATGTGTATTGTTGGTCGCACGCAGTGCGAGGAGTTATGTATTGTTGGTCGCACGCAGTGTGAGGAGTTATGTGTTGTTGGTCGCACGCAGTGCGAGGAGTTATGTGTTGTTGGTTGCACGAAGTACAACGGATCGATATGTGAGACGATGCGTGTTATGTGGCTAGGCGAATGGTTATGTGTTGTTGGTTGCACAGAGTGCAGCGAGTCGTGAATCGTTCGTTGTATCAGCGCAACGAGTCGGTATGGTATGATACGTATTGTATGGCTATGTCGATGGATAGCGATATATTGTGCGAGATTGAGTAATGACCTTAAGTATCGAGACTAAGTTGTTGTACGAGCTGCAACGAACGGGATTCAAAGATCGCGTATGCGATAGTAACGAGTCACGTTGGTCGCTAAGTCGAGATTGAGTAGGCGAACGTGTATGTTGGCCATATGTTGCGTTGAGCTTTGAATAAGCAAATGTTACGGGTGTGATCGAAATGATCGCCACGGTACGGTTAGAGTGAATGTGTGTCCAACTTGAGCGAACGCTAGAGCTGGGATCGGAAGGATCGCCATACGGGATAGTTGATTGGGGAATATAAGTCAGACCTATGCGGAGTGTGATGTCGAGTAATAACTCGATTTCGAGTGGTATATGCAATACCATTTATGCGATCAGTATAACGAAGTATCGTATCGGTAAAGATAGGCTCGATCCTGAGTGGTATATGGGATACCACTTAGCGATATCTATGTTAAGCCGGTTGGTGACTTGCGATAGGTTACGTTGAGACGATTATGTCGGTTACGATATGTTTGTCCTCAACAGACGAAGTAGTGTCGAGACTCGAGTGGGAATGAACCGATAGAAGTCGATGCGAGTATGTTTCGATGAATTAAGTTGAACGATTATGTGCAAAGTCATACCTATGGATGATACGTCGGACGAGGATTTGTTAAGTATAAGTTGAACGATAGGCCGAGCATATGAGAATAAATGTTACGTTGAGGAAATAGTCGACCCGGTCGAACTTATGTTGAGTTAGTATGAAGACTTATTCGGAATGAGTTGAGTAGGTACGAAGGAATCGTTCGAACGTATTCGAGTTAGTGCGATAAGTCGGTAGCACGGTTTGGAAGTGCGAGTTAGGGATGTGAGAAAGAATATGTGAATTGGAAATTATGTCATGATGATGATAGATAATTTCAACGAAGTGAATCTTGATGTGTGCGAGACTTGATTCGTATTCGAGTTCGGATAATGGCAATGATTGCAATGGGTTTGAGCTTATGAGAAAAGAAGATGTTCAAGTTATGCATATCGACGATGGTATTGAGGCGTATCAAAGACGATATGCAATAACTTGGGGATACTCTGATCGAATGAACGAAAATTATGTTGAGCATTGTTGTTGGACGAATAAGATGCAAGTTAAGTTGAAGGTAGTTTGGATGATGTCCGTAGGAACGCTTCGGAGAATTTGAGAGTGAATGGATATTGCTCGGATGAAATCGAAAGTGTATGGATTGCTTCACAGATCACCACTATGTTGACATTCTTGTCTTGAGCGAGCGCAACACCAGCCTCGCACATGCGTCACGCCAAATTAGGACGATCATTCCGCGTGAGCACTGGTATGGTGATTCATCCAGTGGGGATGATTGAACTTACAAGGCATGGCAAATTTGATATGGACTTGTGGTTTGATGCGAAAGTTGTTCGAGGATGGTTTCGAGGAGTATAGAATGTGTCGGACTGTGATTACGGATAGGTAAACTCGAACCTGAGGTGAGTAGACGTCGTACGATTAACAAGGATAGTCGACGGTTATGCAGGAGTGATTCGAGTAATAACGGCACGCAATGTGCATGAATGATTTGAGTAGTTATCGGCGCATCAGTTGCGTGGGGGATAGATAAATTGCAGATTTGAAAAGTATGTCTGATTGGGTAAAGTCCCATAGGAATTGTCGGGAATTGATTTGGCTCCGCGATAGGATATAGCATGGTTCGTTGTAACTGTCCCTCGTTGATGATCTTCAATTATCGAGCGTAGTTTCGGGGCAGATGACCCTAGAAGACTTGACCGCCAAATCAAGTGAATGTTGAAGTCCCATAGGATGACCCAATAAAGTCGCGTAAGAAGGATAAGGAATGATGTAGTGCATGTTGAGGATAAGTCTAAGCGAGTGAGTATCGTGTCTCGAAAGTTAGCGAGTACTAGAATCGATATGGTCAAAAAAAGTTATGTTGGATCGAATAGATGATGAGGAACGTGCCTAGCGTAGTGATGCGGTAAGGCGATTGCAAGAATTTTGCAATACGCGAGAGCGACGGATAGTAGAACGACCCTAAGAGTTGTTTCGTAGATCAGTTTGGGTGACGGTTAGGCTATGTGTGTTTGGACGCATCGTAAGAGACCTTGGGTCAGAAAGATTGTTGCCTTTGAGCATCGAAGACTCAAGTTGACCTCTGTATCGGGAGAGTGCGAGCATGATGTCTGGATAAGTTGCCTAGCGGGGGTAGCCCCAGACTCGATGCACGGGTAGTTCGAGAATGGGGATCGTATTGGGATAGTTATGTGTGAGACTTAGTACGAATTGTAGGCAAAGGAATTTGAGACATGTTGACATAGTCCATGTCGTTAAGGCTAAATGTTATGAATGATTGGATGAAAGACTTGAGCTATGCAAGAGATAGGAAATGGTTGGGCGAGTAGGCATTGCAGAGAATTGTTGTGATCGGATGCGCAATGAGTTGATGCAATGCGAGTGTTAGATGATCGGCGAGAAACTTATGAGATCGAAGTTATCGTTTGAATCAAGTTATGTGCAAGATGTTGGAAGATGATCGCATGTTATGGGATAATGCATACGAAGAGTATTTTGGGAATAGGCGCTAAGATATGACTAAGTCGAGTACGGACCGATGAATGCTTGAGGATTTAAGTTGAGCTTGTTAGTTGTCCGATATCCTACAACTGAGCTTGGCTGAAATGCATATATTGGTGGGACGCCTAAAATATGTGTATGATCCAAACTAAGTTGTATGATTCAACGATAGTAACACGAGATCGTGAAGTGATCTATGCGAGGCACTTGGATTAAGTGTTGGTTTCGGTTCGAGGACGAACCTGATTTTGAGTGGTATATTATGTAATACCCCGCTCCGCATCGGTGCATTACGATGAGTCGTTGACTCGAAGAGTTGCGTCGACCCGATGAGGTATCGATACGAATCGATACAAGTGTTACGTTGGCCAAAGGTAAGCCTTGAGTCGGTTGGAATCTATGAATCGAATCGATGCAAAGGATAAGTCCCATTTGAGCAAGTGCTAATGTTAGTTGATCTGGTGTGCAGGCTATGCCTTTATGCTGGATTATGGATCGTGGTATGGACGCAATAGGCCAAATCAACCGAGTAGTTCAAAGGAATGGCTAAGTCCGAGAGTTAGCTATGCGATCGAGTTATGGAAGCGAGACGCTTCAATCGGCGAGCCGGCAAGGCGTATCGGCTTAAGGTGGGCGGGTTCTTGACTCTCTCTCCCTATTCCTTCACGTCTAATAAAATGTATTATGGTATGCGTAAGTGTTATCGAGTTAGCGAGCGTGGCTCGGCGACGGATTACGGGTCTAAGTATGCGTTGAACACTAAGGTAGAACATTGAACAATCGAACAATTGAAGCGACGTGCATCAAGTGTACGAATTCGCGGTAGGGCAAATGGTGGTAGAACATTGAAAGATGATATTGAGATGTGCATCACGTGCACGGCTTCGAGAACATTGAACTCTAGGCGTAGAACATTGATTATGGTGCTGAGCGTGCCTTCGCGCACTTATGTATGAAATGACTAAGTAAATACGGAAGTAGGCTATGTGAATAACTTACGAGCGGTACGCGTTGAATATGAGTACGAGATGACTAAGCCGTTGGGCGTCGTGCATCAATATGGATGTGTTGGGGCATAACGCCGACGGAGCTCCCCATATGAATGGTGGATTATGTTTATGGCACGGGAAACCGTTTATGGCACGGGAAACCGTTTATGTGCGAGACTATGTTTATGGAATACGAGATCGGTTGGTATGCTATGGATTGTATGATATGGTACGTATTGCATGGTCAATGGACTCGGATGGCCCGTGTACGGGTGCGGCTTCCCTCGAACGGTTACGCCGGGGCGTCGGGACCGTTCGGCCTAGGAGAGAATTATGTGTGGTATTTATGGTGCACAACATTCGGACGGATTGCGACCGTCTAGTGCTGTGATAAGCTATGATATCCGTAAGTTTGGGATCCTTCGGATACTAGGCTAGCAACCCGTATCGAAGCGATTGTAGGCTTACACATATGAGATGCCAAGTCCATTACGGTGCGAAACACCGTGACCTTCATATAGATAGGGCCGGTGGGCTGAGATAAGAGCTGGGTGCAGGCGCAGGGCCTGCCATCCATTATGCATATGTTTACGTTTATGATTGGTTGGATGTACGAATAGTATGTTTGCATATGTTAATTTCTAACCCATACAGGCTAAGGAAAATGGGACGAGATGAGCACGAACACTATGTTTACGTTCATATTATGGCTAACTGTATCTGCTGCAGGAATACGATATGGGACACATTATGATATAAGTTGCTATGCGTAAACAATGCCATGAAACTGATCCTAAGGCTAAATAGAAAGATCACAATTAAGATGCATGTTTCACTAAATGAATTAGTGTTTGGTTTGGGTGCGAGCGGGTCTTGATCAGTGCGAAGCGAGGACGAAGGCACTAAACCCCCACTAGTTTATGTGCAGGTTCAGGTTATGATTGGCTCGGGGCGGAGCTTGGCTTGGACGTGCCGAGGCATGGAGTCCTTGGTATTCAAGAGGAGCTTCCGCATAGGCGTTCGGACTTGCGACATGGAGATGTTCGGCCAAAGACTACTTGGTGGCTATAAGGGGCATAGTGTATGGAACAATATAATCCTTTGTGAGCTAGAAAGATCATGAGCGTTGTAGCCAATTGGCATATATGTTGGGCTATTCAGAGCCTTTGTAATCTTTAGTTCAAAATCAATAAAAGAGATTCTTATGTTTCACTTGTTTCCTTCCGCTGCTTATGTTATCGATTTGAGATAGTTCTATGTGAACCTGTTATCTTGCCTTGCACGAGCGCAACTCCAGGCTCGTACGGCATCACGCCCCAGCGAGGACGATGATTCGGATTAAATCTAGCGAGGACGGGCGATTTCCCGGATCGGGGCGTGACATATGCCAGTGAAGGATTTGGGTTCTGGATACTTCACCCTCTGAGTCGACTCCCTCATCGGAGTCGGACCACCAGCAATGGCCCTCTCGAGGCCTTGGTTTGTAGCTCTTTGCATAGTTCAGCAATCTCAGCCTTATTGGCTTTTCGTTCCTCCACGAACTCGGCCTGCATCTCGCGGAGATGCTCTCGGAACTCCGACATAGCCGTGGCGACGTCCGCCTCTAAATCCTGGGCGAATTTCTCGTGAGTCGCTTGGTTTGGTTCCACTTGAAATTCGACGCCCATCACGCCTTTCTCCAGCATCTCGATCCGTTCAGCCAACTCGCCAAGAGCCCGTTCCTTCGACGGTTCCTTGCACTTGTCCTTTCTCGAGGCCTTCGCCTTCTCCTTAGGCGATGCGGGTTGCTCGTTGATGATTGCTTCGGTTGAAGACATGACGGCGATCGAAACTTGGCTCGGATACCACTTGTCACGGATTTAGTATTTTTACTAGCATTTTGTCCCGTGCGGTGCACTGTCTTTTCTCTCAAAGACCCGTACAAGCCTTCCCAACCCGACTTAGCTAGATCGGTGAGGAATAAATGAAAGCCTCTCCCTTTTATAAGTGCTCATAGAGCTTTACAAGGAAAGTCCTGGAAGGATCTTTTCTATCATAACTGGAATGACATATTCCAGGTTTATTCCCTGACAACATAAAAGAAAACTTCTCGGCCCCAGAAGCTTTTTGGGCCTCCTAGAACGATCTTGGGCCTTCTGGAGAGATCCACTATTTTCTAGAGGCTTCCGCCATCTTCTAGAATATTCTGGAAGCTTCCCGCATAACCTTGATCCGTGAAAAGGTTATACAACTGGGTCTCGAACGGGGTACAATATTTGGAACGTTACAAATTGCTGAGAAGTGATGAAAGAAATGTGGTCAATAATACTCTTAGATTGGGAACACCATTTGCTCACAGTGATTCATCGGGGATCTGTTTGCGAAAGATTTCACTTGCATGAATCATGGAGTTGGGGAAGAGACTGAACACAAATATGTTGTACATGGTCTATGCTTAGTTCAGTTCATGCTCCAATTTAGCATTAGTCTAACTTGTTTATAGAGTTACAGTTGAAGTCGGAGAATGTATGCATCTATGCGGTTCGATCTCATGTCTGGATCTGTCATTGAAATCATTGCATGACCATACCACTTTTTAGCAAAGGAGATGATTGGAATGGTCCATTCCATAGGTAGGTAAGGATTAAAATAGTATCAATTTACTTATTAATTGATTTGGATCCTAAGTTAGGGGTTGTTAAAAAAATTTTCCATAAAATTGATTAATGTTCTATATTTAGGAAAGCAATAGTCGTTGAGTGGAAGGATTTTTTACTCAATAGTGAAAATGATTTTGGTGATAACATTTTTGGGAACGAAGTGCGGAAATCGTTCCCCCAAACCAGAAAGTCCTGCGAGAGAACCGAACAAAAGCACACAAACCAAAAATGCCAAACACAATCGCAGACACAAAGATTTTTGACGTGAAAAATTCTTACGGAAAAAATCACGGGACGATCGGAGTCCAACCCTGAAGAACCTCCACTAATGGAATAAAGAGAATACACCCTCTACAAGTTCCTCCCTATCCAACTCGGATCACCACAACTCACTTGAAAGAAGAAATCTTTTGATTGCGGACTCCGAAGAACAAGAGATGCCGAAAAATTATTCGAAGCAATCTCTCCTTCACATTAGTCCTTAATCCTTTCTCTCTCTCTCAAAGATAGTAAAGCACTCTTGTTTTTTAGATGAGTTTTCAACTAGCATGCATCACCCTTTTATAAGCCCTTGGTAATATATACATGGAAGGCCAATATATATGGAAACTTCCAATATGCATCAATCATATATTTAATGAAAGTCCAATCATAATTTGTCGCCCCAGAACCAGAATACTGGAGAGCGGGGGCGTAGATAGCCAGCTACGTATATTGAAGTGCAACCCACCTCGCTATACGATCACGGGTGTCTAGATACATGAGGGTTTAACTATAATCCAACAGTCGCCTATGGTCATGAACAAGCCTATTGTCTCGATCTCAAGCAAGTAGTAACAGTATACAAGATGTCAGAGCACCAAACATATAATAGCAAGGCGTCCCATACATTACATATTCGGATGATCATGAAGCTAGTCATACAAAATGTCAGGACTAGCAAGAGTTTCAGTCATACATGATTAACACAAGGATTTGCCAATCATGTTACAGCCCGTAGGCAGACAGTAAATAAGGTGTAATACGAGCTAACACGTGCTCGCCGGCTAAATGTCTCAAAAAAATAATTTTACAATTAAGTGGGAGGACAAAAAGAAACCCACTCGTTGCCAGGATTACGTCTGGTGGTCACCATCTGGCTGGAAGACAGGTAGATCCTCTGGTGCTGCTCCGATATCTAGCCACACAAAACCAGCTGGATTAGACCCCAGAAAGAGCAAGTACCACAAATGAGGCTTCACTTAGGAACTAAAACCAGCATATCATAATAGGATATTAAAGATAATAAATAAAGAATCGATAATAATAGAGATAACAACAGTAAACTGAGTACTAGGAAACCATCCAAGTAGCCAAGTTACAACCCTTAAACCAAATAAGGATCGGGGTTGTAACCCTTCACCTGAATAGAAACCCGTCTCAAAATACTATTGGTACAGTATAGACAATAAACGAAGAGAGGACACAGAACTGCTCCGGGAGCCAGGTTACAACCCTTAAACCAAATAAGGACCGGGGTTGTAACCCTTCGCCTGAACAGAACTGGACCCCTAATCTTTATTGTTAAGGCCAGTATAAATAATCATGCCGCTGAAGTAAGTAAAACATGACGAGCATGGCCTGGGGTTACAATAAGACAATAAACGAAGAGAGGACGCAGAACTGCTCCGGGAGCCAGGTTACAACCCTTAAACCAAACAAGGATCGGGGTTGTAACCCTTCGCCTGAACAGAACTGGACCCCTGATCGTTATTGTTAAGGCAAGCATCAATAATCATGTCATGTCACAATCTTGCACATGATCAGGATAAGACTAAGCTGGAATAAACTACATCCAATCAATCACGGCCAATCAAGAGTATAGCTTGATACTTTAACTAACTAGGGTTATCACAGGCCTAGTTACTAGCAAGATGCAATAAAATTATCCCAACAGCCACAAGCCCTGCAGACCATCCAGGTTATCCGGGTCGAATGTCCGTTTATGAAGAATGCAACACGTGACTGTGTGCTAGAAATGTGCCCTACTCGTCGGTAGGCTACAAGTCCACTTAATGCGCCCAGATAACGGGATTGCCTGTAGCTGGAAATCTCTTCATGTCTACTGAATTATTCTAGTTTATTAGCCTTAGTCGATTACTGTAGGTATCCCTGACCGTGGTACTCAGGGATCCCTATCCTAGACATGATGCAAGACAGTACTGGTTTATTTGTACAAACACAATCGCCCAAGGTGTCCAGGTCATTCCTATTTGTCATGTCAGACTAGCTATCGTAACAGCATGTCGAGATATATCATGTTAGTTTACTTGTCAAGAGTGCGCCACAGCGGGCCACTATCATGTTCTATTCTTACATTATCATGAATGAGAAAAACTTGCATAAAATAACTAGTGACTTATTCTTGAAGCCATGGAAAAGATCTACAACTTTCATGTTTTGAGTTTTTCAAGATTCTAGCTACAAAACACCTTAAACAGGCAAAAACAGTAAATAGAGCAATTTCGGCGCATGGGATTCCTGCACAATCTGCACGTGGGAATTCCTGCACATCCGCGCGTGAAAAATTCCTGCACATCGGCGCGTGAAAATTCTTGCACATCCGCGCGTGGGAATTTCTGCACATCCGTGCGTGGGAATTCTTGCACATCGGTGCGTGGGAATTCATGCACATCGGCGCGTGGGAATTCCTGCACATCGGTGCGTGGGAAACTCACATTGCGTCTTCAGTACATGCACGTAAGGAACCTGCGCACATGATACGCTCGGAGTCAAGGGATGCGTTGTCGGGACTTCACAGCGCATGGCCTCTCGGCGCATGGGGGTCATCGTCCCCAATCGGCAAGTTCAGCCCATAAAGTTCCAAAAATTTGCCATGGCCATAACTTCCTCGTCTGAAGTCGAAATCAAGCAAAAAAAAAGCCAAAACCATATGAAATTGAATTTTCTACAACATAGAATCATTAGTTTTCGAAAATAACCAAGTTTTACAGATCAAAACCAAGAAAACCGAAAAGTTACAAACTTAGATCTACAAGAATTCATCCATCAAATCCAAAAATGTCAAGTTCTAAAGAGTTTTAGAATCAAGTAAGAAAGTGAATGGAACAATAAAACTTGAGATCCATCATGAATTAAGTTGCACTTGCCTAGGCTTGGTAGGTGGAAGGAGTAAATGAAGAAGATGAAGAAGTAAATGCAAATAATGGAGGAGAGAGATGAAGTTGACTTATATAGCAACCCCTCTCATTTTAACCCAAAATAAACCAAGCCAAGCCAAGTCAAGTCATGTTGAACCAAGTTGAACCAATCAAGTCAAGATTTAAACCAAGGCTAAGCTAAGCAAGATAAGTTAAAATACGGGCCACCTGACAATTGTCAAAAATCAGTATACGTATCCTAAAAAATACGTATAATAGGAAATGGGAGTGACAACTCTACCCACCTTAAAAGAATTTCGTCCTCAGAATTTAATCAAGAGGCTAGAGATGTCGGGACAAGCTATACTAATCACAAGCAATATCTGACTGAGCAATCAATTATTCAGTCATTCATGCAAGCAAGGAATTAAAGCATAAGGCATAAGAAAGATATTATACCTCATGTGTCAAACAGGTGTGGATATCACGATCAGATATCATCCTTACGCTCCCACGTTGACTCACCCAAAGAGTGATGACCCCAAGCAATACGGACTAGCTTAATAGTCTTGTTCTTGAGTGCCTTCTCTCTTCGGTCCAATATGGATACGGGCCTTTCCTCATACGAAAGGTTGGTACCAACAACCAATTCCAAATGATCAAGGATATGGCTCGAATTCGGGATATACCGTCGTAATTGGGATACATGGAATACGTCATGTACCTCATGCAACGAGGGTGGAAGAGCGAGACGATAGGATACATCGCCTACTCGCTCGAGAATGTCGAACGGTCCTATATACCTAGGACTAAGCTTTCCCCGTACGCCAAAACGAATGGCGCCATGGTTAGGCAAAATCTTCAGGAATACGTGGTCGCCGATAGAGAACTCAAGAGGACGCCGATGAGAATCGGCCCAATGACGCTGACGATCTTGTACAACTCGAAGATGATCTCTGACTCTTCTGACCACCTCAACTGTCTGAGTAATCATTTCTGGACCGAGCATCTGCCTCTCCCCAACATCATCCCAAGCTAGCGGGGATCTGCACTTCCTGCCATACAGTGCCTCGAACGGTGCCATCTGGATACTAGCTTGAAAACTATTGGTGTACAAAAAATCTACCAGGTGCAGGTGATCTTTCCACAAACCATCGAAGTCGAGTGTACATGACCGCAACATATCTTTAAGATTCTGGATCGTGCGTTCCGACTGGCCATCTGTCTGCGGGTGATAAGCTGAGCTGAACTGGAGGTGAGTTCCCAAACTCTCTTGCAAGCTGTGCCAAAAGTGCGACGTAAACCTTGAATCTCGGTCTGAGGTGATACTGACTGGCATACCGTGAAGCCTGACGATCTGCCTGAGATATATTTATGCTAGCTGAGCCGTCGATTGACCAACTCTGAACGGAAGGAAGTGAGCCACCTTCGTGAGCCGGTCAACTATAACCCAAATAGCATCTCGACCAGCTGGGGATCTAGGTAATCCAGTCACGAAATCTATGGTCACATGCTCCCACTTCCATTCTGGAATTGGCAATGGCTGAAGAAGTCCAGCTGGCCTCTGATGTTTAGCTTTAACTTGTTGGCAAACCAAACATCGAGAGACAAACCGGACTATCTTCCTCTTCATGCCATTCCACCAAAAGTGCTGACGGATATCACGGTACATCTTCGTACCACCGGGATGAATAGAATACTGCGAACTGTGAGTCTCCGCCATGATCTCCTGTTTGATATCTCCGCTGGATACACAAAGACGCTTACCATGCCTAAGCGTACCGTCTTCATGAATGCACAACTCCGGTCTTCGTTCTGCCTCGCACTCTGCTCTGAGTCGTTGAAGCTTGGAATCTGTTGACTGCGCCATCCGAATCCTCTAGACTATAGTGGACTGAACCTGCATACTGGCCATCAATGCCACACTGGCAGGAAGGACAACTTTGATACCCATCTTCTGAAGATCTGCTAACAGCTCTGGTTGGGCTGTTAGAAAGTAAACTCCGGCTCTCCTGCTCAACGCATCTGCAACGATGTTGGCCTTTCCGGGATGATAATGCAAGTTAACATCATAATCCACAAGTAGCTCCAGCCATCTCCTCTGACGCATGTTAAGATCCTTCTGGGTAAAAACATACTTCAGGCTCTTGTGGTCGGTGAAGATCTTCACCCTATCTCCGTACAAATAGTACCTCCAAAGCTTAAGTGCAAACACTACTGCTGCCAGCTCCAAGCCATGGGTTGGATAATTTCTTTCATGATCATGAAGTTGCCGTAACGCATAAGCTATTACCTTCCCATGCTGCATCAGAACACATCCTAAGCCTCTACCTGAAGCATCACAATACACTGAGAATCTCCCGGTTCCATCTGGAAGCGTGAGAATGGGTGTCTTCATCAAGCCTCGTTTCAACTTCTCAAAAGAAACCTGACACTCTGCTGTCCAGGCAAACTGTACATCTTTACGTGTCAACTGGGTCAATGGTACTGAAATCTGAGTAAAGTCTGAAACAAATCGCCGGTAGTAGCCGGCCAAGCCAAAAAAACTGCGAACTTCTGTAACTGTGATGGGCACTGGCCATGACTCAATGGCCATAATCTTCTGGGGATCCACCTCCACTCCTCCTCTGGTGATGATATGACCCAAGTACGAAATGTGATCGAGCAAGAACTCGTATTTACTGAACTTGGCATACAACTGGTGATCTCTAAGAATCTGAAGAACAACTCTGAGATGATGCTCATGCTCCGCCTCACTTTTGCTGTATACCAGGATGTCGTCTAGGAACACAATCACGAACTGATCCAAGTAAGGCATGAAGATGTGATTCATGAGGTCCATGAATACAGCTGGCGCATTGGTTGCTCTAAATGGCATAATAAGGAACTCCCAATGCCATACCGGGATCTGAATGCTGTCTTCGGGATGTCCTGCTCTCTGACTCTGATCTGATGATATCCTGACCGCAAGTCGATCTTCGAGAACACTGCTGCCCCTTGAGTTGATCAAACAAGTCATCTATCCTCGAAAGAGGGTATCTGTTCTTGATTGTCACTGAGTTCAAGATACGATAATCTACACATAATCTGGACGTACCATCCTTCTTTTTCACAAGAAGCATCGGGGCTCCCCAAGGCGATCCACTTGTACGAATGAATCCCTTGGTTCTGAGTTCTTCAATCATCTTGTACAATATCTCTAATTCTGATGGCACCATCCTGTAGACTCTCTCTGACACTGGAGCTGTCATGGGGATCAAGTCGATGGTAAACTCGATCTCCTGCTCTGGCGGCATCCCTGGAAGCTCTTCTGGAAAAACATCTGAGAACTCCTCGACTATCCGAGGCAACTGCACTGCTGCTACTGCCATCTGTAATACTGGAGGAGAAGGTTCAACTTTGCCTCGGGAGAAGGAAAACTCTGGCTCTTCGTGAATGCTAAAAACAACCCTGCCAATATGGCAGTCTATCCTAGCATACTGGTCCCTCAACTAATCCATCCCTAAGACCACATCATAATCGGCCATCGGAAACTCTATCAATCTAGCGGAGAATTCTCTACCGCTAACTACGATCTGACACAAGAAAAATACTCTATCTACTCCCACAAGTCCATTACCAGTAAGTATATTGAGCCTTACTGATAATGACTCGGGCTCCAGTTCTATCCGTGTTGCGAATCGTGCAGACATAAATGAATGTGATGCACTAGAGTCAAATAATACTGAAGCTGGAAAGGTGTTGACGAGAATAGTACCTGCCACCACCTCACCTGGTGCTACTCCTTCCTCTTCCATAATCAAGGCCAGTACTTGACCATGCCTTCTGGGTGCGGGTCCCCTCTGCTGAAAATTCCTCTGCCTGCTCTGGATCAGGGCTTGGGCTTGGGCATACTGCTGCGGTCTCTGCTGCTGGAATGCCTGGGCCTGCGTCGGCAATGGCCTCGGGTATGGGTACTGCAGCTGCTGCTGGACTGGTGCCGGTCCTCTAACTAAAGGACTAGAGAAAGCTGATGAACTCCCCCTGTTCGGGCAGTTCCCAACCCTGTGGTTCGGGGCACCACAAACCAAGCACAAACCCTGTACTCTGCGACACTCTGATACCACATGTCCTGGCTTCCCGCAGTGTGAACATCCCACTGCGAAAGACTGCTTCTGCTTCTGCTGTTGAGGGTACGTCGGGGCTGAATGCTGAACCGGCGTCACTGCGGCCGCCCGCCTCGGAGCTCCAAGGGGTCAAAGTGCTGGCTGCCGGGGCTGGTGCTGAAGACTGATTCATCTGGCTGTGGGATCGCTTCCGACCTTCGGTCCTATCCACGATCCTCTAGGAGGTATACTCGTGCCTCCAAACTGCTCTCAATATTATATCAAAAGTCTGATGCTCAAACTATTCCACTGCAAATAGAATCTCCAGATGAAGTCCCTGCTGGAACCGCTGGGCTCTATCGAACTCGGTTGCTACCAAGGTGGGAGCAAACCGACTAAGTCTCGAAAACTCGGCCGCATATCTGTCGACCGTCCTGCCCATCTGCTTCAGATTGGTGAACCTCGTCTGTAGATCGTACTGAGCTACAGCATCAAAATACTTGGTCTGGAATCTCTCCCTGAATACTGTCCATGAAATAGGAGCCATTAATCCATCGGCCTGCGCTGCCCACCAGCTGCAGGAAAGATCTAGTAACTGCAGGCGTACTACGGCCACCTTCTCATTCTCTGGAGTCTGGCTGCTTCTAGAATCACCTCTGTGTCCTGAATCCAAGCATCTGCAGCGATCGCATCTTCACTGCCGTCGAAGAAGGGAGGGTTCAAGTGCTTGAAGCTGTTGGCCGCGCTGTTACCCTGATGACCCCCTCTGGTCAAAGCATCTGCCACTTCCTGGTGCAAGGCTTCTTCGCGACGATCCTGGAAAGCTAATAGGGACCTGATGAGACCCACCAAAGTGCCATCATCTGGTTCTGCAGGCTGGACGGGCTAAATTGGTGGTTCTCCTCCGGTAGGCACGACTCTGGAGGCTACTCCTAAATGATGGGCTTGATTTCCAGGTTGAGACTGGTCCATGGGAGGTGCTCCGCCTTGCTGATCGACAGGTCCCGGAATAATGTCGCTGAAGAAGACGACATAGGAAATAATAAGGAAGGACCAGGACAGATCAACGATACAAGCATGTGATCAGGTCAAGATTCTCAGGGATTTGAAGATACGAACAGAGATCAAGGACGAATATTGATTGAGACATTTATTCGGTAAACCCTCATATATCTTGATTTACAAGACCTGCATGGACCACCACTTAAATCATGTCACACCCCAGAACCAGAATACTGGAGAACGGGGGCATACATAGCCAGCTACGTATATTGAAGTGCAATCTACCTCGCAATACGATCACGGCTGTCTAGATACATGAGGATTTAACTACAATCCAACAGTCGCCTATGGTCATGAACAAGCCTATTGTCTTGATTTCAAGCAAGTAGTAACAGTATACAAGATGTCAGAGCACCAAACATGTAATAGCAAGGCATCCCATACATTACATATTCGGATGATCATGAAGCTAGTCATACAAAATATCAGGACTAGCAAGAGTTTCTGTCATACATGATCAACCGTAGGATTTCCCAATCATGTTACAGCCCGTAGGCAGACAGTAAATAAGGTGTAATACGAGCTAACACGTGCTCGCCGACTAAACGCCTCAAAAGAATAATTTTACAATTAAGTGGGAGGACAAAAAAAAACTCACTCATTGCCAAGGTTACGCCTGGTGGTCACCATCTGGCTGGAAGACAGGTAGATTCTCTGGTGCTGCTCCGATATCTGGCCACACAAAAGCAGCTGGGTTAGACCCCAGAAAGAGTAAGTGCCACAAATGAGGCTTCACTTAGGAACTAAAACCAGCATATCATAATAGGATACTAAAGATAATAAATAAAGAATCGATAATAATAGAGATAACAATAGTAAACTGAGTACTAGGATACCATCTAAGTAGCCAGGTCACAACCCTTAAACCAAATAAGGACCGGGGTTGTAACCCTTCACCTGAATAGAAACCCGTCTCAAAATACTATTGGTACAGTATAGACAATAAACGAAGAGAGAATACATAACTGCTCCGGGAGCCAGGTTACAACCCTTAAACCAAACAAGGACCAGGGTTGTAACCCTTCACCTGAATAGAACTGGACCCCTGATCTTTATTGTTAAGGCCAGTATAAATAATCATGCCGATGAAGTAAGTAAAACATGACGAGAATGGCCTGGGGTTACAATAAGACAATAAACGAAGAGAGGACACAGAACTGCTTCGGGAGCCAGGTTACAACCCTTAAACCAAACAAGGACCGGGGTTGTAACCCTTCGCCTGAACAGAACTGGACCCCTAATCGTTATTGTTAAGACAAGCATCAATAATCATGTCATGTCACAATCTTGCACATGATCAGGATAAGACTAAGCTGGAATAAACTCCATCCAATCAATCACGGTCAATCAAGAGTATGGCTTGATACTTTAACTAACTAGGGTTATCACAGGCCTAGTTACTAGTAAGATGCAATGAGATTATCCCAACAGCCACAAGCCCTTGTTTGCCATTAAAATTGTGTTATTGCAAATTTTAATACAAACAGAACAGTGTTACAATGTTGGACTTAGACGTAGTCCTAGGAGTACACTTTTGTTTATCTGGGTCCCTTGTGTCGATGGAGCGAGTGGTAATACGTTGACTCCGTTGACGATCTGACGACGGTTCTCGGTTCTATGACGGTTTGGATTGCTCTGGGTGCTAGAGCTTGCGGAGAGAAAGAAGACGTTGAGTGTCTGTATCTGCCTCTCTGTGTATGCTCGTAGGTCTGCCTCTGTATATGTATGTCGGTGCTTGTATGATGTGTGTGGAAGAAGAAAATGATCCCTCTATTTACAGTTTTACAGGCTGGCTGCTCATGCGCGCATATGTCGGATGCGCCTGGGCGTGGGAACGCCACGTGGTTATCGCTGATGGAGGCGCATGGATGATGTGCTCTATTTGAGGAGTTGAACCCTTCCTGTTGCCTTTGTGGGCTGCGGCTGAGCTGACACGTAGCAATGGAGAGGATCTTTCAGTTGCTGAGATATTGGGTGATTAGCACCCCTTCATAGGCTGAATCAAGTCAAAGGACACGTGTCGTAGGTCCATGGCTCGAAGATCTCGGATTTGGTGGGGGTGATCTGATAGGATGCGCCTGAGACTGGGCGCATGAGGAGACTTTAGCTCATAACCTTTAGGAGTCACGAACCAGTCGGGGCGTATGGCTTTTGAGGCGCATGCGGGGCTTCAATAGTGACTTTGACTTCTGTCTTTAGGGATCAGAGAAGAAGTCTGAGGCGCATGGCTTTTGAGGTTCATGCAGAGATTTGGGCGCATGGCTGCGGAGGCGTATACGAGATAGTTGGACGGCCACGTGGCTTGTAACTGCCGGAGGAGAGTAATGATGATGCTGACGTTGGTGACGTTTCGTCTTCTGAAAAGCTGTCAACTGTTCAGTCCTCGGGGGACGTGCTGCCAACTCTGTCAGACTTCAGCATTTAATGTTCTTTGACGGGTGATGGGCTGTTGAGTGGGCGCATCGATCGGCGTTCCACTAGGCGCAAGGGGGCGCATGGGGGTGCATCCTTGTGAGGCGCTTGGTGTTGAAGGGCGCATCCTTGTGAGGTGTTTGGTGTTGAGGGGCGCATCCTTGTGAGGCGCTTGGTGTTGAGGGGTGCATCCTTGTGAGGCGCTTGGTATTGAGGGGCGCATCTGTATGATGCGCGGTCTGACCAGCACATCCGTTTGTATGATCCATCTTTATTGGGCCGACTGTTATGTTCTTCGAGTGCTTTCAATAGCCGTTTTTGACTTGGCGGAATTCGAAGCATCAGGTTCATCACCATTTAATGCAAATTCATTGTACGAGATTCGGAGAGCCAGCCACTTGGCGCATGGGTTTGATTTTCTCGGCATATAAATAGTGGCATGGAGAGATTTTGCTTCTCATTCTCTCACGTCCTCCCGAAATGAACTTATTTTCCCGAGCGCATTCTGTTGACGAGATGCTCCCGAGGGTAAAGATGCAACGTATTGTCTTCATCGATGCACTTGAAGGTGACTGTTATATCCAAAAGTCGGGGTCGAGGGCTTCTGAGGCAGACAGAAGATGCCTGTAGCATCCAAAGAACGGGATGCTCGAGCCTCGTCTCCGTTATGCTGGAAGAGCCGCAGATCGAAATTACGGTGCTCCCATCTTCCTTCGGCTTTGGAGAGCTCTTTCTCCTGCAAGAGTGGGTGTTGCCCATTCTGGTTGGGTTAAAAGCTGCTCCTTTAGCCGCGGGTCGATTGCGGTACTCTCCTCTTCCTTGGTTTGAAGAGCTCTTCCTCCAGCTAGAGGGTTGATTGTCCGCCCTCATTTTGCTCAATAAATGCTTCATTAGTTGAAGCATTTGATGGCGCATATGCTGACACTTCATGATGCGCCTGACTGGGATGCTGAAGGACGGCACATAACTGAGTTGTTGAAGGGATGCACATAACTGAGTCGCTGAAGGGATGCACATAACTGAGGATGCACATAACTGAGGATGCGCATAACTGAGCTGCTGAAGGTATGCGCCTGGCTGAGGGTGCATGGCAAGATGCACCTGTTCGAGAGCGTATGGCGAGATGTGCCTGTTTGAGAGCGCATGGTGATTGCTGCGCCTAGCTGTAGACTTAGGGTCTTTTCTTTATAGAAGTTCTCCTTTATATAGCTCTTTTCTAGACATGTAATAGACTTTTATATGAAATAAAAATCCTTTTTTAATGTCTATACTTTTGCTTTGCTATGCCAAGTACTTCATCTGAGTTCCCTGGCGCATGTAATGTTTTGGTGCATAGGATTTCTGGTCCTGAAATTCCATACTTCTACAAGACCCCCTTCAAAGTTTTCAAAACTTTTCGTCAAGGTTTGGAATACTTTGAATAAGAAGCATGGTGGCCTTGGCGCATGACTGTTCGTGCGCATGGATACTTTGCGCATCAATGATGGGGCGCATGCTCCTCTCAGTTAATGATAACGCTTCGATAACCAAAATATTAATGATGATCTTTTTGGATTTATTTGCAGTTATCTCCTCACAGAACCCGAGGCGGCAGTTGAGGTCACACTTCATCGGTTCATGCGTACGACTGAGCCTATAAATAGGCGTGAGATGGAGAGAGAGAGAGAGAGAGTTCTTCCACTCTTTGCTTTCTCTTTTTTAGAGTTCTTTTAAAAAACCCTAACTTTCTTCCTCTAAGAAATAGCTCCCAAGACTCCTCGCGGCGGTGCTGGCCGAGGACGAGGCAAAGGGAAAGAGCCTGTAGAGGCTGCCGCGGATGATGTCCCCCGGCCGCACGTCGACGTTCGGCTGGCGGTGATTGGTGGGTTTTATGATTCTTTACCATATCTTTCCGTACCATTTTTAGAACTCACAAACGCCGGCGCGCATGGACTTTGAGTCCTGATGATGTGCTGAGGTTTTTTCGCCGACGTACATGGGTTTAAACCCTGATGATGCGCCGAAGCTCCACTGCTGACGCGCATGGGTTTAGACCCTGATGATGCGCCGAAGCTCCACTGCTGACGTGCATGGGTTTAGACCCTGATGATGCACCGAAGCTCCACTACTGACGCGCATGGGTTTAGACCCTGATGATGCGCCGAAGCTTCTTTTCAAATGCGACTGAGCCTTGGTTCAGGATATGCACTTTTGATGAGAACGTGGCTCAGATTCCTTTGTTATTTCTAACGTATCTGAATCTTTACCTTCTTTTGTTGACCACCAGTGTCGATGACTGTACCGCTCTTAAATGAAGTGCTTCTGGACGCTGCCCTCTGTCAGATGGGGGTAGATTATAATGAGGAGGTGATAAACCCTGCCCAAGCTGCTATTATGCTGGATCAGCCCCTCGAAAGAATGACTCAAATTCGAGAACAACCGCATGGGTTCCTCCAACGGATGATGGAGCGTGGCGTTTTGAAATCTGCCACTTCTGATAATGTGACTTTCTTGAAGCCTGAGTTCCTATTTGGGGACCGTCTTGCTTCTATTGAAGCAAAGGTGTTAAAGGTCAAGGAAGATTGGTTCTTTACAGCAAGGGGAGTGCATATGACTGTTAAACAACTTGAGCGTCAATGGCCTTTAACGGCTTGCTGTCGTCTTGCTTCTAAGAGGAGGATGACTTGGGAGCTAATCCCATCTCAAGGGGAAGCGGTGGCAGGCATCATCAAGATCGACTCTACCTCCGATCAGAGGGATACTTTGGCCGCCGTGCGGGCTGGGCCTTCTTTCACCTGGCGGACTCTACGTCCTAGGAGAATTTACAGTGACGTTCCCATCAACACATTTGCTTTTAGTGCTTCGACTTTTGCAAATCGTATGCTGTTGTTGGAGTGATCGTACCCGAAAGGTGAATTTTGGGTAGAGGGTTGGTGTCACTATGTTTCCAAATGGGACAAGCTGACACTCTGGATTATGTCGCGATTTCAAACCGAACTCCGAAAGATTGGGCTGACTGTCGCAATCTGGGCTACTCAGGCAGGCGTTGACATCAACAGGCATATGTTCCTCGCACTTCTGGAGATGTTCAACACCCAGACCAGGACTTTCTTCACTCCGGTGGGGGAGTTGGGACTCACACTTCAGAAAATGTACGAGGTGTCAAAGCTCCCTTGGGGATCAGAACCTTATGAGGAATACTTTCCGACCAACGAGGAGTTCCAAGTCCTGGAGGACAAAGCCGAGGAGATTATGACCGTCTTCAAGGAAGTGGCGAGTCATCATTATTATATACAGAAGAGGGATAAGGGCAGGTCACAGCCTCATGTGACCGCTTGGAGAGATTACGTCTTTAAGCAAGACAAGGAGGATCCCTCTCAGTTTACCACTCCGCCAGCGCTTTCCCGTAACGTGGTGCTCTCCGAAATGAGCAGGTTAGGTGAAAAAAATTCCTGGGAAAACGAGGACCGGCAGTCGGACGAACGCTCCTATAGCTGTTTCTGGCACCTTACTCACCAGATGTCGTCAAAAGCAGTGTTAGCTGCGTATCTGATGATTTGGCTTCGGGATTATGTCTTCTCAGGCGGGTCAGGCTCTATGGAGAGGGTGTCCCGTAACCTAATCCGGCCAGCTGTGAAGTTGGTTTTTGGCCGTCGCCTGGCTCTGCTCCCTGCAATAGTGTGTAACCTGCTGCGAGATTTACGAGAATTTGCGGAAAATGTGGTTCATGACCGAGTTAGGAATGACAACTTCCCCCGTGCTGAACTGCCGTTTCATTATTTGATGGGGTGGTTAATATTACACCATCCTAACGTGATGAGTCCGGGTTCGGACGACGACCACAGGGCCGGAGATGCATTCCTTCGCCGTTTCCACAAGAGGAGCTGGTCGTATACTGGTGTTCCGGTTTGTAGAAAAGTTTTATCCCACCTTTAGGGATGGAAGATCACAAAAGTTGGTCCCATCTTTTTGGGTATCGAGGCCAACGAAGACTTAATGGATTCGGGTGAAGATGCCACCACTCTGCCTCCAAGAGAATTCCGCTGGTTGCAAAGTATCCAGCCGTCCCATCTGGTGTACCGGAACAGGAACCAGTGTTACTTGGAGCCGTATTTGCCGAGCCGTTTTGTGCGACAATTCGGATATGCATAGTTGATGTGGGGTAACCCCAGTATTAACCTTGGGTATACTGGTAGTTTGCTGGACGGTGTACGAGCTTGGCATTACTAAATGCCGGATGTACCGGAGCTCACTTTACGTTGCCTGTTCAGAATCTGCGGCCGTCGATTCTTTTCTCGGCCGCTAAATTTTACTGTGTCATGAACGCCGTGCCCCCCGGATATGATCGGGAGACCAGTTTCATTGTCGGCACCCAGTTAGGGGTGACTGGGAACATGTTAGCGAAGGCTCGATCGTACTGTCCGCCAGAGGTGGGTTATCGAGGTACCCCTGCCGTATCCACGGGGGGTCAGGCAGAGCCCTCGGTCGATCAACCGAAAAGACGCGCTGATACAGAGGCCGGCTCTTCCGCGCCAAAGAGGCAGAAGAAGGCATTGTCACCGACAGTGTCATCTGACTCAGCACCTGCGGAGGTAAGGATGTCCCATATAATCTGGTTAGGTTCAACATCTTGTGATCTATGCTCTTTTTTTGTAGGAGCCGCTAAAAAGGAGATCCCGTACTCCAAAATCTGGTACCAGCAGACCAAAGGAGGTGGCAGGCTCATCTGAAGAGCGTATTCCGCCGATTGTGATGTCTCCCGTGGAGGAGAACCCGGACGATGTCGTTGTTGTGGAGATTCCAGTATCTCCAGATTATGTTGGGAGGGAAGCTGAGGTTGAAGCAGTCCTCGAGGTGGTGCAAGCCGCCGTGGGGACTTTGGACATTGAGGGTCCAGCAGAGACGGGGCTTCCAGATGAGGAAGTGGAGTGGAGTTCGTCGTCTTCAGATGACGTTCCTCCAGAGATGCGTGAGCCTATTGCGGGGGCAACAGACATGATTGAAACAGAGAAGAGGGTTGATTCCCCTCCTTGTCATGATGAGGGGAGGTCGACTATAGCATTATCGAGCCCTACCCCAGACTCAGCAGCGGAGGCTGAGGTGGCTGCTGACCAGAAGGTAGCAGCAGATCCTATCCCCGCGGAGGGATTTGATGGTGAAAGTGAGACTCGTCTGTCGATTCTGACTCTAATGGAGCCGAGTCAGGAGACAAGTGCTGATCTTGCTATTCTGGTGGAGAAGGAATGTCCCGTACAGCCTGCGGATAGTGTGTTGGGGACGGATGAGGTAGCCGCTGATGTCGATGGTCCCTCCGTGCTTGAGAAGGGTAAGGGTTTGCTGGAACCTTCTGTTGCTCCTTCTACTTGGGGCACGATATCGACGCCTCTCTCGGCTCCTCCTGTTCTTTTGGCTCCTCTGGCTCAAGCCCCTGCTGAGGAAGAGTCCGTCGATGTCGAGGTTTCAGCCTCGTAAATAGAAGCCGGTGGGCCTTCTTCCGGTCTGCTGTTTAGAGTAGCTCCTCCAACTCCTGCTATGACGCCACAGGTGCTGGTGGATGCAGATGAGTATGTGAAGTTTATTATTGAGGCAGTGTATAAGATGCGGCAGAGGAGCATATCGGCAGTGATGGATGCCAACGGAAGCTTCGCGACGGCAAAAACCCTGACACTCCCTCACATCAATCTGATACGTTCCCACCAGGGCCATGATCATATGGCCAAGATTTTGGAGGCCTCAGTGGCTGAGCTGGACCAGCTGCTTTCTGAGTTTCAGTGTATCCAGCGAAATGATCTCTCCGCCCTGATAGACACAAAAAAGGAGAAGTTGATCGCTGAGGCTAAGTCCTCTTACCAGGCCACCGTGGGTGTCTGAGAACGCGAGATGACTGAAACTGAGGCTGCGGTGGAGAGGTTATCTCATTTCATGTAGGAAAATAGGAAGTTGCGAGCTGCGTTGGACGCCAGTATAGCGGAGGTTGATGCTAAGATTCGCCTCCTTGAAGACCAGCAGGCCCAACTCTTATTAGATGTTGAGCGAGTCCAGGCCAAACATGTAGCATCTAAGGAGAAGGAAGCGACTTTCACCCGCCAGGCTCTTTTCCTGGCTCAGCATCGGCGACAGTTAGACGAGAAGCATGAGGATGACACTTCTCCTGAGGCCATAGAAAGGATGCGTCAAGAAGCCAAACGTATGGTCCTGGCGACCGTAGAGACTCGGGCGGCAGACTTGAAGCGTCGGATTGAAGAGCTTTCGGCCAACCCCAGGGATGTTTAGAGATTATAATCTCTTCTTTTTTGTGTAATTTTGCAACTCTTGTTGGGGGTGTAATCCTTTATTTTTGAATAAAGAATACAGAGTTTTTGTGGTGTGTTCATTTTTGCTGTCATGAACTTGATGATTTGTGTGGACCTATTATCTTTTGCGCACCTTGGTTTTTAGGTACAGATAATAAGTTCGAGAGAACCGACATGTTTGCTCAGAGGTGATGTGGATGTGGCAAATATGGGATTTAAATAATGGAATCTTTCTACTCAGAGGTGTTATGGACGTGGTAGGAATGACTCTGGGGGATACGCGGAACTACTCAGAGGAAATGTGGACGTGAAAGTTCTGCGATCAATGTACGGTAACGCAGGGGTTGTCCGTACGGGATGTTTACTCAGCGGTAATATGGACGTGGTAAACATGATGGGTAGCATAGCCTTACGGAGCGTAAGGTCCTGCTTTGTAGGGTGTAGGGGAACAACTCAGAGGTAATGTGGACGTGGTTGTCCTTCTACTGGAGGATAGAATGCTACGGAACAACTGGGTTCCGAAAGTGTAAGATTTTGTGGAAGTAAATTGTATGTGAGCCCAGATGATTGGGTCCACAGACTTTCTTGTTGGGTGGAGATGGAAGTACATGTCTGAAAGATGTCAGGAGTAGTACTTCTTTAGGAACTTGTCGTTGATGGGCATCATGAACAAGTCCCTATTGGATTTGGTGAGGCGGTAAGCACCGTTTGAGTATACCGTCTCTATGATGAAAGGTCCCTCCCACTTGGGCTCGAACTTTCCTGGTGTCTTATGAGTCAACACCATCGGCCTCCTGACTGCCAGAACCAGGTCGCCTACTTGGAAAGTCCTTTGCTTGACCTTCTTGTTGAATGCCTGTGATATACGGGCTTGATAGAGTTCGATGAGTTGTTGAGCTAGAAGACGTTTTTCGTCAAGTGCCTCCAATTCTCGTAGACGGCAACGTTGATTGTCTTCCTCTGTTAGTTGATTTATGATCGCTACACGGAGCGAGGGTATCTGGATCACGAGAGGCAGTACCGCTTCGCTTCCGTAGACCAGGGAGAATGGTGTGTTGCCCGTCGGGGTCTGTACCGTTGTGCGGTAGGCCCAAAGGCATTCGCCGAGCTTTTCGTCCCAGTCACGTTTGTTGGATGACACGACCTTTTTGAGTAGCCTGACGATGGTCTTGTTAAACGCCTCGGCCAATCCGTTTGCTGCCGGATTGTAGGCGGTCGATGCCATATTCTGAATGCGATTCTTGTCACAGAATCTGCTGAAAATATGGCTGATGAATTGTGGACCATTATCGTGGATAATCCTTTGAGGTACCCCGAAATGGTAGATGACATGGTGCTTGATGAAGCTGATCACCCTGGAGCTCTTCACTTCTGCCAGCGGGATTGCTTCTGCCCATTTGGAGAAGTAGTCGGTGATGGCTAAGACGAAGCGGTATCCCCTTGATGAAGGAGGGGTGATCGATCCTACAATGTCCATGCCCCAGGCTTCAAAGGGCCAGGAGGCAACCGTAGGATGTAGTGGTTCTGACGGTGCATGGATGAAGTCGGCATGAAGCTGGCAAGCATGGCACTTCTTAGCATAGTCGAAAGCATCGCCTGCCATGGTTGGCCAGTAGTAGCCCATGCGTCGCAGTCGATCCTGCAACTTAGGGCCAGGTTGATGGGCTCCGCAAGTTTCGTCGTGAGCTTCTCGAAGGGCTTCGGCTGCTTCTTCGTTAGAAAAATATTGAAGGAGAAGTCCATCGTAGGAGCGTCGGTACAGCATTTTAGTAGATGTATCGTAATAGAATCAAAGGGAACGTCCCCTGACTGAGACGGCTTCTTTCGGGTCCTCTGGAAGAATTCCGTAGACATCGAAGTCGATGAACGGGAACCTCCAGTCTCGGACATTAACACCAGTACTTGTTGACATGGCCTGGGCTATTTGTGAGCATAGGTTGTTTTTAGGACAGACCAAGTCTCGACCAACTACCATGACGTAGTGTTGAGTCCCGAGGGGTGCTGCCAATGAGGCTGCGAGGCCAGCCAGAGCGTCAGCCTCCAAATTTTGTAGATAAGGTACATGTTCGATGAAGAACTTGGTGAAGGTTGAAATAATGTTCAACGCAACCCCATGGTAAGGGATCAGATCTCCATGGCGAGCTTCGTATTGCCCTCTGATCTGGTTAACGACGAGTTTTGAGTCGCCGTAGGCTTCCAGATGATTCACCCCCAGCTGTTGGGCTAGCTGGAGTACCATGATAAGCACATTATACTCGACAATATTGTTGGAGCACGGCTTCGAAAGGGAGTAGGCACGCTGGATGATCAGCTAATCGGGGGAGACTAAGACTACCCCCACTCCTGCGATGATTTGACCTTTAGGGCATGTTCTTGAAGCGCTATCGAAAAATATCCACCAGACGGAGCTTTCTTCGGTGACGTTTGATTCTTGGACCTCATCCGGGATGCCTTCATAGAGTCTAGAGGATTCTGGGATGGGGTGTGCAGCTAAAAAGTCGGCCAGAGCCTGACCCTTAACGGCTTTTTGTGGAACGAACACCATGTTGTATGGCGTTAGCAGGATCGCCCATGTAGCTAGCCGGGAGTTCAATGATCCTGGCTTCGTCTTGAGAACTCTGAGTGGATTGACTTGGGAGATGACATGAATTGTCTGACCCGAGACATAATGGCGAGTCTTCTGGATGGTAAATACCAAAGCCAAACACTCTTTTTCAATGGGGTTGTACCGGTGCTCGGCCCCGATCAGTGTTCTACTGAGGTAGTAGATAGCTTGCTCATAGCCTGTATCGCTGTTCTGAGCCAGCAAAGCTGTCACGCCCCGATTCCGTAGAATCGATAGTCGTCCCCCGGACGTGATGCCGTGCGAACCTAAGTTGCGATCGCACAAGGCATAGTCATAAGGTTATCCGAAACACAACATCAAGTTAGAGTACGCAGAGAAATTGAATGACGCATTTGAAATAGAAATTAACTTTTTCATTGATAATAATAAAACTTTACATAGACTTCTTTACAATCATTGCCGTGCGGTCTACAACATGACTCGACTTACAAAACGAACGCCGATGAGATAGTCGTTCCATACATTACATCCCTTTTTACAAGCAAAAACCATTACACATTTCCACCTGCTATCGTGGGAAGTCGAGTCGCCATGTTTTTCTTTTGGACTGAGTGCGGATCTTCTTCAAAAGAAATCTAGAAACACAAGCCTTCACACGCGGACGAGGCTTCAAAGGGTTCACTTCGCCTTGAGCTTTCAAGTGGCACGCCCTTCGTAGTTCAGGGTACCTGCGTGGAGAGCGAGGATCAGTACATTATACTTTGTACTGGTGCATGGCAAGTTAAGTTCCAAGCTCTCATTTGGTTGATGAGTTTATATGACTTAGAGTATGAATGTTTCTAACCATCCTAATGAATTTCAAACAAGCATATGACAAGCATAATAAAATTTTACGTTGAAACTTACCCCCGGCGGGCCGTGCCGTGCCTTATGAAACTTACCATGTTCTTCCCTGTCAATTGTTATCATTTACATACCAAGTGCAATATTGCGTGTGATTGGCCACTGGCATGATAAGCCATCCTGGACTATAGCTTTGTTAGTCGGGGCCCTTGCAACGCAAGTAGCGAGCCCCGCTGCAAGTCTCCGCTTAACCCGTGCTATTATCCAGCACAGCTATACAGTGTTTTCCCCTAGGCCGATTCGGTCCTGTGGCTGCGGGTTGTCGCTCGAGGAAACTCTCACTTGTCGACAAGTTGTCTAATGACCGAGTTAAGACATTATTCAGTTGTTAAGGTATTGCCTACGTTCACTTTGAATCCTGACAATTTTACCATGCCCGTGCCTCTGCATTCAATCTTTCATCCGCAACAACACTATCGATTTACCTAAGAAGGGGGTCGAAAAGAGAAGGGTCAGCCACTCACCTTGATTTTACTTCGGTGAGAGAACTTGTTGGTCGCGCTAGACGTCGCCTACGCGATTACTTGAAATCGTACAAGCAACCGATTAGAACACTGCATTATTCAAGAAGTTCGATAGGAAATGCGAGTTCGAAATGCAAGCCATGAAAACTATCGAAAACATTCACGAAAACGCATTCAAAAAACAAAGCCAAAACCAACACAAGCGGCGTGAAAAGCAGAGCAACGGGAGGTCTCTTTCGACTCAGCCGCAGAGTCAATCCTCGAGGCACAACCCACTGAATATGGGACTTGGTTCCGAAGAAGACATTCCATAACGAGGAATGGATCTTAATTCAACCGTTCCCGTTCGATCGACTCGGTCGATCCCGACCTATCGGTCCCGACCGAATCGATAGCGACATTGTTCCTTTCTCGCGTACCCCGTGGACAGAGTACGGGGCACGATGTAGGGACGGGGTACTACACCACAACCAACTAAGAAAAAGTTTCGTCCTCGAAACTTAAAATAGAACCTACCTCTACGAGAACAATGAAGGGAACTTTTTCTTCATTTCTGACTCAAGCTTCCACGTCGACTCTTCGACCGAATGGTTCCTCCAGAGGACACGGACGAGGGGAATGGCACGGTTGCGGAGAAGTTTATCCTTGCGCTCCAAGATTTGTACCGGCTCTTCGACATATGACAAGTCCGCCTTCAGGTTCAGCTTACCCAAATCCACAACATGGCTCGGATCATGCACGTACTTTCGCAATTGTGATACATGGAAGACGTCATGTACCTCTGACAACGGAGGCGGCAAGGCGATTTGGTAAGCTACCGGGGCGACTCGCTTCAATATTTCGAACGGGCCAACAAATCTTGGGCTCAACTTTCCTTTCGCACCGAACCGGGAAACTCCACGCATAGGCATCACCTTCAGGAATACATGGTCGCCTTTCGAGAACTCGAGGGGACTTCGGTGCGCGTCGGCATAGCTTTTCTGCCGACTTTGTGCTATCTTCAATCTCTCTCGTATCAACTTGACCTTCTGCACAGTCTGCTCCACCAGCTCCGGACCAAGTATCTGCCGTTCCTCGACTTCGTCCCAACAAATGGGCGATCTACACTTCCGGCCGTACAAAGCTTCATATGGCGCCATTTGGATGCTGGACTGATAGCTGTTGTTGTATGCAAACTCGGCCAGCGGTAGATGGACGTCCCAACTTGACTTCAAGTCGATCGTACAGAGTCGTAACATGTCTTCGAGAATTTTGTTCACCCGCTCTGTTTGGCCGTCAGTCTGAGGATGATAAGCTGAGCTGAACTTCAACTTGGTCCCCAGTGCTGAATGAAGACTACTCCAGAAGCGCGCTACGAACCGTCCATCCCAATATGAGACAATAGATACTGGGACCTCGTACAGCCGAACTATTTCATCAAGGTATATCTGAGCAAGGCGGTCGACGCTCCAAGTAACTTTGATGGCGATAAAGTGTGCTGACTTGGTTAGTCGATCGACGATGACCCAGACGGCATTATTTTCCTGCGGCGTCCTCGACAAGCCAACAACGAAGTCCATAGTGATGTGATCCCATTTCCACTCTGGAATGGTGAGGTTCTGCATCTTCCCGCCCGGTCGCTGGTGCTCGACTTTGACTTGCTGACAGGCCATACATTTTGACACAAAGAGCGCTACGTCCCTCTTCATGCCGTGCCACCAAAAGACACGCGGAGGTCCTTATACATCTTGGTGCTGCCAGGATGCAAGGAATATTTTGTATAATGCGCTTCCGACATTATCTCCTTTCTAAGTTCTGCGTCGTCCGGTACGCATAGGCGTCCCTTCACGTGCAACACTCCCGACTCGTCCTCTGCAAAGTCGGACGCTTTTCCTGTCGATATCAGCTTTCGCATCTTCTCCAGGTAGGGGTCGTCCTTCTGTGCAGACTTGATCCTCTCCTGTAGGCTCGGTTCCACCCGCAGTTGTGCCAGTTTCACGTCTCTGAAACGAACTCAGAGCTCAATGCCCATTCCTTCCAAGTCATGCAACAGTCGATCGTTGATGCGTAACGAAGCTAAGTACTTCCGGCTGAGCGCATCCGCTACCACATTTCCCTTGCCCGGCGTATAGTCGATTGATAAGTCATAGTCTTTGATTAGTTCGAGCCATCGCCTCTATCGCAAATTCAGTTCTTTCTGGGTGAAGAGATACTTGAGGCTTTTGTGGTCCGTATAAATCCTGCACGCCACGCCATAGAGATAGTGACGCCACAGCTTCAACGCGAACACAATTGCCGCTAGTTCTAGGTCGTGCGTGGGGTAGTTCTTCTCGTGCGGCTTCAACTGCCGGAAAGCAAAAGATATCACCTTATCCCGCTGCATGAGCACACACCCCAATCCCTGGCCAGAAGCATCGCTGAAGATTTAAAATCCCTCCGTCCCGTCAGGAAGAGGAAGTATCGGGGCCAAAATGAGCCGTTGTTTGAGCTCCTGGAAGTAAGCTTCACAGTCGTCTGACCACTTGAATACGACTCCTTTCTGGGTGAGGCGAGTCAACAGCGATGCGATCTTCGCGAAGTCCTTCACGAAGCGTCGGTAGTATCCCGCCAAGCCTAGGAAGCTTCGAATTTTGCTAACTGATGCAGGCCGTTTCCAATCAGTAACTGCCTCGACTTTCTTCGGATCGACTGCGATGCCCGCGGCGGAGATGATGTGCCCAAGGAATGAGATGATGTTCAGCCAGAACTCGCACTTGCTCATCTTCGCGTACAACTGATTCTCTCGAAGGGTTTGGAGTACCGCCCGCAGATGCTCTGCATGTTGTGCTCGATCCTTCGAGTAGACGAGGATATCGTCGATGAAGACTACTACGAACTTGTCAACGAACGGACGGAACACCCAATTCATTAGATCCATGAAGACAGCAGGGGCATTTGTTAGACCTAATGGCATTACCAAGAACTCGTAGTGGCCGTAACGAGTACGGAATGCAGACTTCGGCACGTCATCTGGCTTGACTTTGAGTTGGTGGTAATCCGATCGTAGATCAATCTTCGAAAATACCATTGCACCTTGGAGCTGGTCGAACAAGTCGTCGATACGGGGCAGGGGGTATTTGTTTCGCACGGGCGTACCCCACGATGAAACACTCGGACGGATAAACCCTCTGTCGAGTAATTCCTGAAGTTGTGCCTTCAATTCCTTCAATTCTGCAGGGGCCATTCTGTACGGAGCCTTCGAGATCGGCCGGGTGTCGGGGAATGTGTCGATGGTGAACTCTATTTCTCGATCGGGTGGGATGCCGGGTAGCTCGTCCGGGAACACGTTTGGGAATTCTGCCACAACGTCGGTCTCTTCCGCGTTTGTACCATCTTGTCGCATGTCTCGAACGGAAGCTAAATAGCCTTCGCACTCGGAATGCAGCATCCGTCGAGCAGATATTACGGAGATCATCCTGTAGGTCGGCGATGCCTCACCATACGAGTAGCAAAATTCAGGCACTCCAGGTATACGGAATGTGACCTTCTTTTCAGCACAGTCTATGGTTGCGTTGTACGGACCGAGCCAATCCATGTCCAGTATGATGTCGAAGTCCTTCATATCTAGAACTATCACATCAAGACCGATCTTTTGACCGCCGATACAGATAATCCCGTCGGCATAGGCTAAGTTTGTGAGAATTAGTGCGCCTGAAGGTGTGCTTACGCTAAGGTCGAGATCTAATGATATTACAGGAAATTTGTGCTCGGCGGCGAAGTCTGCCGATATGAAAGTATACGAGGCGCCTGAATCAAATAACATACGAGCAGGTACATTATTAAAATTTAATATACCTGGCACAACAGTGTCGGAAGTATACACCTCGTCTCGAGTCATGACAAAGACACGCCCCTGTGCATTAGGGCGTCGGGCTTGGTTGTCGGGTTGAGTGGGCTGAGGGGGTCGGGGCGCCTGTCCTCGATTCTCTTGACAGTGTTGTTGTGGTGGTACATTGGGATGATTTGGTTTCCGAACCGGGCATTCTCAAAATTGGTGCCCCCTTTGTCCGCAAAAGAAACATCCTCCTTCGTGAACACGACAATCATTGGGATGGTGGCCAGGGTTGTGACATTTGCTACAAGGAATCAGAGGGGTTCGCCCTCTGTTGCTGCCATTATTTGGACGCTTTGACGCGTAGTTGTTTCCTCTCGTATAGCTAGGACGTTTGTGATTGGAGTGGCGCACAACGTCGTCAGCACTGGAAGGATGCAGGTTCTCAAGACGGAGAGCGTAATTCAGAGCCTCGCCCACGGTCTTGTACTCCGGGACCCCGACATGCGCACCAATAGAGTGTCGCAGGCCCACTTCGAACCGTCGCACACGGCACTCTTCAGTAGGCAGAAACTGGCCAGCAAACTTAGGCAATTTGTTGAATTCTGTGGCATACTGTTCCACTTTCCTGCTCCCTTGCTTCAACTGTATGAATTCATTCTCCTTCGCTTGACGAACGGCTGACGGAAGGTACTGGACTTCAAAAGCTTTACAGAACGTGGCCCAAGAGATCGACGCGGTGGTGTTGTCCGGTCGGATCGCTCGCTTGCGTACGGCCCACCAGTCGTGCACGTTCAACCGTAGTTGAAGTTGTGCGCAGGCGACTTGCTTCGATTCTTCAATCCCGAGAAGCTCGAAGTGATCTTCCAGCTCTTCCAACCAATCGATCGCCATGGAAGGGCCTTCGGTACCGCTGAAGGAAGTACGACACGCCTTCTTGAAGTTTGACACTTCGAAGTTGTACTTTTTCGGTGCCGCTGGTTGACGTTCGGGCTCCTCCGTATCGACTTCAATGGACTGGATCGTCGGCACGGTGGCAGCAGGTACGGTGACGGTAGGCGCAGTCATAGACTTTTCGTTGGCCGCCATTGTTTGGACGATCTGCTGTAGGGTATTTAACTGCTTTTGTTGAAGTTTGGCATGTGCGTCAAAGCGAGCTTCGAAGCGAGCTTCGAACTGGGCCTGTCGTTCCTCTACCTGTTGATGCTGGTTCTCGGACTGGTTTCGCTGTGCCTCCATCATGCGCAGTATCCTTTCGATGGTATCGTTAGAAGGTCCGGCCCGCGGATGATGCGAACTACTAGAGCCGCTTAAAGCGCTCTGTTCTTGCTCGGCCGTGGGTTCCGTCACTTCTGCGATACGAAGGCAAACGCATCAGTCATAAATTATTACGGACTCATTGTATGGAACAACTTATCTCATCGATGCGAGGTCAAAGGTTTGGAACTCTAGACGCGAGGCCAAAGGATGTAAAGCCGTGCTCTGATACCATTATGTCACGCCCCGATTCCGTAGAATCGATAGTCGTCTCCCGGACGTGATGCCGTGCGAACCTAAGTTGCGATCGCACAAGGCATAGTCATAAGGTTATCCGAAACACAACATCAAGTTAGAGTATGAAGAGAAATTGAATGACGCATTTGAAATAGAAATAGACTTTTTCATTGATAATAATAAAACTTTACATAGACTTCTTTACAATCATTGTCGCGCGGGCTATAACATGACTCGACTTACAAAACGAACTCCAATGAGATAGTCGTTCCATACATTATATCCCTTTTTACAAGCAAAAACCATTACATATTTCCACCTGCTATCGTGGGAAGTCGAGTCGCCATGTTTTTCTTTTGGACTGAGTGCGGGTCTTCTTCAAAAGGAATCTAGAAACACAAGCCTTCACACGCGGACGAGGCTTCAAAGGGTTCACTTCGCATTGAGCTTTCAAGTGGCACGCCCTTCGTAGTTCGGGGTACCTGCGTGGAGAGCGAGGATCAGTATATTATACTTTGTACTGGTGCGTGGCAAGTTAAGTTCCAAGCTCTCATTTGGTTGATGAGTTTATATGACTTAGAGTATGAATATTTCTAACCATCCTAATGAATTTCAAACAAGCATATGACAAGCATAATAAAATTTTACGTTAAAACTTACCCCCGACGGGCCGCGCCGCGCCTTATGAAACTTACCATGTTCTTCCCTGTCAATTGTTATCATTTACATACCAAGTACAATATTGCTTATGATTGGCCACTGGCATGACAAGCCATCCTAGACTATAGCTTTGTTAGCCGGGGCCCTTGCAGCGCAAGTAGCGAGCCCCGCTGCAAGTCTCCGCTTAACCCGTGCTATCATCCAGCACAGCTATACCGTGTTTCCTCCTAGGCCGAGTCGGTCCCGTGGCCGCGGGTTGTCGCTCGAGAAAACTCTTCCTTGTCGACAAGTTGTCCAATGACCGAGTTAAGACATTATTCAGTTGTTAAGGTATTGCCTACGTTCACTTTGAATCTTGACCATTTTACCATGCCCGTGCCTCTGCATTCAATCTTTCATACGCAACAACACTATCGATTTACCTAAGAAGGGGGTCGAAAAGAGAAGGGTCAGCCACTCACCTTGAGTTTACTTCGGCGAGAGAACTTGTTGGTCGCGCTAGACGTCGCCTACGCGATTACCTGAAATTGCACAAGCAGCCGATTAGAATACTGTATTATTCAAGAAGTTCGATAGGAAATGCGAGTTCGAAATGCAAGCCATGAAAACCATCGAAAACATTCACAAAAATGCATTCAGAAAACAAAGCCAAAACCAACGCAAGCGACGTGAAAAGCAGAGCAACGGGAGGTCTCTCCCGACTCAGCCGCAGAGTCAATCCTCGAGGCGCATCCCACTGAATATGGGACTTGGTTCCGAAGAAGACATTCCATAACGAGGAATGGATCTTAATTCAACCGTTTCCGTTCGATCAACTCGGTCGATCCCGACCTATCGGTCCCGACCGAATCGATAGCGACAGTGTTCCTTTCTCGCGCACCCCGTGGACAGAGTACGGGATACGATGTAGGGACGGGACACTACAAAAGCACCGAGGGAATGATCCATGGCACGGATGTAGAGGAGAAATAGTTTGCTGGCGACGGGTGCCACTAGGACTGGCGGGCTCGTCAAGTAAGCCTTGATATCGTCGAAAGCTTTTTGGCACTCCTCTGTCCAGACGTAAGAGACTCCCTTCTTCATGAGCTGGGTGAAGGGTTGACATTTTTTGAAAAGGTTTGCTATAAACCTCCGGATGTATGCCAGACGCCCTTGCAGGCCTCGAAGTTCTCGGAGGTTCTTCGGAGGGTCCATGTCAAGGATGGCTTTGGTCTTCTCGGGATCAACATAAATGTCTTTCGCCGTGATAATGAAGCCCAAGAACTTTTTGCAAGAAACCCCTAGGAAGGATTTAGCGGGGTTCATCTTGAGTTGATGCGCCCGCATGAGATCGAAGAATGTCTTCAGGTCTTGTAGGTGATCTCCTTTGAGACGGCTCTTGACTGCGATGTCATCAACATAGCATTCGACTGTCTTGCGAAGATGCCGATGGAAGATGGTGCTCATAGCTCGTTGGTATGTCGCACCAGCGTTCTTCAAGCCAAAGGGCATCACTGTGTAGCAGAAAACCCCCTTCGGAGTCCTGAATGACGTGTGTTTTGTGTCCTCGAGAAACATCTTGATCTGGTTGCAGTCCAAATACTCGTCCATGAAAGACATGTGTTCGAAGCCATATGTGTTGTCGATCATCACGTCGGTAATTGGAAGCGGGAATTCGTCCTTCGGGCAAGCAGTGTTGAGATCCCTGAAGTCGATACAGACTCATATCTTCCCATTCTTCTTGGTGACAAGGACGACGTTGGCCACCCAATTCGGGTGTTGTTCTTCGCAAATGAATCCGCTGGTCAGGAGTTTATCTACTTTTTGATCGATAGTGTTCATGATATCAGGACAAAAACGTCGTTGTTGTTGCTTTATAGGCCTGGCCTCAGGTAAGATATTGAGCTTATGCATCGCGATCTGGGGATCGAGTCCCGACATATCTTCGTAGCTCCAAGCGAAGACATCGATATATTCTTTAGCCAGCTGGATTAAAGATTTCCGGTCTTCTCCTTTTAGGCTTTTGCTGATAAAGATGGATTTGGAAGAAGATCCATCCCCAAGGTCGATCTGCTCGACTTCGTCTTTGGTAGGGGGTTCACGTAATTCAAAACGAGACTCCTACTGTTCTCCTAGGCATTGAGCCCAGGGTTCTTCTTCGAAGAATTCTGGCGCTTGGTCTTCGCCTTCATCTTCTTGAGATTGTACAGATGTCATGTTGGCTGACAGCACTTTCTTGAAGACTGATCCGATGCTGGTATCGGAATCCCAAGTTGATGCTTCGGATAAATGAGAATATTCTGTCTCTTCTGCCTCCGAGCTCTCTGGAGTTGACGGAGGCGTGACATAGCCCACCCCCCGTCAAGTTCGATGATAGTAGTCTTGCGGCTTTCCTTTAGGTGTTGGAAGCCGGAGAGGAAGACGTCGACCCTTGCCGTAGTTCAGGCCTTTGTTACTTTTTAGGTCGTAACCCATCTTTTGGATGAGGTACTTTGCCTTGTCCGTGTACCGATAGACTTGTATTCTGCCGGTATCCGGTTCTTGCTCGAGTGGCAGGGGGTCTTGATGACGCTCGACCTTGCCGAAGATGATGGATTCTTCGTCTCGATTCCGCGGTGGGACTACAAAACAGACCCCTTGGGACGGGACTACTCTATTTACATGATGGACGGTCGTTATTTGTGTTTACAACGACCGCAGAGCGTTATCTAATGTATATATGGCATTCCAATGTGGAAGACTAGAATAATTAAAAGACACTCTATTATTGATGAAACACAAGATTTTATCCCACGGGATTACATTGTCCAGAGAGGGTGCATCTACATCAGCAGAGATATATTCCCCTAGCTCTTCATCTGTGAGTACTGGGGTTGGATCGGAGGAGTCCACCATAGCTTTAATCTTGGGGTCCGAGAGGGCTATGTGGGCCTTCTTCGGCAGCTTGGATGAGACAGATGATTGCGGCGGCTTGCCCGTAAGACGTACCTTCAAAGGTGCCTCAATTGCACCTTCCGTGGTTGGTGCCTTCCCCTGTAGTTTTGCCACAAGGGGAGCCGATGTCTGAGGCGGCTTTCCCTTGAGCCGTATCTTCAAGGGAGCTTCAGTAGGTGTTCTACCTGGAGCAGTTGGTGCTTTTCCAGGTAGCTTGATGCTCATGGGAGGCAACGTCTGAGGCGGCTTCCCTTTGAGTCAAATTTTTAAGGGAGCGTCGGGAATCATCTCGGGCTCCATGTCATGCTTTGCTGCCGTTTCTGCTTCATCGTCAGCATCATTGGCTTCCTCCTTGTCGGACGACTTGTACAAGGTGGAATCAGTGAAGTAGGTTTCGACCCCTTGAAAGGGTCAATGTCCGCGAACTCTGTCCGGATGACGTTATTGGTGGACACGTACTTCATACATTGGTGGAGTGTAGATGGCACCACCATGTACTCATGCAGCCATGGACGACCCAGTAGGAGGTTGTAGTTGACGTCAGCGTCCATGACGTAGCAAGTCACCTCGGTTCTGAGGTTACCGATATGACACTTTAGCCGTATTTTGCCCAGCGGCTCACTTTTGCTAGCATTGAAGCCAATGATTGTTGTATTGGAAGGTGCTAGTCGGTACATTGGGATTCCCAATGTTGAGAGCAGCATCTTCGAAATGATGCAGAGGAAAGACCCCGGATCGATCTGAATCCGCTTCACCTTGACGGAACCGATATACCCTGTATAATACAGCGGCCTGTTGTGTCGGTTGTGCTTGAGCAGCATGTCTTATTGGGTAAAAGTTATATTGGGGATAACTTCATCCGCATAATGATAGTGCGTACATGTAGTCAGAGTATCCTCAGGCTGCTTGACCTGGCTGATGAAGGACTCAGCATCCTTCAGGGATTTACAGAGAGCTTCCCGAGTGTCCTTGGAAAGACGAAGGAGCTCGAACAGAGATAGGCGGGCAAGAGTACTGGCAAGTTGCGCCAGTATGTCGAAGTTGTGGGGCTTGGCTAGCCCCGAAGCATTCTCCTTTTGCAGAGGCCTGTCGAAATGAGCCTGTACATGCTTTTGCTTATTGGCTGCTGGGGGCTTAGATGGGCCCTCTTCCTGGACAGCAGGGATGGTGCAGGGAGGCACCACCTCGATGGCAGCTTCGTCGGGTTGGGCGTTCTGATGTGAACGCGTTTGTACAGGAAGTGCCTCTTCCACAGAGGAAGAGACCATGCGGCAAGACTTGATCTTCATGTCCTTAGTTTTGGAGGCAGTACGTACCTCCGGTTGAGTAACTTCGGAGACGAGGTCAGGGTGAACCCACAAGACCTCTCTCCAGGATGTGGTCAGTGGGATGAGTCCACTCACGTTGTCACGAGTAGGTGGTAAGTTAACCACCTCCATTGTCGCCTTTGGGATGGAGAAGACGCCATCTTAGGTTGTAGTGGGCGACAAGGTGCCAAATTGGAGTGACACCAGGTTGGCCGAGACCGTTTTCTCTTCGTAGTTGACGGAGATGACATCCGCATTGATCATGCGTTGGATGTAGTTTTTGAGGACGTAACAGTCCTTAGTTGGGTGTCCGACAAACCGATGGTTGTGACAGTACCTCGAATTGTCCACTTTCCCAACCTCATCGGGACGCTTCGGGTCCGGCAACTTGATCTTGTCACCCTGCTTCAGTATCTCAAAGAGTTGCAGGGTGTCTTCATCGTTGAAAGAATAAACCTACTTTGGCCTTGGTGCAAGTGGAGGCTTCTGAGTAGGTGCTGATGCACCTTTGGAGGCATTGACAGTCAACGCTTGTTTCCCCTTCGTCTCTCGTCCAGGGTTGTTGGCTGCAGGCCGTTTTCCCTTGTCCTCAAAGGTAGGAAAAATAACTCCCAGAAGGCGAGCATTGGACGCCTTCTTCTCTGCGACTTTGACTTCGATGATCAAGGAACTCCAGTCGGGAGGAGGAGTAGAGTTGAGCCAGAGTTTGGTTGCAGGCAGTATGTTCATGCTGTAGGAGGAGAGGAGTGCGTGTTATGGCATGCCGGAGGGCAGTCTGAAGCACGTCTGTCGGAAGCATTCGATGAATACTCGAACTGTTTCTTTCTCCTTCTGGCGTATCTCTATGAGAGACGCCATTGTCATATCCTTCCTGCCGTCGTAGAAACGGTCGAGGAAGAGACGCGTTAAGTTGTCGAAGGAAGATATGTAGTTATCGGGGAGACTACAGTACCAGTCGTACTCTACTCCTTTCAGCGCCCCGACAAATATGCTGGTGAGTAGTACGTCCTCCTTTGGGAGATGTCCCGTTTGAGACTGAAAGTACATCAGATAACGACGTGGAGAGTCCTTCCCGTCGTATGGCATCAGTGTTTGTAGTTTATACTTAGGAGGATAAACCACTTTGTTCCAGTCGAGGGGATAAGGTTGGGGAATCCCCATCTTTTGGCGCTCCTCTTGTCTATTCTTGGATTCAAAGCGCTCGCACAAGTCCCTGATCATCTCGACCACGTTTTCCGTGGAGCTGGGAGTCGGAGAAGGTGGTACAGCCTGGAGTTGAGCATTTGAGGGCTCTGACGTCCGTGGTGCCTCGCGACGATCTGTATCCAAGGATACCCGTTGAAGGGGTACGCTTAATTCTCCATTGGTCCCTGGGTCAGGACCAGTAGATGGTGCTCTGGCCAAAGTGGACCATATTTCAAACACTGCTTGAGTCAATATTTGCATAGAGATAGAGAGGGTTTTGAGTCCTCCCTCCAGGGTATCCATGCGCTGGACGAGGTCTGCTGGTGGCGCATCGGGCTCGGTATCACCCCCAGTCTGTACACTATCATGACACGGCTGGAGTCGGATGGATCAGTTGAGGCTTCGCTTTCAGCCCCACTCTCCTGTAGGGGAGTTGCCTCTCCTGGAGCTTCGTCCTGGCTACCTCCAGCTATGTTTTGGAGGACACCCTCGTCTTCAGGAGCGTCCGTAAGGGCCTGATTACCCCCAGTTCTATTTTGGAGGTCCTCGTCTTCGAGACGCAGATCCAAAGGGGATAGACTACCCCTCGCTACGTCCGAAAGGCTGATTTCGTCCACCCCAGCTGTGCTTTGTAGGACATCTTCGTCCTCAGAAGGAGGATCAACGAGGGCTTGACTACCCCCAGCTTCCTCTAAGATCTTCTTTTTCCTCCGAGTGCTTTCAAACACCCCGGAGGACGGGACAGTTGTCTTGGTTTTCCTCGGCTGGCACTTGGACGAGGACGAGGAATTGCCAGTCGCCTTTCGAACTGACGAGGAGTTAGAGATTACAATGCATTAAGCAACCTTTAGTTCTGGCTCCACTTTTGTTGACACCTTCTTTCCGAGGCGACGTCGGAGGGGTGGTGATGATTGCAGCCACTGGAACATCGACTGTCTTGGTGGAACCGCTGCCTTGCAACAGCAGTTGATGGTGACTATAGCACAGGTGTGCCCTGTGAGGGGTGTATTGTGCTTGTCAGTCGACTCTCCTGATCGGTGTTTGTGAGTGATCACGTTACGCAGATCGTTGGAGGAGAGTGCCACCTTCGTACCCCCATCAGGCGCATGGCAAGGCCAAGCGCCGGGGTGGTTAAGTGAATACCGCGCCCCCTGATCCAACACCAAACAGGCGCTCGGATCAGTATTGGGATAACAATATTTACAGTGATTTGAACGAACCTCAAACGCACAACCAGTGGAGGCACGGGAGTTCAAGACCACAGGGTTTGCCTTGCTCGACTTGGTTACGAATGCAACAGATGCGCCCAAGTGAGATAAGGGCTTTGAAGGTCGATCCATTTTTGGCGCAGAAGCACCCGAGTCGATCTTATACAGCTTATCATCAGTAGCGCGCATGATTGTGAGCGCATACTTCTGATTTGCTATCGATATAGCACGTTTGAGGCGCAAGGCC
This sequence comes from Iris pallida, assembly GCA_029216955.1. Classification (NCBI taxonomy): domain Eukaryota; kingdom Viridiplantae; phylum Streptophyta; class Magnoliopsida; order Asparagales; family Iridaceae; genus Iris; species Iris pallida. The sequence continues at coordinate 1,601,494 of JANAVB010025798.1, forward strand.
CGTGCTGTCTTGGACTTCTTCGTACCAGCCCGCTGGGGCACATAGTACTCAGAGTCCAAATTCTTCTTGCCACTACAGCGAGTGAGTCTGTCAAAGACAGAGACTTTCAGTAGTGCATCAGAGGTGATGCGCGGGGCATTAGCTGCGCCTCTGCTCCGTCGATGCATCTTCCTCGTCTGAGAGGAAGATTGCTGGGGAATGTGGTCAGCCGCACGTTTTCTCGAGAGATGCGCTGCACCGGTGGACGCATCTTAGTTGTTGAGGACGTCAGCAGGAAGGAAAGGCTGTATTGGCGCATCCCCTTCGGTGGTGGTAGCAGAGGCGTCAACCTTGCGCACCCTGACTCGGCGAGTCTACTTCGGCTTCGGCAGCCGCTTCGAAGGACTCGCACTGCCTTCAGTGATGAACTCCTCATACGCCTGTTGATTGAGGCGTACGACCAGCGTCTTGTGGGAGGAGCCTACCTTCACGTCGTCGGATTGCGACACAGCTTTCTCAGTGGAGGAGAAAGAGGTCCCCAGTAGAGTCACCAGCTTGTTTGCCATTAAAATTATGTTATTACAAATTTTAATACAAACAGAACAGTGTTACAATATAGGACTTAGACGTAATCCTAGGAGTACACTTTTGTTTATCTGGGTCCCTTGTGCCGATGGAGCGAGTGGTAATGCGTTGACTCCGTTGACGATCTGATGACGGTTCTCGGTTCTCTGAAGGTTTGGATTGCTCTGGGTGCTAGAGCTTGCGGAGAGGAGGAAGACGTTGAGTGTCTGTATCTGCCTCTCTGTGTATGCTCGTAGGTCTGTCTCTGTATATGTATGTCGGTGCTTGTATGATGTGTGTGGAAGAAGGAAATGATCCCTCTATTTATAGTTTTACAGGCTGGCTGCTCATGCACGCATATGTCGGATGCGCCTGGTCGTGGGAACGCCACGTGGTGATCGCTGATGGAGGCGCATGGATGATGCACTCTATTTGAGGAGTTGAACCCTTCCTGTTGCCTTTGTGGGCTGCGGCTGAGCTGACATGTAGCAATCGAGAGGATCTTTCAGTTGCTGAGATCTTGGGTGATTAGCACCCCTTCATAGGCTGAATCAAGTCAAAGGACACGTGTCGTAGGTCCATAGCTCAAAGATCTCGGATTTGGTGGGGGTGATCTGATAGGATGCGCCTGAGACTGGGCGCATGAGGAGACTTTGGCTCGTAACCTTTAGGAGTCACGAACCAGTCGGGGCGCATGGCTTTTGAGGCGCATGCGGGGCTTCAATAGTGACTTTGACTTCTGTCTTTAGGGATTAGAGAAGAAGTCTGAGGCGCATGGCTTTTGAGATGCATGCAGAGATTTGGGCGCATGGCTGCGGAGGCGCATGCGAGATGGTTGGGCGGCCACGTGACTTGTAACCACCGGAGGAGAGTAATGATGATGCTGACGTTGGTGACGCTTCGTCTTCTAAAAAAGCTGTCAACTGTTCAGTCCTCGGGGGACGTGCTGCCAACTCTGTCAGACTTCAGCATTTAATGTTCTTTGACGGGTGATAGGCTGTTGAGTGGGCACGTCGATCGGCGTTCCACTAGGCGCATGGGGGCGCATGGGGGCGCATCCTTGTGAGACGCTTGGTGTTGAAGGGCGCATCCTTGTGAGGCGCTTGGTGTTGAGGGACGCATCCTTGTGAGGCGCTTGGTGTTGAGGGGCGCATCTGTTTGATACGTGGTCTGACCGGCGCATCTGTGTGCATGATACGTCTTTATTGGCCCGACTGTTACGTTCTTCGAGTGCTTTAAATAGCCGTTTTTTGACTTGGCTGAATTCGAAGCGTCACGTTCATCACCATTTAATGCAAATTTATTGCACGAGATTCGGAGAGCCAGCCACTTGGCGCATGGGTTTGATTTGCCCGGCCTATAAATAGTGGCATGGAGAGGTTTTGCTTCTCATTCTCTCACGTCCTCCCGAAATAAACTTGTTTGCCCGAGCGCATTCTGTTGACGAGATGCTCCCGAGGGTGAAGATGCGACGTATTGTCTTCATCGATGCACTTGAAGGTGACTGTTACATCGAAAAGTCGGGGTCGAGGGCTTCTGAGGCAGGCAGAAGGTGCCTGTTGCATCCAAAGATCGGGATGCTCGAGCCTCGTCTCCGTTATGCTGGAAGAGCCGCAGATCGGAATTGCAGTGCTCCCATCTTCCTTCGGCTTTGGAGAGCTCTTTCTCCTGCAAGAGTGGGTGTTGCCCATTCTGGTTGGGTTGAAAGCTGCTCCTTTAGCCGCAGGTCGATTGCGGTGCTCTCCTCTTCCTTGGTTTGAAGAGCTCTTCCTCCAGCTAGAGGGTTGATTGTCCGCCCTCGTTTTTCTCAATAAATGCTTCATTAGTCGAAGCATTTGATGGCGCATATGCTGACACTTTATGATGCGCCTGACTGGGACGCTGAAGGGCGGCACATAACTGAGCTGTTGAAGGGATGTACATAACTGAGCCGCTGAAGGGATGCACATAACTGAGGATGCACATAACTGAGGATGCACATAACTGAGCTGCTGAAGGGATGCGCCTGGCTGAGGGCGTATGGCGAGATGCGCCTGTTCGAGAGCGCATGGCGAGATGCGCCTGTTTGAGAGCGCATGGTGATTGTTGTGCCTAGTTGTAGACTTAGGGTCTTTTCTTTGTAGAAGTTCTCCTTTGTATAGCTCTTTTCTAGACATGTAATAGACTTTTATATGAAATAAAAATTCTTTTTTAATGTCTATACTTTTGCTTTGCTTTGCCAAGTACTTCATCTGAGTTCCCTAGCGCATGTAATATTTTGGCGCATAGGATTTCTGGTCCTAAAATTCCATGCTTCTACAGCCCTGCAGACCATCCAGGTTATCCGGGTTGAATGTCCGTTTATGAAGAATGCAACACGTGACTGTGTGCTGGAAATGTGTCCTACTCGTCGGTAGGCTATAAGTCCACTTAATGCGCCCAGATTACGGGATTGCCTATAGCTGGAAATCTCTTCATGTCTACTGAATTATTCTAGTTTATTAGCCTTAGTCAAGTACTGTAGGTATCCCTGACCGTAGTACTCAGGGATCCCTATCCTAGACATGATGCAAGACAGTACTGGTTTATTTGTACAAACACAATCGTCCACGGTGTCCAGGTCATTCCTATTTGTCATGTCAGGCTAGCTGTCGTAACAGCATGTCGAGATATATCATGTCAGTTTACTTGTCAAGAGTGCGCCACAGCGGGCCACAATCATGTTCTATTCTTACATTATCATGAATGAGAAAAACTTACATAAAATAACTAGTGACATATTCTTGAAGCCAAGGAAAAGATCTACAACTTTCATGTTTTGAGTTTTTCAAGATTCTAGCTACAAAACAACTTAAACAGGCAAAAACAGTGAAATAGAGCAATTCCGGCGCATGGGATTCCTGCACAATCCGTGCGTGGGAATTCTTGCACATCGGCGCGTGGGAATTCCTGCACATCCACGCGTGGAAATTCCTGCACATCGGCGCGTGGGAATTCCTGCACATCCGTGCGTAGGAATTCCTGCACCTCCGCGCGTGGAAATTCCTGCACATCGGCGCGTGGGAATTCCTGCACATCGGCGCGTGAGAATTCCTGCACATCCGTGCATGGGAATTCCTGCACATCAGCGCGTGGGAATTCCTGCACATCGGCGCGTGGGAATTCCTGCACATCCGTGCGTAGGAATTCCTGCACCTCCGCGCGTGGAAATTCCTGCACATCGGCGCGTGGGAATTCCTGCACATCGGCGCGTGAGAATTCCTGCACATCCGTGCATGGGAATTCCTGCACATCAGCGCGTGGGAATTCCTGTACATCGGCGCGTGGGAAACTCACGTTGCGTCTTCAGTACATGCGTGTAAGGAACCTACGTGCATGACATGCTCGGAGTCAAGGGATGCGTTGTCGGAACATCACAGCGCATGGCCTCCCGGTGCATGGCCTCCCAGGCGCATGGGGGTCATCGTCCCCAATCAGCAAGTTCAGCCATAAAAGTTCCGAAAACTTGCCATGGCCATAACTTCTTCGTCCGAAGTCGAAATCAAGCGAAACAAAAGCCAAAACTGCATGAAATTGAATTCTCTACAACATAGAACTATTAGTTTTCAAAAATAATCAAGTTTTAGAGATCAAAACCAAGAAAACTGAAAAGTTACAAACTTAGATCTACAAGAATCCATTCATCAAATCTAAAAATGCCAAGTTCTAAAGAGGCTTAGAATCAAGTAAGGAAGAGAATGAAACAATAAAACTTGAGATCCATCATGAAGCAAGTTGCACTTGCCTAGGCTTGGTAGGTGGGAGGAGTAAATGAAGAAGATGAAGAAGTAAATACAAATAATGGAGAGGAGAGAAGAAGTTGACTTATATAGCAACCCCTCTCATTTTAACCCAAAATAAACCAAACCAAGCCAAGCCAAGTAAAGTTATGTTGAACCAAGTTGAACCAATCAAGTCAAGATTTAAACCAAGGCTAAGCTAAGCAAGATAAGTTAAAATACGGGCCACCTGACAATTGTCAGAAATCCGTATGCGTATCCTGAAAAATACGTATAATGGAAAACGGGAGTGACATAATTGGCTTGCCATAATTAGAAGCCCAATTATATGGAAAGCTACTATATGAAGGGTCAAATCATAAATATATGATCAAAGTAAATATGGAAATCCAATCATATATTTCCTTACCATATATGTTCCAAAATAGGATCCATGCACTCCCCGAGCTTTTCCGACATATGGATGACGTTTGTCGCTCTCCGAGATATTCTCCATATAGGTTGGGAATCCCACCCACTCCAACAAATCTCTCCCTTCACAACTAGGTTGAGAAACTCGTCATCCCGACGATCCGCTTGCAGTACTCAAACTTTCCCCTTGGTAGAACCTTCGTGAGCATGTCCGCTCCAATGTCATCCGTATGGACCTTCTCAAGCATCGCGTCCTTCTTCACAACTACATCTCGTATCCAATGATATCGAGTCTTAATGTACTTGGACCGACTATGAAATGTCTAGTTCTTCACAATGTGAATAGCACTATGACTGTCGCAAAGCAAAGTATATTGTTTTTGCTTCAGCCCCATTTCCTGCAACAGTTTTTTCATCCACAACAACTCCTTGTAAGCCTTCATCGTCGTAATATACTCTGCCTCTGTCTTCGACAAGGCAACACACTTCTGCAACCGCGACTGCCACGATACCGCTCCTCCAGCAAACATCATCACATAGCCCGAAGTCGATCGCCTCATGTCTACATCTCCAGCCATATCAGCGTCGGTATACCCAACCAACTTTGGCTCATCACCACCAAAAGAAAGTCTCCAATCAGCAGTGCCCTAAAGGTATCGTAGAATCCACCTGACCGTACTCTAATATACCCTTCCAGGATTTGAAAGGTACCTGCAAACTGTGCCAACTGCATGAGCGATGTCTGGCCTCGTACACACCATAGCATACATAAGGCTTTCCACAGCTGAGGCATATGGAACCCGCTCCATATCTTCTTTTTCATCCTCGGTAGATGGACACCGCTCCTCAGTGAACTTAAACTGAGCCGCAAGGGGGCAACTCACTTTTTTTGACTCGTCCATCCCGAAATGCTGAAGTACCCAGTAAATGTACTTCTTTTGGGACAAGTGTAACATCTTGGACTCTCTCTCTCTCTCTCGACAGATCTCCATTCTAAGAATAGTCTTTGGTGCATCAAAATCCTTCATAGAGAAGGCCGCGCCCAGTTGACACTTAAACTCCGCTAACCTAGTGGCATTCTGACCTACTAATAGTATGTCATCAACATAGAGCAATAAAATGATAAAATCATCCTCGACAAAGTACCTCACAAATACAGAATGGTCCGACATCATCCGTGCATAACCATGCTCCCCCATAAATGACTCAAACTTCCTGTACCACTGCCTCGGAGCCTGCTTCAGACCATACAAGCTCTTCTTCAACCGGCATACCAAATGTGACTTGCCCTTCTCACAGAATCTCTCTGGCTGCTACATGTATAACTCCTCATCAAGATCACCATAGAGGAATGTCGTTTTCACGTCCATCTGCTCGACCTCCAAGTTAAAACTGGCTGCCAATGCTAGGACCATCCGAATAGATGACTGCTTGACGACTGGCAAAAAAATCTCATCATAATTCACGTCTTTCTGCTGACCATAGCCTTTAACTACTAGCCTCGCTTTGTATCTGTAGTATCCTGTCCCGCTCAGTCAATTGGAGGAATCGAAACGCCGATGACGTTCGGACATAGCCTTGCAACGGTTGCTCGAAGACATCGCTCGGTCGAGGAGACCGCTCGCTCAGGTGGGGTAGTTTCGGTGAACTTGTCTCATCTTAGCCTTCACATAATAAATCGCATGTTTTCAACTTGCACAAGTAGGCTTGCTAATAAAAGAGAAAAATTCATATAGATAAGGAAATAATTCCAACATGTCGAATTGAGTTGGAATATGGAAAGGTCCAACGGTCGGCTTAGAGTTGGTACACGGTATGCTTTGAAAATGACACTCGGTCCTTCATTCCGTAGCTTGGGAGAAGGAATGTTGATTTGAGTTGGCAAAGTATGTACGTAGCCTAAGTCATAGGTGTCGCCCGCATAAATGCTTCATAAAGCATTGCACGGTTCCATCGTCCAAGGCTTGGCACAGCCTTGGCTTGCCTATGAGTTAAGTTGCGTTGAATGGCTTGTGACATAAGTCTAGGCACCCAAATGACTTGGTCGTTTAAAGTCGAACGCGTGCACGGCACATTCTATCAAGGCAAAGCTTGATGCAGCCTTTGCTCGTCAAGTTGTTGCGAAGTTAAGTTAGGCAAGTTATGTTAGGCTATCGGGGTAGTAGCAAGCACGATAGTACGAGTTCTACGACTGGGTATAACCACATAGTCTTACGGTCTCAAGGTCCGTCATATAGAGTATGACTTGGACGGTGGTATCGCGTAGAGTTTATGTTGGTTTAAGGCACGATGTCATGGACTTAGTATTTTTAAGGCACGAGCCACGGTTGAGTAAATTGAGTTGGAAGGAGGGCTTTCAAATAGTCGTTCCTGAGTTGAATGAAATGATAGGGCAAGAAGGAAGAATGCTCGCGACCGGGTCGTCGAGGCAAGATCTCATATGTGAGAAGTATTGAACTTGGCCCTGAAAGAGATGGTAACACTAGTGGTAGAATGACTATGTGAGACGTCAGTTTGAGTCGAGTCTTGCATGGTCATGGACAACTTGTCGACAAGGTAAATTTGTTTTCTCGGACGATAACCTGGGGCCACAGCAGGACCGCTTCGGCCTAGGAGGAAACCGCGGATGAATGTGAGCGGGATGGCTGAGCCGTAAGACAACTTATTCGGTTGACACTCATTGGGACTAGCTACCCGCTTTGACCGGTCCATCCTATACCAGCTAAAAGGAAGACCACAATGGCTCTGGGAGCCAGTGACCAATTTATATAGATGAGTCGGCATGGCGGCAATCCGCATGTGTGTCTTTGGATTTAGTTAAGTTGAATGGGTGTGTACAGTTAGAACACAATGTTGGACCTAAGATTTGGTTTCAACGTAGGCGACGTGCTTCGGCACGAGATGTAGCGTCAAGTCTTAAGTTGTCGGCATATAAGTTGCATAAGTTGAATTTGAGTCGTCTTGAGTTTAAGTCAGGAAACGTCGTAAGACAAAGTCGATGGAATGACACTTATCCCAGAAGTCTTGATTGGGTCAGTTGGTGATCAAAGTATCAAGGGCCGCGAAACGGCAATATGGTTAAGTCATACTGAGTTGCGAGACACGATACGATGGATTTGTAGCACGGTCGTATGAAAATGGAGTACTATCGCGTAGTTGTGTCTTTAATTTTGGGTCGTAAGGCAAACACAACTTGATAGGTTAACGTTGTTGTTGCAAGCACGAGATGGTCTTGAGACACAAAATAGGCCAAGACGTCTGTCCTAAAATTGATCCTAAGGCAAGAGTAGAAAGACAATCATTAAGGGACTATGTTGCACAAAGTAAATGAACGTGTCGATTTTGTATGGGTGGGTGAGGAGCTCATTCCACCAGTACAGTTGAGTACTTATACCCACATAGTTTTTATGTGCAGGCACAGGTAGAAGCTCGTGGCACGTAGCTCACTTGGATGCGTCGAGGCACGGAGTTCCTTGGCGATTCGAAGTGTACGGCCGCATGGAGTCAAGACTTATACGGAACATAATATATGGATGTCGCCTTCCAAAGCATCCGCTGGCTCAAGACATGTATTGAGAGATGAGAGAGAGAGCTGAGTGACTTGTAATGTGAGATGGGTGAGCTTGAGAGACTTGTAATCTTGGCCTTTTGCCCCATTGTAACCTTTGTTTCAATATCAATAAAATAGTATTTTACAATGACTTGTGTTTTGCTTCAAATTCTGCTGCTATTATTCAATGTCTCTGCTTGGGGCTTCTGTGCGACGACCCCGTCGCAGCCATTGAAATTGGCCATTATGGAACCCGTCTTGCACGAGCGCAACCTAGGCTCGTGCGGCATCACGCCTTAACGAGGACGATCGCTCATACGGGAGCGGGGCATGACATAATGGTATCAGAGCACGGCTTTACATCCTTGGACTATCGATTGAATTCTTTAACTCCGTCGTTTCCGTAAAACTCTGAAGTGTTGCTTCCGCAAAGTTGATATCGTTGGTGCGCTCTCTCTCAAATGTCCCACGGGATGTCCATACAATAAGTCTATCTATTTTGTAAAATATAGGAGAACAGTTTTTGATAAAATAAAAAGATAGTTTGCGTAAGCACGGTTGGCTAAGTCGGGCTGGGCATATACACTAAGGATTGTGTCGACCTTAGCAAAGTCGAGTGCGGGATTCGTAATGTTGTAAACTAGAATAAGTTGAACTCGATTGAGTAAAAGTAAGATGACTATCGATAGGGGTGCTATCGAGCGACGATAACGTCGGTACGATATAGATGAACGTGCTTGGAATTAGAGGAATGGTTCGAACAAAAAATTTGGAGAAGTCGATAGTGAATCAAACGATAAGTTGAGGATTCATTGAATAACTTCATCACTGAGTGGTGTATGCGATAGCCTCAGGAAAGTCGATCGATCAATTGAGGATGAGGGGTGTCAATAAGTCTATCAGCAAGCGTCGCATTATACAAATCCGTAGAGTGAGTATCATTGAATAAATTTAGTCTTAAAGTTTGACGTATTGATTCGAACAGATTAGAAACGATGTGCATGGAACGTGCACGGGATTGAGGATTGCGCGAGTATAAAATGCCAAAATGATTGAGTAGGTGAAATCAAATCGAGAAAAAGTTAAGCTGTAGCGAACGTATGACTTGATAAAGGAAATCGATAGGTGGATCATATAGAAAAAGTTAGCACGATGGGGAGATAGCGTGTATGATAAAGTTGAATTTTGAAGTTATGCGAATGACTCTAAGGATTGGATTGAATGTTGCTGGATGATTTGAGTTAGCAAAGCGACGATGAGAATTGAGGAAATACGTTGGTCGATGACTTAAGATAAAGGGATGAACGATACGCGAATTTTTGTTTGAGGAAATTAATGTTGTGAATGATTCAAGGGATGATAATCGAACTTGAATTGAATGTCAAGGAGATTATCCAGTCGGACGATGGCATCATTCGCACGACCCAAAATTGGGTGCAAAGGAAGATCGTCAGGTTACGCATATCGTCGATGGTATTGAGGCGTATCAAAGATCGATATACGATAACTCGGAGGGTACTCTAACTCGGCGAATGACGATCGTGCAAGTATTATTGTTCGGTTGGATGCTATACTCAGGATTTTGATTGAGATGAATGTTGGATGAAAATAGAAGTTTCTTGATGGTTATACGGATAACCACAGCATCGACGATCTTGTCTTGCGCGAGCGCAACTCTAGTCTCGCACATGTATCGCGTCGGGTTTAGGGTGATCATTTCGCGTGAGCGCTGACATGGTGATTCATATCGCAGGAATGATCGAACTCGAAAAATCAGGACACGGCAACTTTGATTGTCTCAACTTGTTGGTTTGATACGAAGGAAAATTCGAGGATGTTTGGACTTACGATTGATGAATGAAATAAACTTGAGGATTGAATAGGTCTAATCTACGTATCGAAAATAAATTATTCTAGACTCAAACAAGAGTTACGTCCCGATGAGAATAATTATTCTGCGGGAGCGTTGTATGGTGATTTCATGCCTACCATGGGTAATCGGACTCGCGTGAGATCGGAGCGTGGCATATTGTTAAGTCAGCCGACCTTGTGATTGATTACATGAATTGGAATAGATGACTTAGAGAATGTAGAATGTAAAATTTTGGTTAGCGACGAATTGTGTCATAGCGTGTTTGATTTGAGAAGGATTGATAGGCGAACTAAATCGAACGTGTTTGAAGGGATGACTATGCAAGATGGTTTGTTGAATGAGCGATATTGATACATCGTAAAATTGGTTGAACGTAAGTTTTTGTAGGATGGCTTTGCTGAATGACTCAGACCCCGTACGACGAATGTCGGAACGTGTGTAGGAAATCTATGCTCGATGTTTGGAAATCGAAGTGATGCTAGCTTGGGTAGAAAATCCCATACTATCAACTTGGTTTGACCTTAGGGTGGGGTCAGTGTTGATATTGTTGTTTGGGAACTATGGTTCCAATACTGACATATGACCTTAGTCTAAAGACATAGCCTAGCGGATTGGACAGATGTCAAGATGCGGAGCGGTAGAAAATTATGGAGGTACCACTCATGAGGCTCGGTTGACATGCACATATATCAGGGATGCTTGAATATGTGCACGATCCGACTCGAGTGGTGTGGCGGATTCTCTATCATGAGGCTTGGCTGAAATATATGTATTTTGGGGACGCCTGGAATATATGCACGATCCAACTAAGTGGTACATTGAATCAAGTGGGACTTGAGGAATAGAAAAGTGTCAAGGATTTAGAAATAAAGTTTCAAGGATAGATTGATAGTAGCACGAGCGTGGCTCGGATTTGGGAAATGCATAGGAGAAATGTGTGCGAGAGTCGTTGAACGTTCGAATGATAAGTCAATGAGTAAGTACTAAGTTAGTTTCGAGGATGAAACTTTTTCTGAGTGGTGTATGATGTAGTAACCCGCCCCGCTCAGTCAATCGAAGGAATCGGAACGCCGACGGCGTTCGAACTTAGCCTTACAACGGCTGCTCGAAGACATCGCTCGGTCGAGGAGACCGCTCGCTCAGGTGGGATAGTTTCGGTAAACTTGCCTCATCTTAGCATTCACATAATAAATCGCATATTTTCAGCTTGCACAAGTAGGCTTGCTAATAAAAGAGATAAATTCACATAGATAAGGGAATAATTCCGACGAGTCGAATTGAGTTAGAATATGGAAAGATCCAACGGTCGGCTTAGAGTTGGTGTACGGTATGCTTTGAAAATGACACTCGGTCCTTCATCCCGTGGCTTGGAAGAAGGAATATTGATTTGAGTTGGCGAAGTATGTACGTAGCCTAAGTCATAGGCGTCGTCCGCATAAATGCTTCATAAAGCATGTACGGTTCCATCGTCCAAGGCTTGGCACAGCCTTGGCTTGCCTATGAGTTAAGTTGCGTTGAATGGCTTGTGACATAAGTCTAGGCACCCAAATGACTTGGTTATTTAAAGTCGAACGCGTGCACGACACGTTCTATCAAGGCAAAGCTTGACGCAGTATTTGCTCGTCAAGTTGTTGCGAAGTTAAGTTAGGCAAGTTATGTTAGGCTATCGGGATAGTAGCAAGCACGATACTACGAGTTCTACGACTGGATATAACCACATAGTCTTACGGTCTCAAGGCCCATCATATAGAGTATGACTTGGGCGGTGGTGTCGCGTAGAGTTCAAGTTAGTTTAAGGCACGATGTCACAGACTTAGTATTTTTAAGGCACGAGCCACGGTTGAGTAAATTGAGTTGGAAGGAGGGATTTCAAATAGTCGCTCCTGAGTTGAATGAAATGATAGGGTAAGAAGGAAGAATGCTCGCGACCGGGTCGTCGAGGCAAGATCTCATATGTGAGAAGTATTGAACTTGGACCTGAAAGAGATGGTAACACTAGTGGTAGAATGACTGTATGAGACGTTAGTTTGAGTCGAATCTTGTTTAGTCATGGACAACTTGTCGACAAGGTAAAAAAATTTCCTCGGACGATAACCTGGGGCCACAGCAGGACCGTTCCGGCCTAGGAGGAAACCGCGGGTGAATGTGAGCAGGATGGCTGAGCCATAATGCAACGTATTCGGTTGACGCTCATTGGGGCTAGCTATCCACTTTGACCGGTCCATCCTATACTAGCTAAAAGGGAGTCCACAATGGCTCTGGAAGCTTGTGACCAATTCATATAGATGAGTCGGCATGGCGACAATCCGCATGTGTGCCTTTGGATTTAGTTGAGTTGAATGGGTGTGTACAGTTAGAACACAATGTTGGACCTAAGATTTGGTTTCAACGTAGGCGACGTGCTTCGGCACGAGATGTAGCGTCAAGTCTTAAGTTTTCGGCATATAAGTTGCATAAGTTGGATTTGAGTCGTCTTGAGTTTAAGTCAAAAAATGCCGCAAGGCAAAATCGGTCGAGTGACACTTATCCCAGAAGTCTTGATTGGGTCAGTTGGTGATCAAAAGTATCAAGGGCCGCGAGACGATAATATGGTTAAGTCATACTGAGTTGCGAGGCACGATACAATAGATTTGTAGCACGGTCGTATGGAAATGGAGTATTATCGCGTAGTTGCGTCTTTGATTTCGAGCCGTAAAGCAACCACGACTTGATAGGTTAATGTTGTTGTTGCAAGCACGGGATGGTCTTGAGACACAAAATAGGTCAAGGCGTCTGTCCTAAAATTGATCCTAAGATAAGAGTAGAAAGACAATCATAATGGGACTATGTTGCACAAAGTAAATTAACGTGTCGGTTTTGTATGGGTGGGCGAGGAGCTCATTCTACCAGTACAGTTGAGTACTGACACCCACATAGTTTTCATGTACAGGCACAGGTAGAAGCTCGTGGCGCGGAGCTCGCTTGGATGCGTCGAGGCACGGAGTTCCTTGGCGATTCGAAGTGTGCGGCTGCATGGAGTCAAGACTTATACGGGATATAATTTATGGACATCGCCTTCCAAAGCATCCACTAGCTCAAGACATGTATTGAGAGATGAGAGAGAGCTGAGTAACTTGTAATGTGAGATGAGTGAGCTTGAGAGACCTGTAATCTTGGTCTTGTGCCCCATTGTAACCTTTGTTTTAATATCAATAAAAGAGTGTTTTGCAATGACTTGTATTTTGCTTCAAATTCTGCTGCTATTATTCAATGTCTCTGCTTGTGGCTTCTATGCGACGACCCCGTCGCAGTCGCTGAAATCGGCCGTTATCGAACCTGCCTTGCACGAGCGCAACCTAGGCTCGTACGGCATTACGCCTTAGCGAGGACGATCGCTCCTACGGAAGCGGGGCGTGACAGTATCGAAGGCGAGTAGCATCATCCATCTGCTTCACTCTAAACACCCATAGATTCTTCAAAGCCTTCTTTCCCTTTTGCAACCGCACCGGCTCATAAGTGGAATTGGCGTGCAAGGAACCCATCTTCTCCTGCATAGCCTGTATCCACTCCTGCATGTGTTCATCTTCCATAGCCTCTACAAAATATTCGGGCTCTCATCCGTCAGTCAGTAGCACATATTCACCCGATGAGTATCTCGTAGATGGTCGACGATCTCTGTCGCTCCTTCTCAATGGAGCTACTGGTGTTGGCTGTATACCAACAGTCTCATCTCCTTCAGGAACTGCCTCTCCGGCATGCTCATCATCTTATGGGACACCCTGACCACCATCAGCAGGATGATGATCAAGGTTGGGAGCAACTCCATGCACTGGCTCTCCCATAACTGGATCCTCTGCGATGTCCTCTGGAAACTGCTTGAAACGAAATGACTCTAACTTAGACAATTTCTCAGCCTCAGAAGGCGTCTCAGAATCCTGAGTGTTGGTCATGGTCTGATCCTCGATGAATACCACGTCCCTGCTTCTGTAGAGCTTTCTTCCCCCTGGGTCGTAGAGTCTATAGCCAAACTCATCCCGACCGTAGCCGACAAAGACGCATTACCTCGTCTTCGGCTCAAGTTTGGACCTCTCGTCCTTCGGTATATACACGAAGGCCTTACAACCAAACACTCGCAGGTGATTGTATGAAGGCCCTTTGTCGTACCATACTTTATCAGGTACATCACCCTGCAAAGGAGCACTTGGAAATAAATTAATAACATAAGCATCTATGAGAAGAGCCTCAACCCAATAACTTTCTGACAAATTTGCTTCTGAAAGAAAATACTGCACCCTCTCCGTCAGTGTCATGTTCATGCGCTCCGCTATACCATTGAGCTGAGGTGTCTTGGGCGGAGTCTTCTGGTGTCATATCCCTTGCTCTCTGCTATACGCATCAAAGGGACCAATGTATTCGCCGCCGTTGTCGGACCGAACACACAATAACTTCTTGCCCGTCTCTCTTCCAATAGAGGCCTGAAACTCTTTAAAATTGGGCAGCACCTGATCCTTGGTCTTTAAGGCATAGACTCAAACCTTCCTGGAACAGTCATCAATAAAAGTTACAAAGTAATAAGCACCACCAATAGATTTTACCTTTATAGGACCGCAGACATCCGAGTGAATCAACTCGAGCAACGCCGGCTTCCTTGAACTTGGATGACTTTGGAAAGATACCCTATTTTGCTTCGCAGCTAAGCAGTGTGTGCATTTCTCCAACTTTGTAGACTTGAGCCCTAGAATCACTTTTTTGTTCACCAAGTAGCTCATCCCCTTCTCGCTGATATGGCCGAGCCGCCTATGCCACAAATCGGTAGACGCATCACTGACTGCGTTCACCTCCTGTGCCCCCTGTGCGCTCTCCTACATATAGTAGAGACCGGACTTCTTGCTTCCTCTGGCAATCCCCATCGGACCTCTGGAAAGCTTCCTCTGACTATTCCCGAAGAGACTGAAGAATCCCTCATCATCCAACCTTTCAACCGACACCAAGTGGAAGCGGATATCAGGGACATGACGAACATCTTTGAGAACAAGAACCGCACCCGTCTTCGTCCTCAACTGTACATCTCCAATGGCAACCGCCTTCGACACATCTCTATTGTCCATCTTCAACACTCCACAGTCGCCTGTTGTGTAAGTGGCAAATAGTACCCTGTTATGAGATACGTGCGCTGAAGCCCCTGTGTCCACCAGCCAAGAATTGTAATCCCAGACGAGGTTTGTGATAATCTCATCACCTACGACGATCACATCGCCTCCATATATCGTGGCCGTCGATGTAGTGTTCTCATCTTGCTTTCCCTTGTTGTCCCTCTTCTCTTTCTTCCAAGCGAAACAGTTGTGCTTGATGTGGCCCTTCTTGCCACAATGGTAACACTCCGAGTACTCGTACCAACCCTTGGACTTTCCTCTGCTCTTGTTTCTGCCACCACCTGGACCCCTACTTTTGCCCCTTCCGTGGCTCTCTGAAACTAGTGCCTCTGAGTGATGGGATGTGGATGAAGTGCCCTGAGAACGTCTCTGCATCTCTT
The DNA here is from genome assembly GCA_029216955.1 of Iris pallida. Lineage (NCBI taxonomy): Eukaryota > Viridiplantae > Streptophyta > Magnoliopsida > Asparagales > Iridaceae > Iris > Iris pallida. The sequence continues at coordinate 1,617,141 of JANAVB010025798.1, forward strand.
CATTCAGTACCCCGTTCTTGGCAAACTCCAGACTGACCATGCCTTCCGGAGCAGAAGCGATCATAGATACTCGTACGGTCTCCCACGAGTCTGGCAATGTACATAGCAACCAAAGTCCTTGAACCTCGTCGTCGAACTTGACTCTCATTGAGGATAGCTGGTCCATCATGCCCTGGAACTCACTCAAGTGATCCGTAATGGATGCACCATCTTTGTACCGCAGACCCATTATTATCCGGATCAGGAACAGTTTATTTATTCTGGTCTTTTTTGCGTACAAAGATTCCAGCTTCTCCCACAACGTCTTCGCATGCTCAATATTGGCAACATGGTTGTACACGTTCTCGTCAACGAACTACCGCATGTACCCACATACATGTATATGCTCGAAGTTTCAGTCCTCATCGAATTTGTCATTAGACTTCTCGGATGCAAATACTGGAAGATGCAGCTTTTTGACGAACAGCAAATCCTTCATCTTGCTCTACCAATAATGATAGTTGGTACCGTTCAGGTTCACCATGCGCACTGGCTTCGCGTCCATCTCTGCTTCCTGGTTTGTCTGTCAACTCCTGACACTTTTTTGAACCCATAGCTCTGATACCACTCTGTTGGAAACAAAGTGTGGAAACCGTTCCCCCAAACCAGAAAGTCCTGCAAGAGAATCGAACAAAAGCACACAAACCAAAAATGCCAAACACAATCGCAGACACAAAGATTTTTGACGTGGAAAACCCTTACTGAAAAAAACACGGAACGATCGGAGTCCAACCCTGAAGAACCTCCACTAATGGAATAAAGAGAATACACCCTCTACAAGTTCCTTCCGATCCAACACGGATCACCACAACTCACTTGAAAGAAGAAAATTTTTGATTGCGGACTCCGAAGAACAAGAGATGCCGAAAAATTAATCGAAGCAATCTCTCCTTCACATTAGTCCTTAATCCTCTCTCTCTCTCTCTCTCTCTCTCTCTCTCTCTATCTCTCTCTCTCTCTCTCTCAAAGATTGTAAAGCACTCTTATTGTTGAGATGAGTTTTCAACTAGCATGCATCACCCTTTTACAAGCCCTTGGTAATCTATACATGGAAGGCCAATATATATGGAAACTTCCAATATGTATCAATCATATATTTAATGGAAATCCAATCATAATTGGCTTGCCATAATTAGAAGCCCAATTATATGGAAAGCTACTATATGAAGGGTCCAATCATAAATATATGATCAAAGTAAATATATAAATCCAATCATATATTTTCTTACCATATATGTTCCAAAATATGATCCATGCACTCTCCGAGCTTCTCCGACATATGAATGACGCTCGTCGCTCGCCGGGATATTTTTCATATAGGTTGGAAACCCCACCCACTCCAACAAACATAGTATTTTAAGATTACAGTAACAAGTGAGGTGAGAATGGAAATATGAAATGGTGAAGACCATATTTTAACATTTGATGGTCAGGGGCGGCCCTGGCCCAGGGCCCCCTGACGAAAGGGGACACCAACATGTATCTGTCTATAATAGAACTAATATGTATCATGTGTCTTCTTTTAATGAAAAGCATTGTGGTGTAGTGGTTACAATGCTAGACTTATATTTAATAGGTCATTGGTTTGAATCTTGACTAAAACAAATTTTTGTTTTATTTATATTTTTTTATTATGTATGAGGGTCCATTTTGAAAGTTTTGCCTCGGACCCCCAATTGCTCAGGGCCGGCCCTGTTGATGGTTTAAAGAAAAATACTGATCGTGAATAGATATGTAGGGCACCTGCATGTCTTAGCTGATAGTCAATATGATAAAGGAAAAATGCTAAGTCTAGAACCAGCCTTCTTACAACACCTCTCTCTCTCTCTCTCTCTCATCCTTTACACATGGGTCCCTCCACCCCTCTCACCTCCTGCTATATGGATTTCATCCGAACCCACCACTTCTTCCTCTTCCAATCGAAGACAGACATGTGGCAGTTGTCAGTTCAGTCAAAAAATTGTGAGAATTTGATTGTAGGTATTAGCAAAGCTCATATGATAATGAGCTTGCTCAACATTAGTGCAACATATGCCGCAATTGTACAGCACCTTCCATCATTGAAGGAACCATTTCAATTCTGGCCGTGTGGATATTGTCAGACAGAAAAGTACAGAATGCATGAAGTCCAACTATCCGACATTTACCAGCAGCCGCTCAGCGTGTTCTACTTTTCGTTGTTCTGGAGAGACTGAGACAATTAAAAAGAAAAATAAATTTCCTATAAAAAGTTAATTCTTTGTTGGATGGTGGAACTATTTTTCCTTCTATTTTTCTTTTCTTTATAAATCATTTTACTTTTATTATACTTTTTTTGACATTCAAATATTCATTCCAATTCTATGATTCCGTGAAAGCCTTGTTTTGTTGGGGGAACGGAAATAAAGAAAATGAAACTGATTTTTTGCTTCTTCTTTTTTCTTAAGGAAATTGCAATTACATTTTTTTTTTCGGTGTTCGAAAATGTCAATAAAATTGGGAAGGAATGTAAATTCTTCCCTGTTTTCCTTTTTCTTGGGAACTTGGAAACCAATTTCCTTTCCTATTTATTTTCTTTAGCATCACCCATTCTGATCCCTTGTTGTGTCATTCACTATTTATATTCTCTTTGAAACAGATATTTCTATTCTTCGCTGTCAGAAAGTCCAAACTTTTACGTATGTTCTTAATTACACAAGTGCCATCATCACCAGAATAGTTGGCAGTCAAAAGATGCAGCAACTTGTAGATTATGTACCTCTTCTTTTGTAAAGAAGGAAGAAAAAATATGAAACTGACGTGAATCGAACACGCAACCTTCTGATCTGGAGTTAGACGCGCTACCATTGCGCCACAGATCCAATTAATATGTGAGTTACTATAGATCTTATCAATTTGTATATAGCCATAAACTTTAGATGAATTAGTTTTGCTGAAATTGCAAAGTTAGAACAAAATTGCCCACTCTGAGTAAATTTTAAAGCAAACGCCGACGGTTTTCTGTTGAGTATGGAAGATTAGTAAAATTTTAATATAAACTAAACACTTAACAAATGCACAACTTCGAACTCGAGTGATCCTTGTTGTCAACAAGAAAGAAAGAAAGAGAGATAAAAGTTCTACTGGATGGCAGAAGATTAGTGAATGCACAACTAGTCGAAACGGAAATTGTCGAACTGCACTTTTTATTTCCTTCAACTTCTCAATATTCGTTATTAAGACTGTTCATTATTATCGGTACAGTACTACTCTACTGCGGTCTGCTACAGTTAAGGGGGCGGGGCGTCGCAGGTGGTTGGAGGAAGGTTGCAGGTGGCGGGCAGCCGGTTGATGATGTTCAAGGTGCGGCAGAGGCATTCGGTGTCGACGTTCATGAGAGCACCGCAGCACTCGTTGCTCGGAGCGCCGGCAGAGACCCCGGGCACCACGTACGGTGCACAGGACGCGAGGCGGCCGAGCCCCGTGGAGCAGTCGGCCTGCACCGCTGTCTGCGAGTGCGCGGCCTGCAGCAGGCCTACCATGACCACGAGCACGACCGCGACGACCGAGGGCTTGTTTGTTGCTGCCATTGCTACTTATGTGACAGTCCGTTGATTGCAGTTGCACACATGAGTTCTTGATGCATGCAGCGTGTATTTATTGGGTTCGGCAGGGGGAGGGGAGGACAATGTTTTAAAAACGGTACCGATGATCTGGTTTGGTTTGTCCGGTAAGATATTCATATTTACTTTTTGATCTGGTTTGGTTTGGTTTGGTATGGTTCTTAGTATGTTGGTTTGATTATCTTACAGTTGTAATGTCTATCAAAATTAAATCAATAATCAAATGGTCCAAATTTCATATGATTTTTTTTAAAAGAAAAAAAAAAAAATCGATTCAATTGTGAACCGGTTCGTTGGTTCACCGTTTGAATCCCAAATTTTGGAAAAAACGACGATTCTTTAAAAGAACCGATGTTAGTCAGATCAGACTGATTTTTTGGCATAAATCGGTTGGACTCGGTTCAACCACCGGTCCAGTTCTTACAACACTGGGGGAGGAGGAGGACTGGCGTGGTTTGCATGATTCACCTTTAACTCCGTATTAGGAAAAAAGAGGTATCACGTCTTGTGTGTGTGAATCACCAATATTTACCTAACTAACTAGGAATTTGTCACGCACTTTGTGTTACTATAATGATCATGCAATTTGACATTGGTTGAGTTTGGGTTGTAGGTAGAACCTGATTGATTTAATTCCTCAGCTATATATGTTTTACAGTCGTGGATATAACACCCACATATTTCCGACATGAAGACATAGATTAAAATCAATGACTACTTTAGTGTATCTTAATGTATCTTTGGTATCAATAGCGTGCCTACTACCACAACATAGACATGATACATTCATATTAAGATGACATTGTTGGTGTTGGATGGGTTCACAATAAGGTTGTAAGATGACATTATAATTTCGACAGTTTTTTGGACTATTTAAAAATGGGACCTAAATACGGTCATATCCATGTTTAGTCCGAATTTATTCGCAGAACGTCCGATAGTAAAGATTTCTTTTGGTTTTGCATCAATATGTCATACCATTTTTGTTTTGGATCAATTTTTGGTTATCTAGTCTAGACTTTCGTTAACATTTTACCATTATTTGTTGTTTTTGTAACCTTCAATTGTATTTCCTTTCAACTTGATTTATTGTACCAACTATTAAAATATTTTAATAAAATAACAATTTTTAGTAATATATTTAATTATTTGTTTGTAAACCTTCCAATTAAATTAACGAACAGTAGTTGTCCATGTTCGTACTACCCGAACTCAATGGAACTATATGTAAATAACACATATAGGTATCTTGCAACAACGGCACAAATCCATAACAACCAATGGAACTTAGGACACGACACAAACGTGGCCAAACTAAGAACAATTTGCAGGGAGCATCTCAACCATTCTGATCCCTTGTTGTGTCCTTTACTATTTGTTATCTTTGGGACAGATATTTCTATTACGTAAACTTGTAGATTTTGTACATGGTTCTTATTTTTTAAGAAAAAATAATAATAACATGAACCTGACGTGAATCGAACACGCAACCTTCTGATCTGGAGTCAGACGCGCTACCATTGCGCCACAGATCCAATTGGTAAATGGACTACTATAGAATATATTCATAAGCTAAACTTTAGATAAATTGTGCCCAGAGGGTTAGTTTTGCTGAAATTGCAAAGAACAAAATTGCCCGTTCTGAGTACATTTTAAAGCAAACTTCGACGGTTTTCTGTTGAGTATGGAAGGTTAGTAAAATTTGCTATAAATTAAACACTTGACAAATGCACAACGTCGAGAACTCGAGTGATCCTTGTGCTCAGCAGCAGGAAGAGACAAAAAAATTCTGGCCGACAAAGGCAGAAGCCGCAGAACTAGGTGAAGAGCCCACCCCAAAAAAAAATTGATTTTTTTTTTCATATATAAAATTCTTTTTGGTAATTATTTATGAGTCCAACTATATCTAGCCTACCATAATCCACTTCAGCCCACCCTATTTCTGGTACCATATATAAAATTCTTTTTGGTAATTTTTTATGAGTCCGATTCACTTCAGCCCATCCTATTTCTGGTTCCGCCATTGCTGATTAGTGAATGCACAACTAGTCGAAACGGAAATTGCCGAGCTGCACATTTTTATTTCCTTGAACTCCTCCAAAGGGTTCGTATGGCGCAAATATTCGTTATTAAGACTGTTCATTATTATCAGTACAGCACTACTCTACTGCTGTCTGCTACAATTAAGGGGGCGGCGCGGCACAGGTGGTTGGGGGAAGGTTGCAGGTGGCGGGCAGCCGGTTGATGATGTTCAAGGTGCGGCAGAGGCATTCGGTGTCGACGTTCATGAGAGCACTGCAGCACTCGTTGCTCGGAGCGCCAGCGGAGACCCCGGGCACCACGTACGGTGTGCAGACCGCGAGGCGGCCGAGCCCCGTGGAGCAGTCGGCCTGCGCCGCTGTCTGCGAGTGCGCAGCCTGCAGCAGGCCGATCATGACCACCACGAGCGCGACCGCGACGACCGAGGACTTGCTTGTTGCTGCCATTGCTACGTGCGTGCCAGTCCGTTGATTGCACACATGGGTTCTTGATGCACTGCGTGGTTCACCTTAAGGTCCTTAACTTCGTATTAGGAAAAAATGAGGTATCACGTCTTCTTTGTGTGAATAACGTATATTTAAATACCTAACTAGGAATTTGTCACGCACTTTGTGTTACGATAATTATCATGCAATTTGAAATTGGTCGAGTTTGGGTTGCAGGTAGAAATCATGCTATTTATTCTTTCAAATTGTTCCTCCAAAGTCTAAACTATTCCTCCCTACGTGACAGCTGACGTGACATATTAATGTGACAACTGATATGAAAAATATTAAAATTTAAATTAATATTAACATTAACATTAAAAATTAATATTAATGTTAACAATAACATTAATATTAATATTAACTTTAATATTAGCATTCACATTAACATTAATAATAAAATTAAAATTAACATTAACATTAATATGAACATGAAAAAAGTTGTGTAATTAATTTTTTGATTAAAATTTGTCATATCATTTGTCATGTCATTTGCCATGTCATATGACACATGATATTATGTAGCATGCCAACTGCCACGTAAAGAAGAATAATTTGGAGGGACAATTTTGAGATATGAATAACATTACTCTTGATTTAATTCCTTAGCTATGTTTTACGGACATGGATATAACACCTACATATTTCCGACATGGTGACATAAATTAGAATCGATGTCTACTTTGGTGTGTCAATGTATCTTTGGGTATCAGTAGCGTGTCTACTACCAAGACAGACGTGATACATTTATATTAAGATGATATTGTTGGTGTTGGATGGATTCCCAACATGTGGGTTTGAAAAGTCGATGACGACAAGGTGGCTTTTGAACACGTACCAGAAGTCTATACAAAGCGTATCATAGAGGCGGTACATCAGCGGTATGTCGGCTGTCCAAGGCGTACTTTGTTCCATAACATCTCGACGGTATGTCGCGGTATACTGCCGCCGCTGCTACAGCTCCATAATAGGTTGGCAGGAGTATACTGGATCTCCAATTTTAGTGTTTTATCAATACCATTGGATCATGATCAAAGATCTAGATCTATTCAGAATTTGGATGGTTTAAATATGAGTTTTTTAATCCTAATTCCCGTACAACATATGGAAAGAAGCTCTAAGGTGCAATTTTTTTTATAAGAAGAGAGAAGGTGATGTTAGGACTTTATTGTGCCATGTCGATTCATGAGATGAAAAACATAAATTAAATTGCGAAAGCGTACCTGAATCCATTGCTAGGCTTGATGGATCTTGAAGCGATCGTCTCTTTCTTGGGTTCGATCTTCCAACCCGCTATGGCCCTTAATAACAAAGATGAAATCTTTGTTCCTCTCTTTGTTGATGGGGATACAGAAGAGAATAGAGAAAATCCTCTCTTGGTGGCCGTATGAGTTGGGGACCATAACCCTAATAAATACACATATATATAGATATGTGTGTTGTGATATTTCTAATTTGGCCCCTCATCAAATTAGAATTATCTCCGGTATCTACACATTAATTCCATGACAATTATACCCTTAAGCCAATTTCCAAATAGACCACTTTAATTTGGCTTAATTATTTAGATAGCCCAAACACAATTAATTTTACATGTGTGGCCCCTTAATTATTGAATAATTCCAACAGGTGATTCGGAGTTGTTTAACTGGGTCAACTGTATATGACGGATCATAGCCGGCATAAACCGCATGGACAACTGGAGACCACCTGCTGAATAAGTTGCAATGTGCGCGGTTGCATTTATAAATGTATCGATAATGATCATGCTAGATTATGAATCTTGAATTATGAAAATAGTGGACTCCTGGTTGTCTGGTTCAAATATTTGTGTGACCTTACGCCTTGTTTGGTTGGCTAAAAATAGAGTACATTATTTTTCTTTAAAAAATTATAATTTCTATCTATTTTTTTTCCGGTATTGTGAAATATCAAAAAAATGGAAGAAGAAAAAAATACTTAAAGGTGGAAAAGTGAATTTTAGGAAATCATTTTTTTCTTCTCAATATCTTCTGCTCCCAACATAAAAAAGTAATGACTTTCGTTTTCTAATTCCATGATTCCGGGAACCAAACAAGACCTAATGCAATGCTTAAAGCATCTCCAACCCTATTGTCTTGTTAAGTGTTGTGAGTCTTAGGTGGCATGAGACACAAGACAATGCCTTTCTTAGATCATCCAGATTGGGACTACTTTCAAGTGCTACATTTGGTCTTTAACCAAATTTTGTAGCACTTGAAGGCTACAATGGACTCTTGTCCACACTTAAAAAAAGGTAGAAAGCCAAGAGACTCTCCAAATTTGGAAAGTCCATTAGCTCCTCTATAGTCATTTGCGTGCCCGTCAAAAGTAATTTTTCATTTATTTGAACATTGACTCATACGAAAATGAAGAGAGAAAATAAGGAGGAAAAAGAGGGAGGGAAAGGAAAAAGCTAATTTGGAGTATAGTTTGGATTGTACACCATTGTATACCAATATCAAGGAGACATTCTAAACTTAATAATTAGAGTATGACTTGGAGTAATTTGGAGTGTACCCACTGTCGATGCTCTTATGTGGCAAAATTATATTCACAAAAGCCAATGAGATAGAAAAGTTTTCTCCAATGCAAAAGTATTGAGGAGACAATAATTTTTTTTCCAACTTCCAGGACAACTCCTCCACTTCTTCATCTTTTTAAATAAATATTTCTATTGATAATTGATGATGTGGAGACAAAGTCATTGTAAAGTACATTGTCTAGATCTAGACAACCAACTTCACATTGTCCTTGTCATGTCATTGTAATGTCAACTTCATGGTTGATTCTACTGTGAAACCCAGAATTTTAGAATTATTTTAATTATTGATTTGTAGTGTAAATTTTAGTTTATTAATATTATTATTATTATATATTATTATTAGTCGGATTTAGGAAAAAATATTATTTTTGAAATTATCGTTGATTTTTTATTGTGGCCTGTCCAACCCCGAGTCCGGACTCCGAACCCAAGTTCGAACCCGGTACGAGTTCACGAATCCAATCCCGATTCGAACCCACCCTTTTATTTGTTTTAAAATCTGATTATTATTTGTTTTATTAAAAATATTATATAAACCCCTTGGCCTGGTCTCCCCACGACTAGGCCATACACTCACGCACCCCCCTATTCTTCAGTACCACACCTCTCCCTACTTTCCCTCCCCCTCACATATTCCTACAGCACACTCCCCACTCCCCTTAAGAACACCCAAAAACCACCACCTTTCCCATTATTCCCACAGTTCACTTCCCCCTCTTCCCCTTCCTCACAAACTTTCACTCATCTCTCCCTCTCCCTAAGCAAACCCGTGCCCACAGCGCGTCCGCCGGCCTCGACCTCCCCGAGCGCCGCCCGCGGCTCCGCCCAACTCCGGCGATCCGCCCCTGGTCGACCCCTCCAGCCGGCGCACCCCCTCCCGAGGCCGATCCCGACGCCGGTGCCACCGTCGCCCGCCGTTCCCGGGCCGCCCGACCCCCTTGCGCGCGTGACCGGCCTGTCCAGCTGTTGTCCAGAGGTTCCCTGTCTCCGGCGAGCTTCCGTGCGCGACCCGTTGTCCGAACCCGAGCTTCGGTTACGTTTACGCAGCCGTACCCCGGCGAGGCGTGTCCCGAGTCCGAGGCAACCCTTCGGATTCCGTCGATTTGGGTAATTTCTGGATAATCACAGTAGTTCGTCCCTCCCAACGTGTCTGTGATGATAAATTGGTCCCCGAACTCTCTACGGGAATTCGAAATTTTGCTACGTTATGGTTTCCAGGAATTTCGGAACCATTCTTGGCTTTTGTTATGTGGTTTTTTCTATGTTCTGATCATTTCGGGTTTTCCCGAGAACTATTCGGAATTATTCTGATGGTTTGGATAATTATTTGCTGGTGTCGAAATTTAGAGAAACTTTTGAAAAAGTTTCTGTTGCGATTTTGAATTTGGATTTCCCGAATTAAGTTGGTAGTATTGGTTCTGAGATTTATTCGGTTTCTTATATATGTTGGTTGGAAATTTTTAGTTCTGTTGAGTTTTGATTTTCTTCCGAAGTTCATTTCGGGTTTCCGAATAATATTTCGGAAGGTTTTGTGGACTGGGATTGTGATATTATTATGTAAATTATGGTTGGAATTTATAAATGGTGATTATGGCACACTTTCCAGTTTTTGGGTTGACCGAAAATAGAGGAAGTGCTGCCGAATTTTTATATAAAATTTAATTATATAATTTTAAAATAGTTTTTCAGAAAAGAATATTATTTTGGATTTTTGGGCGACGACCGTATTGGTCAATGGGCCATGGCTAAGTGCAAACGAAACCGGTTTTACCCGGACGTTGAGGCATTAGCAACAAATAGTGACGATTGGACCAAGTCTGAGACTCCTAAGATTTTATTTATTTTATTTTTAATTTTGTTTTCGATATTTAAAAATACGGGATATTAGTCAGAGCTAACTAATTTTCTCTTATTTTAATTTATGTAAAGTTTGTAAGGACATAAGCACATATTCCTATTCTGTCAGTTGTGCCCATGTATTGCATAGTCTAGGTTTTTCATTTATTTTCTGGGTTAATTTTTTTTTAATTTTCTGGATGGTTTTATCATTTATATTATTAGGCGCTTCGTAACAAAATGACTGATAAATATTTTGTGTAAATTAATAAGGATTTCTCATGATAAAATAACTTGAATAAAATATTTATAATTAACAAAACCCACGTTTTATCATTGAAAGAAAATGTAGTTTTATATATATAATATTAAAAATATAAAGTTTTACGAATTAACCGGTAACGACGATTTTTCCAAGTAAAACCATAAACTGGCTATCCAACTAAATGAGAACCAACGTAGTATGCGTCGTAAACCGTTAGCAGTAGATTAAATATACAAACTTAAAATCTGACTAGGACCTGCTACTAGAGATTGCAACTAGCACACCTAGCTTGGTTTCACAATGGTTCTAAGTCAAATTCTCCAACTGTAGGATCTCGGAGACGAACCTAGCATCTTTTCGGAACCAACATCATTTCCAGTCTTAAACAAAGGCAAGTACATTTGTGTTAGTTTACAATTATTTAATAATCATTTTACTACAAAGTTTAAACCACGATGCAATACGGAACTCTCTCTGAGAGCACTGACTGATTGACTGTTGGGTACTGGGAGAGTAGTGTAATGAGTATGACCACATCCAAAGTAGCACTATAACTGTATTAGCTTACCCCTCATACACACGGGGATAAGCCATATCATTCACTGTACAACCAAATCCGGTCATATTTATTGCCTATTCACATCACAATATTTTAACTGCTGGAGAACTGTTTATTTCAAATTGTTTAAGAGTGCATGACTCTATTATTATTTTAATTGTTAGATTATCATGAATTGTACTTTGCTCCCTCCTGACTGAAGATAACATTTTTAGGGGATTTTAAGGATGATGAGTTGTTATACAACAGTTATTATGACCCAGTTCTGTACCCTGTGGTATTGCCAGAGTCCCCATTGGAGGACGCATGACCTGAGGCCGACGAGCCGAATACTTAGCTAGATTTTCTGTTTCCAGATTTGTTGTTTTAGAATTTTGTTAATTTGATTTCAGCATTTTATTTCAGTCTTTCTAATTCCAGTTGTACTTTTCAAATGTTGAATAAAGTTTTAAATTCCCGAATATTGAGTTATGACAAATATATAGATGTTGTTGTGATTACCTGCAATAGTGGATACAGCTTACTGCCGCCGTCTCAACAATGGTGCAGGCTGGGCATGATCCGGTTCGACCCAACTATTTGGGATCGGGTCGTGACATGTTTTTAGTGGTGGCCCATGCAAGTCGAGAAACAACAACTTAGGAAAACATACCTAGAAACAATTAGAACACTAGAACATTGATTTGTCACAACATAGGTCCGAATTATATATATAAATATTTTTGTTTGATTATAGACTGGTAGGATACCTTGTTTATGTTTGCATCCTAAACCTTCCAGAGTATGGCCAAAGGAAAGACCACTCGTTCCGGCCCTGCTGGCGAAGAGGTCCATCATCGGTCATACTTGGACCCATACCCATCTTTGAGACTATAATTGTCCTATTACTATCTCAGGCCACAAATTCTTAATATCCTTGCTTGTGATGCCCTTACCCAACTATGATATAGTCCTAGGGATGGACTGGTTGAGTAAGCAGCATGCGCTGATAGATTGTCATAGAGGATGTATAATCTTCAGCCCACCAGGAGAACCGGAGTTTGAAATCTCTCGAGCTCCGGAAGATATGAAGAGTGTTACCTACTCCTCTATCACCGAAGAACCCGGGCCTCCTCACCCTATTTTAGCGGAATTCATGGACGTCTTTCCAGATAGTCTTCCAAGATTGTCGCCAGATCGAGGTGTAGAATTCACCATCGACCTAGTACCCGGCTCTTCTCCTATTTCTTGGGGATGCTACAGAGTCAACCCCAAGGAGGCAAAGGAGATGAAGGACCAGATTGACGAACTGAAGGCACAAGAATTTATCAGAGACGGGGCTTCACCCTGGGGAGCACCAGTTTGTTCGTGCCCAAGAAGGATGGAACCGTGCGTATGTGCATCGATTACTGGGCGCTGAACAACATCACCATCAAGAACAAGTACCCTCTGCCCCGGATCGACGACCTGTTTGATCAACTAAGTGGAGCCAAGGTATCTTCGAAGATAGATCTCAGGTCTGGCTACCATCAAATCAAGGTTAGGAAGGAGGATATCCCGAAAACGGCATTCAACACCAAGTATGGGCAATTTTTGGTCATGCCGTTTGGACTGACGAATGCTCCTGCGGTATTCATGAACCTCATGAACCAGGTCTTCCATGAATACCTGGATCAGTTTGTTGTTGTCTTCATCGATGACATACTGATCTACTCGAAGACTGAAGAAGAGCATGAAGAGCACCTGAGAAAAGTTCTGAGCACCTTGAGGAAGGAGAAGCTCTATGGTAAGCTATCTTAAATGCGAATTCTTTTTAGACAAAGTGGAATTTTTGGGCCATGTTGTCACAGAAAAAGGAATTTCGGTGGATCCAAAGAAGATAGCTGCTATTGAGGAGTGGACTGCACCAAGTTCGGTTGTAGAAATCAGAAGCTTTTTGGGTTTAACTGGCTACTATCGGAAGTTTGTAAAGAATTTCTCCAGGATTGCTGAACCAATGACGAAGCTTACCAGGAAGAACGAAGAATTCATTTGGTCTAAAGCTTGTCAGTCAGCTTTTGAGGAACTGAAGAAGAGGCTTACAATGGCGCCGATACTTGCGCTACCCGCGGGTACCGACGGTTTCTCAATTTATAGTGATGCTTCCGGTAAGGAATTGGGATGCGTTCTTCAACAACACGAGAAAGTAATTGCTTACGCATCTAGGCAATTACAGACTTATGAGGAGAACTATCCCACACATGATTTGGAGCTTGCAGCGATGATATTTGTATTAAAGCTATGGAAGCACTACCTTTATGGAAAGAGTGAAAATATTTACAGACCACAAAAGTCTTAAATATGTTTTCCCTCATAAAGAGCTGAACATGCGACAGAGACGATGGCTGGAGCTGATGAAGGATTTTGACATCAACCTGCAGTACCATCCGGGTAAGGCTAATGTTGTTGCAGATGCACTTAATCGATACCCGATGGCAATGTTCTTGACCAAGGAGCGTCATTTGCTGGAGGACATGGAAAAGCTTGGACTGGAAATTGTACTGCCTGAAGAAGAAATAAAAAAACTGGAAAGAGAAACCATTGTACCAGGAGCTGATTCATCATTGATGCAGTTGCAAGTGCGTTCAAGTCTGATGGACAGAGTCAAGGAGGCACAATTCCAAGACGAGACGCTTTGCAAACTCAGAGATCAAGTGCTGGCAGGAATACTTGAAGGATTCTCAATCGCCAGTGACGGAGCACTGAAGAATGGTATGAGGCTTTGCGTACCAACTGGCGAACTGAGGAATGAGCTGATACAAAAAGCGCACTAGTCGCAGTATTCCATACATCCTGGAGCCAACAAAATGTACCGGAATATGCGTACTATAGTGTGGTGGTACGGAATGAAGAAGGATGTATCCAGGTATGTGGCTAGATGTTTAATTTGTCAACAAATAAAAGCTAGCAGACAGAGACCAGCAGGACTGTCGCAGCCGCTTGACATCCCGGAGTAGAAATGGGAGCACATAACAATAGATTTTGTGTCGGGACTGCCTCGATCCCAAGGAGGGAAGGATGCCATTTGGGTAATCGTGGACCGACTGACGAAGTCAGCTCACTTTATCCCCTTCAAGGTTGGTCTATCCACCGAGAAGTTGGCAGCACTGTACATGCGGCACATCTACCGGATTCATGGAGTTCCGGTAAGTGTTGTGTCTGACAGAGATACTAGATTTATCTCTCATTTTTGGAAGAGTTTGCATGACAGTTTGGAAACACAACTGAAGTTCAGCACCGCCTACCATCCCCAGACTGACGGACAATCGGAGAGAACAAACCAGACGCTAGAAGACATGCTGAGATCCTGCGTCTTAGAATTTGGAGGGTCTTGGAAAGACCATTTGCACCTGGTAGAGTCCTCTTACAATAACAGCTACCAAGCTAGCATCGGTATGACACCGTTCGAGGCACTCTACGGACGTCGTTGTCGCACTCCATTTGCTTGGGACGACGTCGAAGAACGAGTACTGCTTGGACCTGAGATGGTGACCGATGCGACAGATAAGGTAAGAATGATCAGAGACAAGCTCAGGATTGTCCAGGACAGACAGAAGCATTGGGCCGATAGCAGCCGACGGCCTTTGGAGTTTGAAGAAGGTGACAGTGTGTTTGTGAAGATCTCTCCTACCAGAGGAACCATCCATTTTGGCAGAGCAGGAAAGCTAATCCCCAGGTATATTGGTCCTTTTGAAGTACTTAACAGGATTGGAGAAGTGGCTTATTGGGTGGCTCTACCCCCAAGTCTCGAAGGCGTCCACAACGTCTTCCACGTTTCGCAGCTGAGACGCTACATCTCGGACCCGAGCCACATCTTGGACCATTCGGAGCTGAAAATTGGACCCAGCCTCACAGTGCCAGAGAAGCCAGTGGCAATTTTAGACAGAGGTGAGAAGAAAACCAGGAACCCTGTGCCGCCTCATAAACTTCTATTTCTTGCAAACATTATCTTTCGTTCTAATATTTTGACTGATGCTGCTAAGTTAGCCTAGTTTTGCGAGCTTATTTCTTTATCGAGCTTGATCATGACAACATTTTATTGGGTGCACTCACTAATATATTGTCTAATCAGAACCGGTGCATAATGGTCTGATCAACCACGTGTACCTTGGTTCGCATATATATATTCTTGTTCTGCGTGGATGGTGACATAGTTAAAACTTGTTCCTAAATGTCTCATCCACGACTGTCTTGGCAATTCTTATTGTTGGACCTGAGTTACGGGTGTAGTACCCCTACCTATTTGATTTGAGTTTACTCCTAACCCTGCCTTTAATTTCGAGGACGAAATTTTCTAAGGAGGGAAGATTATGAAACCCAGAATTTTAGAATTATTTTAATTGTTGATTTGTAGTGTAAATTTTAGTTTATTAATATTATTATTATTATTATATATTATTATTATAATATATTATTATTAGTCGGATTTAGGAAAAACATTATTTTTGAAATTATCGTTGATTTTTTATTGTGGCCTGCCCAACCCCGAGTCCGGACTCCGAACCCAAGTTCGAACCCGGTACGAGTTCCCGAATCCAATCCCGATTCGAACCCACCCTTTTATTTCTTTTAAAATCTGATTATTATTTGTTTTATTAAAAAAAACATAAACCCCTTGGCCTGGTCTCCCCACGACCAGGCCATACACTCACGCACCCCCCTATTCTTCAGTACCACACCTCTCCCTACTTTCCATCCCCCTCACATATTCCCACAACACACTCCCCACTCCCCTTAAGAACACCCACACACCACCACCTTTTTCATTATTCCCACAGTTCACTTCCCCCTCTTCCCCTTCCTCACAAACTTTCACTCCTCTCTCCCTCTCCCTAAGCAAACCCGCGCCCACAGCGCGTCCGCCGGCCCCGACCTCCCCGAGCGCCGCCCGCGGCTCCGCCCAACTCCGGCGATCCGCCCCTGGCCGACCCCTCCAGCCGGCGCACCCCCTCCCGAGGCCGATCCCAACGCCGACGCCACCGTCGCCCGCCGTTCCCAGGCCGCCCGACCCCCTTGCGTGCGTGACCGGCCCGTCCAGCTGTTGTCCAAAGTTTTCCTGTCTCCGACGAGCTTTCGTGCGCGACCCGTTGTCCGAACCCGAGCTTCGGTTACGTTTACGCAGCCGTACCCCGGCGAGGCGTGTCCCGAGTTCGAGGCAACCCTTCGGATTCCGTCGATTTGGGTAATTTCTGGATAATCACAGTAGTTCGTCCCTCCCAACGTGTCTGTGATGATAAATTGGTCCCCGACCTCTCTACGGAAATTCGGAATTTTGCTACGTTATAGTTTCCAGGAATTTCGGAACCATTCTTGGCTTTTGTTCTGTGGTTTTTTCTATGTTCTGATCATTTCGGATTTTCCTGAGAACTATTCAGAATTATTCTGATGGTTTGGATAATTATTTGCTGGTGTCGGAATTTAGAGAAACTTTCGTGTGAAACCCAATTTCTTTGGTTAATTAATATTAGTATTATTATTATTTTTTTTATTATAATTATTAGTATTATTGCTGAGTGTTATTTCGAAAATTACTAAACCTGGATTTTTGGTGGTTGACTCAGACTCGAACCCAGACCCGAGCCCGAACCCAGACCCAATTCTACTTTCTTAATTTCTAATCTGGTTTTGGTTTAAAAATAATAATAATAATAACTACTCTTGGAGCTGGTCCACGAAGGACCAGCACTCCCTATTCTTTCTCTCCCTCACACACGTCCAAACCCCTCATCTCACTCCCTCTACTTCCTCACAACCACACAACCATTTCTCCCACTCCCCTTATTAAACTCACCCCTCCCCCTCCCCTCTACTTTAGAGAACAACCCACCAGATCTCATCTCTCTCTCTCATATTCCCTCAATCCATCCCCCTCAAACTCGCGTGCGACCCCTGTGCGGTGCCTCCGCCCCGAAGCTCCGCCCGGACCTCCCCGGGCTCCTCCGACAGCGCCCTTCCCGTGCTTTCCGGCGTTCCCCGCCGGCCCAGGCACCCAGGCGCCGTGCCCTAGCCCGCGCGCCCTTCCCAGCAACGCCGGCGCGTCCCCCGCGCGGTATCCCTCTCCGCGCAGCTGGCTTCTGCCGTCGGCGCACTCCAGCCGCCAGCCCCCGGCTCCCCTGGCCCGCGTCCCTCCGGCCTCCCCGGCAACGCCGGCTTCCCCGCAACCCTGTGCGCCCCTCTCCAGCGCCCTCCCCGAGGACCCCCTCTGGCCGACCGGCCACCTTCCCGCGGTCTTCCGTGCTGCTGTTCCGATCCCCGATCCGCTGTTCTGTGGCTTTCCCTTCCCGGCCAGGAGCTAAGTTCCAGTTTGGACGCTGTCCCGGGTTTGCATTGCTGTTTGGATCTTCATTTCTCTTCTTTATTAATCATCTGAGAGCTCTAACCGAGCAACCCGAGGTATAACCCCTGTCCCGTCCCATTTTCGTTAGTCTATGATGAGAATGGTCCCCGATTCCCTCTTGGGAATTCGGTTTTAGCGACGTCGTATTTTTTTGGAACCTTCGGAAAGGTTCTGTTGATTATTTGGTTTTCCGGAACTTTTTGGGAATTGGATTTTGGTATATTTTAGCTTCCGGATATTTCCGGTATTGTGCTGTGACGTTTTTGGTTGGATTCGGACTTCCGAAATTATTTTGGGTCATCCCGAATTAATCTGTGGATTGGTTGTGGATTATTTATATATATATATATTTTGGGATTCCCTGGTTTGGGATTTGCAGAAAAATTATCGGCATATTTCCCAGTTTTTGGGTTGACCAAAAATAGAGGAAATGCTGTCGGATTTTTTCGTAAATTCAGTTATATTTTAAAAATGGATTCAAAATGGATTTCGGAATTTTATTTAATATTTGGATTTTGGGCGACGACCGTATCGGTCAATGGGTCCCGGCTAAGTGCAAACGAAACCGGCTTCGCCCGGACGTTGAGGCATTAGCCTAGTTGACGATTGGACCATATCTGAGACTAGTTCATATTTACTCTATTTTTATTATTTATTTATTTATTTAATTTATATAAAGTTTAGGACTAACGACAGTTTTTGTCTTATTTCAATTTATGTAAATAAATTGTAATGGGCATAAGCCCAGCTGGTTGTTGGTTCTGTAACTGTATTTTGGTAGCGTAGGTTTTGGTTATTGCTGATTTTGCGAGTTTTTGTAGCGTACGAATAAAACTGATAAAAGTATTTTCGTATAAAAATTAATAAAGATTTTCTCACCTAAAATCTACAAGTTTTAATATTAATTAACGATTATGTATTTCTCACTAAAATAAGAAATTTAGTTTTATATTTATAGTTACTAAAATACCAAGTTTTAATCAATTAATCTGGTATCGACGAGTTTTCCAAATACAAAGTCAAAACGATCTTTTCCCTCGTATTAAAATCAACGCATCGATAATCATAATCCTGGTTGTATTTTGTTAAATAAGAATTAAAATAGATTAGGACACAAATAGAGATTTCAACTAGCGTAGCTAGATTGGTAACCCTGGAATCTGAGTCAATTTCTCGAATGTAGGAATTCGAGGACGATTCTGAATTCCTGTCTCGAAGTCTTCATCCTCTCCAGTCAAGTCTATTTTGAGACAAGTATAGTTTGTGTTAGTTTTACAGTTATTTTAATAATCGCTTTACTGCAAGTTTAAATCACGATGCAAATACGAAACTCTCTCGGAGAGTACTGACTGCAACTACTGTACTGATTGGGGACTGGGGGAGTAGAGTAATGTTTATGACCAAAGCCAACTGTAACTTCGAACTGTATTAGCTTACCCCTCACACACACACGGGGATAAGCCGAATCGTATCAATAGGATACAACTGTACATCCCAAGCCAGTCATATTCATTGCCTATTCAAATCATACTGTTTTACTGCTGAGAAAACTGTTCAATTTCTAAACTGTTTAGAAGTGCATGATTCTATTATTCATTTTAACTGTTTTAAATTAGCATGAATTGTTCTTTGCTCCCTCCTGACTGGAGATATATTTTTAGGGGACTATGAGTGTAACTCCCAAAAATCATAATTGGTAAAATTTGAGATTTTTCTTATTCTCTTCAGATTTAATGTTGTTCTCTTGTAAAAATTAAATTTAATTTGAATAGTTGAATTTCGAGTGTTGAAGAATTTTCTCAATTTGAAAAAGTATTTTGAATACTATTTTGATTTTCTAATGAATTGATTTATTTTAGAATTTTCTAATGGAGTGCAAAAAGAAATTGTTTTGCTAAAATTGAAATAGATTTTTGTAGCTAAATTCTGTTCCTACGAAAATGTATAGATATAATTGATTTCTTAGTAAAAGAATTTAATTGTTTGTTAATTAGTTAATGATTATTAGTAGTATTTCTAGCTGGCAATTATTTAGTTAAATTTTGTTTAATACTATTATTGACTACTAATGTTTAGAGAATTCTAAATATAGGAACAACAGTTTTATTTGTATTAAACAATTAGTGCTAATTAGTTTGTTAGCTAACTAGTTATTATTAAATGAAGCAATTATTTCTGTTTTGAAATCCATGGAGGGAATCTTGATTTTCGAAATTCTATTTTAAAATATTATTTTGGATATGAAATTCTGTTGGAAATGGTTAATTTTGAATTTTGAATCTGCTGCAACATTTGGAGGAAATATTTGGTTTTGAAAACTGTTTTAAAATTTTGTTTGATTTTGAAATTGTAATTCTGTTACAACCTATCTTTCTATGCCCCCAGATCTGTTTATTATTACTGCTACTGCCATTCTAATTACCCCTAGATCTACAGTTATTTACCTACACTGCCACTAATTACTACACTATAAATAATATTATATTACACGATTCCCAAGGCACTGACACCACAGTACATTTCTCTCTCAGCCATGTCACCCTCTCTCTCTCATCTCTCTCTCTACAGTCTCTCATCTCTCTCTTTCTTTCTCCTCTCTGGAGGAGGCCGAGCCTCGCCGGAGCGCCACCGCCGCTGCTCTGACCGCCTCGAAGCTGGAGCACGCCACCGCCTCCTCGATCCGTGCGTCACCGTCATAATCGCACCGCCACCTCATAGACAGTGCTGCTCCTCGAGCAGTGAACCATCTCGAAGACCCCGCCACACCAGCGAGCTGCAGAGCGCCGACGTTCGATTTTCGCGCCGACCCTTCGAGAAGTGCGCCGAGCCACCGCCATCAGCGCCACTTCGTGTGCTGAGCCACCGCCTCTGTGTTCTCGAAGACCGCGCCACCATCACGAGCAGCGGAGCCGCCGTCGCTCGCCGGGCCATCATTCACGTCGAGATCCGCACCGAGCCGAGGAGACCCCGTCGCCGCCTCGAAGTCAAGCAGAGGCCAGATCCGTCGCTGGAGCGCCACCATCTCGCCGCCGAAGGCCCGCAGCTCGCCGAGGATCGACATCCCCGTCAGGCCGGTGAGCAACTCCTCATCGATCTCTTCTCGAACCCTTTCTCTTGTGCTCTCAGTTAGGGTTAAGGTTTCTGACCTAGTTATTAGGGTTTTGGCCATGGGAGTGAAGGATAGAAATTAGGGTTTCGGGAAAGGGAAGTTCTGAGGGAGAAGACCTAGACCTAAGGTTTCCCGAGCGGAGAAGACGAAGTGGAGAGAAACACTAGGGTTAGGGTTTCAGGATCTAAGAGGAAGAAGAAGACGAAGAGAGGAAGAAGAAGTGGATTAGGGTTCAGGCGGCTGGCCATGATAGAAATTCCTAGGGTTAGGGTTTTCCTAGCCATGAGTGCTAGGGGAAGAAGACGAGGGGACTGTGAAGGAGAAGCTTTAGGGTTAGGGCTTACTCTTGGCTGGGGAAGAAGACAGTGTCGAGGGGGGGTGCTTCGCCGGAGAAGGCGAGGTTTCTCGTCGGAGAAGCCGGAGTCTCGTCGGAGAAGACGAGAACCCTCTCAAGACTCCGGATGGTTCTGGAGAAATCAGGCGAGTGGGTTGAAGAGAGAGAATGAGGTTTGGTTAATATCTGATGATATCTGTGGGCCGGGTTATGGGCTAAAAATCGGGCCAGAGCCTTGGGCTTTTGAATTTAGGAAATATTTGATTTAAATTTCATTTTATCTGTTATTATTAATAGGTTGGGCTGTTGGATAGGGCCAGGCCTGTGGGCTGGCCGAGTAAGGGCTGAGAAATAAATAACAAATGGCAGCAGTAGAATTAAGGAGTGGGCCAGGTTCTGTGGGCCAGAGCTGGGCTGTTCTTGTTAAGAAGTTAAGATTAATTGTTAATTAATAGGATTGGGTCTGTTTTGAGCTGGGCTAGGACTGTGGGCTTGGGCTAGATTGAGTAATGATAATTCTCTTGTCTATATTTCTTCTTATTTATAGTATTATTCTAAATGCTAGTATTAATTGTCATAAAATATTATTGGTTAAATATTTGGATAAAACTTTATTATCACTATTTTGTAAATAATTGCTAAAGCAATACCTGTTAAATAAATAAGTTTGATACGTTATAAATATTTTTTCTTGCAAGATATAGCCTAAAAGTATTTTCACTAAATACTATTTTGATCAAACTGTATTATATATTTCTCCTAAAATGTTGTTAGCTAATTGTCATTATTTTAAAACACTAAATAACTTGTACAAATATAACAGGTGAATCATTGCAACCATGCAGTACTACTCTCGTGCAACAAAACCGAGGCAAGTACACTGACTTGACTTGTACCTTGTTTTCTGTCTTACCTTCATGTGCCATGTTCTCATATCGGACACGAATTACACACGATTGTCTTGTACTCTTGTTCATTGCTTGGGCGTCATTGTTCATTGCGGGATTGGGGGAAATATTAGCTTTTGTGTGACCACACCCAACATAGGTATTGAAGATAGCCTAATCGTACACGTCACGTACGATGAAGCCGGACCTTATAGAATTGACTCATTGATTCATTGCATCATTGATTGATTGATTGCTCCTAAGCCGGTCACACATTAGTTTTAATATTTCAAAATTGTCACAATTGCATATTGATTGATTGATTGATTGATTGCCTTGTACATTGATAGCCGTGTTCATTGTCTAGCATCTTGATTGTCATCCATTGCCTGCAGTTTTACATTTCATTTCTGGTACCGCAGTTTCAGTTTCATTTCATGTTCTAGTTTTCTGGTATTCCTGTTTCACCTTGTACTCTGGATTACAGTTTATATTGTATATTGTCTAGTCAGGGTTGTACTTTGCTCTTTTCCTGATAGGATCGTTGCAGGTGAGTGGGAGATTACATGGAGCTGGTGATTGCTTGGATATTGCAGCTTTTTATTTATTTCAGTTTATTTTCCTGGAGATTGTATCTTAGAGATTTATTATTGTATATTATTTCATTTGGACCGGATTTGTCTCCGGCTGAGTTTGTATTTTAAAACACTTGATGGATATTGGTGATTTCTGGGACGTTTATAAAAGCTGTGTTTTGGTTTACATTACATTGTGACTTTGAGTTTTCCTTAGTATTGTACAGCTTACTTCGTCGTGTCCAACGACGAAGGCTGGGCGTGTCCGACTCGTATCCGATTATTCGGGAGCGGGTCGTGACATGTTTTTAGTGGTGGCCCATGCAGGTCTCTATCCTAATGACACTTAGGTAAATAAAGTGTTATTGGGGGACCCGCGGAAGCTAAGGAAAACTCATCACAGCATAGGAACCGCGGGAAAATGGTTTATGATTTATGATAAATAGTTAATGGTTTATGGTTTATAAAAAAATGGTTTATGAAAATGGTTTACTGTTTATGAAAATGGTTTATGGTTTTTGAAATTGTTTATGATTAATGGTTTATGGTTATTGATGTTTGAAAATTTTTGAAAATTTGATTTACTTATAATTTTAGGATGATTTGTGATTTTATAGAATATAGCAATCAACAGTTTATTTCTTTTGCAGGACGGTCGCCACGACGAGCGCTGGGACCAGTGAGCAGCCTGCACCCAGTGCACAGGAGCAGCTTGCACCGCCTCCGCCTCAGCCGATTCCACCGATGATGATGTTCGATGGCACGCAAGTGATGGCCATGTTCCAGCAATTCATGGAGATCCAGAATCACCAATTTGCGCAGTTCAGAGAGACCGTCGTCGACGCGCTCAGGACCAGAGAGCCAGCACCGCCAGTACCGCCGGCACCAGCAGCGCCGAGGCCAGGAACTGCCAAGGAATATCAGTTCCTCTGCCCGATGGATTTCTGGGGCGATGAAGGAATTGTCTACGCAGACGAATGGCTGGAGAATGCTGAACGGTCATTGAAGATGGCGAGGATCCCGGATGATTTGAAAGTCGAAGTTGCGAGCATGCGACTATTCGACATCGCTAGGGCTTGGTGCCGGGAGGAGCCCCAGTTAGCAGAGCCCGGAGTTTTCTGGAAGGACTTCAAGCTGCTTTTCCAGGAAAAGTTCTTCCCGGATGTGGAGCGGGACGAGCTTAGGATGCAATTTGAAGCATTGAAGCAAGGGAATATGTCAGTGGCCCAGTATACATCCGAGTTCACCCGACTCAGTAGGTTCGCAGAGAACCTAGTCAGCTCGCCAAAGGACAGGGCTTGGATGTTCAAGAAGGGTCTCACCAGGGAGCTACGTCATGCAGTAGCTATTAGTCAGGCCACTACATATGCGAGCATCCTTAAAGTTGTTCAGGGAGTGGAGAAGGAGATGGACCTGAAGCTCAAGCGGGACAGAGATACTGGCGCCAGCAGTTCCCAGGATCCACCGAAGCGTGCCGACACTCAGCAGAGGCCACCTCAGCATCAGCGTCATGTTCGAGCACCGACATCACCGAGGCAGCAGAGACAGACCCAGACCCCGGTGTCCTTTTCTTGCGCATACTGCAAACGACCGGGACACCATGTCAAGGAATGCCGCCAGAAGTTAGGACAATGCTTGATTTGTGGATCTGCCACTCATCAAGTGAGGGATTGTCCTGCGGCTTTCACTCGTCAGGAGCCAGAACCAGGGCAGCAGCAGGAGGACCCAGTTTATGAGGATCAGTAGTAGCTGCAGGAGCGCAGCTGAGTGGACCGTGATCTTTTTATTTGCTTGTAGTAGCTGAATTTCTTTTATATTGCCTATTTTGAGGCTTGTCTTGAGTTTTCTTGCATTTACAGTCTTTCTATTGTCTAGTGACTACTTGTTAGTCCTTATTATTTTACTACATAATAAATCATTTAGTTCTCTGGTTGCCTTTAATAAAATTTGATTGAATTTTTGTATATTGCAAAATCCTTGAAATTTCGAGGACGAAATTTTTGTAAGGGGGGTAGATTTGTAACTCCCAAAAATCATAATTGGTAAAATTTGAGATTTTTCTTATTCTCTTCAGATTTAATGTTGTTCTCTTGTAAAAATTTAAATTTAATTTGAATAGTTGAATTTCGAGTGTTGAAGAATTTTCTCAATTTGAAATAGTATTTTGAATACTATTTTGATTTTCTAATGAATTGATTTATTTTAGAATTTTCTAATGGAGTGCAAAAAGAAATTGTTTTGCTAAAATTGAAATAGATTTTTGTAGCTAAATTCTGTTCCTACGAAAATGTATAGATATAATTGATTTCTTAGTAAAAGAATTTAATTGTTTGTTAATTAGTTAATGATTATTAGTAGTATTTCTAGCTGGCAATTATTTAGTTAAATTTTGTTCAATACTATTATTGACTACTAATGTTTAGAGAATTCTAAATATAGGAACAACAGTTTTATTTGTATTAAACAATTAGTGCTAATTAGTTTGTTAGCTAACTAGTTATTATTAAATGAAGCAATTATTTCTGTTTTGAAATCCATGGAGGGAATCTTGATTTTTGAAATTCCATTTTAAAATATTATTTTGGATATGAAATTCTGTTGGAAATGGTTGATTTTGAATTTTGAATCTGCTGCAACATTTGGAGGAAATATTTGGTTTTGAAAACTGTTTTAAAAATTTGTTTGATTTTGAAATTGTAATTCTGTTACAACCTATCTTTCTATGCCCCCAGATCTGTTTATTATTACTGCTACTGCCATTCTAATTACCCCTAGATCTACAGTTATTTACCTACACTGCCACTAATTACTACACTATAAATAATATTATATTACACGATTCCCAAGGCACTGACACCACAGTACATTTCTCTCTCAGCCACGTCATCCTCTCTCTCTCATCTCTCTCTCTACAGTCTCTCATCTCTCTCTTTCTTTCTCCTCTCTGGAGGAGGCCGAGCCTCGCCGGAGCGCCACCGCCGCTGCTCTGACCGCCTCGAAGCTGGAGCACGCCACCGCCTCCTCGATCCGCGCGTCACCGTCATCATCGCACCGCCGCCTCGTAGACAGTGCTGCTCCTCGAGCAGTGAACCATCTCGAAGACCCCGCCACACCAGCGAGCTGCAGAGCGCCGACGTTCGATTTTCGCGCCGACCCTTCGAGAAGTGCGCCGAGCCACCGCCATCAGCGCCACTTCGTGTGCTGAGCCACCGCCTCTGTGTTCTCGAAGACCGCGCCACCATCACGAGCAGCGGAGCCGCCGTCGCTCGCCGGGCCATCATTCACGTCGAGATCCGCACCGAGCCGAGGAGACCCCGTCGCCGCCTCGAAGTCAAGCAGAGGCCAGATCCGTCGCTGGAGCGCCACCATCTCGCCGCCGAAGGCCCGCAGCTCGCCGAGGATCGACATCCCCGTCAGGCCGGTGAGCAACTCCTCATCGATCTCTTCTCGAACCCTTTCTCTTGTGCTCTCAGTTAGGGTTAAGGTTTCTGACCTAGTTATTAGGGTTTTGGCCATGGGAGTGAAGGATAGAAATTAGGGTTTCGGGAAAGGGAAGTTCTGAGGGAGAAGACCTAGACCTAAGGTTTCCCGAGCGGAGAAGACGAAGTGGAGAGAAACACTAGGGTTAGGGTTTCAGGATCTAAGAGGAAGAAGAAGACGAAGAGAGGAAGAAGAAGTGGATTAGGGTTCAGGCGGCTGGCCATGATAGAAATTCCTAGGGTTAGGGTTTTCCTAGCCATGAGTGCTAGGGGAAGAAGACGAGGGGACTGTGAAGGAGAAGCTTTAGGGTTAGGGCTTACTCTTGGCTGGGGAAGAAGACAGTGTCGAGGGGGGGTGCTTCGCCGGAGAAGGCGAGGTTTCTCGTCGGAGAAGCCGGAGTCTCGTCGGAGAAGACGAGAACCCTCTCAAGACTCCGGATGGTTCTGGAGAAATCAGGCGAGTGGGTTGAAGAGAGAGAATGAGGTTTGGTTAATATCTGATGATATCTGTGGGCCGGGTTATGGGCTAAAAATCGGGCCAGAGCCTTGGGCTTTTGAATTTAGGAAATATTTGATTTAAATTTCATTTTATCTGTTATTATTAATAGGTTGGGCTGTTGGATAGGGCCAGGCCTGTGGGCTGGCCGAGTAAGGGCTGAGAAATAAATAACAAATGGCAGCAGTAGAATTAAGGAGTGGGCCAGGTTCTGTGGGCCAGAGCTGGGCTGTTCTTGTTAAGAAGTTAAGATTAATTGTTAATTAATAGGATTGGGTCTGTTTTGAGCTGGGCTAGGACTGTGGGCTTGGGCTAGATTGAGTAATGATAATTCTCTTGTCTATATTTCTTCTTATTTATAGTATTATTCTAAATGCTAGTATTAATTGTCATAAAATATTATTGGTTAAATATTTGGATAAAACTTTATTATCACTATTTTGTAAATAATTGCTAAAGCAATACCTGTTAAATAAATAAGTTTGATACGTTATAAATATTTTTTCTTGCAAGATATAGCCTAAAAGTATTTTCACTAAATACTATTTTGATCAAACTGTATTATATATTTCTCCTAAAATGTTGTTAGCTAATTGTCATTATTTTAAAACACTAAATAACTTGTACAAATATAACAGGTGAATCATTGCAACCATGCAGTACTACTCTCGTGCAACAAAACCGAGGCAAGTACACTGACTTGACTTGTACCTTGTTTTCTGTCTTACCTTCATGTGCCATGTTCTCATATCGGACACGAATTACACACGATTGTCTTGTACTCTTGTTCATTGCTTGGGCGTCATTGTTCATTGCGGGATTGGGGGAAATATTAGCTTTTGTGTGACCACACCCAACATAGGTATTGAAGATAGCCTAATCGTACACGTCACGTACGATGAAGCCGGACCTTATAGAATTGACTCATTGATTCATTGCATCATTGATTGATTGATTGCTCCTAAGCCGGTCACACATTAGTTTTAATATTTCAAAATTGTCACAATTGCATATTGATTGATTGATTGATTGATTGCCTTGTACATTGATAGCCGTGTTCATTGTCTAGCATCTTGATTGTCATCCATTGCCTGCAGTTTTACATTTCATTTCTGGTACCGCAGTTTCAGTTTCATTTCATGTTCTAGTTTTCTGGTATTCCTGTTTCACCTTGTACTCTGGATTACAGTTTATATTGTATATTGTCTAGTCAGGGTTGTACTTTGCTCTTTTCCTGATAGGATCGTTGCAGGTGAGTGGGAGATTACATGGAGCTGGTGATTGCTTGGATATTGCAGCTTTTTATTTATTTCAGTTTATTTTCCTGGAGATTGTATCTTAGAGATTTATTATTGTATATTATTTCATTTGGACCGGATTTGTCTCCGGCTGAGTTTGTATTTTAAAACACTTGATGGATATTGGTGATTTCTGGGACGTTTATAAAAGCTGTGTTTTGGTTTACATTACATTGTGACTTTGAGTTTTCCTTAGTATTGTACAGCTTACTTCGTCGTGTCCAACGACGAAGGCTGGGCGTGTCCGACTCGTATCCGATTATTCGGGAGCGGGTCGTGACATGTTTTTAGTGGTGGCCCATGCAGGTCTCTATCCTAATGACACTTAGGTAAATAAAGTGTTATTGGGGGACCCGCGGAAGCTAAGGAAAACTCATCACAGCATAGGAACCGCGGGAAAATGGTTTATGATTTATGATAAATAGTTAATGGTTTATGGTTTATAAAAAAATGGTTTATGAAAATGGTTTACTGTTTATGAAAATGGTTTATGGTTTTTGAAATTGTTTATGATTAATGGTTTATGGTTTATGGTTATTGATGTTTGAAAATTTTTGAAAATTTGATTTACTTATAATTTTAGGATGATTTGTGATTTTATAGAATATAGCAATCAACAGTTTATTTCTTTTGCAGGACGGTCGCCACGACGAGCGCTGGGACCAGTGAGCAGCCTGCACCCAGTGCACAGGAGCAGCTTGCACCGCCTCCGCCTCAGCCGATTCCACCGATGATGATGTTCGATGGCACGCAAGTGATGGCCATGTTCCAGCAATTCATGGAGATCCAGAATCACCAATTTGCGCAGTTCAGAGAGACCGTCGTCGACGCGCTCAGGACCAGAGAGCCAGCACCGCCAGTACCGCCGGCACCAGCAGCGCCGAGGCCAGGAACTGCCAAGGAATATCAGTTCCTCTGCCCGATGGATTTCTGGGGCGATGAAGGAATTGTCTACGCAGACGAATGGCTGGAGAATGCTGAACGGTCATTGAAGATGGCGAGGATCCCGGATGATTTGAAAGTCGAAGTTGCGAGCATGCGACTATTCGACATCGCTAGGGCTTGGTGCCGGGAGGAGCCCCAGTTAGCAGAGCCCGGAGTTTTCTGGAAGGACTTCAAGCTGCTTTTCCAGGAAAAGTTCTTCCCGGATGTGGAGCGGGACGAGCTTAGGATGCAATTTGAAGCATTGAAGCAAGGGAATATGTCAGTGGCCCAGTATACATCCGAGTTCACCCGACTCAGTAGGTTCGCAGAGAACCTAGTCAGCTCGCCAAAGGACAGGGCTTGGATGTTCAAGAAGGGTCTCACCAGGGAGCTACGTCATGCAGTAGCTATTAGTCAGGCCACTACATATGCGAGCATCCTTAAAGTTGTTCAGGGAGTGGAGAAGGAGATGGACCTGAAGCTCAAGCGGGACAGAGATACTGGCGCCAGCAGTTCCCAGGATCCACCGAAGCGTGCCGACACTCAGCAGAGGCCACCTCAGCATCAGCGTCATGTTCGAGCACCGACATCACCGAGGCAGCAGAGACAGACCCAGACCCCGGTGTCCTTTTCTTGCGCATACTGCAAACGACCGGGACACCATGTCAAGGAATGCCGCCAGAAGTTAGGACAATGCTTGATTTGTGGATCTGCCACTCATCAAGTGAGGGATTGTCCTGCGGCTTTCACTCGTCAGGAGCCAGAACCAGGGCAGCAGCAGGAGGACCCAGTTTATGAGGATCAGTAGTAGCTGCAGGAGCGCAGCTGAGTGGACCGTGATCTTTTTATTTGCTTGTAGTAGCTGAATTTCTTTTATATTGCCTATTTTGAGGCTTGTCTTGAGTTTTCTTGCATTTACAGTCTTTCTATTGTCTAGTGACTACTTGTTAGTCCTTATTATTTTACTACATAATAAATCATTTAGTTCTCTGGTTGCCTTTAATAAAATTTGATTGAATTTTTGTATATTGCAAAATCCTTGAAATTTCGAGGACGAAATTTTTGTAAGGGGGGTAGATTTGTAACTCCCAAAAATCATAATTGGTAAAATTTGAGATTTTTCTTATTCTCTTCAGATTTAATGTTGTTCTCTTGTAAAAATTTAAATTTAATTTGAATAGTTGAATTTCGAGTGTTGAAGAATTTTCTCAATTTGAAATAGTATTTTGAATACTATTTTGATTTTCTAATGAATTGATTTATTTTAGAATTTTCTAATGGAGTGCAAAAAGAAATTGTTTTGCTAAAATTGAAATAGATTTTTGTAGCTAAATTCTGTTCCTACGAAAATGTATAGATATAATTGATTTCTTAGTAAAAGAATTTAATTGTTTGTTAATTAGTTAATGATTATTAGTAGTATTTCTAGCTGGCAATTATTTAGTTAAATTTTGTTCAATACTATTATTGACTACTAATGTTTAGAGAATTCTAAATATAGGAACAACAGTTTTATTTGTATTAAACAATTAGTGCTAATTAGTTTGTTAGCTAACTAGTTATTATTAAATGAAGCAATTATTTCTGTTTTGAAATCCATGGAGGGAATCTTGATTTTTGAAATTCCATTTTAAAATATTATTTTGGATATGAAATTCTGTTGGAAATGGTTGATTTTGAATTTTGAATCTGCTGCAACATTTGGAGGAAATATTTGGTTTTGAAAACTGTTTTAAAAATTTGTTTGATTTTGAAATTGTAATTCTGTTACAACCTATCTTTCTATGCCCCCAGATCTGTTTATTATTACTGCTACTGCCATTCTAATTACCCCTAGATCTACAGTTATTTACCTACACTGCCACTAATTACTACACTATAAATAATATTATATTACACGATTCCCAAGGCACTGACACCACAGTACATTTCTCTCTCAGCCACGTCATCCTCTCTCTCTCATCTCTCTCTCTACAGTCTCTCATCTCTCTCTTTCTTTCTCCTCTCTGGAGGAGGCCGAGCCTCGCCGGAGCGCCACCGCCGCTGCTCTGACCGCCTCGAAGCTGGAGCACGCCACCGCCTCCTCGATCCGCGCGTCACCGTCATCATCGCACCGCCGCCTCGTAGACAGTGCTGCTCCTCGAGCAGTGAACCATCTCGAAGACCCCGCCACACCAGCGAGCTGCAGAGCGCCGACGTTCGATTTTCGCGCCGACCCTTCGAGAAGTGCGCCGAGCCACCGCCATCAGCGCCACTTCGTGTGCTGAGCCACCGCCTCTGTGTTCTCGAAGACCGCGCCACCATCACGAGCAGCGGAGCCGCCGTCGCTCGCCGGGCCATCATTCACGTCGAGATCCGCACCGAGCCGAGGAGACCCCGTCGCCGCCTCGAAGTCAAGCAGAGGCCAGATCCGTCGCTGGAGCGCCACCATCTCGCCGCCGAAGGCCCGCAGCTCGCCGAGGATCGACATCCCCGTCAGGCCGGTGAGCAACTCCTCATCGATCTCTTCTCGAACCCTTTCTCTTGTGCTCTCAGTTAGGGTTAAGGTTTCTGACCTAGTTATTAGGGTTTTGGCCATGGGAGTGAAGGTTAGAAATTAGGGTTTCGGGAAAGGGAAGTTCTGAGGGAGAAGACCTAGACCTAAGGTTTCCCGAGCGGAGAAGACGAAGTGGAGAGAAACACTAGTGTTAGGGTTTCAGGATCTAAGAGGAAGAAGAAGACGAAGAGAGGAAGAAGAAGTGGATTAGGGTTCAGGCGGCTGGCCATGATAGAAATTCCTAGGGTTAGGGTTTTCCTAGCCATGAGTGCTAGGGGAAGAAGACGAGGGGACTGTGAAGGAGAAGCTTTAGGGTTAGGGCTTACTCTTGGCTGGGGAAGAAGACAGTGTCGAGGGGGGGTGCTTCGCCGGAGAAGGCGAGGTTTCTCGCCGGAGAAGCCGGAGTCTCGTCGGAGAAGACGAGAACCCTCTCGAGACTCCGGATGGTTCTGGAGAAATCAGGCGAGTGGGTTGAAGAGAGAGAATGAGGTTTGGTTAATATCTGATGATATCTGTGGGCCGGGTTATGGGCCAAAAATTGGGCCAGAGCCTTGGGCTTTTGAATTTAGGAAATATTTGATTTAAATTTCATTTTATCTGTTATTATTAATAGGTTGGGCTGTTGGATAGGGCCAGGCCTGTGGGCTGGCCGAGTAAGGGCTGAGAAATAAATAACAAATGGCAGCAGTAGAATTAAGGAGTGGGCCAGGTTCTGTGGGCCAGAGCTGGGCTGTTCTTGTTAAGAAGTTAAGATTAATTGTTAATTAATAGGATTGGGTCTGTTTTGAGCTGGGCTAGGACTGTGGGCTTGGGCTAGATTGAGTAATGATAATTCTCTTGTCTATATTTCTTCTTATTTATAGTATTATTCTAAATGCTAGTATTAATTGTCATAAAATATTATTGGTTAAATATTTGGATAAAACTTTATTATCACTATTTTGTAAATAATTGCTAAAGCAATACCTGTTAAATAAATAAGTTTGATACGTTATAAATATTTTTCCTTGCAAGATATAGCCTAAAAGTATTTTCACTAAATACTATTTTGATCAAACTGTATTATATATTTCTCCTAAAATGTTGTTAGCTAATTGTCATTATTTCAAAACACTAAATAACTTGTACAAATATAACAGGTGAATCATTGCAACCATGCAGTACTACTCTCGTGCAACAAAACCGAGGCAAGTACACTGACTTGACTTGTACCTTGTTTTCTGTCTTACCTTCATGTGCCATGTTCTCATATCGGACACGAATTACACACGATTGTCTTGTACTCTTGTTCATTGCTTGGGCGTCATTGTTCATTGCGGGATTGGAGGAAATATTAGCTTTTGTGTGACCACACTCAACATAGGTATTGAAGATAGCCTAATCGTACACGTCACGTACGATGAAGCCGGACCTTGTAGAATTGACTCATTGATTCATTGCATCATTGATTGATTGATTGCTCCTAAGCCGGTCATACATTAGTTTTAATATTTCAAAATTGTCACAATTGCATATTGATTGATTGATTGATTGCCTTGTACATTGATAGCCGTGTTCATTGTCTAGCATCTTGATTATCATCCATTGCCTGCAGTTTTACATTTCATTTCTGGTACCGCAGTTTCAGTTTCATTTCATGTTCTAGTTTTCTGGTATTCCTGTTTCACCTTGTACTCTGGATTACAGTTTACATTGTATATTGTCTAGTCAGGGTTGTACTTTGCTCTTTTCCTGATAGGATCGTTACAGGTGAGTGGGAGATTACATGGAGCTGGTGATTGCTTGGATATTGCATCTTTTTATTTATTTCAGTTTATTTTCCTGGAGATTGTATCTTAGAGATTTATTATTGTATATTATTTCATTTGGACCGAATTTGTCTCCGGCTGAGTTTGTATTTTAAAACACTTGATGGATATTGGTGATTTCTGGGACGTTTATAAAAGCTGTGTTTTGGTTTACATTACATTATGACTTTGAGTTTTCCTTAGTATTGTACAGCTTACTTCGTCGTGTCCAACGACGAAGGCTGGGCGTGTCCGACTCGTATCCGATTATTCGGGAGCGGGTCGTGACATGTTTTTAGTGGTGGCCCATGCAGGTCTCTATCCTAATGACACTTAGGTAAATAAAGTGTTATTGGGGGACCCGCGGAAGCTAAGGAAAACTCATCACAGCATAGGAACCGCGGGAAAATGGTTTATGATTTATGATAAATAGTTAATGGTTTATGGTTTATGGTTTATAAAAAAATGGTTTATGAAAATGGTTTACTGTTTATGAAAATGGTTTATGGTTTTTGAAATTGTTTATGATTAATGGTTTATGGTTTATGGTTATTGACAATGAGAATGCTGAGCTGTTATACAACAGCTACTACGACCCTATTCTGTACCCGGTAGTGCTGTCAGAGTCCCCATTGGAGGACGTTGGGACTGAGGCCGATGATCCGGCTGATAGATAGCATTTCTTTTCAGCATTGTTGTTCATTTCAAATTCTGTTATTTATTTCAAAACATTTTCCAGTTGTATTTCATTTCAAGTTTAATAAAGTTTCATTTTCCGAATTTGAGTTGTGACAATTATAGTTGTTGTTGTATGGTTACCTGCTAATGGAAAAGCTTACTGCCGCCGTCTCAACAACGGTGCAGGCTGGGCATGATCCGGTTTGACCCAATTATTTGGAATCGGGTCGTGACATATTTTTAGTGGTGGCCCATGCAGGTCGTACAACAACTTAGGAAAACATACCTAGAAACAATTAGAACACTAGAACATTGATTTGTCACAACATAGGTCCGAATTATATACATAAATATTTTTGGTTGATTATAGACTGGTAGGGCACCTTGCTTATGTTTGTACCCTAAACCTTCCAGATTATGGCCAAAGGAAAGACTATCCGATCCGGCCCTACTGATGATGAGGTGTTATCTCCTGATCACACCCCTCTCCCTCAGGTCTATTCCAATCCTTCTCCTTTGCAGCTCATACTACAGCCGAACCTATTCCGTCCACGGCAATTCCACCATCTTCTGTTATGATAGTTACCCCTGTCGCCCCACCAGAACCAGTAGATACCTCCCAGATGGTTGCCCTACTTCAAGGAATCCTGGAGTCCTAGAAGGCCCAAGCCGAGGCCCAGCAGAAACAGATTGATATCACGAGAGATGTTATGAAGGATGTCAATAACGTAGCCTTAGTTATCTTAAACCGAGTTGGTGCGGAACCTCACCCTAGGAGGAATACCCCTGAATCTAGAAGATATTTGGGTCCCATCAAGTACTCTACTTCCCGGCAGTCTTGTCGTAAGAAGTTATTGGCTTGTGACTACTGCAAGAGGCCTGGTCATCTAGCCGTTAGTTGCCGCAAGAGATTGGGACAATGTTTGGCATGTGGATACGCTGAACATCGGGTAAAGAACTGCCTCTTATCTGTCCATTTTACTAGAGCACCTATGTCAGCAACATCTGCTACGCTGCAACCTAGGGACTCTCTTCCTATCGAGCAAGTCTTGCCTCCTACACTCACTGCAGAAAGGCATGATGCAGACTTGAGAATCATAGAAGAAGATGAAGCAGTTGGAGACTGCTCGTGCAAGAGCCAGAGCCATGAAGACTAGTACCTAGAACTGCTGAGTAGCATTATCTATTGTTATAAGGAGTTGTAACAGGATGTCTTTAGAATAATCATGAGAGTCTTGCTGTAATTCTCCAATATGAATAAATTCTTGGTTACACCTTTATGGTAGATATCTTTCCCAAAGTCTTTCCCCTATGATACCTTTTCAGAAAATTGTAATCTTAATGAGAAGGAATGTAAGGCGGTATTTATCAGGGATATATTGGTGATTAAGAATTGGAAGAGTAGAATTTTGGTTTACCAAAATATTAGTTGGTACCTATAACAATTGGAAGTGATGATGGTATGAGGACTGATTTTGACCTTGACCAGTTTAGGCTGACTGTATGATGGTATATGTTACTACATATTTTATTTCCTAGATTTTGTATCTTTTAGTGTCCCGTGATTTTCGGGATTATCTCATTTTCATATCTTTAACAGGTTTTAGCACCCCTTAAGATCTATACTTTTGCTATTTATGGACCAATATTAGAACTCTTCAATCTCCTTCGTCAGCAGACCTTTTTTAAACTTCTCCACTAGTCGATCAAATCTTTTTCTATCTTTAACGGGAATCCAAACTCGTTCTCTATCTAGATTTTTAAACTCTAATAACTCTTATCTACCTGAGATACTTATATGATTAGCGTATCCAAACTTGATCTAAATTCTAATTGACTTTCTTGGAACGAATCCTGAACCAAATCCTTCTAGAACCATAAACCTCAATTATTACCGAAAGAATTAGTTCAGCCTAGTTAGTTCATGATTCCCCTAGAGAAGATATTTTCAAAATAACCTCAAATTTTGATTGTTACCTCCTAGGCTATTCCAAATATTTTATTGTTGATTCCCTCCACTCAACTTGAAACCCTACACTCTCTATGCAACTTCTTGATCAATTCAAAGCCTAGACAGTTTTTAAACTCGATGCTTGAGTACCATGAAGTACGAACGGTCAGAGAATTGATTCCATCTTATTAGTAAATCTTCTTTTAAATTGTTGAACCATCCCCTTGTTGGCTTTACTAAACCATTTTAACCTGACTTCCCGAAATCCATAAAGACATACTTCTTTTATGTCAACCCTACATCCCATCACATTCTCAAAACTTTTCTTGGATAAGAAATTATTTCTTCAAATAATTTTGGTAAACGTCTGTATCCTTTAAGTGATTTGTCGGGAATATTCTCATTGACTTCTTCAACTCAACCCAAAGCTCTGATCTTCTACCTTATCCTGTGACCAATTCAATTAGTCATACTCAAGCTTGATCAATTTCTTCAAAATCAAATCTCTTAAATCTCAAGAGCTACTGGAACACATATTTATCCTGATAAATTTTCTTGAAACCAGTAGAACATACATCAACATCTTTTTCTATCATGAATAGAACTTTAGGACTCATTTGAATTTTTAGGAAACTTCTTTGAAATTCTTATGGACAAAGTTGAGAAAATATCCAATAACCTAATGCGACTTCGCACATTTGCGTTGTAGTAATTTGCCTGAATTATGAAAACTGCGAGTTTACTGCAGCCAGTTGCGCACTGGCGAGGCAAAAGACTCTAAAGTTGAAGTGATTTCGGGTGTTCATAGGTTTTCGGATATTATTGTGACTGTCCTAAATGCACCATGTTGATCTTCTATGTTGCTTAGCTATGAAATGGATAAAGTTAAAAGAGTACTCGGTAACCTAAAATTATTCAAGTTATTGGGTCAAAAAAATTTACTGCAGTCAGGTGCACTCTGGCGAGGCATCAATTTGAGACAATGTGACTTCAAACATATTTGGTTTCCGAATATTATTCAGACTATATTCAAACCATGGTTGTCTTTGCACCATCAAATCATTCTGACTTTTGCCTGATTAAAGAATTTACATTTCTAGCGGTTGTCTCCTTTCCCAGAAATCTCTTGTCATATTCAGAAAGAAAGGATTTCCTGTAAAATTCTACTTGATCTTCCTAAAAACTTATTAGGATCAAATCAATCTCTGCTACCTCAATCTCTTTTCTGTTTCAACTTTGGTACGTTGCACACCCATATATTCTTATATCTTATATATTATTCATTTATTTATTTATTATTATTATTATTATTTAGTTGCAGATTTTGGAAGCTATAGATAGTTAACTTGTAAGTCTTCTCCCGCATATCTTATCTTCTGACGATTGAACCGCGAAACGACATACTTTCCATCCTCTTTGATCATCACTCGGCCCTCATTGGAAATATTTCACTCGATTACATTCATTATTATTCTAATCATCTCTAATATCCTACTACCGTACAACCTTTACCTTTCCTGAGTCACAAACCCTTGTACCCCATTTCAATTTGATTTGACATTTTTAGTCCATCATATCAAATGATTCCATTTACTTTTTGCCTTATCAATATACTGTTGACATTTGCTTCCTTCTTGCCTTTCATGTTTCTCGAGACCCCACTTGATCTTCTCCTATTCATGATCATAATTTGTACCTAGATTTTTCTCGTGCCCAAAATGATTTTTATCACCACAACATTCCAACCCTATCTCAGATCATATCTAGATAACTCTGATCATGCCGATAGTTTATCTTTGTACCTAGTGACCATGCCTAGAGTCCAATCGTGCTTAATGATTTAAATTCTAAATTTTGTTTAAGGTTAGGTGATTTTTGATTGTACCCGGCTCTATCCTTGAAATTTCGAGGACGAAATTTTCTAAGGAGGGAAGATTGTGAAACCCAATTTCTTTGGTTAATTAATATTAGTATTATTATTATTTTTTTATTATAATTATTAGTATTATTGCTGAGTGTTATTTCAAAAATTAATAAACCTGGATTTTTGGTGGTTGACTCAGACTCGAACCCAGACCCGAGCCCGAACCCAGACCCAATTCTACTTTCTTAATTTCTAATCTGGTTTTGGTTTTAAAAAAAAACTACTCTTGGAGCTGGTCCACGAAGGACCAGCAGTCCCTATTCTTTCTCTCCCTCACACACGTTCAAACCCCTCATCTCTCTCCCTCTACTTCCTCACAACCACACAACCATTTCCCCCACTCCCCTTATTAAACTCACCCCTCCCCCTCCCCTCTACTTCAGAGAACAACCCACCAGATCTCATCTCTCTCTCTCATATTCCCTCAACCCATCCCCCTCAAACTCGCGTGCGACCCCTGTGCGGTGCCTCCGCCCCGAAGCTCCACCCCGACCTCCCCGGGCTCCTCCGACAGCGCCCTTCCCGTGCTTCCCGGCGTTCCCCGTCGGCCCAGGCACCCCGGTGCCGTGCCTTAGCCCGCGCGCCCTTCCCCAGCAACGCCGGCGCGTCCCCCGTGCGGTGCCCCTCTCCGCGCAGCCGGCTTCCGCCGTCGGCGCAATCCAGCCGCCAGCCCCCGGCTCCCCTGGCCCGCGCCCCTCCGGCCTCCCCGGCAGCGCCGGCTTCCCCGCAACCCTGTGCGCCCCTCTCTAGCGCCCTCCCCGAGGACCCCCTCTGGCCGACCGGCCACCTTTCCGCGGTCTTCCGTGCTGCTGTTCCGAGCCCCGATCCGCTGTTCTGTGGCTTTCCATTCCCGGCCAGGAGTTAAGTTCCAGTTTGGACGTTGTCCCGGGTTTGCATTGCTGTTCGGATCTTCATTTCTCTTCTTTATTAATCATCTGAGAGCTCTAGCCGAGCAACCCAAGGTATAACCCCTGTCTCGTCCCATTTTTGTTAGTCTGTGATGAGAATGGTCCCCGATTCCCTCTTGGAAATTCGGTTTTAGCGACGTCGTATTTTTCCGGAACCTTCGGAAAGGTTCTGTTGATTATTTGGTTTTTCGAAACTTTTCGGAAATTGGATTTTGGTATATTTTAGCTTCCGGATATTTTCGGTATTGTGCTGTGACGTTTTTGGTTGGATTCGGACTTCCGAAATTATTTCGGGTCGTCCCGAATTAATCTGTGGATTGGTTGTGGATTATTTATATATATATATTTTGGGATTCCCTGGTTTGGGATTTGCAGGAAAATTATCGGCATATTTTCCAGTTTTTGGGTTGACCAAAAATAGAGAAAATGCTGCCGGATTTTTCCGTAAATTCAGTTATATTTTAAAAATGGATTCAAAATGGATTTCGGAATTTTATTTAATATTTGGATTTTGGGCGACGATCGTATCGGTCAATGGGTCCCGGCTAAGTGCAAA